>JAJHZJ010000017.1:6692585-7319609 GCA_023548195.1 Bettongia penicillata ogilbyi
TGAAACATCTTGTATAGTTCTTATCCAGGGATTTCTATAAATCCTCCATCTAGGCTCTTCTCATCCCATGAAAGCCTTCCTCTGAACCTTTAAATATTTTTGGGGTACTGATATAATAAAGATTAACCAGAACTGACACTTTTGAATGCTTTAAACATTTATAAAGTGGAATATGTTGTAAAATTGGTGAATTTTTAAGTAATGTATATTTTGTGTTGTCTATATTGTTTCTCATCTCACTTGATCAATCAATATACACATATGTATGTGTGTTTATCTATTAGCTATTATATACATGCACATATATACATAGACACACGTATGTATGTGTGTATTCTCATTGGGCCCTCCCAGCAGTATTATGAGATAAGAGCATAGGTTCTATTGTACTCATTTTACAGATGAGGAAACTGATAATTATAGAGGTTAAGTGATTTGTCCATGGGCATATAGCTACTGCATGTCAGATTTAGTATTTGAACACAGGTATTCTTGATTCCAAGTCTAAAACTATATCTATTATGCCATACTTCTTCCTATTTTAAGCTATCACTTTCACTGCTCGTGACCTGCTTATCCCCCTATTCTGGTATAGATCAATATCAGAAGCAACGGCTGATGGGAGATGTAGTTTTACCAAGCTGAAAAAAAGGATTGAAGGATCATGGGAATCAGATACCCTGGGAAACCCCATGTACTTTTGGGCTTAATGGAAAGTTCAGTAAGATGTCATATACGACTTTACTCTTTGATCTACCATAAATACGTAGAGGTTAGGAAAATAAAAGTGACTCAGACAGTTCAGAACAGACACATTTCAGGTGATGGTGACTATTACTCTAAATTAAATAGAATTGTGAGCAGAACCTTGTCTGATTTGTTGATCTGCTTATGGAATGATTTGTCTGAATAGAATTTCCTGTTTTCCTCAATGCACCTACATTGAACTGGGACCAGGTAAAGTCATCCATTCTCTACTTCTTGCCTCTTGTCTGTAAGGTCCAGTTATTGAGGGTTGTCTTCTTCTACCTGTCCTCTGTCCACTTTCCATCTACTAAGTGGATCTGAAATGTTTCTTATTATCTTTTCCCCCAGGCTAATGTTGGTTTGTAAGCCTGGTTCTCTTTTACAAGGAAATTTGTTCCCTTTGATTACAGGTGTATCATCGCTGAGATCACAATGTGCATGGGGGGAATGAATGGTCCAATGGGATTTTTGTACTTCATAGACTATTTATACCAGTCCTGCCGCAGTAGGTTAAAAGATGTCCCTGAGGTCTATTGAATATTTTGATGAATGGTTCTTTAACTCAAGCCAGCAGAACCGTAAAACTTGAACTCAGGGCTCACTTAGATTTCTCTTTGGTGACTAAGCCTTCTGAGGGCATACGTACTGATCTGGAAAGCTAAACTCTACCTTCTTTTTATCCAAAGAAATAAATGAGATTATGAGGCAACACTTAGTGTTATACTAGTCATACAAGTTTAATAAGTAAAACAAATTTCAGTTTAAATACTAGGTCATGAATCAAACCTATGTTAGCGTGTAATAGTTAATAAGAACTTGAAGACTGTAAGATCTATGAATTATAATGTTGGATCTTAAAAGCGGAAGGATCTTTTCTTTTGGGGGAGCTACCCTGGGTAAGTCTCCTTCTTAACTGGGCTTGTAACTGACTACACAGGAAACGTGAGCTGACTCAGGGTTAGCATTTATTTCTATTTCTGATATGCACATTAATTATGGTAGCTTTTTTTATAGTTTTCATGTGTTTTCATATGCATTATCTCACTTGATCAATCAATAAGCATCCATTATGTTCCAGGCACTGTTATCTGATACTGGAAGTACAAAGAAAAAAAAGAAACAATTTTTGTCCACGAGGAGTTTACACTCTATCTGAGGAGAAATCATGTTTTCCTGCTACATTCAAGATGTTTATAAAATAGATACCAGCTGATGGATATGAGAGAAAGCATTAGCTGCTGATGAGGCAGATAGTAGTAGGGAAATAAAGGCTTCTACAGAAAAGACCACTTGAATTATCTTGAAGGAAATGAGGGATTTTAAGAAGTGAAAGTAAAGCAATAGAGTACAATTATCTCATTTATTCCTCATAACAACCTTGGGAGTGTGATGATATTATCTCCACTTTACATCTGGAGAAACAGAGGTAAACTCAGGCCTTTCTGACTCCAGATCTAGTGCTCTATCCACTGTATCACCTAGTTGTCTCCTTTTAGTAAGACTCTTCTCATGGACATAGGTTTCTTTGAAACATATTCTAAGAATCTTATGAATTTAGGTATGTTTTAGCTTTGCCAAATAATGGTAGAATGTATTCAGTAATTCACAATTACCAGGATCTTTCTTTGAAAATTAGAGTGCAAGTTTATTAATCACACAGAATGAAAATATACCTTGATCATATCGATGACATCTTAGCTTATAAGCAAGTATGTAAATCACTGTTCATCCAAAGAAGAACTTGATTGGGATCTGTGGTTTCATTTATGAAGGGAACTTCCTGGATGAAAACTTCCTCTATCAAAGTAGATGAACTACCGTTCTGTAGTTTTATAGATCTCGAGAGATTGGGACTTAAAGCCAGGTCTTCCTGAACCTGAAGCCAGCTCTCTGTCCACTCTTCAATACTGACTCTTAAAATAAGAATTAATTCAAATAATTACATTGTACTTAGAATTATAATCACTTCTAAAGCACCACTGAGAGGTAACTTGCTGTGGGTCAGAAAGTCAGGGGGAGGACTTGAACCCAGGCTTGCTCTCTATCCATTGTATGATTCTATTTTTTAAATAATATTTGTAGTAGGCCACTGAGACAGCTACCAGCTGAGACCATGTGCTCCCAGGGTGGCAGTTTCCAAGTGTGGAAGTGCCGAACACACAAGGGCATGGTGTGTAGTTTGTGTAACAGTGATTGATGACAAGTTATTTCAAACTGGATATTTCCTTGGGCAATTCTGGGTAAGCTTTTAACCCATCTGAACTTCAGTTTCCTTATCTATACAATGGGCTTGCTATTATTGATACAACTTGTCTTGGATTTATTATTTGGAAAGTGGTTTATAAACTCCAAGGCATTACGTGTTATTATTTACTTCAAATAAACAATCCTCCCCAGCCCTTTTCCTCCTCCCTTAACAAGTACTTTAGATGTTGATGTGCTCTGTCATTTGAACCTTTCTTGCTCTGTAATGGTCAGGAGAAAAAAACACCTTGCACACCTTCCCTTCCCTAGTGGAAATGGAAGCCCAGAGAGATCAGCTACCCCTGAAGGGCGTCAAGTATTGCTTCCATTTTATCTTTTGGAAGAGCGAAACTTCTCATTTCTAGTCAGCAATAAAGCATTCCTTTGGGGACAGGTAATCTATTCAGAATAAGTGAAACAGGGGCTCCTCAATATTCAGGAATTACAATCCTCCTACTGAAATGTTTCATTAACTGAAACCTCCCATTCTTTGGTACTAGAAGAGAAGTTAACCATATTATACTGATATTCTAAAAATGGATATTGTCCTTTGTGACTGCCCTCAAGCATCTTATATTCTAATGGGGGAAATAAAATGTACTTATTCAAAAAGTTCATATTTGATAGATACTAACTAAAAGGAGGTAGTTTGGAGAGGGATGGTACTAGCAGCTAAAGGAATCAGGAGAGGTTTCTTGTTGAAGATGACACTTGAGCTGAGTTTTAAAGGACTCTAGAGATTCCAAGGAATAGAGGTGAGGAGGGAGAGTGTTCAAAGCATTGGGGCAGCCAGTAGGAGTAGTGAGAAGGGTTAGTGAGAAGTGGAACCCTCAAGGCAGTTGTTAGAATTTTCTGAAAGCTTCCTTGTTTTTCCTCCAGTGAAAAGAATAGATTGCCAACCTGGCTGCCCACAGGTCTGACAATTGCACCAAAAGGTGAAAGCATATTGGATGAATTGACAATTTTGTATCCAAATTTTACCAGTGGGGAAGACAGACTAAAATTAGAACCAGAAGGAAAGAAAAAGAAACACACAAACAAACAAAAACCTCAAACCCACTACAGTTGTTGGAGGTAAATTCTTCTTTTCATCTTACTCCAGTCCTTCATCAACACCATGTCAATCAGCCCCCTCTCCATACATGTTAAGTTGATCCTTGAAGAAGATAACCAAGCATCTATTATGTTATCTAATTACTATAACAATTTTTTTATGTAACTATCTGAATTGCCAAGGTGGAAAAGAAACACACATTTGCAAGACTAGACAAACTGAAGCAGATATGAATTTCTAGAACAAAGAACAGTTCAATAGCTATACTTTCCTGGGAACATTAGGAATGACAGTGATAAGTACTGTATGAATTCTGTGGTTTGGAAAAAAAACAACAGATATACTAGTTTAGGGGAGGGGTGTTTGTGTGTCTATGTGTGTATGTATGTATATGTGTGTAAAGTGCTTAGCAGTGTCTGGAAACATAGTAAACTCTATAGAAATATTACTCATATATATGTTATATACATGCGTTATTTAAATATGTATTTGTGGGTATTTATGTGTATATATTCACACGTTTGGTGTAGGAGACAGGAATTGTGGTTGCTTCTTTTGTGTGGTGTGTAGACCTTTTTCTCCCTCTAGACCTTGTTGGCATTCATTAGGGAAGGAGAATTTATCTTGAGTTGCTTATGTTTTTTCCTTCTCTCAAACTCTTATTTGGCTGCTGCTTCTTGTTTTGGAAAAGGTGACATTGCCCCCAATTCCTTTTTATTCTACTCTGGCTTGGAGAGGAATTTAAGGGCATTTCCCACCTCTATTTTTTTGAAGGCTCAGGGTCCTAGAATTTCTCTTGCTTCTTCTACTTAACCAAGTGATCTGAAGCATCCAAGCAAGGAAAGTCTGAAAGTCCAGAGGGAATCATGGAGAGGTATTTTTGTGGCTCTGTCCTATCTCCCTTTCTATATAAATTTCAATCTCCAAATCTGATCACAATGTTCTCAGCCTCTTTGTCTCTCCTTGTCTCTATTTCTCTCTTGTCTCTGTCTCACTCTGTCTCTGTTTCTGTTTTCTCTGTCTCATTGTCTCTGTTTCTCTCTCTCATTCTCTCTCTTTGTCTGTTCTTTCTATTCCCTTCTCATCAATGTAATCAACAAGATGTACTGAGGATGTAAAGAAAAAATGAAAACATTCTCTGCTCTCAAGTTCATATTTTAAGAAGGGGAAAAACATGTAAACAAAATATGTAGATAAAGTAGAACAGAGGTAGTGGAAGGCGGGAGGGGGAAGCACTAGCATTAAGGGTGACAGGAAAGGCTTCTTGCAAAAGTGGGATTTTAACTGGAAGGAAGCCAGAAGGTAAAAATGAGAAGGGAGGATATTCTAGACATGGAGACTAGACATGGAAGGAATGTTATGTATGTTATGTAAAGCAACCAGTGTTCCCGGATTGCAGATTATGTGGATGATGATCAAGTATAAAAAGACTGGAAATGTATGTAAGAAAAAGTGTTTCTGTTTCTCATGTATGTGTTGTCTCCACCTAACGCTCAGTGCCTCAGACAACTTTCTAAGATTACAAATTGCAGAACAATTGCCTATTTCCATTGGTACAAAGAGTTTACTCACAGGAATTTTCTATGCTAATGAAGTCACAGCTCCAGACTAAAATGTATCTAAAGCTATTCATTTATAAGTCTGGGAACTCTGAATATTAGGAAGGTTTTCCCCTATATCCAGGTCTTCATAGGGAGGGAGGCATGCTGAACTTGGAGCTCTTTAAGGAGAATATTAGAATTGATTTTAAGCAGACTTCTCCATATGATTTCTTGACATTTTTCTTTTGGGAACTCTGAGATATGATCAAAATGATTTGATACATACACCATCCATGCATTGCTCAGAGAAAATGCAATAATAATTAAGAGAATACAATAGATTATACTAAGTCTGTGGTGAACATCAGCTTTCTTTAAACTCGAATCCTTTCTTTCTATTCATATTTATTTTGACCATTCTACTCCAAACTGTCATCACCTCTCTCCTAGAATTTCATAATAACCTCTGAATTGATCTGTATCCAGTCTTCCTTCTCTAATTTATCCTTCTCACTGCTGCCAAAATAATCATTACATTGTATAGGTCTAACCATATTATTTCTCCAGTGAGAAATTGCTCCAAAACCATAGTTCCAAAACCTTCATTGGTTCCCTCTTGCTAATAGAATAAACCCAAAACTTGGTAGCCTGGCATGTAAAGCCCTCCTCCACAGAATGACTCTGACCTACCTTTTTTTTCAGCCACATTTCAATTGATTTTCCTTTACAAACTATGTGTTTTTGATAAACATAGGGCAGATCTTGTACTGCCCTCTCCAACTTCAGATGTATTGAAGACTAGTGTCCATGTCTGGTGGTTTTCTATGCTATATCTATGTTGGTATGCTATATCTATCCTCCTTTTGTATCTAACATCCAACTATATGTGGTTGTATTCTTCAGATCTTCCTGGAGCACTTAACCTGGATATCTCTTTGCCCCAATTACATTTGTAGCATACGTATTTAGGTTTATGTTATGTCCCTCTGGTTAATCATATTATAGGAATATAGCTCTTAAAGCTGGTAGGGTATTCCAGAGGTGATCCAGTCCAATTCTATCAATGCACAGATGAGGGAACTGAGGCCAGTGGATGTTTGCTTACTTCTTTCTTGCTGAATGGCTTGCTTCTTTTATGAGCAAAAAGCTTTCATTATATTTGGTGACTTGGTTATTTGGATAAGGCAAAGGCTACGTGAACCAACAAATGAGTAAACAAAAGAAGTGAGAGGGTCAAAGTCATTACCTGACAGGTTGAAAATGGAAAGCCAAATACACCCAAACTGTCCAGGTTTGAGTACAACACATGAGGATATACCATATTGGAGCCCAGGCATTGCAGGAAAAAGAAAGGGAAGGAGGGGCTGCATCTCACTTTTACTTAGATGGAACAGGAAGGGGTGGAAATAGAAAACATGACCATTATAGCTTCAATGCATCAGCTACAAGTGTTATGTAAGAACCCCAGAATAGCACGGATGGCTGTAAACATGTCAGATATAAAAGCCAAGAGACTAATTACAGTTCTTCATCTAGTCTAATCCCGTTACCATTAGCAACAGGGAGGACAGCATCTGGGTTTGCTGTCCCCCAGACTTGATTAAAAAAAATTCCAGGAGGAACTACCACTATCATAGAGTAGTACAGACAAGTTCCTTTGTTTAATCAAGTGATAGTCCCTCCAGGGAAGTGTCTTATTTTTACTCACTGAAAACAGCACTCCTCAAGTGCTAAAGTATTGAACATTATTAAAATTCATAGCTAGAAAAATTAGGCATAGAAATCTTCAGATCGAATTGTGGTCCATCAAGAACTCTAAGGATTGTTACCTTATTTAAATAAGGTCACAAAATGGCTTTCAAGTATTCAGAATTTTAATTTACATCGAAATATCTTCACTGTGCCAAGGCATGCAGAGAATACTCTATTAGCCAAGGAAATTTTAGGATATCCTTTGTCCTTTTTTATTTTTCCAAATCCTTCCCTAGCTGCCCACAGAGGGCTATTGCTTTCTATTCCTTGTTTTATTTTGAGAGGAACACATGTCATTGCCAAGAACCATTAACAATCTTAAATGTCAATGACTTAATCACCCAATTAAACCCAAGAAATAACACTGGGACTTTTTAGTGGGACCAAGCTTTGCAGTATGCAGGCAAGAGAATAGAATTGAGAGCCATGGTAAGGAACCAATTCAAATCATTTTTCATCTGGTTGGTTATTGTAGTAATACCTGAAAACAAGGTTTTTCCAGTTTCCTTTGGAAATGGTTTTATTTTGTGAACCAACATTCTTGAGGGGAGGGATCATCTGTGGCTAAGATTCATATTGTATCTTGTCATGCATCTTACTTATCAACTCTTTGATTAGAGTTTACTAAGATGGCTGAAAAAATATTTCCTTGTGAATTTCTATGTGCAGTTCTATTGGTTAATTAAATTCATGACAACCAAAAAGGCAAATATTTACAGACCCAGAGACTGGACATCAGTTTTGATTCTTCTTGTTTTTCTTCTCTTTATACCATTAATAAGCCATGTGACTTCACTAATTACAAGAATCTTCCTTTGTTTAATTCAATGCTTTCACTTTTTCCTTTTTCTGGGAGTATTATTTTTTAGTTGTCTCTTCAGTCTCTCTTTTTTTCATAATCTGGTTCTGTCAAAAAGTAGCCCCTCAGGAACCCAGAGGAGTACCTATAATACTAAGGGGGAAGACTTTTATAATAGTGATAGGTAGCATTTATATACTACTTTAAGCATTCTGGATATGTTACCTCACTTAATTCCTCTGACAACCCTATGAAGTAGGTGCTATTATTATCCCATTTTATAGATGAATAAAGTAAGGCTGAGAAAGGTGAAATGATTTATCTAGTGTTTCACAATTAATTAAGAGGCAGGATTTGAATTTAAGGCTTTCTGACTATAAGTCCAACACTATCTTTTGGACCACTCTATTTATTAGATTCTCCCTTTTGTGACAGTGAACTATTCTAAAATCTAGTCTTTTTAGTATTACAGCTGTTCTCCTGCTGCAAAAATTGCTCCTCCTCCCCCTCTAAAATGTAAGTTTCTTAAAGGTAAGAAGTATATGATTTTTGTCTTCGTATCCCAAATGCCTTGCAGGTTATAGGACTTTTCAAAATGAATTGAATAATTTGTTTTTATACAGTGCTTTATAAAGTACTTTTCTATGCAGTATTTTATAACATCATAACTCTACTTGTTGTTTTTGGCTAGTAGGAGTATATGCTTTCATTGATAGAGCTGTGATCCCATCAGTGTAGATATCCCTTGAAGTCTATAACCCATTTATGAATTTTCTTATTGTTTGCATTTTTTCATCAATCCTCCATTAGTAGTCTATGTATCTCTTGACATTGCCTGGAAATCAATGGATTGGACAGGGGCTGTCTGATTCTTCTCATTCTGTGACCAGCATTATTCATTTGTTCATCTCATTAAAAAATTGTTTTTCAACCTCCTTTTTCCATGTATTCATCTCTCTGGTAACAGCCATTTCAGTGCTCATCTGGCATAGCTCTTCACTGCTAACACCTTGTAGCATGGTCACACCTGCTCTGTGCCTCTCCATTACTCTTTGGATGACTTACAACTTTAATTCTTTAAAGATTATGGTATTCCATGGCTTACAGTCTTAAAGGATTACTATTTGAATACTAATGTTTAAAAAAATGCACATTTGTTAGAGAAATGTGGGCATCATGAAAAGTACTCAACAGATTAAAAAATATGAGGTATTATCCTCAACCTATTGAATTTGATGGCTAGATTTTTGGTCATCTACAGTGCTTGTATATACATAGTCAATGTATAGGGTACCTTCTTTTCCTTTAAGCTTTAACCTAAAGGGGACATTTACTTCAAAATATAATAGGAAAAAATTACAAACATTTTCCCCCAATGCCTTGGGGGCACATTCTCTCCTCCATCACCTTGGTCTGTAGGGAGGGTGAGCTCAGACTTAGCTTGGTTCATAGTATTGGTCTCACCTAGTTAATATCCAGATGTGTTATGATTGCTGGATAAGTACTTAGCGCAATTACCACTGGGCTGGGTCCCAAATATTCTTCTTGATGTTCCTCATTGCTCTTTCAGTCATCGGTGCTGGTGGGCTAGTCTCAAAACTTAGAATAGTCTTGATTATCAGACTTCAGAGGCTCACTCTTTTGACCTTTTACAACTCATAAACTTAGACCCTCTAGATTAATCTTCATGTAAAATGAGAAAGAACAAATAGGAAAAAAACCAGGCTCAATTTCATGGAGTCAGATGTTGACCTCAGAGAGGAAAAGGCCCAGTATCTCCCCTCTGATGGTATTATCTCTTAACAGTCACCATTAATGGAGTCAAACCATGAAAGGGCAGCCTAAGAGAATGCACAATATCTTGGTAGAATCATTGAGCTTAGAGTCAGATGTGGTTGTCACCTTAGCTTTGCCATTTACCTGCTCTGTGGCCTTACAAACTCACTCGAGCACTATTTCCTTCTTTGTAAATAGGATAAGATAGTATCTTTCTTGTCTAATCTCCTAGAGGATAAGGATTTCTTCATTCTTTGTATTTGCATCCTTATCACTTAGTCCAGTGACTGATAAATAATAGGTACTCAATAGATGCTTCTTCCTTGATTGTTCAGTTGAGATAATGCAATGAAAATGCTTTATATTTTTTAAAGGGCTGCATATGTGTGATCATACTAGCAATAGCTGACATTTTTCTAGTTGCACAGTACTTTTAGGATTTTCCTTGCTCACTATAGTCTTATGAGGTATGCAAAGTGAGCATTATTAGTCCCATTTTAGAAAAAAAATCGACCCTGAGCTCCAAGCCATAGAGTGACGTGCCTAATATAGATTGGAACTATAATATAAGATCCAATGGATCAATACTCTCATTAATATGTGCATTTATTCCTGCTGTCAGATTAAAAGGTAATACTTCTATTCTTCTTTATTATATATTATCCTTACTCACATTCTCCCATAAATCCTCCACAAAGGATCTATACAAAACATATTAGATCTTTTTAAAAAAATATTTCATGGATCCCAATATAGTAGCATTCTACTTCCTTACAGAGGTGATTCTAGGTTCTCTAAGGTCATGCCAGCAAATCCTAAGGTCTGGCAGTTTTAACCAGGATGAAAATGACAATGTAAACACAATTCTAGCAAAAGGTTGGCTGTACTATTTGAGAAATTGCCCAGGTATGGGGAGTCTTCTCACAGGTCACTTGGTCATTGGGTGATGATTTCTTTTACCTGGGGAACCTATAAAGCATGAATAAGTATAGTACAAAAAGAGTTTGATAAATGTTCTATAGACATGCAACACGAGCAAGGTCTGAGAGACAAAAGGTCACTGCAGACTTGGAGGACAAAGGGAGGTTTTGTGAAGACTGAGGCATTTGAATTGAGCTTTAAAGAACAGATATTCAATGGGTAGAAGGGAGGATGGCATTTAAGGCACAGGGAACTACGTAAGTAAAAGCCTAGGCACTGAGGAGTATGCATAGGAATGTGTCCATTTTGGCTTTAGAGTACTGAGTCCAAGGAGGAAAGTTGGAATGGTGCAGTAGTGCCAGTGTTTAGGGCCGTGACTGTTAGGCAAAAGGGACAGCAATTCACATAATACCATGTTCTTTATCAGTGTGGAAACTGTTTCCTCCAATGCAGATCAGAAACTAAAATCTAACTTTTTTTTTAGGGAGGCCTGACACATTGTGATATTAAATGACTTGCCTGTGGTCACAAAGTATGTATGAGATCTGTTTGATTTCAAGGCTGATCCCCTCGCTACCATACCCTGCTTCCATGAACCTTGTATATAGTAGGTGCTTATTAATAGTTGTTAAACTGAGGAAGGACCATCAAAAGATTTTGGACATAGAAGTACCATGATTTGATTTATGCACCAAGAATGAAAGCCCAGCATAGAATGAATGGAGTGTGTGCATGGAAAATAGCCTCAGCAATGCCAGCAACGCTCTATTCAAATAGTCTGGGTCAATGACAAAGAAGATCTCAACCGAAGTGTTAGAAATGGGGATGGAAATGAGAGGATGTATAGTGGTGCCAAGGACAGAAGGGTAATTTTAGGGGGAAAGATAGAAATCTTTGCACAACATGGTTTTGAGTTACCATTGAAAGATCCTGGTAACTGTGGTCTATAGGCAGGTTGTTGCAGGTTGGAGAGAAGTCAGAGATGGAGATACACACATCTGGGAGTCTTTAGAGGTGAGAGTTAAATCCTGAAGAAACGACAGATTTTCAAAGAGCAAAGAAAACTTTGTTTGTATTTGAACTGTCGTGCAGACTTGAGAGATGTGTTCTAATATTCTTGGCATCACCACCTTGTAACTGTAGCTGTTCAGTGATTATGATTCCTTGTTTCATTAGTGTCTGTTGATCAACTTCCACGCTTCTACGAACAGCATGAAATTGGCAGAAATTCCTTTTCTCTCTCTCGGTCTGTTCCACTCTGATTAATTCTTTTGTTTTCAAAGTCTTCCTTGGAGAAAGTGGGAATCCACTGTTCCTTGTAGCATCCCTACCTCTCTAACCAGGTGTATACATCTTCCTATCAAAATTCTGCTCACCTGTAATAAAGAAAGAGATCACAGAATTTTGGAGATTGGAGAGTCAAATTCAAGAAGTCATCTCATCTGACATGAGGGTACGAAGGACTTTCACATTTCATACATAAATGAAATGACATGAGTTATAGCTAAGTAGTGGTAGAGGTAGGTTTTGAACCTATGTGTTCTGGTTCCTGACTTGCCAGTATAATTTCCACCATAAGACTTACTAGAATTTTATGAAGCCTTAGGAGTTGAAGTGTCTAGGAGAAGCGAGAAATCCTCTTGTACTGGCCAATATGTAGATGCACAGATGAAATCAGTGACTGTAGGGGGATGGTGGGTTCCCATCTTTGCCCCTAATCCACTCTTTTGTCGGTCAGTTGCATCCCACTCTGACTGCACGGAGCACAGCATACCAAGCCCTTCTATACGTCATTATCTCTTGAAGCTGGTCCAAGTTCAGGTATGTTGTTTCCATGATGCTATAGCTGAAAGTGTGTGAGCAGATCTATGTGTTGTTGAGGAGTATTGAAGAGCATAGTGGGATACTGGTTGGTTGTTCTTTCTCATTCTTATGTATGTTTATCCAGTAACAATCAAGAGATAGGAAAACTCAAGTCCAGGGAGGGGCTTGACGGAGGGCAGAGATGTCCTCTCAGACTGGTAAAGAGGCTGTGTGGTCCTCAGGAAATGTCATCCCGCCTCCTCAAGGATAGCTCCTCAACTCATTTTGGGATTAATGTTGGGATTTGTTATCTACATAGGAGAAATCTCTGATGCTTCATCATTTGTTCAGAGAGTCAACAAGCATTTATTAAATGCTGACTCTCTTCCGGAAACTGGGTTACTTATTGGGATAGAGAGAAAGAGAGAAGACTAATCCCTGCTCTCAAGAAGCTCCCAGTTTAATTGGGAACTCATAGTCCAGTTTTTAAAGAAGCATTTACTGAACTATCACTAGGAACAAAATATTATGTTAAATATTATAGGGGATATGAAGATAAATAAGAAACCCTCACAGTCTTACTTCCCTCTTTCGGGGAGATAAGACAAACTTTCAAATAACTAAAATGCAAGTCACACTGCACTAGCTGCTGGAACAGCAATTCAAGCAAACAGTAGTCTGTGGAAGGTTACAGGAGGGAGGGGCAAGGCCCTTTCTATTGGGAGGAGGAAGGGCTCATGGAAGATGTCATAGTCTGAATGGGTCTCCTGACATCATGTCCCATAGTGGATAAAATTAGTCAGCCCCAAAACATTTATTAAGTATTTACCACATGCAAGGTACTGTGCTAAGTGATGGAGATACAAAGAAAGACAAAAATAGTTCAAGACTTCCGAGATCTCACATTCTCATGGAAGAGACAACATACAAACCATGATTATTAAGTGGGGAGAGGAGTAATAGAGTCAGACTTATGCACATAATAATAGCATCTGTATGGCATTTTAAGATTTGCAAGATTATACATATATGTGCACATACATATATGTAGATATGTAGATATGCATATATACTTGTATCTGTACAAATACACACATATACACATGTATCTATACAAATATACACATGTACATATATGTATACATATATCTACACACATGTATGTATGTATACTTACATACATTTATATATTTATTGACTTTATCAAAATCACTTTGGTGGCTGAACGGAGGATCAATTAGAACTGGAGAGAGATTGAGGTAAGGAGACCAACCAGTTGGCCATTGCAACAATCTAGATGTGAGGTGATGAGGGCCTGCAGTATGAGAGTGGCTATATCAGAGGAGAGAAAGGTACACATCCAAGAGATATTGTGAAGGTAAAATTGACATGACTTGACCACACAGATTGGATATGGAAGGGGTCAAAGAGATTGATGCAATGTCAAGAATGATACTAAGGTTGACAACCTGGGTCACTGGGAAGATGGTGTTATCCTTGAGAGTAATGGGGAAATTCAGAAGAGGTATAGGTTTTGGGTGGAAAGATAATGAGTTCAGTATGGGCATGTTAAGTTTAAGATGTCTATGGGATGTCTAGTTCAAGACTGCTAATAGGACTGGAAGTCAGAAGAGATATCAATTTATCTGAGAGCTATCTATAGAGAGATGACAATTGATCTTTGAGAGGGGATGAGATCACCAAATGAAATAATGTAACAGGGTATGGAAAGAGGTCCCAGAACAGAGCTTTGAGGAATACTCACTTTTAGCAGATGTGACTTGGATAAGTCAGTCAAAATGAACTGAGGAGAGGTCAGACAGATCACAGGACAATTAGGAGAAAAGAGTGTCCCAAAACTTTGGAGAAAAGAGAGAAGAGCATGATTGACAGTATCAAAGGCTACAGAGAAATAAAAAAGGATAGAGATTGAGCAACGTCCATAAGAACTTTGTCCTTAAGGAAAAGGACAACATGATTTTTAAAAATCCCCTCAGCAAAATGAAAGGAACCTACATGTACTCTTGTACCACTAGTGAACTTATTTCCAGTCATCAAAAGGTATTCTAGACTAAACTAAGCCTTTGTTTATTTCAGTGAAATCTGTGAAATGATTCAAGATTTATCCTCACTAGGTAAACAGTATGGTTTTTCTTTCTTTTTTTCTTCTAAGATTCATATTTCAGAGATGATGGCTAGCATTTTCCTTTTATCAGTGAAGCAAGATAGAATGCAGCTCCTCTTCTGAGAAGTGGGTGTCACAAAAGAGACCTTATCTTCAAATGGACAGGACAGATGTTAAACGTGGCCTTTCTAGTTTGACACAGGATCCCGGCTGTCAGTTTCTTACTATCTGAGCATCATTGCACAAGATTAACCGTGGCTAGAAAGGGAAGATCAAGCAGTGTGTGTTTCCCTGCAATATTTGGGGAGGTTTTCAGAAGCTCTGGCATTGGCTTTATGGTTGTTCACTGAAAAGTTTATGAGGTCTCTCAGTCTACATTCATTTTACATTTTTTCACCCCAATTTCAGGACAAAACCAAGGTCATCATTTGCAGATATATAAAACTATAATTAGTTAAAGAGTAGCTAGGTGGTACAGTGGATAGAGTGCTGGGCCTAGAGTCAGGAAGGCTACAAATTTAGCCTCGGGCACTTACTAGCTGTGTGACCTTGGGCAAGTTACATAACCTTGTTTGCCTCAGTTTATTTATCTGTAAAATGAGCTGGAGAAGGAAAGGGCAAAATCACTATAGTATCTTTGCCAAGAAAACCTCAAATGGGGTCACAAAGAATCAGATGCAACTGAAATGACTAAACAAGAAATATATATACTTAAAACATTTATATTAGCAGTTTTTTTCTTATTTGTAGTTTTTACTATGAGTATTAAAAATTCCGTGGACTCTAGTCTTGGTTATGCCATTATTTGTCACATGATACTAGGTAAGTCATTTAATCTCCCTGACATTCAGTTGTCCCATCTACGAAAAAGGGCTAATTGCATTATTTTTATCACAGGGTTGCTATGAAGAATAAACTTTGTAAACTGTATAGAATCCTACAGTTATACAAATATGAGTTCAGATGGATATAAACTGTTACAGTAGCATCATTAACTGCAGCGACCACAATGGCTATAACTTTCAACATGGAGGGCAAAGGTTGCCCCAGGTATATGATGCTAGAATTAAATACTCTAAACTTAGGAGGCAGCTAAGTGACTCAGTGGATAGAGTACTGGACTTGGAGTCAGAACAGACCTGGGTTCAAATCTGTCCTCAGATGCTGTCTCTGTGACCTCCATTTGCCTTAATCCACTGGAGAAGAAAATGAGAAACCATCGCATTAACTTTGCTGAGAAAACAACATGGACTGTCTACGGGTTCATGAAGAGTAAGACACAACTGAACAACTCTAAGCTTATGTTTTTCAAAGTGAACCATAGATCCATGATTTCATTAGTAGAAATAATTCCTAGCATGTAAGGAAACTCCTTTTAAAGGATGAAGATTGACAACTTTTCTATAATTTGTAGTTTTAGAAAGCTGTTTAACATGTGGAGAAATTAAGTGACTTTGTCAGGTCCAGATAAAAAGTCAGAGGTGGCACTTGAGCCTGTATCTTCCTGACTCCAAGGTCCGTTCTCTATGATTACATAAGGCTGCCTCACATTGGTCAGACTGAAGCAATTTGCATGCTGGAGTACAAGGAATCACGAACTGGCAGGCAGGATACATTCATTCTCCCAAAAGGATGACGATTATATTGGTAATGATGGTGCTGACGACGAAAGTGAGGGTGGTAGATGATGAGGATGACAATGAATAACATGTCAGGGGCTAAAATGATCGTGGCCAATGCCGATAATCTGTCTTGAACCTGTGATTATCCATGTGGGTATTCCCTTCATAGTTTAGCAGATGATTATTTGAATTGTTATGGACATAACAATGTATATGATGGCAGAGATAGATGTGATAAAAATGACTACTTATCAATCAATCAACCAGTTTACTGGGGATACAAATACCAAGAATGGGAAGATCCTTATGTGAAAAGAGTTTATATATTCTAATTAATATCCACGTGTGTGTGTGTGTACACAAATATAGAATAAATGGAATAATAATAAATATAAATAACTGAGATGGTGAATTGGGGAAATACTTCTAAAAAATCTACAAAATCAATGGTAAAATTGAACTTTTAGGTAAGCTGAAACATTCATAATCAGCCATTCATTTTAAGCTGAAACATCTGCTCTGGTTTCCTGGCTCAGTTCCAACTTAAGAAGTCACATTCTACCTGTGTAAATTACCCCTGCAGAGGATCAGTGGGATGCAGATAGCGTCTTCCTGCTTAGTCGACATTGGGTGTTGAGTTTGCTGTGAAGTGACTCTTCACATTTAACGTTACATGTAAGAAGGGGGTGAACTTTTAGTACTTTTTGGGAAAACATATACTTTATTGCATTACCATTGAGTCCTTGGCTGGGGGGAGGTCTCTTCTAGCTCTTCAGGGTATCATAAGAGCATGCCTTCCAGTGATGCAGAGGAGAGGAAACCTTCAATTTGCTCTTTCTATTAGAAGCATGTCTGAATTCTCCCACCTACTTGTATCCTAAGAACATGAAGAGCCATGGGAGCTGAATATGGCTCATTTATCCATAAGTTTATCCATAAGTTGTTTTTCATCTATAAGTTGGAAGCTTGAACTGATTTTATAAAACGTAGTGTAATCCCCATTAACCAGAGTGCTCAATTAAGGTTAAACTCCTTTTCCTGAGTTTTTAAAGGTCTTTGAAATATGTTCATAAATTAGTGAACCAACTTTATTTCTTACTAATCCCCTCTTCTTTAGGCAAGTCAGGTTCTGTTCTAGGTTAAGTTTTGTAGTCTAGAAAATGAGGGAGTTCTATTTGATCTCATTTAGCCCCAATTATCATTAATATTCTGTGCTCTGAAGTCCTTTCCAGCTCAAACATTCCATGTTTTGTGTTCTAACATTCTGTGTTAAATCTCTTCCGGCTCTAATACTCTAAGTTTCTCTTCCAGTTCTAATTCCTTGTGGACTAAGAGACCATATCCTTATGCACTTTTTATTGATTTTATTTGATAATTCTGTGATTCTGTTATGGTCAGTGGTACATTCCCACCTTCTGATATCAGTCATGACACAATAGGGAAGTGCTGGCTTTGATGTTGGAGAACTATGATGGATTCAAATCCCAGCTCTGCTGCTTACCATCTGTATGACCTTGGGCAAGTGAATTACCTTCCCTGGGCCTCAGATCTATCATCTGTGAACTGAGAAGGCTGGACAACAAGAGTGTTGTTTAGCTCCAAATCTCTGGTCCTAGACAGACCATCATCCTCACTGTCCCACAAATAGGCTTTGCTGATTCCTGCATCCATGTTTGTGCTATTAGCTTATAATGCCTTTCTTTCCTTCTTTTATTCAAATTCTACATGCCATTCAAGGCCCAGCTTAATTTCTACTTCCTCAATAAAATCATCCCTAATCGCCCTCTCTCCTGAATTCCTAAAGCATTTATAATCAGTAGCACACAATTTAACACTTAATCACGCACAGCAAATATGAGAAAATGCATTAACTACCAGATTATCTTATGCGGTTCAAGTTAATATACTCTTATTAGGCACCAGTATATGCCAGACACTGAAGGGTATAAGGATACAAAGACATAAAAATAGTCTTCAAGGAATTTGCATTCTGTAGAGGGATCATAGTACGTGCATAGGGAATTTAATACAAAATGCATAGAAAGTAATATAATGACTTTTTGAGGAGAGAGCCTTGAGCTTGGTGCTAGGGGAAATAGAAACTAGAGAAGACCACTTTCTTGCTGTCATGGAGGTTTCAGTAGGGGTAACACAAACCTTGATATATTATGTTAGGTATCTGTGTATCTTTGTACCATGCCCTCTCTCCTTACAATGTAATCTCTTTGCAGGCAGGCATTTCTTCTTTAATTTGTGCCTTTATATCTGCAATGTACCTGGACACAATAAGCATTTAATAAATGTTTATTATATTAGACATACAGAGGTGACTTTGTTTTGTGACAAAATAAGGATCAGATGATATTATACTAGTATCACATCCATTTTAGACCCTTTATAAACCTGAAGTTAATCTTTGGTGCTCTAAATGTGAGATCCTTGTCCAACGACCAGCCATAATATATATGAACACACATTTGAAGAAACTGAATCCTATAAATCCTGACATTCTCAATGTAATGAAATGAAATGAAAAGAAAGAAGCTATAGCTATGAGAAAGATGGCTAATAGATTCTCCTTTGAGAGGCAAATAAAAATGTTGCTCCAGTTAGTTTAAACAGGCAACAAGAAACAGAATTTCAAGGGATATCTGATCATTTTATAAGTTCACGAAAAGATCAGTGTGAAAATAATTGCTGCTTATGTGCTAACAACTGTTTCAGAGAATGAAAAGGTAGAGAAATTCTAGGGAGAATGTAATTAAAGCTCCAGATTAAACCAACACAAATTTTGATACCTAATTAATTTCAAAGTTATGCATAGGTAAAGATGGTAAGAAGTGTACTGAAAAACATGAATCAGGCAAAAGAAATGAGAGAATGCAGTGAAGAATTTATAGACTACCCAGAAGCTTCATGTTTATATGTCAGGAATATTTTCTTTAAGAAAGAAATTGGTAGGTTTTAGACATGATGAATTATATTATAAAGGATAAAATTGATTACATTTTAACATGAAATCATTTATTACTGATGTGGCTATCATCCTGGAGCCATATATCTATTTGCCAACTTGTCAGAGGAAAGAACAAAATTTGTACAAAACTATAGAGAAGAATAAAAATGTGAAAAAGATGGCATACCTTCAGACCACTCCATCAGGATGGAACATGGTAGCTTATGTCGGTTGTCCCTGCTCCTGGGAGGCTCACTGCTAGTGAATTACTTGAGCTCAGGATTTCTGAGTAGAGCTACGGCTGCTTGGGTGCCCGCATTAAGGATGACACCACTATGATGAGCTCCCGGGAGCAGGGAGGCCACTAGACTGCCCGATAAAGGTGGGTGAACCTGCCCCAGATCAGAAATGGAGCAGGTCAAAACTTCTGGAATTAGACCCACAGTATTTTAAGACTGGGTGAGATCTGGAGACCCAGTCTCAAAGAACCCCACCAACCAACTATCCTATGCCAAGCTATTGAAATAAGTTTTTAATGATAAAAAGTGAGATAAGGACAGAAGAACAAGACGTTAGATATGGACTCTGATGATTTCACTTTGAAATCTGACCATTTAAAATCTATTACTAACCTCTAGTAATTTACCCCCTCGTCTTCACTCTGTTTCTTCTCCCTGTGTGTGTTCTGAATTCTGTGCACTTTTCTCAATCAAGTCAAGCCAACAAGTGTTTTTTAAGGGACCGACTATGTGCTAATCTCAGGGAGATAAGATATAAGTAGAAAGAAAGGTAATCTCTGTCCTTAAGGAGCTTATATTCTAATATGAAAACAACACATCAAAGCAAGCTGAAAACATGCGATGTGGATTGTGAGTGGAAGGGGGACTGGAGGAGGTATAAAGTACATGAGAGCATGGGAGGGAAAGTTCAAAGAGGCAAGAGTTCAGCTTTGAGAGGAATGAAGGCATGGCTCACCTGAGCATCCTCCTTAGAATGGAGCTTCTGGGAAGGACCATCCAATAAACAGGCATTTTTAAAGCCCCAACTAAGTGCCAGACACCATGCTAGCACTTTACAAATATTTCATTTGATTTCTAGTAGTAATAGCCTTGAGGGGATGGGTGCAAGGATTATAGAAGAGTTAAGTACTTAATTTTTTTTCCCATTCATTCATTCCTCCAAGACACCCATTCACAACAAGGAGAGCCAAAGGGCACCTGTTTAGCAGACATTTGACTTACTTGCCAAGTGGAAAGAAATGACACCTAGGCGCAGCAGCAATTCAGAATATAAAATTGTTCGTGAGATCTTAGGGACTAGGGTCATGGAAGATTGTGAGCAGTATTGCCTTATGGGAGGCAGTGGAGAATAAAGCCAATTTAAAGAAAGGAAGGCAAGAAATCCAGCAATGCAAAATCATTTAAAGGACATTTAAAGCATGTAATTGGAAGGAGTTGGGGAGTTAAGTGGCACAGTGAATACAGCACTAGTCGTGGAGCGAAAAAGACTCAGCTTCCTGAGTTCAGATGTGACCTCAGTCTCTTACTAGCTGTGTGACCTTGGGCAAGTCACTTAACCTTCAGTTCCCTCATCTGTAGCTGGAGAAGAAAATGACAAAAACCACTTCACTATCTTTGCCAAGAAAACTCCAAATGGGGCCATGAAGAGTTGGACAGAACTGAAATAAATAACAGTGGAAGGAATATAATAGATAAGAAGGAAAAGCTCTGTAATTTAAAAAAAAAAAAACTATTCACTATTAAGAACAGAAGAGTTACTACATTTGTATTCTAACTTCACAGTTTCATTAGAATGTGAGTTGCTTAAGGGCAGGGGCCATGTTTTAGCCCCATGACTGTCAAATAACGTTCATTTAATCAAACGCTCATTGTCTGACAGAATGACAGTCTGGGGTGTCCTCGTAGACAAGATAGAAATAACTCCAAAGAGAACTGGGATGGGACAAGAAGCTAGGTTAGACCAAGTGGGCGTGGAGAGATCCTTGATGGAGAAGTCATAATGCTGAAGACACCAAAGGATTTATTCATAAGACAGAAATCTGAAGGTGGGGAAGATATCCAAGGCATGGAAAAGATCCAGGGCCTTACTGGGAAAGGTGACTGAAAAAACATAAAAAATAACTAGCTTTCATGCTTTCTTATCTTCTTTTGCAAATTTTTAATGAGGTTCATCTATGTTAATTAAATTATTTCTAATTTATCCTGTCTTTAGCTTCCTCGTGTACATTGTCTCTCATTAGACTGTGAGCTGCTTGTGTGCAGGGACTATATTTTGAATTTATTTATATCCTCAGGGATTAATGGGTTAAGGGGAGGGAAGGGAAAAAACAAAACCTTTTATTAAGTACTTACTATGTTCCAGTCATTGTATAATTACTTTGCCAGGATTTTCTCATTTTATCTTCACAACAACCCTGTGTAATAGGAATTATTAATTATTATTATTATTTTTAAGAGGCAGAGTTTAAGTGACTTGCTCCGTGTCACTTGGTAAGTCTGCTTACTAGGTCAGATTTGAACTGAAGTCTTCCTGATTCCAAGTCCAGTACTCCATTGTGCCACCTGGCACTTAGTGTGGTACCTGACACATAGTAGGTGCTTGATAAATCAGGGAAGGTGTTAGTAGTGAATAGGCAAGGTCTTACAAGCTATATTTCATAGTATACTACAGTTATCCTTTCCACATCATAACTTTCCTCATTGTGGTTTTTATATATCTGGATCAGCATAAGAAATTAAATGGAAATTTGGGGGGAGTTTTGTGGAAGCTACAGAAAACCCTTGAAAGCCAGCAGGCAACACAGAGCCTATGACCAAATGCTTAATTCAAATTTTACAAGGTACTCTAAACAACCTCTAAAAGAAAAAAATTCAGACTTTTTCTCTGGTATGAAGGGAAGGCCAAAAAAATTTATGTGAATTTTCCAGATAGCAGAGGTGCTGTACTCCTAACAACTCCTCCCCCCGACCGCCATGTGGAGGGGATAACTATATACCTTTACTATCACATAGCTGATTGAATGCTGTGGAACAGTAGTTCTCAAAGTGTGATCTAGGGACCTCCATGGATCTCTGAGACCCTTTCAGGAATCCTAGAGGTTCAAAACTATTTTCATATTTTCATAATTATCCTAAAATACCATCGGCCTTGTTTATTCTCATTCTCTCACAGTTGTACAGTGGAGTTTTCCAGAGGCTACATGACCTGTGAATTAAAGATTTAACTGCAAAAATGAAGATGGGTTAATTTTTCATCTGCTGATAATACTTCTGCATCAGGAATGGAGGAGCCCATAGGCATGGCTGGACTTGAAAATGTTCCTCTGATTTTAGAACTCCCTGACATCAAAGATGACCTTTTTTTTTGTGAATGCTTGGCAACAGACACAAGTGGTGCTGAACTATTCAAAGTGTTGCATAACTTTTTTGGATCTCATAGTTTATCGTGGAACAATTGTGCTATTTGCTTTGATGGTGCAAAAATAATTTGCAATTAATATTTGCAAAAAAATGTAAAACAATGATATAGCCAGTTGGTGCAGTAAATAGTGCTGGGCTAGGAGTCAGTAAGGTCCGAGTTCCAATTTGACCTCAGCCTAATCACCAAATATGTGACTCTGGGCAAATATTTTACTTTCTGAGTTTACTCAGATTAAAACAGGGAAGATAATAACATCTGCTTCCTAGGCTTGTAGTGAGGATTCAATGCAACATTATTTATAAACCACTTATCACTGTGTTAGGCCCATAGGAGGTGCTTAATACACATTTCTTTCCTTTTCCTTCTTACTAAATTTGAAAAATTGAGTTACTTTTCAAAAAATATGTTTGAGTTACTTTTCAAAAAATATGTTTGAAAATGCTTTTCAAAATATGTTATATTGATATGAAATGTATTATTTTTAAATAAATTAATGTTTTGAAATTGATAAGTTTTAATGTAAAATACGGTAAATATCGAGAGATAGCCCACATAAGCAAAAGGTCCCTTAGAGCGTCACTGATTTTCAGGACTGCAGCTCCTCTGTTTCTTGCCTCTTGGATTCAGTATGAAGTCCTTCACCATCTGAGCTTCACCAGCTGAACTTTCCAGACGTATTCTGAGTCCCTTCACTCTTCATTCTAGCTAACCTGGCTTAACTTGCTGCTCCTCATACGTGGCTTTTCATCTTTCATTCTTGTGTTTTTGCACTCCGTTCACCTGGCCTGGAAGGCATCCCCTCTTTGCCTCTGCCTCATAGAACTCTTTGATTCTTTCAAAATTTGGTTCAAGTGGCATCACATTGTGTGTACCCCTATGGTAAATTTATGAGAGTACCTGGATAGATTTGGTTAGGGTGGGGAGGCAAGGATGAGTAATGCTTTTCAGGGTATGCTGGTAAATGTTTAACTACCATTCCAGATAAATAAATAAATAGATAAATAAAAAAAACAATCAAATGAACGAACAAATGAATGAATAAATAAATAACTAAAATGTATGCCCTACATACTTTTAAGGTAATCTACATTAGTAACATTTTCTGTATCACTTTCTTAGGGTCTAGATAATCAATAAAAATAATCAAGTCCTGATTTGTAGAGCTGACTAGTTTCTAAGATGTAAATACACTGAAAGTTTAACAGTCACAGGGTTGTATATTACTGTATATTACTGGAACTTCCCTATTGATTAGATAACGGATCTATTTGACTGTCTGAGTATAGTCTCAGCAGGTTTATCACAATTAAAAAAAAATTGTATAGGTCCCATTAGTCTTAAAAACGCACATTTCTGACCCAATGTCATCCAAGACAATTTATTAATTTCCTTTTGTGTCTGGCATGATGAATCTAAAAAGCTAATGCCAGCCACAGAGCAATCTTTAGAAACTTCTGTGTAGAATCTCATCACATCTGAGCTTTAGCAATGCCAATTGGGTATAGAGTCATTTCATCATCACCTTGGGATTCTTGGATCTAGAGGAGGTTGTCTCAGGAGCTCAAGTTCACATTCTCTTAGGCTTTTGCTGATAAAGTCAAATGGAATAGCTCCAGTTAAGCACGGTATAGTTGAGATTAGATAAAGTATTCTTGTTATTAACAAGCTTTAGAAATTTCTTGAAGACAGCCCTTAACTTTGATTTTTTTTTCTGCTCTCCCTATGAACTGGAAAAATTTCCTATGTAGTAAAGAGACCAGTTCTGGTTTCAACATTTATGTTATTTCTATTAATACCTAACATGCTCCATTGGGTTATTGCTTTCCTCTCTTCTACAATATCAATGTTTGATTGATATTACTATCAGTACCTAAAGAGGAATCATAATTGGGTAGAAGGAATTGGGACTTTATTCCAGGATATTACTTTGGGACATTTCTTTCCACTCCCAACTCATAGAATTTTGTTTGCTTGCCCACAGTACCACCCACATGATCCTGTCACTATGGTTCTCTGGGCCTGCCTTTTCCCATTTCTATACCTCTCAGCTTCCTTCTGGGGACTGGTATGCATATGGAGGTGGAGGGGGGAGGTAGTGAGCAACCGTTGGCTATGTCACAATGGTGGGGGCAAGAATCTCCATAGGGCACGCTATGCCCATCTCCCCAGAAATATCATCCTGTGTGTCACCCCAGTCCCTCTATCAAATTTCCCCTTGCACGAGAATTCCTAGTTAAGACTCTTTAGGCATCTAGTGGAGTACCAGACTTGGATTTGCCAAAACCAGAGTTCAAAACCTGTCAGTTGCATACTAACCGTGCAAACTTGGGCAAATCACTTAACTTCTGTCAAGCCCAAGTTTCCTTATCTGTAAAATGGGAATAACGATAGGACATATCCAACAAGGTTTCTGCAAGGATCAAATGAGATAATGTATGTAAATCACTTGGCAAACCTTAAAATATAAATGTCATTATTACTATAATCTTACATTGTGTGTTCTTGTCTTTAGAAGAACCACAGAACCTTATTGTCCGAAGGGACTTTAGCAATCCTGTAACTGAACGCCATTATCTTACAGAGAAAGTAAAGTGCAAAGACACACAGCTGACTAGTGGCTTAATAGTAGGAACTTACATTAATAATGACTTAAATTTATATAGTGTTTTAGCATCACAAAGTACATCTTCACAGAAGTGTTTTGGAAAAGAGGAATGGGGATAATTGTATGCCAATGACAAGGAAATAGATTTTTTTCTTTCAAGATTATCATTGAATCATCCCTTCAAGAGGAATCATTTGTAAGATAAGAATATTTTAGAATATGCCTTAATCTTGAATGATTGACATGAAATTGAATTATAATTATCTCCTAGATATAAAATAACACACACCTGGTGGTGGTTTGGGAAAAGAAAAGCTGATAAAAGATCTCTCATTTGCATTAATAATATCTTGCATTTATCTAGCCTATACCTACTGAGGAAAACAAGGCATCCTATCATCTCATTGAAAATTTTATTAAAAATTTTTTCTAGGCTGCAATTTCAAATACAGTTTTCAAATCATTTAATATGCTCCATATACAGGTTCCATTCTTATCTTTCTATATAGCTAATTTTAATTTTCCATTTCAATGGAAATATTATCTAGTATTTGTCACTTTTAAGCATCACCTTTCCCATCTCAAACATTAATTCTTCTTTTCCTTTTTCTCCTAAGTCCATTGACATTCACAGAGCTGAAGCTAAGAATTCAGCTTCTTACACAGAATTATCTAGTGCTCAGTGAAATAATCCCCCTTACCCCCAAAAGGCCTGCATAGTTGTGATAGAGGAAAGGCCATGGAGGAAGAACTTGAACCTTGGAGCATATAGAAAAGAGGATCCAGGATCCAGCCTTGAAGAAAAGTCCCTCTGAAGGACAGAAGCTACCCTGAAGGGGAGATAGAGACTCTTGTGAGACCAGTACCCTGACGCCTACAAGTGTGGCCACTGGGTATGGGAAAGGAGGAGGCATGCCACTTCGTAGCTTCCTATTCTAGTTATTCTTCCTCTCTCAGTTATTTCCACCTCCTTCAGGAGTATACATTGTCAAAACACCCTAATTTCAGCACCCTAAGTGAGACAAAGTTCTGGTTGCACCAGTTTAGTTAAGGTGTTGCTCACATAGTTTCTGGAAATCAGGAAGTAACATTGTTCAAAGATTACCACAATCTATAGCATTCTAGGAGTGCCAACTATGTACAGAGTCCTGGGCCAAACAACATTTTTTTGCCCATTACTATGTACTGATTTTCAATTTCTCCATCAATTTAGTTTGCTCTGTATTATCCATTTATTTCCTTCTGTCCCTGCCATCTTGGTGAATATTTTATAGTTGTGGGAGCTCCAACTCCACCATTTTCCCTAGACAGTTATAATCATGAGTTATCATACTATCCCTATGATAAAAATATATGAAAAAATCTGGAAATTTTGGAGCCATAGACAAAAAGAGCATTCCTTCAATGTTGTTGTTTTGAATTAAAATATGCCATACTTATGTAGCACCATGAACTGGGACTGGCCTTGTGATTTCATAAGTATAAGGAACTTCCAGGAGAGGAAATTCCCTCTACCAATACTATTGCCACATGCTCTATAGCTACAGTCTTAGAAAACTGCCTAGAACCCAGAGAAGTGCTTAAGTGACTTTAGCTGGTCTCACTGCCAATATGTGTCAGAATTGAGACTTCAAAGTTGACTGTCTATACACTATTCCATGTTGCCTTTTAGCTTAGATAGCCTAAAAGTTCATTTTATTAGTTGAAGAACATGAAAATGCGTTATATATAATTATATGAATATGTATTTTTATAGTCACGTAATCAAATGAACAGAATGTTCTCCTGATGCTAGAAATCAGTGGTATAGGAACGTTACAAAGTTGGCCCTGAATATTTGTGATAGTTTACTAAATAATTATTGACTGCACATGGAGAAAAGGAGAACATTGGTTTGAGAATGATAGAGGAAGTGATTGACAAGTTACCTCATATGAACATTTGAGGAAGTGTGAATCATTGCCTATGAGTGTGTTGTTTGATCAAGTGTGGAACTCCAAGCATTGTGATGAAAATATTCCATTTATCTTTGAGGTTACTCCATATGGAAATTTTAGAGTTTAGAGAGAGTAAGAGTTAAGCCCCTTGCTAATATTAGCCAGTGAAATTAAGTATTTTGGTGCTAGATTTTAATGCTTACTCCATTAAGGAATGATTTTATTTCTGGGAGGGGGGGTCAGCTAGGTGGTGCAGTAGATAGAGCACCAGTGCTGGAGTCAGGAAGACCTGAGTTCAAGTCTCACCTCAAACACTTGACACTCACTAGCTGTATGACCTTGGGCAAGTCACTTAACCCCAACTGCCTCATCCTGGGTCATCTCCAGCAAGCCTGATGAATATCTGGTCACTGAATTTGGATGACTCTGGAGGAGAAGTGAGGCTGGTGACCTGCATAGCCCTCCCTCACTCAAAAAACAAAGTCAAGTGCAGGTCATGTCATCATTTCTCTGATGGCATGATCTTCTTCAGCAACGAAGGATGAACATACACATGCATGCAAGTATTTCTGGGGACAGTGATGACTGAACTCTGACAATCATGAGACATATGAATAGAACATTTCTGAGCTTTATTCATGGAAAAAAATAGTGACAAGGAAGGCACATATGATGGAGGTGAATAAAATGGTGGACTTGGTGTTGGAAATAATGTCTATAATGCTTTAAGGTTGGTGAGTGGGTTAATGTAAGAGTATGAGCTTTGTACTGAAAGTATTATCATCCATTTTTGCATTTTGAGAAAATGCATCTCAAAGGGTTGAGTTATTTGCTTATGGTGACATAGTGTCACAGACCAGATCTAACCTTATTTTCAGATTCCAAACTCTTCACTAAAGCAAAATTGTCTCTTGAAGGAAGATGAGGGTTCAAATTCTTGAATTCTCAAATATGACTAGCTCTGTAGCCTTGGTAAAATTCCTTAACCTCTCCAAGACTCAGTCTACTACTCTGTAGAATGGGGACAACACAACTATACTACCTAACTCCTGGGGTTTTTGTGAGACTTAAATAAATTAATGCATATAAAACTAAATCTCACAGCCTATAAAAATGTAAGTTATTATTTTTGTATGTATATATGTATAAATGTAAGCTATTATTATTTTATCATTGTTATGATTGGTTCCATGTGCTATTGCCCAGTTTGATCACTGATATATTCATCAAGTATAGCTCTCAGTGGTTTAGTGTGTTTTCTAGACATTAGATTCATGTTCAGATAGAGAGTTGCCACCCCTTAAGACATTCAAAAGAATCTACCTCAAATTACAAAGAGGAGTTCCAAATAAGTTGAGCAATGATAAAACCATTGAAATAAGTGTGCAGACTTCCATGGGAATTACTTTAAAGGGAATATTATTCATTTGCATAATAAACATGTACTTAAAAAATAAGCTACACTATAGTGACCTCATCTTTGTGCAGCAGGTAAGGATAATATTATTGTCTTAAGTTTAACTGAAGCTTAGAGAAGTCAAGGTATCCTCCTACAGCTTTCCTTACTTTTATAGCCAAACTTCTGGAAAAGCCATTTACATTAACTCCTCAATAAAATTTCAACCTCTTGAAATCTGGTTTTTGATGCTGCTGTTTAGTTGAAACTGCACTTTCCAAGGTTAAGAGTGATCACTTAATTTCTAAATGCGGTAGTCTTTTCTTAGTTCTCATCCTTCTTAATCCCTTTTTTTCTGTGAACTTGGATTTCCCAAGGCTCTCCTCCTTTGGTTCTCCTCCTGCTTATCTGAACTTCTTCATCAGCTTCCTTTCCTGGACCATTATTCATCTCATGCCCCCTAATCATGGATGCCCCCAGGAGCCAGTACTAACTGGCATGTGAGAATCAATTGTTTAAATTTTCATTTTGAACATTTTAACCTTAGATATTGGCAATTGTTACAAGTCAGGGCTCATTTTATTGTTTTGTTGATTGTCTAAACTTAAGAAAGTCTTCATAATGCTGACAAATTTGAAAGTATATGTGCCTTTTTTTTTCTTTTCTTCTTTCTGGAGAGCCTAGTTGTTAAACATTTGCCAGCATATGTCTGTATTGTTCTATAAACATTGCTTTCACTGCAGGAGTGTGGGAGAAGGCTCAGAGAATGAAGTCATCACTAGAATGGAAGCCTGGTGACTGTAAATTATTATTATTAGTAATAGCTAGAATTCATACACTACTTTAAGGTTTGCAAAGTGTTTCATATCTTTTATCTCGCTGGAGCCTTACCTGTCCCTGGATCCCCTTAAGCCTGTGTCCTAGGCTTACTTCTCTTCTTTCTTTCTATAGCTTCTCTTTTAATGACTCTCATTAATTTCCATGGATTCAGTTATTATTGAAATACCATATATCCAGTCTCTATCTCCTCTAAACACTAAGACTCATAGTGCAATTGCTAGCTGAGCATATCTATCTGTGTATTCCACCATCATTTCAAACAAAATATGTCTAAAATAAATCTCATTAAGTTCCTTCTCTAAATCCATTTCTCAAACTTCTTTGTTTCTGCTCTGGTTCCTGAGATTTGCAGCCAGAGGCGCCTTGTTTGTTTCTTTCCCCTACTCTCATTCTCTTTGTTCAATCACTTACCAAGTCTTGTCAATTCTACCCATACAAGATTTCTGCCATCAATTCCTTTTGGTCCACTCACAAAGTCACTAGGTATTGTTCAGGCCAGGAATTGTTTGGTTTTTTAAAATTGTTTTGTTTCTGTATCTCTAATGCTTACCAGTGTGCTTTGCATATAGTAGGTATTAAATGAATACATATATGTTGAATTGAAGGGGTCACACATCAAACAAGTAGTTAAGGCAGGTCTAGAACCCAGGTTTCTGAGTCTAGGCCTTTGGTCTTTGTACCTTTTTCTTGATCTTTTCACTGTCAAGCTCCAGCTTGACCTGGTTAAGTTTCCCCTCAGTAGGATAAGTTGAACATGGATGGAGCTAGAATGTCAGCACCTCTTGAGGCTGGCTGGTAATGAGGAGATAAAACTCATAAGTTGAAGAAAACTAAGGTCAGACCCTATGGGTGTGTGACACAGGAAAACAATGTTGATTCTATCCATAATGTAATAATGTATAGCTTGTTCTATAAATCCCTAGTGTAAGACACACTACAGAAAAGTCTGGATAATTTACGTACACACTATTTCAATTTGGTAAATTGCTGATTCTGCTTTATGAGTCAATTTTCTGCCTGAAAATTGATCTGAGGAAGAGAATGCTGGAGTTCTAAGTCTGCAATTTTTTTTTTACTCATATAAAGTAATTTTTCTTTAGAGAGATAGTATGGTATGGTGAAAGGACACCAAATTTGATGTGATGTTCTCTCCCTACCCTACCACAGAAGGAAACATGGAGTAGCATTGATTGGGGCAATCATGGATGCTAAAATAAAGTCCCCTTCTTAGATGAAAGAAGGAAAGTTTTCAAATTGAGATTGATGATAGTGACTGGAGCTGACTGTGACTGACAGTTAGATCAATATCTAAGGATCCAAGAATCTTGGACAAAACTTGGGTAGTCACCCAGTGACTGCTTATGTAATCTTAAATGAGTCTCTTATCTGATCAGAGCCTCAGTTTTCTCATTCTGGTAAATAGGGTCAATAAAATCTGATCTAGCTGTCTCATATCATAGCTGATAGTATCTATAAAATACAACATAGATTTGAATTAATATATAAGGGAAAGCTTTAACATTTTCATTCTTTTGACCAATGATTACTTGTTTCAACTTGTTTGAAGTTGATATGATTAATTCACTTTAAAACATAATTTTATTCTTTAATGACATTAGCATGTCTTGGGAAGTGTCAGTAGTGTCATTTTGGTTCATATGGCCTTATTTATACAGGGTTTTCTGGGTAATACAAATGAATCAGGATTTAATAATAAATAGCATTTATATAGTGCTTTAAATTTTACAAAACTCACTGCATGTTTTATTTCATTTGATGCTTAGCACAAACCTGGAGAGGGGTGTTATTATCATCCCCATTTTACAGATGAGAATATTGAGGTCGAGGTTAAGCAACTTGCCCAGTGTCACACAGTTAGTAAGTGTAAGAACTCAGGTCTTTCTGATTCCAGGTTCAGTGCCACTTGTTTCAAAGAAAGACTTGAAGAGAGAGCATGTTTCCAATACGTTTAACTAAAGCATCATCCTAAACTTCATATAAAACTCATTTGTCTGGATTTTGCTTTCTTCTTCTTTATCTAAGTGTCCTACATCAATCCAATTAATATACTATCAGCATTAGCTATATTCAGCAACCTGGGTCAGATTCTTATCTACACAACTTCTCCCATGTGCTCACTACAAAGTTTTGCAAACAGGAATTGACAGCTTCTGCCTGGTCACTGGGATATGAATTGGAAGCTTTGATTATAAGCAGCACCTTTTGTGACTTTTCTATGTAAATCCAAATGAACTTAAAATTAGATTTCTGCTTTATGTATCACAGTTCTATCATTTTATTTTCTTGATAAATTTTTAATTTGTTTAGATCTTAACCTAGGAGATGAATTTGTGTAAATGCTTCCTCCCCATGCCCTTTGACAAGGAAATCTAATAATCACTGAGCAATGCCTCCAGAATAATAATATCTCAGTGTTTCTCATGTCATATTACAACCTTAATTTCCACATTGGTTTTCTTCCAGGATTCAATTTTGCTCAGTTCTCTTCATCAGTAAATTTTTCAACATGTGCAGATTTATATTGGGCATGGCATATTTCTGAAGCTATGTGCACCAAGTTCAATTTCCCTCTTTAAATTCTTTTTACAGATATTCAAGAATTTTATGAGGTAACATTGTTAAACTCTCAAAAAAGCTGTGAACAGAAAATACAAGAAGCAAATCAAGTGGCAGAGAAATTAGAAAAGAAAACATTTCTTGTATCACCCCATGAAAGTCTTCAAAAAACTTCAAAACAGGTAAGTTTTTGAAACTAGTGAAAGAGACCAATAATTTGGTGACCTATTGGTGGTAGTGATAGTATCATGATGGGGATGATGATAATTATTTTGATAATTGTGACATTTAATGTCAGAGTGGAAGAACCCCAGAAGTCAGCTAAACCAACCCATAACTGAATAGTCTCTTCCTCTATGGAATCTCCAAAGTTGGTATCCAGATGCCACTTGAAGATGGATGGAAAATTCATTCATCCTTTTCATCAATGATTACTTGTTTCCACTTGCTAGAAGTTCATATGATTATGGTTAATTTTTATATGTAATTTTATTCTTTATATTATTATTAGTATATTATTGGGATGTGGCAGTGTATCATACAGTATTATTTCTATAGGGTTTTTTAGTAATGCAAATGAGAGAGTCAGGATCAAAAAACTTAATAAAGTATAAAGTTGGATTCTATTGGGGCAAAATTTAACTGGGATACATGGAAAGCTGATTATTTGGACACAAGTACAAGACAGGAAACATGGCTAGAATGTAATTCATCTGAAAAGATACAGTGATTTTAATGGAATGCAAGCTCCACATAAGTTAGTAAGGTAACATGGCAGCTAAAAAAGATAATATGAATTCAGGAAGCATTAAGGGAGAAATAATATCCAGGACTAGGGAGATTATAGTTCCGCTATACTCTGCCTTGGTTGGACTATATATGAAGATTATGTTTATTTCTGGGCACCATAATTTAAGAAGAGAATTGATGAGCCATAGTCTTTCCTAAGGAAGATAACCACTGTGGTAAAAGGCCTTAAGCACATGCTGTTTGAAGGTGATCTTTAACCTGGGGTAGAGAAAACTCCTTAGAGTGGGAGGGGATTGTAACCATCTGTAAGGTAATATAGAAGAGGGTTTAGAACCCACTGATGGAAAGGAAATCTTCCTTATAATTAGAGTTTTCCAAAAGTAGAAGGGGAAGTTTAGTGGCATAGAGGTTAGAACACTGGACAAGTGTCAGGAAGATCCAAGTTTAAATCTAGTCTCAGACTCTTACTGAGCCTGGGAAAGTCATTTACTGTTTAATCTCTTCTGCCTAATGTCCTTATCTAATATATATATATATATATATATATATATATATATATATATATATATATACATACATACATACATATGGATATATAACCATACATATGTGTGTGTATAATATCTAAGATGAAATAATATTTTAAAATGTTTTGCAAGCCTTAATGCATTAAATAAATATCATTATCATCATCATCATCACTGTCATCAATTACCCTAGGAAGTAGTTGATTCCCATTCATTAGAGATTATCAAGTAATAGATATTGTGGTATTGTGGAGAAGGCATTCTTTCTAAGGAAGTGTTGGAAAATGTAAACATATAAAAATATACATGTATAAAATATACACATATATTTTATATATGTATATATAAATATTTATATATAAAATCTTTCAAAATTTCTTCAAAGATATGGCAATAGAAATAAAATAATAGAAATAAACCAGTCAAAAATTCTCTGCTCATAAATATCAAGTGAGACATAAGAAAAGAACTATATGCTCATCAAACGTGATTGCTTGTGATGGAAGAGATCCAATGCAGAGTACTGCATTGAGGATTAAAAAGGATTCTTTGTGGATGGTGAGTTCTTCCAGTTGTCCTTCCCCCACCTAGTAACATTGTGTTGATTGCTTTAAGTCCCAATATATTATAGAATCGACTTGAGAAGATCTGTAATTTCTCAAAAAAGTGTGGCTTGATTATTCATACACACAGGAAGAAACAAGTATAGGAAGATTGTCTATCATAGAGCTTGTCCATCAGTATTTATATGTGGAACAGAAAATATAGAGAGAGAGCCAACTGGAACCAGCTGAACAAGAAGTTTATCTAAGTTGAACAAGAAGAAATATGTAGGCTGGATTGCCTTCCAAAAATTGCCACATTCCTTTAATGGTCCCATGGAAAGCATCCCATGGAAAGAAAGGTCCATATTATTCATACTAATAGTTGACTGATGTTGATCTATAGCAGTGAGATATAGAATACAATGATACTTGAAGAGTTAAAAATGAATTTCACACATAAGGCAATGGAGAAATGCATGGTAAGCTTGAACAGATTGTTAGCATATAACCAATGAAGAATCTCAAAGAATAGCTGTAAAAAGTATCATTGAGGAAATGTTTAATAGCAAGCGAAGATGAGCTGTTGTCCTGTGGCAAGGATAAGGAATGACAGATGGACAGCCAGTGTGATAAATTAGTGTACAAGAAATATCTAAAAAAAATTAGGGGAGACTTAAGGATATTAGGTAGACCTCTTGTGGCCAGTTTGTGAGAAACATCACACGGGATGGGAGGACATGGATGGATTCCAATCTTCATGATTGAAGAGAATGCCAAAATTGATGAAATCATCGATGCATTTGACTATTCTTGTCTTGGCGCACATTGGATTGGATGGCCTCTGAAATTCTTTCCAACTCTGATATGATGTGAATCTTTGATACCTTCCAAGGAATCCCATTTACCTTCTGGAGCTCTCTCATTATTTTTACTTTGTATGTATCTGCATTTTTCTCCTGGGTGGCATGGAGTTCATCTCCAGATAGAAGCCAGTCTCCTTGAGGGCACCTTGAGGGCACGACCTTCTTTGTTTTTGTTTTTGTACCCCGGTGCCTACCATGGTACCTATGCTTGTTTGCTTTGATTGCTCAGCTAAAGTACCACCTCCTTCATTAAGCCTTTGCTGGTTTAACCCTCCCTATCTACTGTGACTCCCCTTGCCCCACTCAAAAGTACCTTGTATACATCTGACATATGCCTAAAGATACTCATATACAGAAATGCTGTCTCCCTCGTTAGAATGAAACTCTTTGAGGGCAGGGCAGTTTCACTTTTCCCTTTGCCTCCCCAGTTCTTAGTATAGTGCCTCCAACGTAGTGAGTGTTTAATCAATGTTTGCTAATTGACCGATTACTGATGGATTGATGACGGCTTTTCAAGTCTTGTCTTCATCTTCAGTGCTCTCTTCCTGATGCAGTCTAGGTTATGAATGGCCTTCCTAAAGTATGTCTGTACATACATACTATATATACTCATATAGATGTATACATGCATATATGTGTCTGTGTGTATCTTCAAACTTCAATAAAACCTATATCTAAACATCCACTGTAGATTTTATAAAAGATCACAGGATTATAGATTTAGATCTGGAAGGAAAATTAGAGGTCCTGTATTTCAATGTTCTTATACAGATGAGAAAACTGAGGTCCAGATGGAGACCAACGTGACTCTCTGACTTATAAAATAGTTGACATGATCATAAGGTCATAGGTTAGAGAGAGAAGAAACCTTAGCCGTTATCTAGGTCAACCTCATTTTATTAATGAGGAATGTCAGCCTCACAGTGGTTAAGTGACTTGCAAAAGGTCATATAGGTTAAAAAAGGAACAGGAGGGAATTTGACCCTAGTCCTCTGACTCTTTCTGAATCACATTAGCCTTAAGCAATAATAATAAAAGTAATATATAGTGATTTGGCACTCTAAGATTTACAAAGAACTTTACTTATAACAGCTTTCAGGGCACGTAGTACAAATTTTATTTTTTCCATTTTAGAGATGAGGAAATAGGCTCAGAACGGATAAGTGATTTGGCCATGGCTTCTCAGTATTGGAACCGGAATTCTATCCTTGGTACTGTGACCTTAATGCTAACATGTCTTCCACTATCTCATTCTGGTTTTTTGTTAGTCTGTGAGCACTATCTTAGGAGCCCATGAGATGAAGCATGATGAATAAATGAATAAAAATTAGGGGACTGCTTAACAAGAGCAAAACTCATGGAAGCAAAGAATAACCATGAAATATCTGGGCTTTGTGGTTCAGTTTGTATGTAATGGTTGCATCTAGTGGTTATCTAGCAGGTAATAAGTGCTAATTATTGGTTTTATATATATATATATATATATATATATATATACATACACATATATATATATGTATAGGGAAGATTAATTACAATATAACTACCAATCAATGCATGAATCAAGTATTTATTAAGTGCCTACAATGCCTAGACACTATACTGTGTTCTGGGAGATAAAAGCACAAAGAATGTAACAGTTCCTACTCATAAAGAAGACAGTATCCAGTTGGGGTAGATCAGAAGAAAGATGAGGATTGAGAAAAGGCCATTTTAAATAGAGAAACATTATTTACTCATGGGTAGGTCAACCAATATAATAAAAATGATAGTATTACCTAAATTAATTTATTTATTCGATTCTATGCCAATAAAACACTCAAAAGATAATTTTATAGAACTAGCAAGAATGATAATGAAATTCCTATTATAATATGAATATGATATGATAAAAGATCCAGAATCTCCAGAGTAATAATGAAAAGAAAACTGGGAAGGAAGAGAGTCTGTCAATATCATCTCCAACTGTGGTACAAAAGCAGTAATGGCTGAAGTGATTGGGAAGTAGCTAAAAAATAGAGTCAAATAAATGGAACAGATTAAGTGTACAATACACAGAATCAAAGAAACACAGTAGCATAACATTTTACAAACCCAAAGACTGTCACTTACCGGGGAGTCTGATTTTTTATTTGACAAAAATTTTCTGTGAAAACATGATATCAATATGGCAGAAATTAGGTTTACACCAATTTCTCATACTATACACTATGATAAACTCCCATGGTAAGCATGACCTAGATATAAAAGGTCACTTTATAAACAAATTAGAGAAACAAAGAATAAAAAATTAAAAATTATCAATTCTATAGATTGGAAAAGATTTCATGACAGAAGTGATAGAGTTGCACATGATAAAATGGACAAATGTGATTATATCAATTAAAAAGTTTTTGCACAAACAAATACAAAATAGCAAAAAGTAGAAGAGAAACTGGTAAGTGGGGAAAAATCCTTGAAAATTCTAACAAATTTCTCTGATAAAGCCCTCATATCCAATATATACAAGGAATCAATTCAAATTTATAAGACTAAGCAATTACCCAATAGATAAATGATCAAAGTATGTGCACAGGCAGTTTTCAAAGGAAAAAACCCAAGCTATCAACAATCATGTGAAAAAAGACTCTAAATCATTAATAATTAGGGAAGTGTAAATTAAAGAAACTTTGAGGTTCCATTTCATCTCTATCAGACAGGCAAGGATGACAAGAGGAAAATGACAAATGTTGGAGGGATTGTGGGAGAACAGGTATACTAGTGCAGGATTGGTAGAGCTGTGAATTAGTTTAACCATTTAGAAAGGCAATTTGGAATGATGCCCAGAAAGTTACCAAACTGGGCATACCATTTGACCTAGATATACTGTGACTAGGCCTATATATAAAAGAAATCAAGGAAAGAGAAAAAGAGTCTATATACACAAAATTATTTATAGTAGCTCTTTTTGTGGTAGCCAAAAATCAGAAGCAAAGGAGGTTTCTTCCTGCTGGAACATGGCTAACCAAACAAAGTTATATCAATATAATGGAATATTATTTTCACGAGGAATGATTAAATAGACAACTTCAGAATAAAATATGAAGATTTCTATGAACTTATTCAGAACAAATTGGGCAGAACTAGAACAATTTATACAGAAGTAACATTGTAAATAGAAACAACTGTGAAAGATGTTTAAGAACTCTGATCAATTCCATGATAAACCGCAAGTTCAAAAGAATGAAGATGAAATATGACCCAACTCCAGATAGAGAGGTAAAGAATTTAGAAAATAAAAAAAAACAAAACACATTTTTGGATAATGCTAATGTGGAATTTTTTTCTGCAATATTTAAATATGTATGGAGGGATTGGTTTAAAGAGTATTTTTTAAAATTGCTTAATGGAGAATGGAGGAGTGGAAGTATTATATTAATAAAAATTTTGTTAACTGAAAAATAATAATGAGTTGCAAAAAGAGAATGTATCTAAGGCATCATCAAGAGATTCTAAGATTTATTAAACACACCAAACACTTTTTACTCTCTAATGTCAGAGTGAATCTTCCCACTCATGTGAGGAAAAATGATGGTGCCAAAAGAACTATAGAAGAGATCTTTCAGGATTATGAAAGTCCTAGGAAATTACAAGATTTGGGTGTTGTTTTCATTTCTTCCAGTTGAAGATTAGGATTGTGGAAAAGAAATAGGAGAATATGGAAAGTGAATAATTATCTAAGTAATGTAAAAGAACAGGATTTGTTTTTATGAATAAATGAATAAAAAAACCAATTTATTTAGTGCTTACTATTTGACAAGCAATGAACTAAGAAGTGAGGATATAGTTAGAAAAAGACAGGTTTGGCTTCTCAAGTTGCTAATGATCTGATTGAGTGAGACAGCCCTTAAATAAAAGTTCAGTTGCAATGTGAATATTTTCTGATTTTGTTCTGTTTTGTGTTGTGTTAACCCCAAAAGAAACAAGAATACTATAGCTCAGATAAATGGTATGATATTAAGGTATTACAGAGAGAATGTAGACCAGCTCCAGTCATATTTTACTTCCATCTTTTCTATTCATGAGAATGATCTTCAGATGGGAAAGAGTTAAAATAATTGTAACTAAGAGGGAATTGAGGTTTCAGGTAGATAAGGAAACAGAGAACATGTATCTGTTGTAGATGAATTCCTTTCCAGCCTGGGTGGCCCTAAATGCTAAGAAGCTTGTAGATGAAATTGCTCAGTCACCATCGATGTTAATTAAATCAGACCATAGTATAGATTACCAATGGGACCTTTTCATAATTTTTTTTTTAGAGTTTTTAGACATAAAATGTATTACTTTTGAAAATTAGTTTTTTATATCACATTCACTTCCTTATGTATCACACTATGGACTTTACCCTTATAACAATGAAAAGAAGTTAAAAAAAAATAGTAGACACATCCACAATTTCTGAAGGATTATATAGTAGTTTTCATATATAGTTAATGACTTTTCTACTGATATTTTATCAACTCTTCTCTGGTACCAAGGTAGAACATTGGATTTAATTTTAGTTCTGATGAGTTTTAGTATAATTTTCATTTATATTGTTATCATCATTATGTATATTGTTTTCCTGGTTCTGCTTTCTCTTCTCTGTATCAGTTCTTACATCTTCCTAAATGTCTCTGAGTTTCTCATATTTATAATTTCTATGTTGAAATAATATTCCATTACATTAATAGCCACCCCTCTACAACATTTATAGCAACCCCCTTGGGCTGCTCCCCCAACTCAATTTTCATATTAATGGGTTGAGTATTCACAGACTTTACCTTAGGTTCTAGAGGTAACCCTTTAAGGATATACTTCTAAAATTATAGCCCACAAGTGTGGTGCCCATTAGTAACCATCCTACAGACAGAATTAGTTCTTAGCAAAGGGGTTTATTATGGTGGAATAGTAAGGATAGTCATTATAAAATATTCTACCCCCAAATCTGGTCCATATCCCACAAATTTACTTAGTATCCATGGGAAGAATGTGCTTAAACTCAGTATGATGTAGAGAGATGCGCATGTAGGTAATAGATGTGACAAGACAGCTCCTAACTCTAGAATTGTAAAACCTGTATGTCTTATCTCTCCTTATGGTATCTTTCTGCAGCCCAGCTATCTGGTGGCAGGACCTCTGACTTGAGTTCCAGCTCTCTCTTAAATCCATACCTGGCTCTTTTATTCTTGGAATCAGAGGATCATGGTCCTTAAGAAAGGTTATTTTTGTAAGATGACTATTTCTATCTGTATCTTTCAGATTGTAGGTCTCTGCTTTTCCATATGGGTCTTGAACTGTCCCTCTTAACTAGTGAATAGACTATCTCTTTTTTGTATGAATAAATCCACTGCTAAGACACCATGGAAAAAGTGGAGACAAATCCTCCTCTTTTCATTTCACTCACATGCCTCCTTATTGACTGCTTACTGAGCTGCTGGAGGGTTTTCTTTTTAATATATAGGCTGACTCAGTCAATCACTAGATGTTTCTTATGTGACTGTCAGCGACCCTCATCTATTGGTCAAGGCATAATCCTCTCAAATGGTGATTAAATAGTTTCTTTATACGTTTTTGTGGCATTGTAGGAAAGTTCCTTAATACTTCTTTTATACAACCATATATAATAGTAACACACATGCACCTATAATATATAGATATAGATACACACACACACACACACATTGTTGGTTGTTGTCTGTTTCCAAAGAGGACCAGAACGACATCACCATGATAAAGTGAAGTTTCAGTGTGTCCGTCTGTGGCTGATCCACATCCATATTCAAATATACATATATATATATATATATATATATATATATATATATGTGCATATATATGCTACTATTGAAATGTTGCTCTGAGTATTTCAGCATATATGACAGCTTTGTTTCTATCGGTGACCTTTTCGGGTTACATGCACAGAATGATATTAGTCCAAAGGATACCAACACTTAAGTAACTTTTCTTGCTTAATTCCCAGTTGTTTTCCAAAATGATTGCAAGAATTCACAGCAGCACAGGCAATGTGTTAATTAGGAATAGAAAGGAAGGAAGAAAGGAAATAAGCATTTATTAAGAACTAAATTCTAAACCTGGGGGATAGAAACATAAAGCAAAAGGAAGGCAATCCTTACCCTCAGGGAGCTATCATTTTAATGGGGAAGGACAGTAAACAAAATGAAACTGTAAAGTCTGGTGGTAGAGAGGAAGGACTGGGAAGCAAGCAAACCTCCAGTACTGGGGCATTGTTCTGAAATCCAGAGAGTCCTGGTCCAGGTTAGAGAGGAATGGGACAGAAAAGAATTTGTTTAATGCTGTGGTTGAATCACTGGACCTGGAGTCAGGAGGGCTCTTCTTCCTGGGTTGAAATCCAGCCTCAGACATTTAGTGGCTGTGTGACCCTGGGCAAGTCACTTAACTCTGTTTTTCTCAATTTCCTCATCTGTGCTGGAGAAGCAAATGGCAAACCACTCCAGTATCTTTGCCAAGAATGCCCCAGATGTGATCACGAAGAGTCAAAAATCACTGAACAACAAATTTATTTTACATGCTCAGCGCTTTGCAGAGGATTGGGCATATAAATAGAAACCTGATATAGTACCTGCTCTCAAGGAGCTCAATTATAATTTGAAAAATATATAAAGGAAAGCTTACATTTATGTTCAGTTCATGCAGATGGAAAGGTCAGCAAATACTTAGATTTTGGTGAGGAAAGACTGAAGGCAGTGCTAGGCACTAAAAGATACGAAGGAAAAATAATTACTTTCTAGCCTAAGTGATGGGGATGGGATCTGAACCCCCTAAAAGAAAAAGATCATGTCTTTTTGGGATCTAGACCCCAGAAAGGAAAAGCCCCTGGATTTTCCCATTGGCCTAAGTCCCAGGCATTCCCCTGGGTCACCTGGCCCTCCTCAGTTAATCCTTTCATTGTGCTCCTCTTTGTCTAACCCAGGTCCCACCCTAGACTGTCACTCCTTAATTCCACCTAGACCCTTCTCTGTTAACAGACTACTTGGCCACTCCTAAGTCACATCCAGATCTTCTCACTGGCTTCTGTGTAAAAGATCCATCTTACCTCCATTAAAATGGTCAGATTCCTTAAGAGTCTGGCTCACTTAGTAATACTTGTCTCACAGTAACAGGGATTCTTAAAATCTCACCCACCCCCACCAGTGTTCTAATAAACCTTGACCATGACTGAAAGACTTGGGTCAAATCTAGGCAGGACCTGTGTCATTTGCCCTTGAATTTCAGGGTTCCCCAAACCCCTAAACCTCAACAAAAGGAATTTATGCCTGTTGGGTGATGACTTGTGCAGTTTCAAAGGTTCACCCAGTTATTCTGTGGTGAAACCAAAGTCAGAAATAGTAGGTATTTATCTACCAGGCCCTATATTTCATGAGTAGCAACTTGAATTTCAAAAAACCCAAATTATTACATTTACAAAATGCATTCACTTCCCAACTTGTAAAAGAAATTAGAACTGTGATTGTGAAATGAATTGTTTAATGAAAATCATTCACTGTAAGCTGCTGCTTTGCTATTAACTCAAAAATTATCTAGGAACAATTTACAGTATACTTCTTAGAGTTCACCCCAGCTCACCTTTCAACTAGCACAGCTTCTGTGTATTCTAAAGAGGTGAGACCGCTTCACATTACTGCTATGTTTCAAATGCTGAAATGGGATAATATTCATACTCACTAGAACTATCCGACCTCATCTTACTTTATTTGGGCATGTGGGGGGGAAGCATGTGGAGATGCGGCTCAAAGGCATTTATCTCTGATACTGCTAACATAACTTGACTGATCAGACTCCCATTCGCATGAATGAAAGATTCTCTAATTCTCAAGTTTATGCATAGTAACTAGAAACATATCCTTTAATCTCTTTTAATTTGGATTCAGAGGAAAAAAAAGTTCCTGGTCCTGGGAAACACTATGAAGGAGGCAGCTAAGCACGACAAAAATGTTTTATGAATTGTGGTTGCTAGCAGATTACTATATCCTTTCAAAGTGCTTATTATGTAGGAAGAACATGAGGCCGTTATGAGCTAAAATGAGGTGACGTAGTTTGACATTTTTCCTTGTACATTTCAATGAGTAGCAGCTTTTGATATCATGAATCACAGATGCTGCTAGTTCATTGATAATCTTTGTATAAAAAGAAATGGATGGAATACAATGACTGTGTTTTTTTGCCATTTACAGAAAGTAAGCCTTGAGGATCATTTATCTTGTTAGCAGGAGTTCTCAACCTGGGATCTATGAAAGTAAAAAAAAAATTGGATAACTGTATTTCGGTATAATTAGTTCCTTTGTAATCCTAAGTTATTTTATGCATTTAAAAAAGCTTATTCTGAAGAATCTAGGTTACACTAGTATGCCAACAGATCGCATGTTATAGTAGAAGTTTAAGAACCTTCATATTAGGAGCGGTTAGGTGGCACAGTGAATAAAGCACTGGCCCCAGAATCAGGGGGACCTAAATCTGACCTTAGACACTTGATACTTACTAGCTGTGTGACCTTGGATGAGTCACCTAACCTTGATTGCCTCGCATGCCCCCTCCAAAAAAAAATCCCTTCAAGAATCTTCATGTTAAAACATTTTCTTTCCTTCTTTTCTTTTTCTTTTTTCTCCTTCCTTCCTTCCATCAAGAACAAATCAGAAGCCTAAAAAATTTAGAAGGAAGTTTAATAGGTCATTCAGCAAAGGGGAGAGGCAGAAAATGGAATGACCTCCTCAGAATCTCTGTTAAAGTTACACATTATATAAAATTAAAACAAATTACCAAGCATAAAAACTACAAATGTATCAGTAAAGCAAGATGTCCACTCTCCCCATTACTATCTGATATGGTTCTGGAAATACTAGCCATAGCAATAAAAGAAAGAAATTTAAGGCATGAAGTTAGGCAAAGAGAAGATAAAACTGTCTGTACTTATTGGTGATATTATCATTTGCTTAGAAAAACCTAAGGAATCAGCAAAGATACTTATTGAAAAAATTAATAGCATTTGCCAAGCTGCAGGATACAACACAAACTGAAAAATCAATAGCATTTCTAAATACTGCTACTACTACTATTATTACTACTAATAACACAAATGGTAATTGTTGAAAGTGAACACTTATTCCAAATAATGACAAAATACATTAGATAGCTGGGGATTGGTCTTCCAAAGCATGTAAAATACTTGTATAGACTTAAGTTTCAAAGTGCTCCTTATACCAATGAAAAACAACCTGGAAGAATATTCAGTGATAAAGGCTGAGCTGTGTCAATACAATAAAAATGACACTACTAATAAGTTAGTTTACAGTTTTAATGCTATAAGAATAAAATTATCAAAGGGGTACCTTGCAAAATTTGATAAAATATTAAAATTCATTTGGAAAACAAAATATCTAAACTATCAAGAAGTAATAAAGAAAAAGAGTCATCAATGAAAAGAGAAATAGCTCTTCCAGACTTCAAAGTACCTTAAAAAGTAGCAGTAATCCAATCCATACAATTGGTTAAAATGTGGAGTGGTAGATCAGTGGAACAGATTGTACATGATGGCCCTCAATAACTTGTTGTTAGACAAACTGGAAAATATAAATTGCTTAGGAACGAACTTCCCATTTGATAAAATTATTGGAAAAACGAGAAAATAGCATGGCAGAAATTAGATTAATACCTAATAACCTATTCCACAATACATTTTAAATATATATGTAATGTTAATGTTAAAGATCATACTATAAAAACATTCTAAGAGAAGTAGATCATGTATGTCTCAAAGCTTTGGGTAGGAAAACAAGGGATAAAGAAAATTACAGAGGATAGATAGATAACTGATCACATGAAAATGAAAAACTTCTGCAATATCAAAACTAACATACCTAGCATTAAAAGAAAGGGCGATAAATGGGGAAAATCTTTGCATCAAATTTCTCTGATAAGGGTTTGGCATCTAAGATATATAATCTATAAATATTATATAAATGTATATATTATATACCACACACACACACACACACACACACACACACACACACACACATATACACACACTGGACCAAGAGTCAGAATACCTGAGTTAAAATCTGGCCTCAGACACTTACTACCTGTGTGACCTTGGAAACATCACTTTCCTCAGTTTCCTCATCTGTAAAATGAGGTGGAAAAGAAAATGGCAAACCACTCCAAAATCTTTGCCAAGAAAACCCCAAATGAGGTCACAAAGAGTTGTATGCAACTGAAATGACTAAGTAACAACAGTTGCAGCAACAGCATAGCAACGTCTATGCACACTAGTTCTTTCACAGATACGTAATCCTAGTTCTATCATCTGGAGTCAAGCAGAACTATCCTCATCCCTATTTTTCTGTGAAATCTTTCAAATATCAAAAGACAACAAAATCTAGCCTTGGTTTTTCTTCTTTAGTCTATCCATGCCCAATTCTTCCAACCAACCACTAGCACGCCTTATCCAGAGTCCTCTCATTTTCTTAGTCATCACCCTCTGAATATGCTCCAGCTTAACAATATCCTTTCTAAGATTCAGTACCCAGAACTAGACATAGCACGTTAGATGTCTCATTAAGGCATAATATAAGGGATTCTCTATAGTGCTCTCATGTGCATTGATGGGCATTCCCACCAAGGGTTTAGAGACTAAGTTCAGGTGCAGAGAATCAGATTTATGGCAGAATCTAGAGGATAAATTATGATTCTCAGATACTCTCTTTTTGATATATTCTGTGCCTGGCTATTTTGCCTTGGTTATAACTCTTCCCTTGGTTTGGAATTGAGAGAGCTGGATTTTCCCCCTGAAAATAAGGACACAAAGTTTGACATTTTTGCTCATTTCATAAATCTTCCTGTAGGTGATGTCTGAGCAAGAAGATGTCTCAATTGGTTGGCAGTTAGTTAGCCCATGCTTCTTTGCTAATGATGCTGTTGTGGTTGATGATGATGATCTTCTAATTCCTGATACTCTAGATATATCTAATCTCCTTCTCATGGGGTCTAACCATAACTAATAGTCCTAGGGGCGCTTCATAAGATTGCAAGCTCCTTGAGGGTAGGGGCTGTCTTATGCCTTTTTTTGTATCCCCAGTGTTTAGCACAGTGCTTGGCTCATAGCTGATGAATAACTGATTCATTCATTGATTGCTTCCTTGGTCTTTCCTCAGTCCTGTTGAGAGATACTTCCTGCTTGTTGAAACCACATAAACCCATGTATTCTCATGGTATAGTAAGTAGGGTGCTGGACTTGGAGTCAGGAAAACTTTAATTCAAATCTCAAATACTTACTAGGTGTATGACCCTGTGCCCGTCATTCAAATATCTCTGTGCCTCAGTTTCTTCAAATATAAAATGAGGGGGCTGGACTCAGTGACTTCTAAGGTCTCTTCTACCTCTAAATCTATGCTCTTACCTTGCATTTAATGTGAGGAATTTGTTTTTGTAATCAGGGCAACTGAAAACCATTGTGAGCAACTTTTATAACAATGACCCCCATAGCTAGCTGTCCTCTACCACCTTCTGTCCATGAAGTGAGGGGAATGGCTTCACCTACCGAAGTCTATTTCTGATGGTTACCACATGCTCAAGTGCCATTTTCTGCCAGAGACACTCCCTAGCTATTTTAAATTATGTTTTTCTTTCAGTTGATACATTCATTTTTTTCTTCCTCTTATCCTTCCTCTCCCACTAGAAAAAAAGAAAAAACCAAAATCTTTGTAACATATATAGATAAGCAAAAAAAAAAATTCTCACGTTAGCCATGTTAAAAGCAAACAAACAAAAACCAACCAAAAATATGTATTGTAGAGAGCCAGTCCTGATGGAGTCCGGAATGTGAGGTACCGTCCAGGTTTTACTTGGGACTTGTACTAGCGTGAAGGCTGACATTCTCAGGATTGGCGTACCATCCCATTGCTGATAGCAAGGATGAGATCGTCCTGATCCTGATTGTGTACCCCAAGGTTATTATGCAGAAGGAGTTAAGATATAGAAGTAAAAGATGTAAAAAAATGTAAACTAAAAATGATCTCCTGGGAATAACCTTACTTGCTTGCTTGAGAGAGTATAAATCTTGACCCTCAGATCACTAAACCAGTCATGTACCAGTCATGTACAGATGGTACAGGCTTGCCTGGCCCCTTCTGCTGTTATCTCTTTCTTTTCTATCAACTGCAGAGCCTCTGATCCTCCAGCTGCTGGCAATGTGTCTTATTCTGCATATTTAGTCCATCACCTCTGCTAGGAGGTGAGTGTGATGAATGCTATCCACTTTCTGTTTTTTTAATGATATCTGGGTAATAAAACTAATTAGTGCCCCCAAACAGATCAGGATCTTATTTGAGTAGTCTGCTACTTCTGGAGTCCCAAAACAAATTCAAGAGGATTTGCATCTTAAGAGAGTTCTATTTCCTTAAAGCTTTTCTCTAGATCTTTCCTCATAGCCAATAATTCCTATCATTTTCATACTGGCTCATTTCCTTATCATTGTGTAATTTCCTCCTGATTACATGGACTTGGCTTGTGGTTAGGTCACTGGTCTGTGGTCACCTGAAAGTCTGCTGCACTAGCACGGTGACTGGCACATATATACATATAAACATATAATAAGCACAATATATGTTTATTGAGTATTTATTGATGTTCCTCTATCCCAGGTGACCAGGGCATCTAGCTGGCTTTCAGTTGCCTTGATTCCTGGCTCCCCCTTTTTTTTACCTGTCTTCTGGTCTTTCTGGAAAGGACAACAAATACCATACATCATCAAGCAAAGCAATCTTTGACTCCTTCTACTACTTTTCCAATCTCCATCTCAACTAAATCATTAGGTCTCTTGTCTTGCTAAACCCAGGGCTAATGGATTCTTAGGATCATCTTTTAATGTTTTAAAAAAAAAAACAAACAAAAAAAAGCCAACCAAACAAAACCCGCCTCAATCAACATTGACCCCTCTTAGCTTAAAATAGGAACTAAAAAAATAGCTTAGAGACAAATGAAGCTCATTATTATAGTTGATTAAATGCTTAGTCTCCTGCTTTAATCTAAGAATTAGCACTGAAGGATCTCTCATTCCCTGCATGTATTCCCAGCATTTAGCTTTGACACTTGGATAGGGCCCCAGCAAGGGATTTATCTCCATCATTAGCAGTCCTTTTGGTTGTTTCATTGTGTCGGATTTTCTGACCCCATCTGGGTTTTTCTTGGTGAAGATACTGGAGTGATTTACCATTGATTTCTCCAGGTTACTTTACAGGTGAGGAAACTGAAGCAAACAGGGTTAAGGGACTTTCCCAGCATCCCACAGCTAGTAAATGTCTCAGGCTGGATTTGAATTCAGATATTCCTGCCTCCAGGCTCAGCCTTCTAACCTCTACACCACCTAGCTGCTCACTAGCTGTCCTATCCCAAACCAAACATGTTTATCTCCTGCTTTCTCATGAACAACTTGTTTGATTAATTGTGAAGATCCCTAGGGTTGGATCTTAAAGGTAAATTCACACTGAACAAGACAATTTAGATTCTTTTCCCTTAAACTCATAAAAATGGGGGAAAAAATCATAGCTAGCTCATTTAGAGGGCAACCACTATTACGGGTAGATAGGGCAACCACTATTACGAGTAGATAGGTAGACACCCTTGACGACTTCAAATTTTGCCTGAAACTTTTAAGATTGTTTCTCCAATCTGTGTTCCATCTTCAGGAGCCAGGGGTGTACTGAAGCCAGCTATACCTACCTTGTAAGAACCAACTGTTAAATTTTCAGCATGTGCATTTGCATACACCTTTAAACAAATTAGCAATCTCCAAATCTGGGCTTGATTTATTGTTTTGTTGACGATCTGCATTTGAAAAAGTTTTAATAATTCAGATTGAACTTAAAAGTGTTTGCGCACTTATTCTGAGAGTCTGGTAGTTAAATATTTATCAGCACACTCCCGTATTTCTTTATAAACATAGCTTGAACTCAGCAGGAGTTCAGTAGAAGGTTCAGAGAAAGTGGTTATTAGCAGAGTGAAGGCATGATGACTGGAGGGTAACAATGACCACCACCACAACAGGCATTTATATAATGTTTTAAGCTTTGCAAGAGGTTTTAAGTCCGTTGTCCCATCTGAGTTTCACAACACTCCTAGCAGGACCCTTTCCATATATATAATATTTTTATAATTTATTTATTAATTTAAATGTTATAATATGTTTATATTTATAATATAATTATTATATAAATATTATCATATGTCAATATATTGATTACATAATATATTAACATATGATAATATTTATATAATATATTAACATATCACATTGTATATGATACATTATATAATTACAATGTATGTTATACATTATTATATTATATAATTATAATATATAAATAATTATATATAAAAATATAAATAAATATTTAAAATGAAATACAAAATATAATATGTAATAATATAATATATTATATATCATGTACAAATATAATGCATATCATATACATTTATATAATTATATATTATGTTACATTACATCATATCATATCATATCATATCATATTATATTATATTATAACCAATGTCCACCAAAGCATTTAAGTGCTTACTATGTGCCAGTGCTGGGGATACAAAATAAGATAAAAGTTGTCTTTGGCCTCAAGGATCTTATCTTCTAAAGGGAGAGACAACATGTATATAACTAGGGTCATGTAAGATAAGAAGTATAGAACTTACAATTTGAAGGAAACAAGAGATCCTAAAAGATGACAAGTGTACATCCCAGGCTTGAGGAATAGCAAGTACAAAGACATGAAGACTGATAGTAGAGTGTCTTGAGTGAGGAAGAACAATATGGCCATAATTCATAAAAGGGAGCAATACATTATTCATCTGAAAAAACAGGTTGGGGCCAAGTTGTGAAGAGCTTTCAGTGCCAGAATATATTTTATCCGGGAGCTAATAATAGGCCACTGGGGCTTACTGAAAGGGGGTATGACAAGGTAATACCTGTTTCAGGCATTTTAGGTATTTGCTCAGCTGTCAGGAAATGAGGGGAGGAGGGAGGGAGGGGGAAGGAGGGAAGAAGGGAGTGAGAGAGGGAGGGAGGGAAAGAGAGAGAGCAGAGAAGAGAAAAGAAGAGAAGAAAGGGGAGGAGAAGGGAAGGGACGGGAGAGGAAAGGGAGACACTTGGTGCAGGGAATTTAATTAGGAGTCTATTGAAATAGTTTAAACAGAATGTGATAAACACCTAACTAGACTGGTGTGGATTGTAGAGAGCGGATCTGAAGGATGAAAGAGATGTTTTGGAAGTAAAAGCAGCAGCTAAATGTAGAGTGTAGGGAAATGGAAGAGAAGAGGATGACCTTAATATTTGTGAATCTGGGTGGCAGGAAGGATCATGGTATTGCAGGACATAGAGGATCCCTCTTCCCCCCACTGAGCCAGGTTCAAAATTCCTTATTCTCTCCTATTTTCATTTTGGGGACCATCTAGAATTATCCAAGGTGATGGGATTACAGACCCTCCATTGATCTAGGTTCTAGTGTTCCAGGATGCAAGAGTTACTGTAGTAGAAGGGGTCCAAAGTAGAGGAAAAAAAGAAACAGGTTCAGGCAAATGAGGGAATCCCATCCCATCCTCAGCAGCATTTCATGAGGAGGTCCCCTCCACCAAGAGGAAAAGCACCTATCTACTTAAGAACATTGCTACATTATGTTGGGGACATTTATGCCACATTAAACATCACCTCAACTCAGCTTCCATACCTCAAGTATATGTTCTGGATATGCATATATTGAGGGAAATATATTTCAGATAATACATTTAGAATTCCCATCCTGATTTCTGAGAGTTGCATACATGAATTAGAAGGCAGAATCATCCACCTTATCTTTACTCTCACTTCATAAAATTGTTTGGCTCTGCTGGTAGTGCAAAAGTCTAACCATATTGCTGTCAATGGAAAAGGCTGATTAACTGTTGTAAATAGTATTTCTCATGGAGATCTCAGTGCTTATGTTTACCTAGCTCTCTAACATCCTTACTCAGAAATCCTTTCAATATGGAAATCCAACAGAAACTCTCAGATGCCTACAATGTCACCCTTTATAAATAGCTTCATGCTGTGTTTCCCTTTTATCTTACATACCCTTCTCAGTTTGGGAAAATGAACTTTTACATTTTTTTCCTCTACAGGATCTGAGCAGATTTCACTTGGCAGAAAACTATTCCTGTTTATATGCTTGATGGGCTCATTTGCATGTCAATAAATGGAATGCAATTCTGTCTCAGCTGTTTTCATAGCAATGATATTTCCTGAACTCCTAGAATTAAATAAATAGCTCCAATGAAGTTTCCCCTGGCCTGAGACCTTCTATAACTTAGTAGACAAGCTATAACTACTCATATTCCTTGTACAGCAAGTATATCTTGTTATTTTTCTATCTTGCGTCAGTAACAGCTGAATGCCGTAGTGATTTTTTTTTGACATTCATTTTCTAAATTTAGCTCACATGTACAATGTTTCATTGTTTTTCATACTAAGTAGTTCATTGTTGTACATTTTTATCACTCGGTTTAATCATCTGAAGAATTTTAAGCTTGGTCACCATAATAATTCTGATAATTATAAATCAGAAAGCTCCTGTGCATACAGAATTTCCCTGTTTTAATTATCTCTTATTCTTCTGCCAGGCCTGTTGCAAATATTATATTAAGAATACTTATATTGGAACTGTCTTCCATCAAAACATACTTTTGAGTTCTTTAATGGAATTTCACATACTACCAAAATTTACAATGAAAATTCTTTTTGAGACAGTCTTTTTTTTTTTTTTTTACATAAAAAGAATGCTTCTGGAGATGGGAGGTATCTCTGTACTCATTTGGCAGTCTAGCACGTAATCTCTGAGTACCCTCCCTATGCTCAGTGCTGATCACAGCCATAGCTAATTATTCTTGCACCAGTGGCAAGGGTTACAAAATATGCTATGAAGCAAGCATCGTAATAGGTAACCCAAAGTTAACTTTAAAAAAAATAACATTTAAAATTTTCCAGTTATATGTAAAGACAATTTTTAGCATTCATTTTCACAAGATTTTGAGTTCCAAATTTTTTTCCCTCCCTCATTCCCCTCTTCTCTTCCAAAAATGGTAAGCAATTTTATATAGGTTATATATATATGTGTGTGTGTGATCATGTAAAACATATTTCCATATTAGTCACAGTTGTGAAAGAAGAAACAGACAAAAAGAAAAAATAAGAAAAAGAAGTAAGTGAAAGTAGTGTTTTTATTCTACATTCAGAATCCATCAGTTCTTTATCTGGATGTGGGTAGCCTTTTCCATCACAAGTCCTTTGTAACTGTCTTAGATTGTGGTGTTGCTGAGAAGAGCTAAGTCATTCATAGTTGATCATGCTGTTACTCTGTACAATGTTTTCCTGGTTCTACACATTTAACTTTGCATTAGTTCAAACAGGTCCTTCCAGGTTTTTCTGAAATCTGCTGGCTCATTGTTTTTTATTGCACAATAGCATTTCATCACGTTCATATAACACAACTTCTTTAGCTATTCACCAATTGATGGCTATCTCCTCAATTTCCAATATTTTGCCACCTCAAAAAGAGCTAATATAAATATTTTTGCACATTTTCCTTTTTGTATGATTCTTTTGGGATATAGACCTGGTAGCAGTATTGCTGGATTGAAGGTTACCCTTTGGGCATAGTTCCAAATTACTTTCCAAAATGGCTGGATCAGTTCAGAACTCCACCAATAGTGCATTAATGTTTCAGTTTTCTCACATCTCTAACTTTTATCATTTTCCTTATTTATCATATTAGCCAGTCTGATAGGTGTGAGATGGTACCTCAATATTATTATAATTTCATTTCTTTAATTAAAAGTGATTTAGACCACTTCTTCATATGACTATAATAGCTTTGATTTCTTCACCTGTTCATATCCTTAATCATTTATCAACTGGGAAATGACTTGTATTCTTATAAATTTTACTCAGTTCTCTTTATATTTGAGAAATGTGACCTTTATCAGAGACACTCTCTGTAAAGATTATTTCTCAGCTTTCTACTTTCCTTCTAACCTTGGTTGACCAAAGTTAAGTTTTAAAGGCAAACTCAGCACATATGTGTATTTGTAGAGGGAAGACCTGGATATTCAGGACACAAGGCACAGTGTGGAAAGAGACCCTGGCACCATTTTATTATTTTTGAGGAGTAGGTGCTGATCTCATCAATTTCTACTTGGTGAAAGAATATATTATTAACATGTTCTATATTTATGCACTTTGGGACAAAGTCCAATTCACTCTAGCCTAGTTGAGGATCTGATATTGATTCTTCCTTTCTCCTGCCTTTTCTTTTTTGGAATCAAGGGTGCACATTTGCAAGAATGTTGACTGGGATTAGAGGTGCAGCTTGTGATTATGAAACAAAACAAAGATAGAAGCATGAGATTTTAAGGTCCTTGAGGGCAGAGTCTCTTATTATATCTCCAATATTTAGCATAGTACTTGGCAAAAAGTTTATTGATTAGTACAACCATCTTACTGACGTTAAAACAGAATAAAAAGGTAAAATCACTTAAACTAATCCATCTTACAAAATAATGCCAGGAGAATCTTCTTGGTACTAGCCTCTCTTGGTACTTCAATTTGTCGAAGGCTTATAAAATGGGAGCAATGGTTGTGATCTTTTAGGTCCCTTCCAGTTCTAAATGTGTGATCTTTCCCTTTCTTAAGTTCATGTTAGTCCAGTTCATGTGCTACTTTTTCCCAGGAATTTCCCTGATCATCTATGCTAGAAGGAATTGCCCCTTCTCTAAATCTCTCAGGCCACTCTGTTTGAACAGCTACTATGAAGTTATCCTATTAAAATGTATAGTTAGTCACATATTTGTCTAAGTCTTCACTAGATCATTTTGGCCTGGAGGAAAGGACTGAGTCTTGCTTTAATATAGCCAGAAACTAGCATAGGAAAGTATTAATAGTAGATATTTGACATTTGTTGAACTAAACAGAATTAAATTCAGTTGACTTGCCTGATGTCAGTTGGAAGATACCTTAGAAATTATGCAATATGACCCCCTTAATTTATTAAATTAGTTTAACCTATTTTCATTATATTGTTACCTTTTGTTTTCATCCTCATCATTTCCTTTTAATCTTTCATTTCTCATTTTGTTAAAAATGAAACAAAATAAATAGATGCAAGAATCATATGTATTATATTTTACATCCATTGTCCTTCACCTTTATGCTAAGAAATGTGTTTTTTAGCTGTTTTCTAGATCAAGATTGGTTATTATAAGTAATCAGTTTGACTCATTTAAACTATCTTTATTGTTGACTTTATTGTAGTCATGTATTTTGTCTTGCTTTGCTTACTTTTCTTTTTTGTTAGCTCATATAGTCTTTCCATGTTTCTCTGAATTTCCTTCCCTCCTTTCCTTCCTTTCCTCCTTTCCTTCCTTCCTTCCTTCCTTCCTTCCTTCCTTCCTTCCTTCCTTCCTTCCTTCCTTCCTTCCTTCCTTCCTTCCTTCCTTCCTTCCTTCCTTCCTTCCTTCCTTCCTTCCTTCTTCCTTCCTTCCTTCTTTCCTCCCTTCCTTCCTTCCTTTGTCCCTTCCACTCCCCTTCCCTTCTCCTCCCTTTCTGCCTCTCTCTCCATTTCTTTCCCCACCCTTCCTTTTGTTCTTGGTGTTTCATTAATTTCAGGAACCCTCAGTGAAGAAATTCCTTCCACCAATGCAGATGAATGAATGATTTACAATTTACCATTTTAGAGAGCTTCCTTGAGCACTGAGAGGTTAAATGCCTTGCCTAGGGTCACACATTTTATGTGTCAGAGGCAAGATTTGAAAATTCAAATCTTCTTGATTCAGAGGCCAACTCTTTATCCTATATATATATATATATATATATATATATATATATATATACATATATATATATTCATATTTTTTCTTATCCATGAATAGATAGATGACAAAGAATTTTTAAGCACTTATTATGTGCTAAGCATTGTGTTGTGTTAGGAATCCCAGATTATTATTGTAATCTAGTTTAATTCCCTTACTTTAAAGGTAAGAAACTGGGACCTGGATAGGTTAAATGGCCTGTCCCACAGTAGTATGTGGTTGAGATGAAATTTTCACATTGGTCATCTAATTTGATATCCAGTCCTTTTTTTCACTCTGTCGCTGTCCTTAAAAACGAGATGCCTAGAACTGAAGGCAATACTTCAGATATGATGTCACCAAGACAGATACAAAAGAGATAATCACTTCTCTTATTCTAGCCATTATGTTTCTTTTCTTGCATCTTGAAATCACAATCGTTATTTTAGTTGCCCTGTCACACACATTTGTAAATATTTTATCTTTATCATCTTGTCTTCATTATCATCTCCAACATCAAGCATTAATTTCTTACTATACATCAAGCATTGTGCTAAAACATAGAGATATAAAGAGAAGCACTATCCCCATCCTTAAAGGGCTGACATTCTAATGGGAGAGACAACATACAACAACTTTGTACACACAAGACAAATGTAGTATAAATGGGAGGCAATCTCAGAGGGACAGAACTAGCAAGGGGGTGAGGTGGGGGAAGATTGGGAAAGGACTCTTGTAGAAGGTGGGATCTGAGCAGAGTCTTTTTGGGGGAGTTCTATACATACATTCTTATTAAACATATTTTCACATCAGTCATGTTGCATAGAAGAATTAAAACAAATGGGAGAAACCATGAGAAAAAAACAAAACATAACAGCAAAAGAGTCTGCTTCATTCTGCGTTCCAATTTCATAGTTCTTTCTCTGGATTTAGACGGCATTTTGCCTCGAGTCCTTTGGGGATGTTTTAGGTCCTTGAATTGCTGTGAAGGGTTTAGCTTATCAGATATAGTCCTCGTACACTGTGGCTGTTACTGTGTATAATGTTCTCCTGATTCTACTCATTTCACTCAGCCTTAGTTTGTATAAGTCTTTTCAGGTTTTTCTGAAGTCCAACTGTTCATCATTTCTTATAGCATAACAGTACTCCATCACATTCATATACCACAAGCTGTTCAGCCATTTTCTAATTGATGGGCATCTCCTTGATTTCCAGTTCTTAGCCACCACAAAAAGAGCTGCTATAAATATTTTTGTACATGTGGGACCTTTTCCCATTTTTTATGATCTCTTTGGGATACAACAATATTGCTGGGTCAAAGGGTATGGACATTTTTAAAGTCCTTTGGATAGTTCCAAATTGGATTTGAGCAGAGTCTTGAAGGAATCCAGGAAAACCAGAAGGTGGAGGAGGGGGAGTGTGTATGGATGATACCTAGTGCAAAGACAAATCAGAGTGTTATTTATGACCAACAGGAAGAAGGGATTAAAGAGTAGGAAGATTAGGAAGGTAGAGAGGACCCAGATTATCATGGACTTTGGAAGCCAGAGGACTTTATGCTTGATCCTGGACTAATAGGGAACCACTGGAGTTCATTGAATAGAGGGGTGACATGGTGAAACCATAGCAAGATCACTTTGGTAACTGAGTTCAGGACAGAGCAAAATGAGGAGAGATTTGAGGCCAGCAGATCAATTAAAACCAAAGCTTTACTGTGAATGCAGAAACTTTGAATGCTTGTGTATTTTGCTACAAATGGCACCCTAAACTTTGTAGCCTACTTAGAATACCTGCCAGTGTGATGTTTATCACTCACCCAAAACAGGGCATAATGTTAAAGTTTCTCCCTGAAGTCTAGTACAATCCCAGTGAATGTTATGGATTATATATTTCACACTTCTTTGTATGGCTATCACCATGATTTTTGGATCATTTTCATTTTTAAATTAATCTTTGTCTACCTTAGAGACTCAAAGTCAAACTACCTTTGTACAGCGTGAGTCATCACCCTATTTCTGAATGTTGTGGCTCTCATAGCTCTCGTCTTCCTCCTACAGAAGCCAATTACTCACAATAGAATTTTCTTCCATTACTAAGGAGAGGAGTGCTCATTGAAAGTCTCTTCCTGGCTTGCCACTCCCCAAGGTCTTCTGAATACCTTTGCTTTCCCCACAAACAGTTCTGTGTTCTATGTGTTTTGTAATGCAACGGTAAACCACTACAGCATGCATTTCGTTTCCCAGTGTAGAGACACAGGACTAGGAATTAGAAGTCATTTTCACATTCTGGTAGCATAATTACTATCAGCCTTCATGCCAAGGGATTTCAGATTATACTTCAGATGGACTGAATAGTCTGTTGATTCTGACTTCCATGAGGTATCAGGGACATATGGTGATGAAAGTCATTGCCAAATTGTTGGGTGACATGTTTGAAGTGTTTCTAAATGGGTAACAACCCATTACATTTCCTTTGAGTTCTGTATAAAAGTAAATGGAGCTAATTTAAAGTGGAATTTGATGTTTTGATGAAGCCATGATTTCATCCTTATTAGATAGTGCCTCCATTGATATAAATTGCAATTTTTCTACAATTTTTCATCATGTATGAATCTTGTCCTTGATTTCCCATAATTCTACAGTAGAAGAGTCATCTAACATGCTATCATCTCTTTTCTTGTTCTTTTAGTACCAAAATATTTCTTGGTCTCTCCATTTGTAGTCTCTCCTACTAATTTACTTACTTTTATAATCAATCAATCAATCCACAAACCTTTAGTAAATGGTTATTATATGCCATGTATTGCCTGAGACTAGGAAGGATACAAAGACAAAAATCAAACTTCCCTAGTCCTTAAACATTCTATTGGAGGAAACAACAAAATGTATACATATACATGCACAAACACAAGTATATTATATGTGCTTATATATATGTTTGCATATTTACATGTGTATATCTATCTTCATCATCATGATCATGATAATCTGTCATCTATCAATCTGTTAGATAAATAGAAGGTGATTTATTTGTTGAAAAGCACCAACCTCTCAGGGAGAGGGGAGGAGGGAAAAGATAAATAAAAGGTTCATGTAGAGACTTGCCTTTAAATTGAATTTTGAAGTAAGCAAGACAGTCAGTAAAAAGACATGGCGATAGGAGTTTGAATGCCATCTGCAAGAAAGTCATTTAGGCCAAATTGTGGAGAGATTTTTAATAGCCATAAATATCTTCCGCTTCTGGAACTTACGTCATTTTGTCAGCTTGTACTCTAAATTTGTGTTGCCTTTGATTATCCAATATCTACTTTGGTGAAATGATTAAGAATTTGCTAGTTAAGGTACTTTCTAGTCACTTTTAGCCTCCTAGTTGTGGCAACTACATAGCTGCATTAATTAAACCTCCTTTGCTGTCATCAATTACTGTTTTCAGAATCAACAGCTAGTTTAACTAGGTCAGCTTGGGGCTTCTGTAATTACATGCTGCATCTTATTAGTCTCTTTTTTTCTAATCTGGTATTTACTTTGATTCTTTCTCTACTTAACCAATTGTCACATGGCATATCCAATCCAATTCAATAAGCATTTATGAAGTGCCTAGTAAGTACAAGGTGAGATGAAGAGAAAATAAAAATAGTATCTTCCCTCAAGGTTCTTATATTCTTCTGATGGGTACAATAAGGTAAGTATAAACATAAAAATTTGAGGATGAAGGAGAGAATATTAATAATTAAGATTTCCTTAAAGGAAACTATGGAATCTAAGAGGTATGGGAAAGAAGGGAATATATTCTAAACATTGGTTAAAGACTACATAATGACATGGGGATGAGAGAGAAAGAATACTGCTTTCAAAGGATAGCAAGGAAGTCAGTTTGGTGTGTAGACTGTGTGAAGGGGGAATAGAAAGCATTATCTGTAAAGGTAGCCTTGTAGGTAAATAGTGAAGGACTTCAAATGCTGAACTGAGGTATTTTAATTTTTATCCTAAAAGCAATCGGAAGCAATTCAAAGTTAGAAACTACATATTCTCAGGGTTATTTTTAGATCTCTGAGGGAAAATATAGCTAATTACCCTCTGGGAACCTAACCTGCCAGTGAGAGTGGAAGTTTGGAGAAGGAGCCCAGATGGAATACTATGTTTAATTGCTATATAGTCATAGGGTAGTAAATTAAATATTCCCTAATTGTCCATCTACTATCCTGCAGTTTTTAAATTTACTTTTAAGATGCCCTAATATGTAGTTCAGCCTATCCCAGTTTTTGCCACAGAATCAACACTCTTGAATAGTCATACTGGAGAAGACTTTTGAGAGTTCCTTGGATAGCAAGGAGATCAAACCAGTCAGTAGTTAAAGGAGTTAATTCAGGACATTCCATGGAAGGTCAAATACTGAAGCTGAGGCAGAAGTACTTTCATTATGTAATGAGAAGACATTTGAAAAAACCCTGATCTTGGGAAAGATTAAAGACAAAAGAAAAAGGGGATGGCAGAGGATAAGCTGGATAGTGTCATGGAAGTAGTGAACTTGATGGAATTTGATATGTAGTGAAAGACTGATGGGCCTGGTATGCTATGATCAGTGGAATCACAAAGAGTCCGAAATGAATGAAAAGTGAACAATAAAAAAGCTACAAATGTATGTATGAATAAATGAATGAATGAACGCATGAGGAGACCACTATGTTTTGGAAGGATCTCTCTATACCATGTTTAACTTTGATGTCTGAGATCATGCAATACTTTTCAATTCCTGTGTTGAAGAATGTATTTATGATATGTTGATATGAATCTTTCCTGTAACCTACAATTCTTTGGCTGCTTTCATTTTCTTGTATCAGGACATATTTCCTCATATATTTTTGCTACCCTCCCTTCATTACCTTTCACACTAAAGGCACTGAGTAACAAAGTACATGTTGACTATTTAGCAATTTCTGGCAAGTTTTTCATGGAACTTTAATATTTGTTTATTCTCTATTGTTGAAGTTGGTATGTGTAGTGTCAGTGTGATATTTATAGCATCTATGGTGGCCACGAATATCTTCGTGCAATTCTGAATTGCAAAATACCACAGACTCTCCACATGGAAGGCAGAAGCAAAACATTTATTTAGACACCAGAAATCCAAATTCATCATAGTAACAAAAATCTATGCACAGTAACAAAGCAGAGGACAACACCATCTCCAGGCCTTCTCCCTGCTAGGCTTTCCACAAATCAGCCCCATTAAACAAATCACAAGCAGCCCCGCTTAAACAAAATCACAAACAAGCTCTTTCACTCACACTACCCAGCAGTCTGCATCCTTCCTAGCACTGACTGCTCTTATGACTAACTCCCTTTCAGCTCTTCTCTAACTCTGCCTCTTCATGTTCCACCTCTTCCTGTACCATCCATTCAGCAAACTCCTCCCACCGCAGGCTTCATGTGACTCAGATTCATTTGACCCAGGCAGGTCATATGGGCCTATTAATGCATGAGAAAGATCTCCCCATTTTAACTTACCATTACAGTATTTAAACTGTAGTATTGCATCTAGTGAAATTGGTGCTAATGCTCACCAAGTGATTTATAAATACTGATTAACTGATTGACTATAACAAGTCATGATGATCAAGACTCCCACGATTTTGTCTTTGGTGCATGTGATTGTCTCATGAAGCCAATGGTGCCAATTATTTCATTCACTCTTGTGTTGCCAATGCAATATTCATAGCACCAAGGGTGACTATGAATATGGCAGCATGGTTCTGAATCAAAAAGTATAACAGACTCTCCATATAGAAGGCAGAAGAAAAACATTTGCTCAGACACCTGGAAGCTTAATCCTAACACCAGAAAGTCAAATCTGCTAGATTAATCAAGGAGTCAATACACATTAGCACCATAGGGGACAAAGCCATTCCCAAGCCTTCCCTTTCTGCTGGGGCTTTCCCACAAACGCTTACAAGACTAGCTGTGCCTGCCTGTCTCTGTCCTCTCTCCTCTGCCCCAAGCACTCTCATCAACGTTCTCCCAATTCTGCTCCACCCCTCCTTTTCTACCTGTTCAGCAAGCTCCTCCCACCCCATGTGACTTAGGCTTACATGTGATTTAAGCAGGTCACTTGGGCCTATTAATGAATGGGAAAGATCTTCCCATTTAAATTACCATTACATTTGGCCCCAAGATCTTTCGTATTCATTAAATAGGTTGGTGGGGCAACTGGCGTCAACAGAACTTTACAACAATACAATAAGGATCGCACAAAATAAGTTCATAAAACAACATCTTAGGGTAGGGCCAGAGCACAAGCACCCCATTTCCCCCCCTCAAATGAATGTAGCTTAAAAGATTGTGGTAAAGGGTGAAGGTCTCTTCTTCTGTAGCTATTTCCTGCTGAAAGTGACCATAGAGCTGTCCATACCCCAAGAGGTCCCATTCAAGAGGTCAGTTCTTTAACTAGAATCTTTTGTCAGGATTGTGGGAGAATATCTCACAGCCCCTTATTCCATTTTATATCCCCAAATTTTATGGTTTGAGCTGGTCTTGAATCTTTGCATGGTTAATTTCCCACCCTTTGCTTTTCATGTGCTCAATTAAAAACTTCAAACTCTTTTCCACTTCTTTTTCCCTATATCATAATATCATCTATGTACTGGGTAAACTATATACCAGGCAGCTCTAATTCATCTACATGTTCAGCCACAATCCTATGACAAAGAGTGGAGCTATGCAGATGTCCTTGTGGCAAGCGTGTAAAACTATATTGTTGGTCCTGTCAAGTGAAGACAAATTAGTCCCATTATTTAGAATCTGTATGGGATAGTCAAGAAAGCATTGGCTAAATCAATAGCTATGTACCAAGTCCCATCATATTTCTGGATCCTTTCTATTGAAGTAATGGTATCTGGAACAGCAATATACAAGGGAAGAGTCACTTTACTCAATTGTCTATAATCCATTGTCATCCTCCATGTCCCATCTGATGTGGGAAAGATTATTCCACCAAGTGGTTGTATAGACTAACACTCCTGCCCCAACATATTCCTTTATTGTATTGGCAATTTCATTTTGCCCACCTGGCACATGATATTGCTTTAAAGTAATTATTTTGTAATGTTAAGATAAAGTGATTGGGTCCATTTTGATTTTACCACTAAAACTGTATTAATTCCTGTCTTCCTTACTGCAAATTGGTATCTCCCCTCAGGTAAATTAAGAGTCATATCTCTCAATATATCTATTCCAATGATATACTCAGGAATGGGTACTATTACCACTGTATATTCTTTCTTAGGTAATTTTCCAATTTTCATTTTTAGTTTGACTTATCCAGCTGATATTTCAGCCCTTCCCAGTCCTGTGATGGTGAGAGGAGTTCCATGTTTAAACTTATCAGAGTTTCCACATATAAGAGAGGCCTCTACCCCAATATCTATTAATACCCTAGTTACAGTATTTGATCCATTTTTCCAACATGTGGTCAAATTGATATGGGGTCTGTAATCCTATCTGTGTATTTCTTTAATCTGAGCTGTGGTTTGGCCAATTTCCTATTCTTACTGAAGATGTGGCAAACTTGGATTCAAAGTTTCAGGAGGATCTTCGGGGTAGTTCTTACTTCTCTATTCTGACTAGTATCAAGCCCTTTTTCTTGTACATTCTGTATAGTTCATTGGATGGAATAACATCTGTGCTTCCAAAATCTACACCTGCTCTCAATAGAGCAGTAAGCACTTCTTTCCTTGTGAGTCTATTCTGACTTTGAATCCACTGGCTGTTTACTCTTCTCTCTCAAGGAAATTTATCTTCCCCCTAGTCCCCTAAGTTACTTAACTGTGAAATCTTGTCCAGCATCTCTGAAGGAGGGTGCACTATTTCTCCAATTATTAGAGTCAAAACTAGGTGCTTGTAAGCAAGAGGAGTCATCTTCACTGTTATATTCCTATGGGAAGCTGCCAAGGTGGTATCATAGTATGCACCTGTGGTTCTAATCATCATGGCAATCTTCATAAATAACCTCTTCTTTTAACTTTTTTATACAGTACCTAAGTGAATACCAGAGTCCATCTCCACTAGACCACACAGAATCAGTAGGATGCTGCTTTCTGCATCCTTCCGCAGCCTAAGTAACAGATTAGTCTTATTGTCATCTCCTAGTATATTGTAATCTCTAAAAGCTTTCCATGCCAAAGGATTCTAAAACCTAAGAATTTCAAGCAATCCACACCATCTATCAATACTCCTCCAGTCCCATCATCACTGATTCTCATCATCTAAGATATTAATGATTTTCCCATCCTTTGGGTGAACCTACCCAAAATATCTGTAACCTTCTGCTGAGTAAAATCCTCAATTATCTCCCTAAACACTCAGGTAAATTTAGAGTCATACCTCTCAATATATCTATTCCAATGATATACTCAGGCATGGGTACTATTATCACCGTATATTCTGTGTTGCACCCTTGGTTCTTCAGTTTTCTCCCTTAGTATGTGGCCTGAAGAACCTGTTGGCAACCTTACATCAGCACTCTTTATATTCAAAAATGAACTTGAGAGATTACTACATTTAATTACAAAGAAGGAAGTTTTGTGCTTTATGAGTTTAATAACAGCTGATTAGATTTCTGCTTTACTTTGCTTCCATTCCATGAAATTATGTAATATACCTTATAACTTCATGTGACATAAACAATTAGAAATATACCCCCACACACTGATAATTTGATGGAAAACTTAAAATAATTTGCTCAAGAATTGAAATGAAAATTCTCATGCTTAATAATAGCCTTCATTTACAAAGTAGAAGTGAAAATCAGAAGAAAACTTATCAAGATTCTTGATACAGTCATTAAGGCAGTGAATGAAATGTTCCCAATGAAATGTTTCATGAGTTTCTAAAGGTCTCTTTCTCTTTATTTTGAAGATCCACAAGTGTACTTTTGTACCACTTGCTTGAGTTTTATGACCTATGGCTGTGGCAATATAGTTTTCTTTTTCCACTCTCCTGAGAGTACTTAGTTAGTGCCCCCTGTTTTCTAGACAACTTCTGTGGTCTTTATTCTATGTTAATCTTTCCATTTGTTTGAGGCTGCAAATAGCCATCAATTTGCTTTAGCTTCCTGAGTCAAGTTTTTACACAGTGTAAAAGCAACACAGATGAGGTTGTGTATTAGCTGGGGACTTCCAGGTTTATTTTGACTTTTTAGTTCCATTTATTCAATGAGAAAATTCAGTCATCAGAGACAGTATCATCAAATATAAAGAACATATGTGTGTATGTGCTTATGTTACATGATAGGAAAGAAAGCTAATGGCAAATTTACAAATAACTTTCAAGAATGCAAAAATTTGATCAACTTTGAATAATTTGGTTCCTCTCAGCAGTACAATGATCCAAGGCAATTCCAAAGGACTTACGATGGAAAATGCTATCCACCTCCAGAGAAAGAACCAATGGAGTCAGACTGCAGATTGAATCATACTATTTGAATTTTCTTTATTTTTCATGTTTTTCTCTTTTTTCTATTTCTTCTTTCACAACATGACTAAAATGGAAATATGCCTTACATGACTGCATAGATATAACCTATATCAAATTGCTTACCATTTCAGAAAGGGGGGAAGTGAGGGAGAAAATTTGGGACTCAAAATTAAAAAAAGTGAATGTTAAAAATTATCTTTACATTTAATTAGAAAAAATAAAATTCTATTTTAAAAGAATACAAGCGTTATTTTATAAAGAATAAGAAAAGATGGAAAATTTACAAAAATCCTGCTCTTACTCCTCAATGTGGCATGAAGCTATTGAACTCTGTGTCATATATCATGTCTGTAGCATGGGTTTTTGAATTCTGTGTCAGGAACAGAACCTGGAAGTAATACTAGAAATAAGACTCTATCTTCCATACAAGCACTGGTGAGACTCAGGGAGATGCTACAAGAATTGGTTAAGGTAGATTTTTTTTTAGCCAAAGCAACTCATGAAATAAAGAAATCCATAAGATATTCCTTACTTAGTCCTGCATGCCTCTTTTCTGTACCTTCAATGAGGAAAAGGAGGCAAATCCTGTTAATTATCACAACTTTAGAGCATCTAAAATCATCTGTTTAACTATTGGCACCCAAGGAGAAAGTCAGTAAGGCTTAGAAAAGGGAGAGTTGTTTCTAGAACCAGGAAGTCTTGCTTTTAAGTTCTGTCTCTAACTTATACTATGTTTATGTCCCTGGAAAGGTCACTTAATTTCTCAATGCTCTGAGTAATTTTTAAAGACTCTAGATTGAAGAGAAGTTGCAGATTGGTATTGCAAAGGGAGTTTCCTCACTGGGAATTCCCTATACTAAAGAAAAAAGCAGGTCCAATCCAAATGATCTACTCTAAATATGCTACCCTTGTCCAGCAAAAAAAACAAAAAGTGGGTTAACATACTATTGGAGAAACTAAACCACCACCATGATAATAAATGTTTAACAAATAGCCTTCTAGAAAAAAATACGTGATATACTTGTAAGTTCAATTTGCATCATTGACATTTTCTAGATCACTTTCTTAAGTCTAGAGTGACAATCAGCAAAAACAATAAATCAAACTCTGATTGGTATGTAGCATTTGCCAATTTCTTAGGTGTAAATTTCACACTAAAATGACTTAACAATTGGCAACTGTGAACTGGCTACAACATAGGCCTGAAATGAACCATACTGATATTGATATTCTTTCTGTAAATGAAATCAAAAGACAAGGGAATGGCAGCTAAATGGACCAACAGTTCATAGGTTCTTCCTGGAGAGGGAAATAAAAGTGTGTGAAAGGCAATAAAAAACACATTTTTCACTTTACAACAACTTTGTAAGGTAAGTGGTATAGGTACTGTTGTCCCCATTTTACAAATTAAGAAATTGAAGTTCAGAGAGGTTTAAGAGACTTGCTCAAACAGAAAGTGTTGGAACCAGGATTTGAACTCTGGTCTTTTTGATTCCAAGACCTATTAGACTCCAAGGAACCAGGATTTGAACCCTGGTCTTTTTGACTCCAAGACCTCCAAGTTCCATTAGCCTAGTACCAGGCTAATGGAACCATAATGAGAGGCATGTATCTAGGACTAGGAAAACAATAATTGAAGCAGCTAGGTGATACAGTGGTCCTAAAATCAAGAAGACCTGAAATCAGATCTGGCCTTGGGCACCTGTTAGTGCTGTGATTTTTGAGCAAATCACTTAATATCTGCCTCAGTTTCTTCAATTATAAAATGAGGATAAAAATAGCACCTATGTCCCAGAGTTTTTATGAGAATCAAATGAGATAATATTTTAAAAGTATTTAGCACAGTGCCTTGCCCATTGGTACTATATAAATGCTAACATTTATTACAATAATAATTATTAGTTTTATTCTGCCCTGATTAAGACACAGCTGTAGTATTTATATTTACAAGGTCAACTTTTTTAAAGAATATTAATTTTCTGGAGAAAATCCAAAGGAGGGCAATGAGGATGGAGAAGTTTGAGGTCATGCCATTTCAAGGTCAATTGAAGGGACTGGGAGTATTTAGTCTGGAGAACAGAAGATGTGGAATGGGTAAGACATGAGAGATGTCTTCACAGTTTTGAAGGGCTGTTTCATTGAAGGGGGATTAGACTTGTCCTTTAAGGTACCAGAGGTCGGAATTAGCACCAGGGGTTAGAAGTTGCATAGATGTAAGTTGCCTTGATATAAAGAAAAACTTTGTAACAAGAAGAACTATTCAAAAGTGAAATTGGCTGTTTTGGGAGACAGTGACTTCTCCATCATAAGAAATTTTCAAGCACCAACTGGATGACCACTTGCCAGGTATTTTACAGAAGGGATGATTTCTCAGGTACAAGTTGGAGAACACGGCTCTTGAAGCCCCTTAAGCCTTGGAAATTCTGTGATTCCGTGATAAATATGGGCCACCATTATCAAAGAAGAAATCATCTAGAAGGTAGATGCTGAGCAAGCCTTTGAAAGAGGAGCATGTTAGGAATTTGAACTGTCTAGGAAGATTCTGAAGATCACCTGGCAAGATAAGGTAGCAAACACTGAAGTCCTTTTTTGACCTGAATTGCTAAGCATTCAAACTCTACTGCAGAGTGTGTAACTCTGATGGGTTGGCCATGTTGTTTGAATACCAAAAGTACATTTGCCTAAACGACTATTTTATGGAGTACTCACAAAGGCAAGTGCTCAAATGGCGGTCAAAAGAAGGGATACAAAGGACATTCTCAAGGTCTCTCTGACAAACTTTGGAATCAATTGTGAGACATTGGAGATACTGGTACAGGACTGCCTAGCATGACATGCTCTCATTAAAGAAGATACTGTGCTTGAGGAGCAAAGCAGAATTACACTAGCTCAAAAGGAACATGAGATACACAAATTTAGAGGCATCTATGCTCTAAGTGTTTATATGGACTATTTGTACCTGACCTGTGGTAGAGACTTTCCAAATCACATGGGTCTGATCATCTACTGTTTGATACTCATCTACTGTTGTTTTGATCCTTTTTGAGAATGAAGGAAAACAACTAACCTGGACTTTTAAAAGAGAAGAGTGAGGAAGGCATTTAGGATGAAGAGAATAGAGTGAACAAAGACAATCTGAAGGACACATGGCATGTGGATGAAGGTGTAACAAATCAACCCAAGTGGAAACTGGTCTAAAGGGGCCAACTTAGGAAGACTGGAGGAATGTTTGAGGCATAAATGGTGGTAGTAGGAGGAGATAGATTTAAAAAAAAGCAGGACTAGATTATGAAGAGCTTTGAAAATCAGACTGAGGAATTTAGATAGGCAATAGGGAACCACTAAGGGATGTGTGTGTGTGTGTATGTGTGTATGTGTGTGTGTGTGTGTGTGTGTATGTATGTGTGTACACCATGGCTGATGATGTGGCTTATTTGATTTAACTGCATTTGTAGAGTGACTACAGCTGATTTTAATATATATTATATAAACTAGGGAAGAAGAGGAAGGGAACAGATATTTGTGTAGTGCCTACTACATGGCAGGCACTTTGCTAAGTGTTTTTTACACATATCATCTCATTTGATCCTCATAAGAACTCTAGGAGGTAGGCAGTATTATGATCCTCAGGTTATAATTGAGGAAACTGAGGCAGGCAGAGATTAAATGGCTTACTCAGGGTCACACAGCTAGTAAATATCTGAGACTAGATTTGAACTCAGGACTTTCTAATTCCAGGCTCAGTGTTCTATCCTCTGTGCCACCAGCTGCCTCTTTGTATTTAGGTTAGAAACCGGATAGAAAAGAACTAAGCCTTTGGCAGAAACTGTACATCTCAAGATGATCATTAAAACATGCCAGATGATTAGGTCTTTTCCCCATGTTTGTACACTCATTCTTGTTTGAATTACAGCTCCTAAAATAAGTACAAATTCCTTAGGAAAGGCAAAGGTCTTTGGGGAAATATGGCCTTGTCATAAGTTTTAGACCCTGAACAGTGATCAGCAGTTAACAGGAAAGTTACAGAGGCTCAAAGGAGCATGATGAAAAGTATGAAGAAGATGATGTTGAAAAATACCAAGAGGAAGTTCAACCCTAAACACTACAAAATGAATTTAACTTTTGATATTGAATGAAAGAACTTAGTTTAAGGGTTTGAAGGAATATCTGTATTCTTTCACAAGAACTATGACACCCACATTCTCATTTTCTCTTGAAAATAGGCTCTTTGGCTCTTCTAAGTGAGAACATTATGGAATTTTGAAATATATTCTCTTTGTACCTGTCAACCCCATAGATTGCGAACTTGTTTCAGTAAATTAATTCTATAAGCTTAGTGATTCCACAAGCTACTTCCAATGATCTCAAGGGCTGTAATGAAAATTCTCCCCAGTTCTCAAAACAAAACAATAGTGAATTAACATATAGACTCACAGACTCCCCAAACAGCACTTCCCAAATTAAGTCAATAATGAAAGGCTATTGGTCATTTCAAAATGGAGGGAAATCGTTCCTTTAAACATGCTGAAGTGACTGGATTCTGAGGGTGATAAAAAAGGACTGAGAAAGTAACTGGCCATCAAGATCTCGTAATGAGGTATCGTGATGTGTTAAAACTAGCAACAGACTTGGTATTGACTGACTTGGGTTCTAGTTTGGTTATATTCCATACCTTGAGAGGCTGAGTAGTGCCAGAGCAGACAGAATGCTAAATACTCTGAGTTGGTAGGTCCTGGGCTCAAATACTGTCAGGGTGTGACCTTAATCTCTCTGAGTCTCACTGTCCCCATGTATAAAATGAGGATAATAACATACCTACTTCATGGATGTGGTTGTGAGGTCCAAATAAGATAATGTATAAAATACATTAAAAAATCTTAAAATGGTTTATTAATATTAGTGTTATCATTATTATTAAAATAACCCTCAGTCTGCCTTTTCCAATCAATCAGTCACTCAATCATCAAGCATTTTATTAAGCCCTTAATATGTGTGTCAAGAACTGTACTAAGTGCCACGGATACAATGAGTGTTAAAACCACTGCCCCTGCCTTGAAGGAACTGATATTTTAAATAACTCTGCAGGGATGATACAAGTATATACACAGATGCATATGTGTTCATATATACATATGCACCACATATGTATACACATTTATCTCTCTGTATATATTTATATGTACAAAGAGAGAGAGGAGAGACACACAGAGGGGGGAGAGAGAGCGAGAGAGAGAGAGAGAGAGAGAGAGAGAGAGAGAGAGAGAGAGAGAGAGAGAGGAGGGAGGAGGGAGGAGGGAGAGGGAGAAAGAAAAACAGAGCGAGAGAGAGAGAAGGAGGAAGGAGACACACAGAGAGAGACACAGAGAGAGAAACAGAGAGAAAATGGGAAGGTAATCTCACAGGGTCAAATGAAATAAATGGGTCAGAAAGCATTGAAATGTGTAAAGTGCCATGACAATGTAAGGGAGTGTTATGATTACCTGTCTGGCATTTATTTCTGAACAGCATGACAACGAGTACATTAGCAACAACGTATTGAAGATCAGAGACTGAGATCAGGGAACTTCAATGAATTCGGTCCTAAAGGTGTGTTAGAATGGCAAGTTATGGAAATGATGAATGCTGTCAAGACAATTGAATGTGGAAGGGAACCAAACAAAGTAATGATCATGAAATGTAGCTCTGAGTTGCTGAGACACTGAAAAAGGAAAACCAGAAGAAATAGCTAATGTAACACATAGCCCTGTTATTTCTGAAGATGTTGAGCTAAAGGCTGTGTTAAAATGTTCAAGCCAAAAATATGAGAGAAGACTCCTACATTCCAAGCCAGCGATTTGCATACTTCCATCCATTTGGCTCATATGGCTCTGGTTTATATGCCAGAATGGGTAGGGTTGGCCATAGGGGGAAAAATTGCGAACTGGCAAAATTAGGCTTCAACACCCTTTCCTGTCTCCTTTCAGATGCCCACAGCTTCCATGCTGCCTGTAATTCCTATTGTGGTTCCCTAAGATCTCTTTCTTGGCAAATAGCTCATGTGCTACATGGCTCTATCTCCATCCTTCTTTCCATTAAAAAAAACTGAAACAAAACAAAAGCAAAAATTTGCTCTCATTTATCTGCCAGTTAGAAAGGATGTGCTAAACTAATTCCCTCATTAGGTATAAGACTTAACTAAAAGGAATGAATTGTGGATGCAGCTTAAATTACAGAATGTCAGAACTGAAAGGGCTCTTAGAGACCACCTAGTTCAAACCTTTCATTACGCAGAGGAGGAAACAGAGGAGGCTCAAAGAGGGGAAGTGGACTAGGATCCAGGGATTCTAACGTGCAGTCTGGTGTGCCTTCTAATACAAAATATTGGTTTCTTATGTCATGCTGCCTTGGGCATTATAAGAAGACCTTTCTGGGAGATAGGAGGGTAGAGGAATCTTTTTAGTACTTTCTAAATCATGTATCATAGTCGGTCAGTTACTTGTCTTTTGGATATAAAACTAGTTTTCTTTTGGGTCATACATTTTACAAGTTCTATTGCTGAAACCTCAAGATAAAGATAACATTTTTATATATGAGTAAACTGAGGCAAGCAAAAGTTAGGTTGCTCAGAGTCACATAGCTAATATGTCAGAGGTCATATTTGAACTCAGGAAGATGAGGGCCAGTGACTAATTTAATCTGATTGGATTGTGGTTATGTTAGACAAGGGTGGAAAAGTAGCATGGTTCCAGAATATAAAGGGCCTTGAATACTAGTCAGAAGAGTTTGAAAACTGCTCAGTGGGCAGTTGAGTGGCACAGAACTTTTCAGTAAGAATGACATAACTCTATGGGTAAGAAAGGTAATAGTATGAAGGATAAGCTGGTGTGTAGGCAGTAGCAGTTATTCATACCTTAGGCATATACATGGATCCATTATCAGTATCACTGAAGGGCCCTGGAGAAAGAGACAGTAGATCTGTAGGACAGATTTGATGGTAGCAAATGCAATGAGGGGTGGAGGAGTTACAAAGGTCAGACTAGTTAGTATCCTCAGACGCTGGAGTATTAGGAGTTTGGGACCAAGGAATTCTGGGAAAATCAAAAGAGAAGGTGAATTTCTAGCTGAACTCCGCTGCCATGAGGGAGGAATGGGAGATTCCAGGAGGGCACATTAGGGTTAAGAATAAGAGTTCTAAATGTGATTCATAGATATTCCTCTTGAAAAATAGATTTCTGAGTATGGGCCATTGACAGGCACAAATATGTTAATTATGCACTAATGGGATTGAGAAATAATTATGGAACATATAAAAAAGGTAAGAAACCAGAGAAATGAGACTATCTAGTTAGGACTCCAAAGTTCTAAAATGTCACAAGATAGGACGTTTGCTCAGTTAATCAGTAAGGATTTACTGTGTCCACTATTTGTCAGGCACTGAGGATACAAAGATAAAGGGGAATTAATCCCTAACCTTAAGGAGTTTCCATTCATTTGGGGAAGATAATATGCAGCAAAATAGGTATTAAACTGATAATCATTTAATATCAATTTAATAACCTCAATAAGGGCCAGAGTCTGGACTAATCAACCAGAAGAAGAGTCTGGACCTAATGGCTTTTTTGCTCTTTGGGTAAACTCAGAGAATACCTCTTCCTATGTCAACAAGGCCAGATGAGACTGACTTAAGAGTGCTTTTTTTCCTCTGTTTATTCCATTAAAAATGAGACCCTTAACCCAAAACACTATCTTGAATAATGGAACTTTTTCCTTATCTTAATATTTTATGGACATATACTATGTTATGGCATGTTAATGGTGAAGAAAACACAGATATCCTGGGTTATAATTTCAATTGATGCTCTTGTCAACTCTCTTATCTTACTGTATTTACCACCTATTTAATTAAGAAAATTTCTTTCTCGTAATATGGCTAAACATATATGGAAATCATAAATTTGAGTGACACAGACATGCTGAGTTGGAATTTGTTCTAAAACATATTTAAGCTTGGTCATTCTTTTATCAATCACTCAGAACTTATGTTTTGGCTCCTTGTATGTACAAGTTCATGAGCTTTGGTTAGCTTTAAGGGAGTAAACAATATGAATTTACATACCCCCTAGCCTGTTTGCTTCCATTAACCAAACTAAGATAACCTTAGTGAAGAGCAGTGATGGGAGGTAGGGGAATATGGGGTACAGAAGGAGGAGGTCAGAACACTAATAGGTTGGGGCAGATGACTTGGAAAGGCCTCATACTTAAAGTTGTGTGATTCTGAGTCTTGAAGGAAACCAGGAATTCCAGTAAATGAATGCTTGAAAAAGCATTTAATAAATTCCTACTACATACTAGACTGGGGAAGGGGAACTTGAGGTCACATGTGACCCTCTAGGTCCTTAAGTGAGGTCCTTTGACTGAACCCAAATTTCATGTGGACCTTAGGGTCACATGTGGCTGACTGAGCCCACAGTTTCTCCACCTCTGTGCTAGGCACTATGCTAGGTGCTGCAAACACAGATAGGAACTCAAGATAGTTTCTCCCCGCAAGGAACTTAAATTCTAAACTAATTTAGGGAAGTGGTGATGGAGTAGAAAGGTTATGTTTGAGGAGTGACAGGAATGGAGAGTGGAGCAGTGGATGGGGCAGACCATTATCATTCACTTTCTAAGAACATTGACAATTTTGATTTCTTACTATTTCCAGAAGAAAAGGTGCATAGAATGGAGGATGACTGAGTGTTCTATAATGTCTGCAGAATGGACTGGAGAGTGGAGGCCTTGAGAAATGGGGTAAATTAGTTTGGAGAAGTGAAGATTTGATGGTCAAAGGACTTCAGTGTGGAAAGAGGAGTTTGATTTGTTCTGTTTGACCCACAGTGGACAAAACCAGAAGTAATAGGTCAAAGTTGGACAATGGAAGATTTAGGCTGGATATAAAGAAAGATTTCCTGACAATCAGAGCTGTCCAATAATGAATAAGCTGCCTTGAGAGGTAGTGGGTTTCACCTTTTCGAGGTCTTCAAGTAGAAGCTGGATCACAACTGGTTACGTATATTGTAGGAGGGTTATAGAAGAATTCTTCTTTTTTTTCTTGGAGACATCTAGGTGTATATGATGGATCGAGTACTCAACTTGGAATCAAGAACACCTGAGTTTGAATCCTTCCTTACACGTTTACTAGCTAAGAGACCCTGAGAAAAAATCACCTAACCTTTTTTTAGACTTGGTTTTCTTATCTATAAAATGGGGCTAATAATAGTATCAACCTTCCAGGATTGTTGTGGAAATAAATGAAATAACATTTGTAAAGTTCTTTGCAAACCTTAAAGCGCTATCTGAATGCTAGTAATCATTATTATTTCCTGGTCTAGGTTTAAATAATTAGCTATTTGCTGCCTCAAACTCTAAAATGTTTTCACATTCGCTAGTTTAGCTGCATACCTTCTATGTCAACGCAATTCAGGGAGAAGAAAAGAACACAATTATTTTTTAAAATTAAAGAATTAACCCTCTAGATATCTAGCCAATGACTACAAGAATACCTTGGATTTAACAATGCCAGAACCATTACTTGCATTTGGCAGTACAACATTTTCTATAAGCTCATTAAAAACTGTAGACTCACCTAAGTTTAAAACTCTGTTTATTACTTAGATCTTTTATGCTACATATTTCCAGCTGGAAGAATTCCAGTTCTTTAGATACACTTATTAATTTCTAGTCACTGAAATCTAGATGAAAAAATTGCTGTTCTTAGTATCTCACAGTCACCAATTCCTGAGTTGTGAAGATTGTAAGTTTCATTCCCATATGGAAAACATTTAACCTTTGAGGTTGTTAAAATTCTCTCTTACTTTAAAACATCTGTGAAATAATGATCCCACCCCTCAAAATGCAAAGTGTGGGATTAGCTATAAATTTAAACTCTCATTTTTCTTAACATTTAAATTTCACACTTCCAAATTCACTCAAATTTTGAGCCACTTTTCCCTGGAGCCCCAGTGATATTCCTAAAACACAGGTCTAACCATATAACCCCTATTCAGTAAGCTTCAGTGGTTCCTTATGGTCTCCAGAATCATACATAATAACCTCTGACTTTTAAAGCCCTTCACAACCTGGTGTTTTTTTTTTTTTTTTTTTTTTTTTACCACTTTTCCAGTCTTCTTATACTTTCTTATACTCACACATTGTTTGGCCTCCTTGCTGTCACTTACGAAAGACATTCCGTCTTTAGGATCTGTGCATTTTCCTTGGCTGTCTACCATGCCTGGAATTAACTCCCTCCTTATTTCTGCTTCTTGACTTCCCTGGATTCATTCAAGTTCCAATTAAAATATCTTTTTAAAGAAGCCTTTCCCTACTTCTCTTTAATGATAATGCCTTTTCCCTCTGAGATTTATCCTGTTTTCCTCCCTCACTTTTTTTTTTATCTTTGGTCAGGGTCACATTACTAGTATGTGTAATAGGAGAGATTTGAACTCATCTTCCTGACTTCAAGACTGAATTTTCTTGTCTGTCTAGGCTCGTGTGTCTTTGTTTTCTTCTTCCAGGAAATAGGGACATAATGGGGAAGCAACAGAAAGAAAGATGTAGTGATTGTGGTTATTTCCTTGATTTTTTTTTCCCTGGCTATACCCAGGCATTAATTGTTAGTTTTGAGATTCTATAACATAAATACATATACATGTGATATACCTATCTATACATATGTATTCAAGTTTTATGAATGTGTGCCACTTACATATACACACATATGCATATATGGACAAATCACTGCCCTTGAAGTCAGGAGCCTTGGGTTTGAGTTATGACCAAGGTATTTGCTTGCTGCATGATCATAGCCTACTATGTGCCACAATAGGTAAAACATTGACCTTTGAGTCAGTGAGACCTGAGCTCAAAGTTAGCCCCAAACACTTACCAGCTGTGTGACTCTGGGCAAGTGATTTAACTTCCGTCTGTCTTAGTTTCCTCATCTATAAAATGGGTATGATAAATTCATCTATGCACCAAGATTATTGTAGAGAAATATGAATTAATAATTGCAAAGCTCTTTACAAACCTTAAAACACTAAACACTAATTATGATAATGACCATCAAAATTATTGTTGTTATCGCTATTATGTTACTTAACTTTTTAGAACCTCAGAACCTTAGAACATAGTTGCAAGGTTGGTGTTAGGATAATGCCATGCATGCTTTAAACCACTTTCTAGAAGTATTATCAGCGTTGGTATCTATCTATATCTGCCATCCATTTTTCTTTTCTCTCTTTCATCACCTATTTTATTTTTATCCTTCTTTCATCTATCTTGCTATCATCCCTTTCTCTTTCCATCTATCTGTATCTATCATCATCTATTTTTCTTTCTATTTATCTAGATATCATTTATTTATTTTTCTTGCATCTTTTTATCCCCATCTATTTTTCTATCCACTTATCATTTATCTTTCTTTTATCTGTCACCCATATTTAACTTTCTTTTATCTATTAATCCATCCATATCTATCCATCATCTTCCTTACTCCCCTCCTTCCTTTCCTTCTTTTTCTTTCTTTCTTCCTTCCTCCCTCCCTCTCTTCCTTCCTTCTTTGTTTTTCTCTTTCTTTCTTTCCTTCCTTCCTTCTCTCTTTCTCTTCCTTCCTTCCTTTTTTCTTTCTTTATCTATCCATAATTTATGTTCTACCTACTTACTGATTTATCTTTCTGTCTATCTATCCATCATCATCATCATCGTCATCATCATCATCATCATCGTCATCATCATCATCATCATCATCATCATCATCATCATCATCATCATCATCATCATCCCCACCACCACCACCACCACTGTCATTATTTTCTCATCCGTACAATGGAGACACAGGCTTGAAGTCAGGGAGACCTGGTTTCACCTCTGTATTCAACACATACTAACTGAGTGTGTGATCCTGGGCAAATCACTTTACCCTTCTGTACTTTAGGCAGTCCTATAAGATTATAAATTACAGAGAAGTCACTGACTTGTGTTGGTAGAAATTTCCTCTTCCAGAAGTTCCTTATACTGATAAAAGCACAGGTCTACTCCTTATCTAAATCCCTAAAATGTAACTAATAATAGAACATATTTCACACAGCTGTTGTGAAGATGAAAATAAGATAATCCGTGTAAAGCCCTTTACAAATGTAACAGTATTATTGTCCTATATAAATGCTAACAATACTCTCTCCTCCTGTCTCTCCATCTCTATCTCCCTCTCTTTCTGTCTCTGTCTCTCACACACATTATTTCAATGATTTGTGATTTCACTGGTATGGAAAATCCTCTCACCAAAGCAGATCACAAGTTTTCTTCTCCTTCATAAAATCTCTGTTTGTTTCTGTGCCAACTGGAGAGTCAGCCTTCTGATGATGAGCCTCTGAACAATCATGCTGATCCTTAGAAAACAGCTTTGCTTCTGCCAACTCATTTATCTACCATCCTTGACATATAATAACTTCTCCATGGCTATCTATTATTTTAGTAATAAGCATAAGCAAATTTAACTTTGGTGTAATTAATTGATATTATTTTGTGCCACCGCTTCTTCTCTTTCTGTCTTCTAAAGCCTCTGTAATCTGCCTTCTGGCTGCCTTGTTAAACTGAAATTGCTTTCTCCAAATTCAAGATGATATCTGAACTATTCAACCTAATCATTCTTTCTTGTTCCTCATTCTTCCTGAACTTTCTGTTGCTTCTCACACTTGGAGATCATCACCAGCTTGGTCTAAATGCTTTCTCTTCCCTAGTTTTTCATGACTCTCCTCTCTTTTGGGTCTTCTTCTTTCTCAGTCTCTTTTGCTGGATCTAAATCTAGATCACATTCTCCAATGCTGGGTATCCACCAAGGCACCATCTTGAACCCTCTTCTGTTTTTCCCACTGTCCTGTGACGCTGGGTCATTTTATCAGATCCTGTAGAAACTCTTTGTAGAAGATTCCCAGGTCTATATATGCATCTCAAATTTTTCTCCTGAGTCCTGCATTCCCACCTGACTTTTGGACATTTTAAACCGGATGTCCCCTAGGCATCTCAAACTCAAGATATCCTAAGTAGAACTGATTCCTTCCCTCAAACCCTCCCTTCTTTCCAACTTCCCTATTGCCATCAAGGATATTCCCATCCTCCCAGCCACCAGGTCTACAACCTTGGTATCATCCTTGTACTCATCAATTTCCTGTTTCTCATGTAAGCAACTTATACATGACTCCGTTTTCATCTAGGATTGCCTCTACACAAGCTATCCCTCATGTGTAGAGTGCATTTTCCTTCCTCACTTCTGCCCCTTGGCATTCTTCAAGACTCAATTAGAATCCTACATTCGGTAGGAGGCCTGTCTTGATCCTCCCCATCCCCCCAAAAACCCAAGTAAGATTACCTTTCATTTGCACAATGTCCTAAACAATAGCACTGAGAAAAGACTGGCTGTGGTAATTATTTTTTCCCTCTGGCTCCTGGCAATGTATTACCAGGTCTGCACTCAGAGCCACTCAGACCTTGGAGAAGAATGACCACTTTCTTTGACATGTTCGTTTGCTAAAATAGCTGGGTTCTTCACCTCAGAAACCAAGGTATGAATGAAGGAAAATGAACCTTAACTGGGTCACTAAAGTAAGGAAACTTAAAAGAAATTGACATAGTTTGCTAATTCTTCTTTCTATATATTATATTAAAAGAAAAATCTAACGGGAATTTAGAAAATGGTAAAAAAAAATATGTTATGCTGTGGAATAATAGTAAGTGGTCAACTAGGAGGTATAGTGGTTAGAATGCTGGCCCTGAAGTCAGGAGGATCTGAGTTCAAATCCAGTCTTCGACACTTAATAATTTGTTGATCCTGGGCAAGTCACTTAACCCTGGTTGCCTCAGGTCCTGACCTATAAAATGAGATGAAGAAGAAAGTGGCAAATCACTCCAGCATCTTTGCCAGGAAAGCACCAAATGAAGTCATGGAGAGTTGGGCATGACTGAAACAAGTCAACAAGGACAAAACAGTAACAGACGTAATAGGGATACAGACTTGATTGGCAGCTAGGTGGTACCATAGTACATAGAGTACTATGCCTGGAATCAGGAAGACTTATTTTCCTGAGTTCAAATCTGATTTCAGACGACTTACTAGCTTTGTGACCCTGGGGAAATCACTTAATCCCGATTGCCTCAGTTTCCTCATCTGTAAAATGAGCTGAAGAAGGAAATGGCAAACCACTCCAGTATTTTTGCCAGAAAGCCCCAAATGGAATCACTAAAATGACTTTACAGCAACGATTACAAGGACACAGACTTGATCAGTGAAGTAGAACTCTCAGTGAGGAATCTCTCTGTCAATGCAGGTTGGCACCTCCTCTGTAACTTAGTATCTTAGAGTGTTTCCCAAAGCACTAAGATGTGCGATTTCCCCAGTTTCACATCGCCAGAGGCAACACTTGCACCCAGATCTTGCAGACTTCCAGGCTGGCTCTGTGCTCTTCCCCACCACCTTTCAACAATAATAACAACTGCACTTTCCCAAATGCTGATGCATAATTTAAATGGCAATTACAAATTACTTTGTTTTCTGTGTATTAATAGCATGAAATAGCTCCTTAAGATTTGCCAAGCATCCCTTTTGGTTTGGCCCTAGTTTTGGAGTCCCAGTGAGTCCGGACCTAGAGATGAGCGCTCTACTCCTGCCTTCCGCCTCCACTGTCCTTCCCCCTCATCACATAAAAGCTTCCAATAAAAAGGGTACCAAGGGCTCCCCTACCCCCCCCCCCCCCCCAAATTTGCAGAGTACTTTATATAGGTCCTTATTTGATCTTCAGAACAACTCTCAGAGAGGTATTTTTATATACAGAGAGGGAAAGGAGACTCAGACCAGTTAAATGATTTGTCCAAAGTCACAAATGTAGCAAGTATCCGAAGTGGTATTCAAAGCCAGGTCTTCCTGACTCCAAGCGAAGTAACCTACCCACCCCTACAAAAAAGAAAAACAAGTCTATAAAAGTTTGCCACACAGGTCGTACTGCTTAACTTAGCCATTCATCACAGACAGGTTGAACTAAAGGGGTGAATAAACAGGGTTCTCTGAGGTACTCTTTTAATAAAAAGATCCTTTTAATAGAGAAGAAATTACCTTCCCTCCCACCCCTGCTCCGATCAACATTTGGATCAACTCCAAAAGACAGGAGAGCACTGTTTCTCTAATGCAATAGAACTATTGTAATAAAATATTTAATCTCAGGAACCATTGACCTCCTGGCTCTTCTCTGAAGATTCTGCTACATAAACAGCTCAGTGTAGCCTCATTGGTGCAAACCCATTTATTTCCCATCACTGACATAAATATAATAATTTAGTAGTGACTGCTTCCGTAGTGCTAAACATAAACACTTTTAACCTTCATGTAATTAATAGATATTTATTTTACTGCCCTTAAACAATGGCACCAAGAGGAATTTGACCGTGATGATTACTTCCTCCCCTTGGCCCTTGACATAAATTCATTTAACCATCGCATTACGACTGCCATTTATTTCACAGGCACAAGCGGTGACACATAAAATTTTTACCACAGATGTTCATTTCCGAAATGTTGCCCCTATGCATAAACATCGCACTGGTCCACCATTGGCGGATGAATATTTCACTGTCAGCAAGTGCTGACACATAAAATTTAAATGACACTTACAAGTTACTTTGTTTTTTCCCTATGCATAAAGCTTTCACCACTAAACCATTAGGCTGCTGAAGATTACACGCCTAGGAGCACTGATGTACATGCTCCTACTTAATTTCTAAATCATTAATGACTACAGTTGGGTATCAGGAAGCAGATGCTGGCTTCCAATAGGAAGAGAAGACTAAGGAGATTTTGATGGGCATCTGATATGGATTAGTGGGAATGGTTCTGTATTGCCTTCACTGTCAGGGGTAAAGGGGAAGGGAGCAAGCATTTATTAAGCTTCTGCTGGGTGCCAGACACTATAGTAAGAGCTTGACAAATATTATCTCATGTAATCCTTAAAACAACAAGCCAGATAGGCACTATTTCCCCTATTTTAATATTGAAGAAACAGGCAAAGGTAAGTGACTTGCCCAGGATCATACCACTAGTAAGTATCTGAAGTTGGATTTGAACGCAGATCTTCCTGACTCCAGAGGATCATAGATGTAGAAATGAAAGGGACTTTGGAGATCATCTACTGCAATTCCTTCATTTTACATCTGAAGAAACCAAGACCCAGAGAAGTTAGGTGATTAGTTCCAAGTCAAGCAGGTAAGAATAAAGAAGATGGAATTTGAATTTAGGATCTTTTACTCCTAATCCAGAACACTGCCCATCACACCTTATACCAGAAAGGCCCTAAATTTGCATTTACAAAAATTGGCTTAAATGGACAAGTTAAATGTTAGATTGCTGCAAATGAATTATCATTTATATTCAATTCATTTCTAAAAATTTAAGTGCCTACTGTGTGTGGATAAATTATGGATAAATTGCATATGGGATACAAAGATGAAATAAGATAATTTGTCCTCTAGGGGTTTGCTATCTGTTGGAGAAAAATAACCATAAAATCCAAAATAACCACAAAGGAGAACATGCTAAGTACAAAGCAAAGAGCCCAAAGAATTGCAGTAGAGATTTTGGAGAGGGCATGATCTCTTCCAGCTGGGGATTTGATCCCAGAGAGTGAAGAATCTAGGTTGTTGAACATCTGTAATTATGTTCTTTTCTTAAAGGTATCTTTCCCCCATCTCTGTCTAGAAGTTAAACCTCTTGAGGACAGGTGTTATGCCTGTTGTTTCTTTTGTGCATTCCTACACTGTGTAATAATTTGTCTTCTTGATAATATGCTTAAAAATTTAATCATTCTAGTTGAACACTGCTTATCCTTTGGGGAAGGAGCATTCTGGGAATATTTCCCACCACGACATGGTCTGAAGGGATATAATGTAGAAGATTGTCTCTTTTCCCTGTTTCATTCACTGAAATCAACTGGATCTTTTGCATTGCTATACACTTGACTTTACTGACTAGTGGGAACTCTTCCTGCAGGAATAGGCCCCTACTTGTTAGTAGAATTCCTTAATGCCTGGTGATTCTATTGACTGTCTAGGTTGATATGGCCAACCTTAACCATCTCAGTGACTCTTTTTCCTTTGTGTGCCTTTCTTGCCATATTCTTATCTTTGAGTCACCGTGATAAAGGGAAGCCATACATTTTCTATGTTGTTGCCTAATAATGGCTTAGTTCATTTTCTCCTTACCAAGACTGTGTTCCTTTTGATTAATGTTAAAGAGTCATAATTTATTTAGCTTTCTAGCTGAACCTCCTGTCCATCTGCCCAAGGATTAGTTGGGTTGACTGCCATGTACTAATTGTTTTAGTATAATGGAAGGAGCACTTTGTTGGTCATCAAGATAATTAAATTCAAATCCTGACTCTTGCTGACTAGCTGAATGACCTTTAGTAGATGAACAGGGTTTTCTGAGGTATTCTTTCACCAGGTAATTTCACTATTTTGGGAAGAGAAATCCATTCTCTCCAAGGAGAGTTCTAGTTCTAAAATTCTGGTTCTGTGCTTTGTGTATAAGAAAGATCATCACTGGCCATCTCAGGGTTCACTAATTACTCTGCAAGCCCTCCTCAGGTATTCACCTATGGTTATGACCACAGAGTATGCTCAGACTGAATTAAAATTATATTTCATTTAACCAGTTCTCGCCTTCAGCAATACCTTTAAATCTTAAGGAGCTAATGACGTAATGTAGAGTTACCTGGAAGACTCTATTGCTAAATATATTTATTTCTTCTTGTTCCCCTAAAATCTTTCCCCCTTATCTCATCATGGTAGGGAAGTTACCCTGTGTTCTTGAAGACTATGGTAACAGAACACAATCCTGGAAAATATACAAGCCCTGAACTGGTGACCATGTCCATCTGTCTGTTGGTTGTTTAATGAAAAGCTTGGCTATTTGCTGAGGTCACTAGGTGATTATATAGCTAGATCTAATTAGCTTGAATAATGAAACCTGTGGAGCAGTAGCATGTATTTAGATTTGCACTATTCAGTTATAATTATGTAAACTATCGTAATTGGTTATGCCCAATGACTAAGATAGGTTGTGGGATTCATTATTCGCACTAATGAAAATTTAGCTATACTTTTTTTTTAGTCATAGTAACTGGTGATGACCATCTAGAGAATGTAGCCTGCAATGGGGCATGGGGAACATCTGCATGGATGGAGTCATTGATTACTGATGTCCTGAAACACTGTTTCATCTATTTTTAATATTCTTCGAATTATTTTTCAAGGAGAGCCAATTACAGAATGAAAAAGGCTTTCTCCTCTGCATGTCTTGGGAATGCTGAACATTCTTGTACCCAGTTATTACACATACTGTAATGATTTTGCCCTTAGCCTGAGTCTCTGCTTGTTAAAGGTTGTAGAAAATCTTTTAGTTAAGTCTCCCGTTGTCCTTAAGAATTTTGAAATCATTAATCTACTTCAGTTTTTTGCCACTTATCAAAAAATGCAAAACTGAGAAATCTATGTAAATTTATGAAAATCCAACCTAGATTTTTTTCCCTAAGAGTTGTGTGAGAACTGCTTTATAGTTGGAGCTAATTTTGGCATTTTTTCGGTGGCATTTTACTTAATCAGTAGAATTTTTTTTGTGTGCCTCACAGTGCTTTTCCATCTGAAGGGTTAATGCATGTAGATTAGAGCTCTTTCCACTAGGCTTGGCTCACACACTATGTGTCTCCATGAAAATACAGCTTGAGTTTGCGGATAGATATGTATCCAAGCCATGGAGCTTGTAGGAAACTTTTTACATGCATACTTACAATGGTTTCTTGGTAGTGTGTATGTGTATGTGTTTAATCCACTGTGTAATCCTCCAAATGGTTCAGTATTTCCAGATAAGTAGCACAGATGAGATTGCTAGGCTACAGAATTCATGTATCATTATACGGTGTTCTCTACTATATGAAAATGTGAATTTACAAGGTGAATTAATTAAATCATACTACAGCAGGATTATTTGTTCTTCCCCAAGGATCAGTCTCAAGTTTCCTTAAATAAGAAGCTGTCCTAATTCATTGGAGGTTCAATTTTCTTTACAAAAATTCAATTTACACATAACTCTTGAGAAATGCGTCTATTTCAATAGTTACATAGTGGGTTATAGGGAACAATCACGAACCTAGATTAGTTCACAGTGAGAACGTTGGTTTTGGAGTCAGAAGACCTAGTTTTGAATCTGGACTTTGCTACTTACTACCTGTGTGACCTTGAACATATGATTCATTCTCTGTGGACCTGAGGTATCATATCTATAAAATGGGAGAATAGAATAAGATTGTTTCCTTTTAGTTTTAAGTGCTTTGATTGTATAACCTCGCTGCTGATATGCTTTCCCCACTCTGATACATCTTCTATAGTGCTCACAGATAACCTTCTAGGAAATCATTTGGATCATGTTATATAACGTTCCTTAATTCTCCACTGCCTAGAAAAAAGCCTTAGCCTACCATTTAATAGTTCCACCCTGTGGGGCAATCCCTGCCTAATCTGTGAGTCTTATTTCCCCCGCTGTTGTAATTGATCTGCTTACTAGTCTCTCAATATAATTGCATTTTCCCTTCCTTGAACTTTGGTGTATGTCTTTCATTTACTCTAAAGTATCTTCCCTTCAGCCTCTGCTTATTAAAACCTTATTCCTTTTACCTCATATCCCAGTTTTTCCATGTAACCTACTCTGATCTTCAAGACAAAAGTGCTATTTCCCTTCTTAGAACTCACATTTATTGGTGATGGTATTCATATATCACTCAATAATATCAGCAACTAATATTTTATAGGGCTTTAAGGTATACAGTGGGTTCTGGATGAGTCATTCTATTTGACCTTCACAATAACTATGGGGAACTTCTTCTATGGGCAAAATTGGAAAGACTCTAGATTAGGTGTCAGGAAGGATTTCCTAACAATTAGATTTGCCTACAGTGGAATGATTTCCTTTGAGTGGTTTTCTCCTTTTTGGAGGTCTTAAACCAGAGGCTGGGTAACCCACTTGTTAGGTATGTTGCAAAGGGAGATTTTTGTTGTGCATAAGTTGGATTAAATGGCCCTTTTAATACTTTTATTTTGCGATTTTGTGTGATTGGTTATTCCCATTTTGTAGATGAGGCAAATGAGGTTCAGAGAAATATAACAATTTGTCCATGAATAAACATGCTGGTGGTGAAGGCAGGAGTCAAGCACAGTCTTCTTATGAGAGATTTGCTGTGTTGTTTCCATTATTTTGTGTCCTATCTGACCCTGTGACATCCAACCATGTTCCTTGAGTTTGTATGCCTCTCTCCCTCTGACCCAATGTCTTACACATAGAAGATATTCAGTCAATATTTGTTGAATTCTCCTCTATTCTTTTCTTTGTTATATCATTGGCCCCAAACTCCTTTCAGAGATCACCCTTCATTTGTGCTTTGATTTAGTCTGAAGTACAAGTTTGAAATTGTGACACTATTTAAACCGTTGTTTTAATTAGCCAACTCTGATGAATATGTTATTTGGCTTTCCCAATATTTGTGCAATTTGACTGAAATATATAAACTGATGCAATACACATCTTTCTTGTCTCTCTGGGATGGTGAGGAGATTAATTAGTGCCTGGAAGGAACTTTTTCCACTTGATGAAAATGTACTATGAAAATAAAGATAGAGCAAAGTTGGACATCCATGAAAATTGTCAAGTTGTAGATATGCTTGCCTAACTTTGAAAGTTGTTGAACGTGTAATGCCATTCTGGCACAGGGAAATCCTATCATCTTAGAGAACTGGGAAAGGCTGTAGTGCAGAGAAGCTGCCACTATTACGCAGCATATTACATTGTAGAATAAACACTGGAATGGAAACCAAAGATCCGAGTTCAAGGTCTTTCTCTTCCACTTATATGGCCACTGTACAGCATCAAGAGTGGGCTTCCTAAGACTTAATTGCCTCATCTATAAAGTGAGGGGAAAAAATCCGAATTCCTATTAGAGGGCCAATTCACATCATATATTTGAGTGGATTTTCTGAGTTATAATGCACAATATTATTGTCATTGTTGTGATTTTACTCCCTTTTATTATTATATCAAATATATATATGTAGATATATCCATATCTCTATATGTTTTCCAGTCCCTCTCTCTAGGTCTCAGTTTTCTCATATATGCAGTTATGGCTCCTCCTGTTCCTTCTAGCTGTGGTATTTGATGATCTATTGCCCAAAGTCAATTCACCCCTCCAGTATTCCACTTTCCTCATCTAGAGAATTAGGGGAAGTGGAGTAAGGATGATCTCTTAGTTCCATCCCAGCTCTGACATCCTTTAATTGTATGAGTCCTGCTTTATTTGGGGGCATTCTTATTTAGGACTCTATTCTGATTAGCAAAGAGAATAGGGTGCTGAACTTACAGTGAGTAAGACCAGAATTCAAATCTGACCTTACTCACTTCCTAGTTGTATGACCCTAAGCAAATCATGTCACTTCCTTCAGGCTCAGTTTCAGTATTTATAAAATGAGGGAAAAAATAGCTCTTATCTCCCAGGATAAAATGAAGTCATATTTTAAAGCACTCTGTAAAACTTACAGGACTATGTAATGTTATTTATTATGATGAACATTATTATCGTTATTAGTTTCTGACTTCTACGCCTCCATCCCCAATAACCTAGAATCCTATTTCAGTCTCTACCACACTCAGAAATCCAGTGAAAGAAAGTAGAAATGTGTATAGAATAATTTTACATGCACACACACACAAATATACACACATGTCTCTATTTATGCCTAATGATAGCTATCTCTAGAGTAAAGTGGGGGTAGAGGAAGGAGGGATTAAAAAAAGAATAAAAGAAATTTATATGATAACTTTATTATATATTTAAAAGGAATAACAAGTTGTGCATAAGAGATTTATAGTTTCATGGGCAATCATCTTTTTCATTATACTATATTATGGAAATTCTTGTTTTATTCCATAAATTTAAAATAATATGAATTAAAAACAGAAAGCTCAGTTGAATGTAATTAACTAAAATTTATTAAGGATAGTTATAAAGTTCTGTTTCTGAATTAAAAGCAATCAGCTGCTAAAGTCCTTTTCATCTCTAAAGTTCTATGATGGGTAATTCTATACTGATCCCTCATTTCTTCAGACATGGCATAGTAGTTTATACCACAGAATCTATCATTTCATTTTATGGTTAGAGAAGGATAAGGACTAGAAATATAATTCTATTGTTATAGAGAATTCCCTGGTAAGGAAATTCCTTCTACCAGTGCATGTTTTTGACGCTTTTCTTGCAACTCATAATCTTAGAAAATTTTCTAGATCACTTAGAGGCTAAGTGACTTGCCCAGGGTCACACAGTCTATATGTGTCTGAGATAGGATTTGAAGCCTGGTTCTCTGTCTGTTATATCACACTGTCTCTCACACGTAAGCGTACAGTGTTATATATTTACTAAATAAATAACAATTATTTCATTTGTGGGATATCTTCCTTCACTTACAGAGATGACAACTCCTCTCAACTTTTGGGGACAATCTTTGTGTGTCTGTATGGCTGGAAAGTGTCATTATTTGGTGACAAACTGTCTACTTATATGCCTTTCCAAATTTAGTTAGACTGATCCTTGAACAACAAGCAAATAGCCTACTTCTGGGCCTATACTGAGAGCCCTTTCTAGCTTGCCGAAACTCTGAGACAATGGGTTTGTTTTATGTACATGTGTCTGGACCTCTTTGGCAGTCTAGTGAAGCCCATAGGCCATTTTTCAGAATAATGTTCATAAATGCAGAACAATAAAGACATGGGGTTGCAAAGGAGACCAATATTATTTAAATATAATTGTCAAAAGTGCTAAAAAATACAACCATAGGTTCTTAGGCTTCAGGGTAAGATCTTGAATCTTAGAGGTTATACTCCTCAGGCTGAGCTTTTGAGAATAAGAGAAAGGCAGGATGAGACAGGGGAACTGGTACTATGGTCGTAGTTGGAGGTCTTGGGGTTGGGTCTTGGCTTGACTCATTATCTGGAGATACCACTTCACCCTAATTTGGGGAGAAATTGATTGGAAAGCCAGCAAGAACCTTGAAAATAAAGGCAGGAGTGGTTTCTTAGAACAAAGGGCTGCTGGATGGTTCTGGAGGCAGCAGTTATATCATAGACACTCCTGAAGCAAAGGGAAAAATGGCATCTCCATTAGAAATAAAGCAGGAGAAGAACTTTCTTCATCTCTCTGGATCTGTTTTCTCATCTATAAAATGAGGGGATTGGAGAAGATTGTCTTTGAGGTTACTTCCAACTCAGAAGCTATGATACTTTAAATCCAAAATCAACATTTTACTTCAATGGACAATTAGGGAAGGTAACAGTCACTTGCTACTAAATGCTTTACAACTATCCCATTTGATTCTCACAACAACCCTAGGAGGTAGATGCCATTATTATAGTCATTTTACAGATAAGGAAACTGAGGCCAACAGAGATTAATTACTTGCCCAAGTTCACATAGCTAGTAAGTATATGAGGTGAGATTTGAACTTGGGTCTTCCTGGCTCTGGGCTGAGTATTTTATCCACTAGGTCACCTACTTGCCTAATTGCCTAGTGAGTGTCAGTTTTGATGTGGTCTTCCTGATCCCAAGTCCAGGGATCTTATACCATCTAGCCTCCCCATATAGACATATTTTCTCCATGTGTGTATACATATATATTTAAATTATTAGATGTATATTAATCATTTCTTGCCAGTAATATTCTAAGCTTCTATAGAACAAGGGGCTTTTCTTTTACTTCATTATATCCCTGTAGTACATAGTATAGTGCTAGGCCTATGAGAGAGGTACTTAATAAATAATTATTGGTAAGGGACCTATACTTCATGAATAAAGTATGACAATGGGTAGATAGATGATCCTGTATAAAGTTCCCATGTATCATTCAGAAAGTTATCTGGACTCTAGTCCTTGAAATTTTGTATTTGTCAATAACTACCTTCTGTTAGATATAAAGATGACAGCTGTGCCTCTTTTCATAGTAAAAGAAAAACAAATGGATCTTAAGTGAGTTTATGACAGGCTTTTCTTATACACAAAAAAATGAACGTTAATAATTTCTTCTCCCAGTTTATTTCTAACACAAAGGTCATTTTTCCTTTGCCTCAGGAGTATCTATGGTAACTGCTACCAGCAGTTTTCCTACCATCAGGATTATCTGGCAGCCCTCTGTCCTAAAGGAAACATTCTTGCTTTTTATTCTCAAACTTCTTGCCAGCTTTCAAATCCATCAGGAGATTGCACATCCTGATTTCTGCCTTTTGCCCTTCTGTGACAAAGCTTGCTTGGGAATGTTTGTGACCTGCAGCGATTTCAGTGTTGTCTTTCCTCCTTGACACCATTATGTCTTTTGCAGGCAGCTCAAGAACAGAAGGAAGCTCGGATTTTTAAACTTAATGTTAGTGAAGGGGATTTAAGTCTGCATCAGGGATTTTTAATTTTGATGGGCAAATTCCCTGTCCTTTAAATATCACAGCCCACTGTACTCCAGTGATCACTGAATATTGGACATAAGTAGGGTAGGCTTCAGTGGAAGATTTTAACTGGGAGAGTGGGTCAGGCTACTTTTCAATTTCAGGCAATTGGCTATGGTATCAAGGAGATGAGTGTTCTCTTTAGAGCAATAATTCACTTACTAAGAAATTTATCAAGTATCTACTACCTTTCCAAACTTGTACTAGGTTGGAAGACTTCCAGTCTTTGGTGGGTCTGCCATCTCATTGGTCAAAGTGAATGAGTCTTGTGACATTCCATGAGTACCATTATAGCATTGCTGGATATCACTTACTTATCCTTTGTTTTTATGTCCCTGGGAGACAGGACATAATTTATCCTAAGAGGAGTACACTACAAGGAGTCTTTTAGGTCCAGCATCATCATTTTTAGTCCTTTTCTAGTTCATTTTGTGGGGTGGCTAGGTGGTGCAGTGCATATAGTACTTGGCCTGGAGTCAGGAAGATCTTGGTTCAACTCCAGCCTCATATGCTAACTAGCTGTGTGACTTTGGGCAACTCACTTAACCCATATTTATGTTGGTTCCTCTTCTGTAAAACGGAGACAAATGGGAGTGGATATCTTTGCCAAGAAAAGCCCATGGACAAAGTCCATGGGGCCACATAGAGTCAGACACTAGTAAACAACAACAGTTCATTATGCAAGCACATTTGTCTGGTTGATGTAAGAAGTCCAAGTGTGGCAACTCTATTATCTATGATGAAGCTAATAGATAAAATAATATATTTTTTGGTACAGAAATCTTGAAAGATCTTTTACTTTTTCATCCTTAAATGCTTTTGAAATGACCTGGCTTACTTAAGTTTCATCTAAGTTATCTATAAACTTATCCCCCCACTTTTTCTCCTATTTTCACAGGATCATACAATCATATTTCTAGAGGTAGAAGTGATTCCAAATGCTGTCTATACCAGTCCTTTCATATAACAGATGAGACATTGAGTCTCAGGGAAGTGAAGTGACTTGTTCAGGTAGCTCAGAGAGTAAGAAGAGAAGTGAGATTTGAATCCAGAGCCTCCAATTTCAGATATACTACTCATGTTCTATGAGCATCATCCTTCTGAAGATTTGAGAAATGAATCTATGCATTTTAAATCAGCATTGCCTATGGATGCATGCTTTTCCACTTGGGAAGGTGAATTAAGAGAGCGAAGAATTTCTGACAGTTTTGGGGTCTTTTGCCTTCCTTATTATGATAATCACTTTATAGTGATCTTGCCTAAGAAATGGTAACAGTTTGTGTTGATGTCTTTTCTTTTATCCATTTCACATTTATTCATACCAGTTCTTCAGATCAGATCAAAAGATCTGCAGTCTCTTTCAACTAGGCACTTTCTCTAATGATGTCTTCTTATTCTATGGATTTCGGGTTCATGTACTACCATAAATACTCCATGGAGATTTTATTTAATGTGAAAGAAGCCTTCCTTAGAGGTCTTGATATTGTATGGATACCAGTGGATTTTATGATCTGTCCATTGTCATTGTTTACTCTCTCCATGAGTACCCCATCTTCCTTTCTGAGAACATCCTTTATGCCACTTGTACAACAGGGAAGATTGGAGCTATTATAATTATATGTCCTATATTTTTTCTCATTTTTATTCTTTCTTCTAATTAAGTGTTAATTCTGTTTTTGCTCTAACAAATAGTCAGTGGGGTACAGTAGGCAGGGATCTGGCCTCTAGGCCATAAAGACTTAGGTTAAATGACCATCTCTGTCATATACTGCCTGTGAGGCCTTGGACAAGTCACTTAAACTATATAGTCAACTCTTTAAGACTATAAGCTGCAGAGAAAGTGCCTACTTGCATTGATAGGGAGAATTTCCTCATCTGGAAGTTATCTGTATTAATGAAATCACAGGTCTAGGTCTTATCCAATGTCTGTTCTCTCACAAGTCAACAATCTGACTCTATGCATCAAAATTGTCATCTTGTTCTGGTGCCCTGACCCTCCCCCCCCAGCATTTAGTTAGTATATTAAGTAAGTTTATAAGTAGCCATTATAAATAGGCAATAGCAGAAAATAAGATTGTAAAGGGGAAGTTGGAAGTCACATACAAACTGTCCCAAAGCTCAAAGGAGCATGATTTACAAATTGTGCCAAATAGTAACCAAAATTCACATCCTGCTAGTGTGTGCCGAATCAGTGGAGGTCATCTAGGGGCTGCTGTTGGAGTCTTTTGGTCCTATGACATGTAAATCTCAGACATGTTCCAGACATCCACAGTAAGACCAGCAGATCACCAAAAGGTGTTGATAATTTTGAGGTGAAGTGGATATGTTAGCTTTGTAATTTTACTGAAAACTTTGAGATGGTTTGCATATGTTAATGAACTAATGAACTAATCCCAAGGTGGCACAGATAAGACTTAATCTATTCCCCCCCAAATCCTATAAAATGAGACCTCAAACTCTTGTTCCCCCAAACCCTTTTTCCATTTCCATTGGGTCCATGCTGCCCAGTGCTCCCAGTTCTAATCCATGGTTACATAAGTGATTGTTTATGCCTCTCCCCCTTCCTTTCCTTTTCCCATGGTACCTGCCTTCCTTTACCATCCCATCTGCCTCATCTCCAAGCTGTCTACCTCTGTACTCCTTTGGCCCTTGTCTCAGTCCCCTCTGTACCTAATTAAAGTGTGATTATGGCCCCCTTTCTCACTGCCATCATGGTTTTTCTTGACAAGTATCTAAAAAACTGAGTATATTTACCTCTACTTCATACTTTCATAAATTACCTGATTCAGAAATTATTTCCATATTAGTAACCAGTCTTTTTTTGTCTACTAAGATATGGCCCTTGTCAATTTTATGAGATTCAGTATTTGCCATGCCCAACTTCTTCCTACTCTTTTGTTGAACAAAGTGTTCATAATGTATAAGCACAAGTCTATCATATAATCTATAAGCCTTTGGCTCCTTTCATTTCTTGACCCTGAGCCATATTTTCCAACATTCTTTCCCCTATGTTCCTTGTGTTTGTCCTTTGCATTTACATCACTGAGTATTAAAGTACATGTTGATTTAATTTAGAAGTTCTTATTGAGTCCTTAATCGATTTCCTCTTCATCTTCATCTTCTGCCATAGATGTTGGCAAGATCCAATTATCTTTGTAATGGTCTTTTTGCTTGTACTTAACCTGAGCATTACACTGCAAGATAAACCAAAGTTCCACAAAATAATGCCGAATATATGATAAAAACCAACTGCCCACTTCCTCCCTCTCCAGGGAGAATGTGGGAGCCATCCTTCCATTTAAAAGTTTCTTCCTTCTCTCTTTTGGCTTTGTTTATAATGAGAATGCTGAGATACTATGATTCACTTCTTTTGGAAGTATGACTGATTGACCACTGGCTGGTCATTGGGGAACATTCTCACATCGTGGGTACCAACAATTAAGTTCATGTTATTACATGAAAATTTAGAGTATCCAGCTTCAAACTAGATTTTTACCACTTTTTCCTGCCCTCCCCCTTCCAGCCATTTTGTCATTGCTCCTTTAGAAAGCTCTGGGGAGAGTGCCTGGCACATGGCAGGCATTTAATAAAATATTGATTGGTTAATTGATTGAAAGGGGAGGTGGCTGCAGAAGACAGAAGGGAATTTTATAATTTTCTTTGTTTCATGGGTTGCCATTGCTAATTTGGCAGAGCAAAATGCTGCCTTAAAAATTCTGTTTCCTAGTGGCTCCCATCTGCATATGGGTATTACAGACTTATGTGATAGATACAACAGATATAACTTTATTTTACAATCTTCTAGTTATATTAATTGAGGCATAGACATCAGAGACAAATGATTGCCAAAGGTTTCTGCCATAGTCATAAAAGATTGCAAGCGAAGAGTTCAGATGGAGGGAGAATTCTGTATAGATAGTAAAGTCTGGATTATCCTTATAGGTGAATCACTGGTCATTGTCACTATCGATAAGCATTTGTTGTGACTAGCACTGTGTTAAGCACAAAGAAAGGCAAAAATACTCCTTTAATTATGAAGCTTATGTGCTAATAGGGGAGAGACAACATATTAATAACTAGGTACAGACAATATGTATACAGAACAGATGGAAGGTCATCTCCAAGGGGAAGGCAGTAGCAGCTGCAAGGACTAGAACAGGCCTCCTGAAGAAGGTAGGATTCGACTTGAGCTTCAGTGGAAGCCATGGAAACAGGAGTATAGAGGAATAGGCCAGGCATTGTAGGCATGGGGGACAAACAGTGAGGAGGTATGGAAATGGGAGGTGGATTGTGGTGTTCAAGGAATTCCTAATGAATCGGTGTAGCTTGAAAGGAATAAAGTGTAAGAAGACTTAAAAAGGTAGGAAGGGGCCAGTTTATGAAGAGATTTAAATGCCAAACAGGGGAGTTTATGTTTAATACTATAGGTAATAGTGGGCCATTGGAGCTTATTAAGTCAGAAGTAGGGAATGGGAGGGAAGAAAGAGAGTAATGATGGTGTAGTCAGGCCTGTGCTTTGGAAAAATGCTTCTTAAACTGTGGGTCATGTTGCAACCCATAGTTGAAGAAGCACTGATGGGGTCATGAGTGCAAAAAAGTTTGAGAAGCCCTGCTTAGAATAATCACCTTGGCAGCTAACAATCCTTTTCTCCAATTTACGTTTCTTTGTTCAAAGACTCTGCTGTCAGAAACATGTGCTGATCTCCTCCATCCTAAAACAAGCTTTCTTCTTACCCTGACTTTCTCTCAAGCTATGGCCTTTTATTCCTCCTTTGGTTCATGGCCAAACTCCTGGAAAAATAAGTCTCTACACTGTTGCCTCCATGTTCTTATATCCCGTCAACAACTCAATTTCTTGTTATCTGTTTGCCATCCTTGCCTTTAGACGGACACTGCTTTCTCCATGGTTACCAGTGACTTCTTTTTGCTTCGTCCATTGACCTTTTCTCAATCCTTATTGTCCTTGAATTCCATGTTGCATTTAACCCTGTTGGCCACCGTATCTCCTGGACATTAGTCCTTCCCTGGATTTTTGAGACATTGTTATTTCTCTTTTCTAGTTCTGTTTCCAATCATCTTTGCTGGATCATTGGGTATGTCTCATTCTCTAAGCATGGGTATGCTCAAACATTCTTAGGCCTTCTTTTCTTTCCCTGTATTCTTAATTTTTAGGATCTTATTAACTCCCATGGATTTGATATCATCTCTATAATATCAATTCTACCGAATCTATGTATCTATCTCTCCTCCCTCTCCTGAACTCCATTCCCAAAACACTTCTTGCTTGGCTGTCCCATAGGCTTCTGAAACTCAATATTTCCAAAATAGAATTAATTCTCATTCCTCCTAAATCTACCCCTTCCTAACTTTCCTTTTTCTGTTGAGAGAACCACCATCTTTCCCATCCTCAGCCAGGTTTGTAACATTCTTTTTGCAACCTTGATTCTTCTTTCTCTCCGCCTGATCCCCACCAAGTCCAATGAGTTGTCCAATTTTATTAATCGCATTTTGCAGCATTTCTTTCATTCACCCTCCAGTTCCGAGTCTTATAACTTCTTTCTTGGATTATTGTCATACAGGGCTACCTTGGAGATATTGTGAATTTGGTTCCAGACCACTGCAATAAAGCAAATATCACAATAATGCGAATCTCATGAATATTTTGGTTTCTCAGTGTATACAAAAGTTATTTATACTATTTTACTATAGTCAGTTAAGTGTGCAGTAGCATTACGTTTAAAAAAAATGTATATACCTTAACTTAAAAATATTTTATTGCTAAAAAATGCTTACCATCACTTGAGCCTTCAGAGAATTACAATCTTTTTGCTGATGGAGGGTCTTGCCTCAGTGCCAATGGCTGCTGACTGATTAGGGTAGTGGTTGCTGAAGGTTGGAGCAGTTATGGCAATTTCTTAAAATAAGACAATGAAGTTTGCCACACAGATTGATTCTTCTTTCACTTGAACGCTTAGAGGCCATCGTAGGGTTGTTATTGGCCTAATTTTAGTTGTTGTGTCTCAGGGAATCAAGAGGATTGAGAAGCGGGACAGTGGCAGGGAATTGTCAGTTGGGGTAGTGCTCAGAATACATACAACATTTATCAATTTAGTTCACAGTCTTACATCGTCATGGTCTGTGGTGCCCCAAAACAATAACAATAGTAATTGTGATCTCAGATAACAAATATAGCAATGAAAAAGTTTAAAATACTGTTAGAATTACCAAAATGTGACACAGAGATTTGATATGGATGCATGCTGTTGGAAAAATGTCACTGACAGACTTGTGTAACAAAGGGTTTCCACAAATGTTCAATTTGTGAAAAATATAATATCTGCAAAGCACAATATAAGAAATGTGCATGTAGTCTGTCTGGATTGCCTGCCTCCAGGTCATTCCCTCTCTAATCTATTCTCATAAGCTGCCAAATTGATATATAATTTTTGTTAATTAGTCCTCCAGTTATATGTAAAAACAATTTTTAACATTTTAAAAAAACCTTTGAGTTTCAAATTTTCTCCCTTCTTCCCTCCCCAGGTCCCTCACTGAGAATGCAGGCAAGCATTTTATTGTTACATATTTTGAATCCTCTCGTGTTCTGTTATGCACAGGATATGATTTTTTCTTACTTTATGTTTAAGTTGCAATATTTAAGTTTATGATATGTTTTTCTTTCTTTTATCTATTCTGTATTTATGTTCTTGTCATTGTGTTTAAAATAAAACAAAAAAGAGAAGGTAAGCAATTTGTTATAGATCATACATGTGTAGTCATGTAAGACATTTTCATAATAGTCATGTGAAAGAAAACATAGACTAAAAAAACTCAAGAAAAATGAAAGTAAAAAGTATTCTTCATTTGTATTCAAATGCCATCATTTCTTTCTCTAGGGATGGATAGCACTTTTCATAAGTCCTTCAGAGTTTTCTTTGATCATTGTTTTTCTGAGAATAGCTAAGTGATTCACAGGTGATCATACAATATTGCTGTTAGTTACTTTGTACACAGTACATTTCAGTTTGCATCAGCCCATTCATGTCTTTCCAGGTGTCTCTGAGAGCATTCTACTCATCATTTCTTATAGCATACAATAATATTCCATCACAATCACCTTGTTCAGCCATTCCCCCCCTGATGGGTATCTCCTCAATTTCAAATTCTTTGCCCCCAGAAAAGAGCTACTATAAACATTTTTGTACATATAGGTTCCTTTCCTTTTCATTTTTTATTTCTTTTGGAATACAGACGTACTATATTACTACTAGCAATTGTATTATTAGGGCAAAGAATATGCGTGATTTTATAGCCCTTTGGGAATAGTTCCAAATTACTCTGCAGAATAGTTGAATCAGTTCACAATTCCACCAACAGTGCATTAATGTTTCATTTTTCCCTCATCCACTCCAACATTTGTCATTTGCCTTTTCCTAACCTATTGGCCATTCTGATAAGTATGAGGTAGTACTTCAGAATTGTTTTAATCTACACTTCTCTAATCAATAGTGAGTTAGAATACTTTTTCATATGGCTATAGATAACTTTGCTTACTTTATCTGGAAACTGATTATATCTTTGGATCATTTATCAGTTGGGAAATGGCTTTTATTTTTATAAATTTGATTCAATTCTCTGTATGTTTGAGAAATGAGTCTTGATAAACTTGCTTCAAAATTTTTTTCAGTTACTATTTCTAATTGTATTTCCCTTCATCTTTTTTCCCCATCCCATTTATTCTATTCTCTTTCTTCTTTCTCCCTGTTCCTCCTCAAAGCTGTTTTTCTTCTGACCCTCCCCATCACCAATCTGCCCTCCCTTCTATCAACCACCCATATCCCTTCTCATGCCCTTCTGCTCCTACTTTCTTGTAAGATTAGATAAATTCCTACACTCAAATAGGTATGTATGTTTTTCCCTCTTTGGGCTAATTCTGATGAGAGTAAGGTTCTCTCACTCCCCCTTAGCTCCTCTCTTTCCACCACCGCTGTAAAAGCATTTTCTTGCTTGCCTCTTTTATGTGAGATAACTTAGCCCATTCTACCTCTCCCTTTATCTTTCTCCCAGTACATTCCTCTCACCCCTTAATTTTGTTTTTTAGACATCCATCCCTTCATATTCAACTCACACCTGTGCCCTCTGTTTATATATACTCTTTCTAACTACCTTAATAATGAGAAAAGTCTTCTGAGTTACAAATATCATCTTCCCATGTAGGAATGTAACCACTTTAACCTTATTAAGTACCTCATGATTCCCTGTTCTGTTTACCTTTTTTGTGTTTCTCTTGAGTCTTGTATCTGAAAGTCAAATTTTCTGTTAAGCTCTGGTCTTTTCATCAACAATAGTTGAAAGTCCTTTTTTCACTGAATGTCCATTTATGCTCCCTGAAAGATTATACTTAGTTTTGCTGGGTATGTCATTCTTGATTGTAATCTTTGCTCCTTTATCCTCAGAAATAATCATATTTCAAGCCCTTCATTTCTTTAATGTAGAATCTGCTAAATTGTGTGTTATATTAACTGTAGCTCCATGATACTTGAATTGTTTTTGGCTACTTGCTATATTTTCTCCTTGATCTGTGTGCTCTGGGATTTGGCTATAATATTCCTGGGAGGTTTCCTTTTGGAATCTCTTTCAGGAGGTTATGGGTGGATTCTTTCCATTTATAGTTTACCCTCTGGTTCCAGAATATCAGGGCATTTTTCCTTGATAATTTCTTGAAAGATGATGTCCAGGCTCTATTTTTGATCGTGACTTTCAGATAGTCCAATAATTTTAAAATTATCTCTCCTGGATCTATTTTCCAAGTCAGTTGTTTTTCCAAAGAGATATTTCACATTGTCTTTTATTTTTTCATTCTTTTGGTTTTGTTTTGTAATTTCTTGGTTTTTCATAAAGTCATTAGCTTCCATCTATTCCATTCTAATTTTTAAAGAACTATTTTCTTCAGTGAGCTTTTGAACCTCCTTTTCCATTTGGCTTATTCTGCTTTTTAAAACATTCTTCTCCTCATTGATTTTTTTTGGACCTCTTTTGCCATTTGGGTTAGTCTATTTTTAAAGGTTTTATTGTCCAGCATTTCTTTGGATCTCCTTTAGCAAGCTGTTGACTTGCTTTTCATAATTTTCTTGCATCACTCTCACTTCTCTTCCCAATTTTCCTTCCACCTCTCTTACTTGATTTTAAAATCCTTTTTGATCTTTTACATAGGCTGAGACCATTGTATATATTTTTTTGAAAGTTTTGGATGTAGAAGTCTTGACTTTGACATCTTTCTCTGATGGTATGCTTTGTTCTTCCTCATCTGAAAGGATGGAATAAAATACCTCTTCACTGAGAAAGTAACCTTCAATAGTCTTATTTTTCTTCCTTTTTTGGACATTTTCTCAGTCAGTTACTTGAGTTTTGAGTCCTTTGTCAAGTGGAGGGTATACTACCCTTGGCTTCAGAGGTTTTGTGCAACTGTTCTCTGAGATATCTTTAGGGACCTCTAAGTTCTCAACTCCTTCAAGGTAACACAATCAAAGGAGAGTTTACTCCTCTTCTGGCCTGCACTCTGATCTAGGAGCAACCATAAGCACTCTTTTCTGCCCTGCAACTGTGAGTAGGGTTCCCTCTCTACAGCCACCAACAACTTCAACATGCTAGTGCTCCTCCCCACCCCAGGACCACAACTCAGGACTGAGACCCAAATCAACTACTCAATTCCCCCAGGCTTTTTAGGCCAAGGACTCCAAAAGTGCATGCTGCTACCACAGTGGCTACCGCCACCCTGAGGCCAGGACTGGGGCTGGACCATGCTCCGCTCTCACCCAGGTGAAAGAGCTTTTTTACCAACCCTTCAAGCTGTCTTTGGCATTTGTGGGTTTAGAACTGCAGCAGCTACTTGTGATTCTATGCCCTGAAGCCTGCTCCAGTCCTGTCCATGCTGTGTGACCCAGGCTGGGTCAAGCTGTATTCTGCTCTGAGCCTGGTGTGATAGACCTTTCCTGTTGGCCTTCCAGGCTGTCTTGGGCTGGGAATCTGTTTCACTCTGTCATTTTGTGGCTACTACTGCTCTAGAATTTGTTTAGAGTCATTTTTTACAGGTATTTTATAGGTTATGGGGGGAGAGTTAGAGTAGGTCAGTCCTTCTATGCCACAATCTTGGCTCTGCCCTCTCTCTTAGCTTTTTGAAACAGACCTTTTCTACTGACCTTCCATGTTGTCGGGTTAGAAATTTATTTCCTTCAGTTTTTTGCTGTAGGTTTTACTGCTCTAGAATTTGTTTAGAGTCATTTTTCAAAGGTATTTGGAGAGGTTTGGTGGGGAGCTCAGGCAAGTCCTTGACTTTATTCTGCCATTTTGGCTCCACTCCTTTCCCAAATTGATATTCCTTTTTTTTAATTTTAAGTTTTCAACATTCATTTCCACAAAATTTTGAGTTCCAAATTTTCTCCCTATCTCTCTCCTTCCCCTACCCCAAAATGCCTTGCATTAAAGTTGCCCCTTCCACCAATGTGCCCTCCTTTCTAACATCCTTCCCTTCCCTTATCCCCATCTTCTTTCTTTTCCTGTAGAGGAAGATAAATTTCTATACCCCATTAACTATATTTCTTATTTCTCAGTTGTACACAAAAACAATTCTCAACATTTGTTCCTAAAACTTTAAGTTCCAAGTCTCTTCCTTCCTCCCTCCCCACCCATCCCCACTGAGAAGGCAAGCAATTCAATATAGGCTGTATATGTGTAGTTTTGTAAATGACTTCCATAATAGTTATGTTGTGTGAGACTACATTTCCCTCCATCCTTTCCTGCCCCTCATTTCTTCTATTCTCTCTTTTGACCTTGTCCCTCCCCAAGAGTGTTTACTTCTAATTGCTCCCTCCTCCCATTTGCCTTTCCTTCTATCCTCCACCCACTTATCCCCTTGTCTTCTACTTTCCTGTAGTGTAAGATAGATTTTCATGCCAAAGCAGGGATGCCTGTTATTCCTTCTTTGAGCCAAATGTGATGAGAGTAAGCTTCACTTTTTCCCTCTCACCTCCCCACTTTTCCCCTCGGTTGGAAAAGCTTTTTCTTGCCTCTTCTATGAGAGATAATTTGCCCCATTCCATTTCTTCCTTTCTCCTCCCAATATATTCCTCTCTCACCCCTTAATTTTATTGTTTTTAGATATGATCCCTTCCTATTCCACTTACCCTGTGCTCTTTCTCTCTCTCTGTATATATATATATATATATATATATATATATATATATATATATATATATGTGTGTGTGTGTGTGTGTGTGTGTGTGTGTGTGTGTGTGTGTGTGTTTAATGACTCCAACTACCCAGATACTGAGAACAGTTTCAAGAGTTATAAATCTTATCTTTCTATGTAGGAATGTTAACAGTTCAACTTTAGTAAGGCCCTTATGATTTCTCTTTCCTGTTTATCTTTTCATACTTCTCTTGATTCTTGTGTTTGAAAGTCAAATTTTCTTTTTGGCTCTGGTCTTTTAATCAAGAATGTGTGAAAGTCCTCGATTTCATTGAATGGCCATTTTCCCCCCCTGAAGTATTATACTCAGTTTTGTTGGGTAGGTGATTCTTGGTTTTAATTCTAGTTCCTTTGACTTCTGGAATATCATATTGCAAGTTCTTTGATCCCTTAATGTAGAAGCTGCTAGATCTTGTGTTATCTTGATTACATTTCCACAATACTCAAATTGTTTCCTTCTAGCTGCTTGCAATATTTTCTCCTTGACCTGAAAACTCATAAATTTGGCTACAATATTCCTAGGAGTTTTTCATTTTGGATCTCCTTTAGGAGGTGATCAGTGGATTCTTTCAATATTTATTTTGCCTTCTGGTTCTAGAATACCAGAGCAGTTTTCCTTGATAATTTCCTGAAAGATGATGTCTAGGCTCTTTTCTTGATCATAGCTTTCAGGTAGTCCCATAATATTTAAATAGTCTCTCCTGGATCTATTTTCCAGGTCAGTTGTTTTTCCAATGAGATATTTTACATTATCTTCCATTTTTTCATTCTTTTGATTTGTTTTATAATTTCTTGGTTTCTCGTAAAGTCATTAACTTCCATCTGGTCCATTCTAATTATTAAAGAACTATTTTCTTTAATGAGCTTTTGAACCTCCTTTTCCATTTGGCTAATTCTGCTTTTTTTTTTAAATAATAAATTTATTTATTTAACTTTTTGCATTCATTTTCACAAAATTTTGGGTTCCAAAATTTCTCCCCATTTGTCCCCTCCTCTACCCCAATACACTGAGCATCCTAATTTCTCCCATCACCAATCTGCCCTCTCTTCTATCGTCCCTTCCTTCCCTTGTCCCCATCTTCTCTTTTGTCTGGTAGGGCCAGATAACTTTGTATTCCCCATTACCTGGATTTCTTATTTTCCGAGTAGCAAGAACAATACTAAACAGTTGTTCCTAAAACTTTGAGTTCCAACTTCTCCCCGTCCCTCCCTCCCCACCCATTCCCTTTGGAAGGCAGGCAATTCAATATAGGCCATATCTGTGTAGTTTTGCAAATGACTTCGATAATAGTCATGTTGTGTAAGACTAACTATATTTTCCTCCATCCTATCCTGCCCCACATTGCTTCTATTCTCTCTTTTAATCCTGTCCCTCCCCGAGTGTTGACTTCAAATTGCTCCCTCCTCCCATTGCCCTCCCTTCCATCATCCCCCCCACCCTGCTTATCTCCTTCTCCCCCACTTTCCTGTATTGTAAGATAGGTTTTCATACCAAAATGAGTGTGCATTTTATTCCTTCCTTTAGTCAAATGTGATGAGGGTAAACTTCATGTTTTTCTCTCAGTTCCTCTCTTTTTCCCTCCACTAAAATGTCTCCTGCCTGCCTGTTCTATGAAAGATAATTTGCCCCATTCCATTTCTCCCTCTCTCCTCCCAATACACTTCTCTCTCACCGTTTACCTTAATTTTTTTAAGATATGATCCCATCCTATTCAATTCACTCTGTGCTCTCTGTCTCTGTGTGTGCGTGCATGTGTGTGTTTGTGTGCGTGTGTGTGTGCGTGTGTGTGCATGCGTGTGTATGTAATCCCACCAACTACCTAGATACTGAAAAGTTTCAAGAGTTACAAATATTGTCTTTCCATGTAATAATGTAAACAGTTCAACTTTAGTAAGTCCCTTATTTCTTCTCTTTGCTGTTGACCTTTTCATGCTTCTTTTCATTCTTGTGTTTGAAAGTCAAAGTTTCTTTTTAGCTCTGGTCTTTTCATCAAGAATGCTTGAAAGTCCTCTATTTCATTGAAAGACTATTTTTTCCCCCTGAAGTATTATGCTCAGTTTTGCTGGGTAGGTGATTCCTGGTTTTGGTCCTAGCTCTTTTGACTTCTGGAATATTATATTCCATGCCCTTCAATCCCTTAATGTAGAAGCTGCCAGATCTTGTGTTATCCTGATTGTATTTCCACAGTACTGGAATTGCTTCTTTCTAGCTGCCTGCATTAATTTCTCCTTGATCTGGGAATTCTGGAATTTCACAATGTTCCTAGGAGTTTCTTTTTTTGGGTCTCTTTCAGGCAGTGATCAATGGATTCTTTCAATACTTATTTTGCCCTCTGGTTGTAGGATATCAGGGCAGTTTTCCTTGATAATTTCATGGAAGATGATGTCTAGGCTCTTTTTTTTGATCATGGCTTTCAGGTAGTCCCATAATTTTTAAATTGTCTTTCCTGGATCTATTTTCCAGGTCAGTTGTTTTTCCCATGAGATATTTCACATTTTCTTCCATTTTTTCATTCTTTTGGTTTTATTTTGTGATTTCTTGGTTTCTCATAAAGTCATTACTCTCCATCGGGTCCATTATAATTTTGAGAGAACTATTTTCTTCAGTGAGCTTTTGAACCTCTTTTTCCATTTGGCTAATTCTGCTTTTGAAAGCATTCTTCTCCTCATTGACTTTTTGGACCTCTTTTGCCAATTGAGTGAGCCTATTTTTCAAGGTGTTATTTTCTTCAGCATTTTTTTGGGTCTCCTTTAGCAAGGTGTTGACCTGCTTTTCATACTTTTCTTGCATCTCTCTCATTTCTCTTCCCGGTTTTTCCTCCACCTCTCTCACTTGATTTTCAAAATCCTTTTTGAGCTCTTCTATGGCCTGAGCCCATTGAATATTTATTTTGGATGCTTGGGATACAGAAGCCTTGATTTCTATGTCTTTCCCTGATGGTAAGCATTGTTCTTCCTCATCAGAAAGGAAGGGAGGAAATATCTGTTCACCAAGAGAGCAACCTTCTATGGTCTTATTTTTTTCCCTTTTCTGGGCATTTTCCCAGCCAGTTACTTGACTTCTGAGATTCCTTTCCATCCCCACCTTGCCTCCAGATCCGCCCAGCTAGTGTTTGGGGTCTGAGATTCAAATGCTGCTTCCCAGCCTCAGGGCTTTCAGTGGGGGCAGGGCTGTTATTCTGTGTAAGATTAAATTCCGGTGCTCAGGTTGGGGCATGGCTGCCACAAAGGGCTCAGTTCCCTCAGGGGCTTTATGCAGAGACCTTCAACAAAGGATCCAAGCTTCTGTCTGCTTTGGGAGCCCCTGTCCTCTGCTGCCTGTGCTGCTGCCTCCCAAGGGGGCCTGAGTTATGGAGACACCCTCTTGGCCCACCAAACAGGCTCTCTCACTGACCTTTGCTCCTGTGGGTGGAGGGAACTGGGAGGCTGCTGGAGATTTGATCCCTGAAGCCTGCTTGGAATCTGCTCCTCTTGGTGCTGTGTGACCAAGGCAGGGCTGGGTCTGCTCCGGGTCTGGTGTATGACAGACCTTTGGTGTCAGTTTTTCTGGTCTCTCTAGAACAGAAATCTCCTCCACTCAGTTATGTGGCTTCCACTGCTCCAGAATTTGTTGGTAGTTCTTCTTTACAGATATTTTATAGGCTGTGAGTTTGGAGCTAGCATATGTGTGTCTTTCTACTCCACCATCTTGGCTCCTCCCCTCTAATTCTGCTTTTTAAAGCATTCTTTTCCTCATTGGCTTTTTGGACCTTTTTTTCCAATTGAGTTGGCCTATTTTTATTTTTTTCAGCATTTTTTGGGTCTCCTTTAGTAAGCTGTTGACTCACTTTTCATAATTTTCTAGCATGGCTCTCATTTCTCTTCCCAGGTTTTCCTCCACCTGTCTTACTTGATTTTAAAAATCCTTTTTGAGCTCTTCCATGGCCTGGGACCATGGCATATTTCTTTTGGAGGTTTTGTATGCAGAAGCCTTGACTTTTTTCTGACAGTATGCACTGTCCTTCCTCATCCAAAAAGATGGAAGAAAATACCTGTTTATCAAGAAAGTAAACTTCTGTAGTCTTATTTGTTTCCCCTTTTTGGGCATTTTTCCAACCAGTTAGTTGACTTTTGGGTCCTTTGTCAAGAGTACGTATCCTCTGGGGACCTATAAGATCTCAGTTCCTCCAAGATGAAACAATCAAGGTAGAGGAGTTTATTCCCTGGCTTGGCTCTGAGCTGAGATTCAGATCAGCTGCTCGGTACCCCCAGGGGCTTTAAGCTGAGCTCTCCAACAATGGAATAATGAACCCCAGCTGCGGCTGCCACTACTTCTGCTGCCTGGGGCTGGGTTAGGGAGGATCTGCTCCCTTGTCATGGAGGTGAAAAATCCCATGCAGCCAAGGCTGGACTGTGCTCCATTCTGTCGGGTATGACAGACCTTTCCTGTCAGCCTTCCAGGCTACCTTGGGCTGGAGATCTCCTCCACTTCATTGTTCTGTGGCTTCGGCTGCTCTAGAATTTGCTGAGAGTCTTTCTTTACAGGGATTTTATGGGCTGTGGGGGAAGAATTAGAATATGTGTGTCTTTCTACTCTGCCATCTTGACTCTGCCCCTTCTCCTAAATTGATATTCTTAAAACACAGGTTGGCTCAATCAACTCCTTTGCTCAAGAAGTTTTTGTGGCTCCTATTACCTCTAGAATAAAAGTCAGATTTCTCTATTTGTCTTGTAGTACCCTTTGCAATTTGGTTCCAAAATTAGCTTTCTGAACTGATTTCAAATTGCTTCCTTTTGCACACCCTAAGTTCTAGTCAAATTGGACTAATTCTTTCCTGTTTGTTCTTCTCTTGTACAGTGGATAGAGCACTGGACCTAGAGTTAAGAAAATTTGAGTTCAAATGCTACATTAGACACTTACTAGCTATGGGATTTCAGACAAATCACTTAAACCTCTATCTGCTTCAGATTCCTCATCTGTAAAATGGAGATGATGATAGTACCTACGTCCCAGGACTGGTCTGAGGACAAAATAAGAATATTTGTAAAACACTTTGTAAGCCTTTAAAAAAAGCTATTTGAACTAGCTATTATTATTATTTACTATTATTATTATCCATTTTCCCCCTCTGCTTTTAGGAATCCTTAATTATTTTCAAATATCTGTTCAGAATCTGCTGACTATGTAAGGCATTTCATGGTGCTTATGGTAGGTAGAGCTCTCTGGTGCACTAGAATGGTCCACATTTACTTTTGGGGACATAGTAGCAAGATACCTTGAAAGTCAGCACCAGAGAGTCAGAACCAGCACCAGAGGAGGAATCAAGATTTGGCAGCCTGGGAATGTCCCCAAAATAGAGGTTTCAGGAGGACTTTATCAATGAGAAAAGGAGGCCATCAGGATGGAAGGATATTCCAGACTGAGGAGGCCCCAGGGAAATTGCAGGGTGAGACTGAAGCTGAATCATGGCAACAATGTCCAGAAATACAGAAGCAGGAGGGGGATTAATGCTGACCAGCCTGGGCCCCTTCACAAAATGGAAGTCCTAGGTAGAACTCATGGATGGGAGAAATTGGCTACATTACATGTGAGCAACTGCACATCACTTTGATATAACCTATGTTTCTTACTGAAATGAAAACTCATCTTTTCATTATGAGTATTCTTCTGATGACTGTGAATCATGTAATACAACAATATCTGAAAAATAAAAATTGGGGTCACCCAAAGGCAATGGAGAGATGATTGGTGGGAGAAAATAGGTTGCTATATATTAATAATGATGAATTGCCTAAAAAAAATAGCATAAAATAGCAGTGAAAAGCATGGCCATAAACTAAGTTTGGGTGATCATGCAGCAAATGTGCCTAATAACAAATCAGCCCACTTGCTGCTTTGGTTTTCACATACTGTCAAGAGATCAAGAGGAGGCATGCAGTAATTCAGGAGAACCCTGGCAGAGGATTTACTGGGGGAGATGGATGAGTCAGTCACAGAGGATGAGGTGTGCATGCACTATGATCTGCTATGGGAAAGAATGCAATATAAATGAGATGGTAGAGTCAGATCTGCATGCGTAGAGACAACTTTCATAACAAATAGTGCCATCCCAAAGTGGAATCATCTGATGTCCTTCTCTTGTTGGAAATATTCAAAGATAGCTTGCTTATCCACTTGTTAGGAATATTGTGGAGAAATTCAGGGTCAGGAGGAGGTCAGATTGGATGGTCTCTAAGGTCCCTTTGACCTCTAATAGTTCTGTTAGGAAATACCTCAAAGTTGAAAAGGCTACCTTGATTTTTTAAAAAAAAATTACATTTTGTGTATGTGTGTGGGATAAGGGTAGGAGTAGGCAATGCTACCACCAGCTCTCTCTCACCCTGAATCCACCCTAAATAAATTATATATAATGTATTCTTCAACTCAATCTAACAAACCATTTTTGGTTTCCATATGAGCCTGCATCATTTGATCACATTTTTGTGTGTGTGTGTTAACTACTATTTTGATGGAATTTTTCCATAGTTGTGGGGAACTTGTCATGTAGAAGGCTTCTTCCTTTAATGCAACACAGCATCTAGGCTGTGACTTATAGAATCTAAGACAGGGGTAGGGAACCTCTGGCTTTGAGGTTACATGTGACCTTCTAGGTCCTTAAGTACAACTCTTTGACTGAATCCAAACTTGACTGCAGGTTCCCCAACCTCTGGTCTAAGAGTTCCAGTGATTTACCCATAGATGGTACAGTGGACAGAGCACTCAGCCTGCAAGAGAGAAGACCTGAGTTCAAATCTAGTCGAACATTAATATTAGGTATATGACCCAGGGCAAGGCTCTTCATTTCTACTTGCTGCAGTTTTCTCTACGGTGGAAAGGAGACAACATTAACACTTACCTCCTGGGGTTGTTATGAGGATCAAATGAGATGATATTTTAAAGCACTTAGTACAGGGCCTGACACATAATAAGCACTATATAAATGCTTGTTCCCTCCCTATCCCCCATGACCACAAGCAGCATAATCTGTAAGTTTCGTATTTACAATTTCTGCCTTTATGAATTTATCTATAAGTTTTGTCATGATCAATTTTTGTGAATGTTGCATGTATATTTGAAATGACATATATATACACATAGGTTCACATATGTATACATATGTATGCATATAAAACACATGTTATATACACTCATATATATGTATACACACACATATAGTCTGAGTAATTTGTACAGTTTCAAGCTATCAAAGTTTAAAACCACACTAAGAATTTTGGGACACCCTTTGTAATGCAAACACTCACATATATGGGATGTTGTAAAGTCTTAGTGTAGTTTTAAACTATAGATCTACTTTTCCTATTCATTCATTCCTATTTTATTGTTTATATTTTTGATAGATTTTTTTTCTCAACTCTATTTATCTCCCTCTCAATCACCATTGGAATATAAACTTCTTCATGACTTTTGAATCCCCAGTGCCTAGCACAGTACCTTGTTCATAGTAGACTGGTACTAGATGTTTGCTGAATTGACTTGATTTTATCACATTTCATTCTTTATGTGTTGAAATCTCCCTTTATTATTAATTTGATATCTAATTCTCTCTAAAAGTCAACTGAGTTTTGTTTTATAAGTTTAGGTGTTATGCTTTAGTTACAAAGATTTTTGATCTTGACTTTCTTACTGTCAGAGGTTCTTTTAAGGCAGATATGGTTTGCTGTTTTTTGGTCTCATTTTTTTTCTTCTAATTTTAGTTCAGTTTTGTGAGAAAGTATCAATCCAACTGGAAAGTTTCTGGAGTTAACTGATTCATGGTAAAGTTTGCTCCCATCCTATCATATTAAATCTGTATATCTCTTTTTTACATATTTCCTATAGGATACACATTTTTCAGCTGTTTTTTTTAACCTACTCTATAATGCTTTTAAATTTTATTAGAGAATTTAATATACTAACATTTAAGGTTATAAATACTAAATTTGACTTACCCTATATCATTCTTAGTTAAATTTTCAGTAATTGAAAACAGAATATTGTCTTCTAAAGCAATGATAACTGCAACAGTAATAACAAGTGACATTTATGTAGGATTTTCAAAGATTTGCAAAACACTTTACAAATATTTTCTCATTTGACCCTCACATAATCCTGGGATCTAGGTGCCATTATTATCCCCATTTTACAGAGGAGGAAATTGTGATAAACAGAAGTTAAATGACTTGCCCAGGGCCTCACAGTTAGAAAGTGTTTCAGGTTGTATTTGAACTTAGGTCTTCCCAACTCTAGGTCCAATGACCTATTCTACTGTACCACCTACCTTCTTGGTTTACAAATACCACTCCTTTCCCAAACTTATGGTATAAATGCATACCTTTAAATAAAATTCTGTATATGAGAACCTTGTGAAAATGCTAGTCCCTCTACTACACCTACTTTAAGGTTAAGGTTGCACTTGAAATTGGTTCAAGTTCAACCCCTCTCCCTCTTTTTTAATCTTTACTTATAATGGCTATAAGTCATTGGCTTATAATTTTTTCTCCCTCTTCTATTTTTGCCCCAAGCTTGACTGTATTATTTGGTCATTAACCAAACTAATACAGTTTTATCCCCCTATAATAATTGCATTTAAAGAGCAACTAGTTATTCAAAATTGTAAAAGGTTTTTTTGATTAAAAAGGCTGATCACCTATTCCTGGTCTAGATATTCCCTGCTCTTATTAATTTTGCAAGTTAAAACCTTTTTGAGGTAGTACTTTTTCTTTATGTTATTGATTAAAAATGATATTGATTTTTGAATGTCCATCTTTTGTTTTCAAAACAAACACCTAACTTTGCTAGGAAGCCTTGTCTTGACTCTTCATGTAGGATAGTCTATTTTCTGTTGTTTCTTTGGAAAAAAATTTCAGGAAATTTGAATTGGTGTTTCTTGATAAGTGGTACTCCTGTGATTATAAAGACCATCTCCTTATCCCTATAATCTTGATGCTTGAGCATGATGTGTCCAGATAATCAGTTTTATCCCTATTTATTATATATATTTTTACATATATATTTATTATTATAAGTTTTATTCCTATTTAATGAATGTTTCATTCTCCTTGATAACCAGAGGAGTTGAAAATATTCTTCAAACTCCATTACCGTTTCTTCTAGGAGGAGGAGAACAACTTGCACTTTGAACATAATTACGCGGATATAGAAAAGTAAACTTTGCACCCTCTTTTCTGAACACTGCACTTCTTGTTTTCTTTACTTCTGGATGTTCAGTTCTTGGTCATTTCTGCTGGTAGCTCTTATGATTAGTTCTCTGGAATTAGAGGCAATTCTTTTTTTTAAGTGACTATTATATTTAGAGCACTCTGCTAGGCATAGTGAGAGGCAAGGGGGAGGAAAATTTAGATAGCGGTTACTGCCTACCTGTAAATTCCTCAAAGACTTTATAGTCAGTAGACAGATATGATATCTGTAATACATTATCTTACGTGATAACCACTTTAGAGAGTTGTAAAACAGGGGCAAGTTCAGAGATTGCATCACGTGGGAGATAGCATTTTAATAGAACCTTAAGGGATGAGTAGAAGAAATTCATCAGGGAAAGAGGAAGATGAGGATGTTTCAGGGCCATAGGATGATAGGCACCAAGCCAAAGGTTTGTGAGAACACTATTTATTTAGAGTTTAGTCAGAGAGTAGAGTAGATGCATAGGAGTTGTTTCAGTTTAGGTTCCTCTAACCTAGCACAAACAGAACTCTAAAAATCACAGTATTTGAATCAACTGGTTTCTTTTCCTGAGGTGAAAAAATACATACTGAGCACACAGCTCCCCACTGCCTTCCATTATATACAAAAGTACATTCAGTACAGCCAGGTGAAGGCAGCCCACACATTTGTTCCAACTGGTCTCAGGAGGCTCCAAGGCTCAAGCTTGACACTGGTCCCTTTCTTCCCTTTGTTTCTGCCAATGTTCCTTTCTCTTTCCCTTTCCCATTGACATTGACCAACCAATCCTATCCCATTCCCGAGGGAACTCAGAATCCATGTTCACTTGGAAAGACTTTCAGGGTTCCCGAATCCCTGTAGAACAGATGATTTCTCACACTATCTGGATGGGCAGGGAATAGCAGACTATAACTTCTGAGAAGATGAAGGACCACCAGGCCACTTTCCCCTCCTCACATCTCTGGGTAGTACAGTCTGACTTGTACCTTAAGGTACCAAGGATCTCGGGGGTCTTGCCATCTATTTCATTGTTACAGCTTTGGGACTTCTGCACTCCTAGTGTATTATCTCCCCCAGTTAGATTGTGAGCTCCTTAAGAGTCATGACCATCTCCATTTTCTATTTGTATCCCGTTTTTTTTTTTAGCACAGCGTCAAACACATAGTAAGTGCTTTATAAATGCTTTTTCTTTATTCATTCATTGTTTGGGATAACTATGTGAGGCACAGCTTGTAGTTTATATTTGACTCAACAAATGTTTTAATTCAATTTAAAAGATTAAGCAACTACTATGTTAAAAGTGCAATTAAATTATCTGTTCAACTTAATTAAAAAAAAATTCAAATGTTCATCTTGTACCCCCCACCCATTTCCCTCAAATTTTTCTCTTTTCCTCCTGTCCCAAGCAGCTGCAGCTGTAGCTGATTTGGGGACTTAAGTTTTCATAGGAGATACATAATAATTCTGCAAAGTTACACTGTGCCTTTATTGTGGGTCCATTTTAAATAATATGATGGAAGGCCTGTAACTGAATTTGAAACACCCAGAGGCATAGGGGGTTGGGGAGGAGGAAGGAAGGAGGCTTTAGGGCACAGGCTAGGTCTACATGGAGAGATAACTAAGGTTAAAGTCTCTGGAAGGAGGTTGCTTGCTCTTGGGTACTGTGATTTTTACACCACAATAGGAAGAAGAAAAGGGCTGATGATTTCAGAAGTTATCCATCAAATTTGACACACCCAGATCACACCAACCTTGGTCCACTTCAGTTCTCAATACACTATCTGTGATGGTTGAGGTCCTCTAGCAAAAGGATGAGAGATAAGCATTTGCCTACCTCTAGCAGGCAAATCTGATTGATTTCCTGCATCTGATGTCATAGAAAGTGAAAGATCAAGGACTGACCATCAAGGCACAGTAGAGCACAACATGAGTTTAGAAATTTTGCTCCTAGAATATTCTGGTAGTGAAACATTTCAGAAAGTGGGAAGCACTGGGTACCAGGCAAGCAATGGATGTGTATTTAGATTTGCCCATTTGTAAGGGTCTATGATTCCTTGGTCCAGTCATGTCTTCAAGATGGGGGAATGTTGTTCTTAGGATATCATATCTGTTGACTTAGGCAAATAGTTTCATCACAGCTCCACTCCCAAGGTGCATATATACCCCCATACAGTCAAAGTACCTCCAGGACAACTGATGCCCCATCGGTTTTAAGGTATTGGAGATTGATATTTGAGTGAAGTGGAGACAGAGGAGTTGTGGTGATTCAAAGGAAGGAACAGTGCACTAATGGGCATGGGGATACAGAAGGAGAGACACATGGAAGGCTTAGAGGAATGGGAATTCCTGTAATGTTTGCATTGGATCTCTTCCTAGGTTCTCATTATGCTGTTCCATGAGTGTCTGTTTCTGTCGTAGTTCATTATTTTGCTATTCCAGTACCCTCTTGTCCCTTTACTCCCAGAAAGTGTGGCGGTTCAAGAGCAAGCAGTGGCATCAGCCTTGAGTTCATGTCCAGTCTAGAACCGCTGATCCAAATTGCGCTAGTTAATCTTGTTTCCCTTCCCCAACCTGAGAACAGATTTTTCCTTTACTGGGAATAGCAGAAGCAGTCATTTGTATTGTAATACTACTTCATATTATCCCCAAAACAATCCTGTGAGGCATGTAGTACCACAATTATCATTCCCACTTTATAGATGAGGAAAAACTATTCAAAGATATGATGTAACTTGTCTAATATCACCCAAATATTTAACGGTAGAGGTTGGATTCAAACAAAAATCTTCTGAATCCATTGTTTTTTCTACTACATTATGCTTCCTCTTGGATATTTGTTGAATGAATGAATGAATGTATGAACAAATGAATTGGTAGGGAGAAGGTTGATATACAATTGACACTTGACCATAAAGGTTGGTTCTAGACTCATTTTGAATCACCCAACAATGGATAACACCCATGATATACTCATAATATGTTATACTCATGATGTGATATGTATGATGTAATTTACCCAAGATATACCTGATGAGAGCTGGAAGGGGGTGGTGTGAAACTCCCATAAAGACCAGGGTACTAGGGGCAGGTAATCTGGAGAAGAATTCATGGACTCATTGTTGAAGACAAGGTAAAGATTTATTATGCTTTTCAGCAGGCAAGAGTTCTTAGGGAAACTGCAACCTTAAAAGGGTACAGGGAAAATTTATATAAGATATACTATAGTATCACTTGTGCTAAATATGCTAGCTAGGTGTTTTGGGGTGGGATTAGGGAGTGGTTAAGGAGTGGTCAGTTCTTAAAGGAACATGCACTTTTGGTATCTACTGTGCAGGCATTTTACCCAGAATTCACTGGGAAATAGCCCAAGGGGGGCTACATCGAGGTGCAGTTTTAGGTCTCAAGCATCATCAAGTCAACTAGTCAGGACTGGCTCAGAAAAAACAGATTGCTCTCATTAGTATCTTGTTAGACAAGATAAATGTAAGGGAGTATGAGTATGTCCAAGTCTAGGATACATATGATTGGTCAGTGAGTAGTAAATGTCATTATGACCCAGTGCACAGCCTGTTAAGCCAGTACACAGGTGGTTAAGACTAATGAGTTCTATAGGTGCAGCTGGCTACTATAGCAGGAAGGGAGATAATAGTTGTTGCAAGGGCAGGCTGTGTCCTTGAACTGGGGAAAAACTGCCTGAGATAGTATTTTGAGGCTAGGGAGAAATGTGATTTTTAAAGAGAAATGTGATTTTTGAATTGGGGCCCATGTATATGGAACCAAGCACCCCATTATACCCATGATGTGATTTGCAATATGATGTGACTTGCTATATCCATGCTATATCATGAGTGATGTCTGCAACCATACCTGTCTCTTATCCTAGCCCCAGAATGACACACTGAAAAGAGATTTAGATAGATTCTCAGAGAACTTTGTCCTTAACCTTTACTAGTTCTTAGTTCTTGACACTGACAGCATCCCTATAACTAGTAAGACATTTAGCATTTCTATTTTTATTTTAATTGATGGAACAAAACAAGCATTTCTCTAACACAGTATAATAAAAATATGACTGTATATGAAACTATAAATCTACTATGAACAACTTGCTATTCTTTTCAAATATACAACAAAATTGTCATGAAAATTTCATTTTTTCCCCTTCCCTCATCTTAAAGATGGCTATCATTAGAAACAAATAGATACATATATGTAATATATATTTTTCATATGTATAAAATTATCCTATACATCTATTTTCAGTTCTTTCTCTGGATACAGATAGCATCTTTTTTCACATGTCCTTTTTTAATTAATTTGGGTATTTATAATATACGAAATAACTTATTCACTCAGAGTCATTCTTAATATTGCTGTTATTGTAAACAATGTTCTCTCCGTTTGACTCATCTCACTCTTCATTATTATATGTAAGTCTTCCCATGTTTTTCTAAAATCATTGAGCTCATCATTTTTATAGCACAGCAGTATTCCATCATAATCATATACTACAACTTGTCCAGTCGTTCTCCATTTCATGGCATTTCTGAGTCTCAGTTTCTTTCTCTATAAAATGATATTATTAATCCTTGTACTTCCTACAGCCTCGTTGTAACATACTTTTGCCCACTTTAAAGTGCTATATAAATATGAATGACTGTCATCATTATCTTACACACACACACACACACACACACACACACACCCTTGTAAGCCTCAGAGTATTACCCTTGATTCTCTAAGAAGCCACTAGCCAAGTGCATTCTCTCCATTTCAATTAAAAACCTTGTCTCCTGGAACCCTGGGTGGAGCTGGCAAGGCTCCCAGCATTTGGTTTCAGAAGCCTTATCATGATGAGGTCCTCTGGGGGCCATCTGACTCATTACACCTGTGTTTTCCTTTGTCTCTGCACCCCATACCTGACCATGGGCTGCTCTCCTTTCCTCCTGCTCTATTGCTCCTGGTCGTTAGCTTCCATAGAGGGATCTGGAATTTTCTCCTGGTAAGCTTGGAAAACTCAGAACAAGCTGACCTCAGCAGAGAGTCTAGGTCGATTTCACCAAATGTGAGTAATTCTGCAAAGGGGGCAGAAATCAGAATTCTTGCCAAGGACCGACTGTCTTTTAGTCATGAGGCTCTATCAATCCGTCCAATCTTCCCTGCCTGAATGAGTTTTTCAAAAAAAGATTTCAGCTTTTCATTAGGTAGGTAATTGCCTATTAACTGTTCCCATAGGGCTAGATAGATAGCAATCTCCCTCATGGTTGCTATAAAGGGAATCCAGACCATGAAGACCCCAAAGGGATAAAAGCTGTTTTGTCTAAGACCTGATTTGACTTCCCAAAGTTTCCTCCAGTATTCCTATGTGTCCTGGACATTATAATAATGTCACCTGTGGAATTTGGGGAAGATTAGAGACAACCAGGAAAGAAAAATGTTTATGGTTATTCAGACAGGTCCAATGATGGATTAATTCCCCTTGGAATATTGATATAGAATTTTAAACAGGAAATTTGAAAGCAAAATGAAGAAATAGAAGGCTAGTATTGGAGGTGAGGGAGGAGAGAGAGACAGAGACAAATACAGGCACAGAGAGGGGGCATCTCAATTTATATAGCACACAGGCAAGGGATAGCTTCTCTAATGGGAGTGCATTGCCTCTATCAGCCAGTGATTTTGGAGTTAAATCTAGTCACTAGGGAACTGAGGACTTCCCTGCCCCTGGGCATGTACATTTTCCATTGATCCTCTTCAAAAACTAAGGACAAATACACATTTTCCATGGACTAGGATCCCACAGATTCCTTCAAACAATGGTCCTGGCTTTATTATCTCATCAAATTGGGAAATCCATCAAGTTAATCAGGGACTCCCCTGAACAACCACTCTTGAAGTAGAAATAATATTGAAATATATTCCTGAGTGGGTGAATTTTCTAGTAGGCTTTCCATGTGAGTTTGCATTTACTGACTATCAAATTTGATTTATTTGTTACTCCTATGCCATTTTTTTGATTTTTATTTCAGTTCCTAGCAAAAGTAATCACATTCTTAACTCAGTCCTTGATTTGAAAATAGACCTACTATAGGTCCATGGAAACACAATCAAGAAATGATATTCAGGGTTAGATGGAGCGTGAATGAGTTCTCACTATAAAAATATCATAGAAAAATTTGTCTTACCCACAAATCTTTTGAGTTTTGATGAGACATTTACCATTCAGAATAGCTGGGTAAGAAAATTCTAAAACCTTAGTGTGCCAATACCTGCTGAGATGGTTGGCTACCACAAAACTTCCTTAGGAACTGAACATTTCCAAGAAAACATGTTTTGAATTACAGCCAGTCTCAAAGAGAAAACCAACCCACTGCACCTCTCCAAATAAGCACCCAAACAAACTTTGGGTTTCTAATCAATAAAAGCTTATGCCTAAACAAATTGTTGAGGCTAATTTCTTTCTTTTAAAAAGTTTTATTGATGCCTCAATCCCCTGCCGCTGACTATAATTTCTTCCTGACATTACAGCCATTATAGAAGTAAAATACAGTGATTCAGCAAATCTGCAAGTGTATGCAATATTTTGTCCTCTTCCTGTCCTGTTCCTTTTCCCTTACCCTAGATTGTCAGAAGTGTCAATCATCAGTACAGTCAGCTTCAGTGGTTAGGAGCACCGGGCAGTGGCATTGTGTGATAGGTTTCAGGAAGGTGCTCCACCTGGTGATTCTGAAATTTTTGCTCTCTGGCATGGGGTAATGTCTGTCCAAAGAGGCTGTAAGGTCAAGGTTGAATATTAGGCAAGAAAGGAAAGAGAGTTCAAGGATGGATGACAGAATTAAATAGGAAGATCCAAATCTTTCACTACCCTTCAGCTCATAAAACAGGTACCAACTTAACACATTGCTTTTTGGTATTTCTAAGATGCGCCGTGCAAGAAACAAGAGGGGTAGGATAAGAGTTAGATCAGAAAGGATTTGGGAGCTCCACCTGCAAAGGACATATCTCCATTTACAACGTAACTAAATTTTAGAAGTGGAGGAGGTAGGTCTTAGAAATCATTAGTCACTACAGTCATCCTTCTCCTCCTCCTCCTCATCCCCTAGTTATCTCCTCTTTAGTTCACTTTCCTCATTTCACAGATGAGGAAGATGAGATTCCAACTTGCCCCAGACCACTTGATGAGTCAGTTGCAGAGATAGAAATGGAACCCTGGCTGCTTTTTCCTTAACCAGGGCTGTCTCTGCTGCCAAGCATCAATGACAAGCATAACATACAAAGAAGTATTAAAAAACAAACAAACAAAAACCTCTCTTTCATATCTCTCTCTTTGAATCTGAGATTCAAAGGGAAAATCGGAGGGCAAACTCTTCATTTAGCCAATTGCAGATTAAACATAGATAGGGGTAATGAAGGGAAGGAGGGTGAAGTACATAGGAACTGAATTTTCTTTCTTTTCACATCTCAGAAGTATCAAGAGAAGAAGAAATTAAAGGAAAAGAGGAGATGGAAACCAAAGAATGGGGTGGGATGAAATGAAATGGATGCCTGCTTTTCTGTCTTGACCTCTGATGGGACCTTTCACCTTGTGCTCTGGGCTGTGTGGTTTAGGTGACCCAAAGTTCTTAATGGGTTACCATTCAGTATGTGTAAAAACACTTACGTGGTCAAGATTATAGGACTAGATCACAGTTCTAGCCTTATAATCAGGATTAGATTTGTAGAATTTAGAGCAGAGGAGAATTGTATAAATCATTTAGTCAACTGCCATTTTATATATGAGGAAACCGAGGCTTAGAGAGGGAAAAACGAGTTTTTCAAGACCCCACCTGTAATAGAGCTTAAGTTTAAAGTGAAATCTTTTGATTTCAGCTCTCATTCTTTACCCAATTCCTTTCCCATGCTGTCATTTCAAATAAGCACAGTTTTAAGGAGATGTAGTGGAATCAGAAGACCTAGATTCAAAGCCAACCTCTGGCACTATTTATGTAACCTTGGGAAAGCCTTAGTTTCCTCAACTGTAAAATGAAGGGTTTGGATTAGGTGAAGTCAGAGGTTCCTTTCATCTCTCAGTCTATGATTTTACCTACATAATTCCCTTTTCTGCTTCTGATTTCAAAGTGAGTATATGTATACTAGAGAACTAAGGCAAGGAAAAGGTTAATGGAGAAATAGCTCATCTATTTGCATAATTATAGCAAAACCTACCTACTCACCTCCTTTATAGCAACAGTAAACAGCTGGAGAATTTCTGATCTTAAAAGTCGAGAAGAAAAATCTAGCTGGTCTATTGAGACAAGTCCCTTATTTCACCCATTTTTCAACTTTTTACCCTGCTGTTTGGTAGAAGGAACAGTCAGCTGTGAGCCTTCATCAACTCTCTGAATGATCTTAGGTAAATCATTTAACCTCTCTCTGCCCCAGTTACCTCATCTTTAATGGGAACGTCTTACCTATACTACAGGCTTGAAGGAGGATAAGAAAGCATTTTTTAATATTTTTTAAGTTAAAAAAAGTAGATATAAAAATGGGATGTACTGTTCTTGTTATCTGTGAGCATCTGATATGCCAAAGAGAGGGTGGTTACTCTACATTATTTCTATCATCAACACCTTGTTTTCTATGGGGCAACAGTCTTTCCTTTATGATTCTCATATTAATATTGCATTATAAGCACACATATATATGTATTTTTATATACAGACATACAAAGATAACCTTCAATTGATTAACATGTTGTATTAACAGATTTTTCTCCTCAACTTTGTTCATTGGATTTCAGAAGACATTTTCCCATAGAAACAATGTAATGCCTGGTAGCTAAGCTCTTCACTCAGTCCATAAAAGCATGTTTAAGATAGCTGGACCACTGTACAATTACATGTAGAAATAGAAAATAATACCTTTGAAAATGCATAAGAACATTTTTCATCTTCTAGGACTTCTTAAGATTTGATTGCCAAAAGTTTTAACTCTCCTTTTTTCAACTTTGAAACAAATTCGTACTAAAACAAGGATTCTTAACCTGAGGATCTGTAAAGTTCATTTTTTTTATAACTTTATTTCAGTATAATCCTAATATCTTTTATTTTAGGAAATTAAAAATATGATTTGGAGAAGGCATTCATAGACTTCACCAGATTTCCAGTGGGGGTGGAACAGGCTAAGAACCCCTGCACTAAAGTATAAAAGATCACACCAGGTCAATATGTGCTCAGGTACTAGGAAGAAGAAATGAGAGAAAACGAGGTGGCTAACGTGGGCATCTTCACATCCTCCATCTTCCCCTGCCAATAATTAATTTTGTTTACATGTCACTTTTGTGTTGGCCTTTTGTTGTTCCCATGATTCCATTTCTCCTTGAAGGCTGAATATGAGAATTGGGAGGTAGTGGAGAGTCAGAATGTGGGAGGGAGAGGCTTTCTTTGTGTTTTCTGTAAGCTGAGTTGGACGACAGATACACGAAGCTCAAATCTATCTTCTTGAGCAGAGAACAGGGGCCGTGACGCTGATGTGGTGGGGGAGAAGTTATAAAAAAATTACATTTTATCCATTCTTCTCGACTGGGTGCCATATGCTAAATGAAATCCTCTCTGCCTCTCTTAGATTCATGGACTACCTAGAAGCAACTTTAGAGGAAACTGACGATAACTTAACGTCTGTAAGCTTAAAAAAATTCAATTTAATTGGTTTCCTTTGTATTTTATTGGCATGCATGTAATAATATCCCAAGAAAGGGCTCATAGGCTTCACCAGAGTGCAAGAGAAGTCCATGATGCACAAAAAATTAAAGACACTTGATCTAGGGAGTCCCTTTCATTTTACAGGTGAGGAAGATGAAACCCAGAGAATGAATAACTGAAATATTATTTCTCTAATGTTTACTGTGTAACAGAGATTGTGCGATATGCTGGGAGTATATATACACATCCAGACATATTTATATATATATATATATATATATATATATATCCGGATATATATATATATCCATATATATATATATATACACATCCAGACCTATTTTTATATATGTATGTATATACATATATATAATCTATTTATTATATATACACATATATGTATATATGTAAGCTCTTGTTTTCCAGAAGCTTGCATTCTAATAGGGTAAGACAATACATATAGGAAGCAGTGTGGTGACCAGTGAGAGGTGTTTGGGTGGTTAGCTGAATCATAAGGGAGTTGTTAGCATTGTGCCACAGAAGGACCAAAGCATCATCCCAGAAAACACAGGGAGCATTAGATGAAAGGAAACATGGCAGAAGGCTATTTTATCCCAATATTGTGATGTCATCGCTCCTCTTTGAAAGTGAAGAATGAATGATGGTACATAATTATAGGACTAGGGACCTGGAAGAGAGCTGAGCTTTATTGTTAGGACAGGGTCTGCTCCATTTTCACCTTCCTATTCTCAGTGCCTTACCTAAGGCCTGGCAAATGGCAGGTAATTAGTAAGTGCCAGTGGAATTTGATTTAGTTGTTACAACAAATTCCTAGGGATTGACTGCATTCTTTTCTAGTTTGGGATATAGTCATATTAATGGATACAACTGGATAAATTGCCTTATAGTGCATTCTGAGGCACAAATTCTTTCCATTAATGGTAGCGTTGATGTGGAAAGGGGATAAAGAGTTATGTGTGTGGTGGCATGGCATGAAGTTGGCCAGGGAGCAGTGTGGTATGTTTGGATTAGGTTAAATATGGTAGAAATTCATCATCAGAAACTCAGCATCCCAAGTTAGGAGCTGGAGCTTTGAATTGGAAACGGAAGCTGGAGCATAGGAGAATGACATCAAGACATATAAGGAACAATGTGGCAGGTCTAGTTTGGGCTAGATAAGAGAAAGTATTTTTTGTGAGGAGCGCAGGGTCCCAGGGTAGAAGCTGGGGTGTCTAGATCCAGTTCAGTATTTTTTTTCACTATGCTGTAGTTTCTCCCTAAACTCTAACCCATCCTGAAGCAATGCTTTTCCTAAGACATAGCTTGACTGGAGATCCTTCTTAATTCCCTGGGATTTCACACTGTTTTTCTATTGTTTAGAAAAAAGAGCTGGTAGAATGTAGGGTTCACAGAAATCTCATCACCCTTTTGGTCACATCCCTTGAATAAAACAGATCTTAGGAATCCTGCTCTTCTTTCTTTGCCTTGGAACAAAGACAGGCATACCCAAATAGCTTTTGCTCTAGGGCTCCAATATCAACAAGAAATTATAAAGCATCTACTGTATACAGAACTCTGTGCTCTTTGGGGAAAATACAAGGTGTAGGTAAGTGCCCCAGAAGAGCCTGTAATCTTGTGAGGGGAATGAAACTCTAATGCAAATAGCTATAGTACATAAGAATGTATGATTTGTGCTATGGAGAGGGAGGAAACCAAATGCCACATGAAGTCTGATGGGACGAGGTGGGGGTACTGTTACAACTCTGAGAATCTGAGGACTTTTCCTAGAGAAGATGGCATTTGAGTGAGTAGTGTTCTCCCTACGGGAATCCCCACACATTCCAACCTCACCCTCTCTTTAGTACTCTCCTATTCCTTCACCCTTGCTCCCTTGGCATTAAAGGTTCAACGTGAATTGCTTTAACTGAAGTCTTACTATTGTTTCACCTTAGATCTTCTGTCCTACCTTCCTTTGATCAATTCTATTTTAGTGATCTGTGTTTCAATAAATGTATGTTCATTGTTGATTGATTACTCTTTAATGTATGTGTGATCTTATCTGTGTGGGAACCCCTTCCACTGGCATAAGTCATAGTTTTTCCATCACAGCTTTATCTTCCTCCCACCCCCACTTCATAGATCATCTATTGATTAACTTCCTCATGACAAAACTATTCATACTCAGTAAGACTGATCCCTTGTGGGGGCAAATATTGTGGTATTTTCTCTGTTTTATAGATGAGAGAAATGAGATTCTTAGACATGAAGTGACTTGCCTAGAGTTATACAGCTAATTTGACCAAGGCAGGATTTGGATCCATTTCTTCCTGACTCAAAGTCCAGTCTTCTGCTATGTTGCCTTTTGGATAATGTTTGCTCCCTGTGTTTTCTGAAATGATGCTTTCATCCGTCCATAGAAGAGTCTGTGACCATAGTGATACAGGTACCACCTCCAGTGAATGACACTGATCTCAAGCCATCCATGCCTACTCTCCTTGTATGACTATTATATGGCTCTGTCTTCACATAGATCCTTCATGGGAATGGGGAAGTGAACTCATTATGATAGGAATTTTCCCCCAGGTCTAGTTTTATGACCCTGGGCAAGTCACGTGACCACTTTTGGCTTCAAGTTCCTCGTAAGTAGAATAAGGGAGTTGGACACTATGGCCTCTAAGTCTCCTTCTAGCATTAAATCCATGATCTATGATCTTATATAGATATCAGTGGAGCACATACACTATTCATAGGTTATCCTTTGCTCCTACTATGGAATCAGTTCATCTTTCTTCTTTATTTCTCTGCTTATACATTTGTTACCCCAAAGCTCACAACTTCTCCTGTATAATCTCTCATGGCTGATATCCATCAGCATACTGACCAATTTGGTTTATCTTCATTGGTTTTTGGGTGACCTGCAATATTAATTTTTAAGTCTTGGTCATTCTTTGACTCTCAGACATTTAGCACCACTGGAGGGATGTTGTTAAAAATGATGAGATTTTGTGTCAAGGAGAGAATCTTAGGAAGACCATTTACCATGCCATCATAATATGTTGGCATTGTAGTTGGTAGACAGTAGATACTTAAAAAGACCTGGTTGGCTGATTAACTGATGTTTGGTTTTCTGTGCTATCTGTACCTCTTTTGCTTCAAACTTTGCTCTTCTAGAAGACTTTGCCTAAAAGTATTGATTCTAGATTGTTCAGAGTTAAACCAAGCTGTCTGTTGTGCTTCAGGAAATCCTTAGAGTGTTTTTGTAGCCCCCTATCTTCCCATTCTCCTTGTTTTCAGTGTGCCTGTCTTTTCACAGCTCCTTTAGCACTGATATATTTTATTATCTTTTGTCAACCTATTTTATCCAGAATTCAATGGTGATGGGTAAACCCATTTACAAAGTAAAATATGAGGTTTATAGCAAATTTGGACATTGTACCATATGCATATTTGCTGTATATGGGATATATGGTGTGTTCAGGTAGGAATAGTACCTATAGTGTGACAGCTAGCTGAGCCCTTTTAAGGGTTGCTCAGTGACCTTTGGTTTCCACCTGTTCGTCAACTATCACCTGTGTCTCCAAGAGGCTGTAGCATGCATAGTGGCTATACTCTGATAAAACCATCCAGGCAGATTGGCTAAATCAGGTTGAGGGTAACCAACACATCTCAAATGTATTGGTGAGTTAGGGGAATGTCTACCCCAAGCATATAAATACTTCCCCTAACAGAAGGGATAGATGAGAATAGTTTGTTCCAATGGACATGAAGGCAGCTGAAACAGACACCATGGAGCCCTTAAAATTTGGTCAGACATCAAAGATACCAGGGACATCCACTGCATCTCAGTTCATGGCCAGTCGCCCTTACTTTTGTCCTGCCACTGGACTTCTATGACTCTGGAAGAAAGAATGATGACTTTGTGCAACTCTGCCTCACTTCCATTCAGTTCACATGCAAGTCAGGGTATCACCTATCGTCCACTATTTTACCCCAGCATGATGACTTGGTTGGTCCTCTTTGAAAATGAAAGATGAACAATAGCATGTAATCTATATAATCATACAATTAGGGACCTGGAAGAGAATATAGATTTATTGTTAGGACAGGGCCTATTTTATTTTTTGTCTTTGTATCCCCAGTACCTCACCCGATGCCTGGCAAACAGCAGGTAATTAATAAGTGCTAGTTGAATTTAATTAAATTATTATAACAAATTCTTAGGAACTGCCTATATTCTTTTGTAATTTGGAATTTCTCTGTATTGCAGTAAGTAAACATTTGTCTAGGACATCACCATTTTGGATTTCAGAACTGGGTAGGGGAGGGGGCACCTTATAATTCACCTAGACCAACACCCATTTTACAAATGTAGAAACTGAAATCAGGAGAGGGATTGAGTTCCCAATGTGACCCTCAAGGTCACATTGCTATGGAATAGGAAACCTGGAATGAGAATCCAGATTGTTTTTATTTCCAGTCTAGTGCCTTCCCATTGTACTAATCTCTCTTTCAATAATGACCCTATCATTAGTATTCAGAGTCTGAATTAAGGTAGAGGAACCAGAGTTCTGCCCCAGGCCCCAGAATTTATTGGATGCTGCTAACACATATAATCCTTCAGCCAGCTTGGAAACAACAAAGCTTTGTAACTAGGTAGCTTAATAATAATAAAACCTCTAGTAGATGGAGGCTTCCTTTCCCCAGTTCCCTCAACCCAGGTGAGCTCTGCCCAGATCTTACCCATTGCCCCTCTTTTGACCTCCACAATCATGTTTGTGCTCAGACACTTGACACTCACTAGCTGTGTGACCTCATTTGCCTCATCCTGGGTCATCTCTCATCATCCTGAGGAATGTCTGGTCACTGGATCCAGATGGCTCTGGAGGAGAAGTGAGGCTGGTGACCTGCACAGCCCTCCCTCACTCAAAACAAAGTCAAGTGCAAGTCATGTCGTTATTTCTCTGATGGCATGGTCTTCTTTGACAACGAAAGACAAACACACACACCTTGCCAAAGGGCACAAAAATACCCAGTTATTTTTCTGTCAAAGTGTGCCAGCAGAGGAGTTCCATGTGTATTGTTGGGGAATGAGTGAGGGTATGTTATTTACAGGCCCCTTTTCCACCAAGAACAAGAACAATTGAAGGACGCATCCCTCCTAATTACCTGTCTGTGGGGCACACTCAGACCTTTTTTTTTGTTTGCAATTACTTATTTTGATGGTACATCCATCGTGTGGGGCTGCTCGGAGGCTGCCATCTCACCCCTCATCCAGAACCTCTGTGATCCTCCTGTGACTCTTTATTTGCATGATAATTATGGATCATGTTAATAATATTATTCCCTTACCTGAAAATCCATTTAACCTGACTCAGCATACATTTGTATGCACATTAGCCTCCCTACTGGGACTATTTAAGTTGATAACAACTGAAAATATGACCATAACTGCCTTCAACAAGAAGTGTGCTGCAGCTTTGGAAGCTGATTTTTAAGGGCCTCGATGGGCCTTTGTTCTAGTTATATGAAGCAGATTTTTTTGGTCAGCCTTGACTTGTGCTTCTTCCTGTTAGTATCTGCATGACCGTCCACAAACCAATTTCCTTCACAGGGCCTGTTTCCTCATCTATAAAAGGAGTAGCTTAATATTCCAGTTCTAAATTCCAGTTCTAAATCCTAGGATCATAGTGAAGATAATTGAACTGGATACATGTAGAAAGGCATCAGGGTATCATGGAAAGATCAGCGGGCTGGGTTTTGGAAAGTCAGGGTTTGAGTCTTGGTGCTGCTTCTTATTAAGTAGCAACTTAATAATAAGGACTCACATTTATATAGCACTTCAAATTTTGCAAAGCACTTCACAAATATCTCATTTTATCTTTGAGAGAATCCTGTGAGGTAACTGCTATTATTATTCCCATTTTGCTGATGAAGAAACTGAGGCAGAAAGATGTCAAGGGAATTGCACAGAGCTAGCAAGTATCTGAAGTAGAATTTGAACTCAGGTCTTCCTGATTCCAGGTTTAGTGCTCTGTCCACTGTGGCTCCTAGTTGCCATAGTTGAATAACCAAGAGCAACCCTCTGAGCTTCAGTTTCTGAATTTGTGATATGAGCAGAATACCTTATACTATTATTAGGAAAGCTGTTTGTGAACTTTAAAAGGCTACATAATAGGGACTGTGATGATTATTACTGTCCACAGTGCTGTGGAGAAAAGAATATTGACTTTAGAATCAGGAGATGTGAACTTTAGCCTGATTCTATCACTAACCAAATATATGACGTTAGGGAAGTCTTTGCCCTTCTTTGGGCCTCAGTTTCCTCAAATGTAAAGTGATTGATTTTAAAATAAATTGATCTCTAAGACCCTTTCCAGCTATGATTCTTTTGCATGGCAGCATCCTTGCTTTCTTTTCCCCATCACATCAATGAGTTTATATTTCAAATCTCCATTTTTATAGAGACCTGGAATTTGATCCTGTTAAAATTTTAACCAAGAGTATGCTCATGAGGTCAGAATGTTTTTAGATAGGATTGTCTAAATGATTGGAGTAGGTAGCTATTTATATAGTGTGATTTGAGACACTTGATTTCAAATATCACCTCCATTCATGTGTCCCAGTATATCAATTTCAATCATCAGCATTGAAAGTAAGTCTTTAATTTTTGCCTCTCTTCTCCAGCCCTCTATTGAAATTATGCATCTAATTCAAAAAATTTCCATTTCTGTCAGAAAATATTTATGGTTACAATGGAGGGAAAAAGATGATTTTGGGGTTGTATGAATAGATATGTAGGGTCAAGGAAAAGGGAGGTGATGATTTTACTGTACTCCATTATAGACTCAGCATTATCTGGATTTTTCCTTGTGTTCTGTTCTGGGTTCTACATTTTGATAAGGACAGTGACAAACTGGAGTTCTACAAAGGAAAACTGGTGTGGGACCTTGAGACCATATCATATGAATCACTGAATTTTAGAAATGGAAGGGACCTCAGAGGCCATCTGGTTCAATCCTCACTGAATAAGAGAATGCCATCTGCAACCATTGCAAGAAATGGTTATCCAGCTTTTGCTCAAAGACCTTCCACGGTGGCCCATTCTACTTCTGGATATCTCTAATTGTTAGGAAGTCTTTTTCCTGTTATCAAGTCTACACTTATCTCCATAACTTCCACCCATTGCTACTAGGTCTGCTTCCTGGGGCCAAGTAAAATAAATAGAATCCCTTTTCCAAAAGACCGTCCTTCAAATACTTGATGGCAGTTATCATGTATTCTCTTCTTCAGGTTAAATATCCCCAAGAAGAATAGTTGAAAGAACTGGGACTTTTTGACCTGGAGAATAATAAACTTATGGGAAGCACAGTCACCATCCTTAAATATCTGTCTAATGGTCTTATGTAAGACAACCAATAATATATTGTGCGTTTTATGTATGTGGCTCCAGAAGGCAGAATGTGAACCACTGGGAATAAATAACAGTGAGGAAGATAGAAGAGATAGAAGATAGGATTCAGAGAGAGGAGAGAATTTCTTTTGTTAAAAAAAATTAGGATAATATTTTATTTTTTCCTAATTGTATGTAAAAACAATTTTTAACATTCATTTTAAAAATTTGAGTTACAAATTCTTTCTCTCCCTCCCTTTACCACTCTCTGAGATAGCAAACAACTTGATGTAGATTATTAGATGTTCAAGCATGAAAACATATTTCCATATTAGCCGTGTTGTGAAAGAAAACACGGACCAAAAAGAAACGAATACTCCAAGAAATAGAAAGTGAAAAATAGTTTGCTTTGATTTGCATTCAGACTCCATCAGATCTTTCTCCGGAGGTGGATAGCATTTTTCATCATGAGTCTTTTGGAATTTTCTTGGATTTTTGTTTTGTTGAGAAGAGCTAAGTCTTTTACAGTTGACCATCACACAATGGTGCTCTTACTGTGTACAATGTTCTCTTGCTTCTGCTCGCTTTATTTTGCATCAGTTCATACACGTCTTTCCAGGTTTTTCTGAAATCCTCCCATTTATCATTTCTACAGCACAGTAGTGCTTTACTTCATCTTGTTTGCACAACTGGTTCAGTCATTTCCCAAATGATGGGTGTAGAGGGAGTTTCTTAATAATTAAATCTTTATGAAATTGGAGTGAGCTTCCTTGAGGTCTAGTGAATTATATCCCTGGAGATCTAGTGAATGATCACTTGTCAGGGTCTTATGTCAGGGAGTTCACTCATTCATTAGGCATCTACACTTGAGACCTCTAACATCCCTTTAAATAGAAATTCTTATTTGTATACTCAAATACAGCTGGGGTCTTGTCAATGGGAGCATTCTCTCAACAAATGCAGATTGTCTTAGACACTGACTGTGTAACCCTGACCAAATGACTTAATCTTACTGGGCCTCAGTTTCCTCATCTATAGAAGGAGGGTGTTAGGTCTAATGACCTCTAAGATTCTGTTTAACTCTAAATATATGATCTTATCATCCTTCCATAACAATAATAATTAGCATTTACATAATGCTTTAAGGTTAGCAAAGTGCTTTACAAATATTACTTCCTTAGATCCTTATCACAGCCTTGGGATAGGGAAGGAAGAAAGGATGGAAGGAAAGAAGGAAGGAAAGAAGGAAAGAAGGAGGAAGGAAAAAGGAAGGAAGAAAAGCAAGGAAAGGAAGCAAAAGAGCAAGCATTTATATAGCATTTGCTATGTGCCAGGCACTCTGTGAAAAGTTTTACAAATAGTCTCATTTGAGCCTTACAGATTGTGTGGTTAGTGCTATTTTTATCCCCACTTTAGAGCTGAGGCAAACCAATGTTAAATAATGTGTGCAGGGTCACAGCATGAGTGTCTGAGGCTAGACAAATTCCTAAGTGCTAGAATGGTCCTCAATCCACTTAGTTTTACAGGTGAGCAAACCAAGATTTAAGTGGTTGAGTGACTTGGCTTACCTGGTCTCATAGCTGATAAAAATCTGATGTGGGAATTAAGCTAGGATCTTTGTGACTTAAAGTACAGCATTCTATCTAGTATCCCATGCCTCACCATCTTGACTTATGCAACCCCACCCCTGGGGAATTAGAGACTTCTTGTTTGCATACTCTGAAAAAGTGGTATATCTCATTCTCATTAGTCTAATGTATGTATGGTTGGTTTTTGAAGTGTTAAATATGAATTATGCATAGAGCAATAGGGCTGAAATGTTGTCATGATAAAATTTTAATTACTGTACACAATATTGCTGACAAGACAACAAATTGAATATCACTGACAAGATGTCTCTCCTCTGAAACGTGTTTTATTAGCATGTCCACTGTTGATGATAAGGTAATGAATTACCCCCACTGAGTTACAACAACTGTAATTCTGAAAAATAATTCCCTAGGAAAAATTAATTATTTAAATGCGATCTTAGGAAGCAGCAATTTATTTCTTTTTGAGAGAAAAATGTTCACATAGGAATTTTTCCCTTATTTGAAGTCTCCAAAAAAAAAAAAATGATAAATGACCACTTGTTGGATATGGAAGGGAATCTGCTGGAATGGAAGGTCTCTGAGGTCCCTTCCAATCTTGTGATTCTCTGATCTCTTAGAATTTTAATACTTTTAAAGAACCCCAATTTAGAACTAAGCATACAGGTATATATTAGAACAAGCTCCACAGGTCTATTAAGATTACCTTTTCCTAAAACAAGGAGATTTTGAATGAAAGGAACAATCTGTTTTCCTAAAAGATAGGACATTTATTTTTGTTACAGTCAAGTTTTTGTTTTGTTATAACATTCTGTTATGACTCTAGTCTTCATTGATCTCAACTTTTAATTTTCTCATTATCATTACTATTTTAAATTTTAATTTTAAATTTATTATCTATACTATACTATATAGTGTACTTCATTGTGCACTGGCTTATTTTATCATTATCTGGGCTGTACTATGTTAACATTTCTGAAGTTTGGTTTTTAAATGTTGAATTTGTTCTTTGTGTCATGGTATCCTACATTTTTAAAAAAGACCTTCCACTCCCCAAAACCGCTTCTCTTCAAATAATAAAATTTTTTTTGACCCTTTAGGAAGTATCAGGCAAAGACTGTTAATGAGCAGACTTAAAACTAGAGAAATAGTTTACAGTAATGATGTGCTTTGAGTGAGTGGATGGGAAGTCATGCTGCAGATGCAAACATCTATCACAGTCTCCTTGAGAGTGGACCTAGCTAGAGAGAGCATGCTGAATCTGGGGGATTCCTCTGAAAGGACGATGATAAAGAGGTACTGAAGTAGACTCTAATTGGTCAGCAGTTGAAAAAAATCCTGAATCAAACTGGAATATTTCTAAAGATGAATGGTTTAACCGACCACTGTTTGATACTATTGGTACTCAATGAGGACTACAGAGTAGATAGAGAGCTATCCATTGGGGACAGAAAGACAAATTAGAGTTGTAACTCTGTGTGACCCTGGACAAGTCACTTCTCACTTCCTCTAATTATTTATATATAATTCCTCTAATTAATTATATAGTATGTTTATAATGTATTTATATACTATACATAATAATATGTCATATAAACATATTTACATAAATATTCTATGTATGTAATATATAATAACAGGTAATTTCCTCAGCTTCGACCTCTACTTATAGCAGTTTGATACACAGCTTACAAACACAAGCACAAACACACATACCTATATAGACATATAGCACACATATACAGCATATATGTGTTTATGTGTATACATATATAAGAAAGCACTGGTGAGTGAATCATCTGCCTTATGTTTTTTATTGTATTTATCCACCAGGCATCCTTCTTTACCTGTTGGCAACTACCCAAACTGTTGACTTGTGCCTAGGGTGAACTACCCTGCCCTGACAGCACTGTCTTAGAACTCTAAATCCTGTTTAGTGATTTCTAGGTTTACACACACAATTTCCCTTTGACTGTTCAAGTACTGACAACCTCTAGAAACTTTACTCAGAAAAGACTGATGCTTTAACCAGTGAAGTTTCTTCCACTGATACATGTTTCCAGCTGACTTCAGCTTCTGGTTCTCTGTCTCCTGGCCCTTTAACTCAACTCCATTGACTCCTTATCATTTCCAGGATCAAATATTAAATTGTCTGGCATTTAAAACTTTCATGATCTACCCTCATCCCCTACCAGATCTTTCGAGTCTTATTCCATCTTACTCTGCCCCCACAGGCTTTGTGATCCAGTGAAATCCTCCTGGCTGTTGCCCTAATGAGACATTTCATCTCCCAGTGCTGGGCATTTTCATGACTTGAACCATCGCGCTTCTTACCTCTACCTCTTGGCTTCTATGACTTCTGTCAAATCTCAACTGCAATCTCACCTTTATCCAGGAAGCCTTTTCCCATTCCTTAATTCTAGTGCCTTCCTACTGTTAATTGTTTTTCAGTTTATCCTGTATATAGTTTATTGGGACCCAATTATTTGCATGTCATCTCCCACGTTAAACAAGGAGCTCCTTGAGGACAGGGACTATCTTTTGCCTTTCTTTGTATTCCCAGTATTTAGCACAGTTTCTGGCAATTGGATGATAGTTAATTACCGACTATGTCACTCTTATTGACTTACATCTTTCTGGGTCCCTGTAACATGACAGAGTTGATTTTGAGGATTTCTGAAGTACTTCTCAGCTCTATAATGGCACTTCTCTGTTACCATGACTTTTGTGTACTTTATATACTACTAGGTATAGTCAGTCAACAAGCATTTATAAGCCCTTACAGTATCCCAGGAACTACACTAAGTTCTAAGGATGCAGAGAAAGGTAGACATGTGGTCTCTTCCCTTAAGGGGCTCACAATCTAGTGGCTGAGAAGTCTGAAGTACAGGCTGGTGAGAAATGAAGGACCAGGATGCTAGGGAAGCTTTCAGGTATGTAGTAATTGTTGGCCCGCTTAGCTATTGCCAGTGGACTGCTTTTATCAGTTTTCATGCTAATTATTCCATGTTCTGTGTCTTTTTTTCCCCCTGCCTGTCATCTGTACCTGAAATGCTTTCCCTCCTCACTTCTGACTTCAACTTCATGAAAACTCAGATGAAATCTTATCTTTTGCAAGAGGTCTTTCCAGCTGAGCCCATCTATCTTCCTTTTCTCTCTCCCTTGTTCTCCCTCACTCTCATTAATTTATCCTTCCCTCAGAGAATATTTTCCATTTATACTGTCTATAATTTATATATACGTGGTCATTTCTGTATTTTCTCCCCCATTAGCATGTTAGCTTCTTGAAGACAGGGACTCTTTTCGCCTTCGTTTTATTCCTATAACTTAGCATAATTCCTGTCACACAGTAAGTATTTACTAAATGCCCCTTGAATGGACTTTCCAAAATGTCTTTCAGGCTTGAAGATAATCAGTCATATAGTTAGTTACCACATACAATAAGGTGAGCTAAACCTGCAAAAAATTCAGTTAGTTTCATGCTACTTTACCAAAGTTCTGTCTGAATGCTTTTTCATAATGTAGAATGAATACTGAATTCTTGCATAACATATGTACTAGTAGGTCCTGTTAAGCCACAAAGTATCAGAAAGAGAACCAGTGGCCTTGTTGTACCTGAGGACTAACCAACCTAAATCCCAGAGAAGTCTATCACCACAAAGGTGACGAATAGTTAATGGCCACTCACAAAGTCGTTTTCTGAGGTGTCCAGTGGCTATGGTTCATGGTGTTGGAGGGAGGACCAATAGTAATGAAATCCCACATCCTTCAAATGTTGATAGAAAGTAATTAAATGCCTGTTTAAGTCATCTCATGGCAAACTTGGACTTTAGAAATATTGTTTTGTACAGATAACACATTTTGTAAATTACTTTGGGGTCTATATTCAGCCAGCTTTTATCTCAAACAGTTAGAGAGGAGTGGAGTCAAAATAAATATTAGGTATGGTTTTATTATATCAGAAAATTGCAAGGTGCAAAGCTGAAGCAAGGCTGAGATGATTACCATAATTAAATGGTGCCTACACTAAGCTCTTTTCCCTTGGATCCAACTTCTGCCCACAGAGATGTTTGGCTACCGAGATTAGTTCTGCGTACATATTTCTTAATGAGGACTTGCATTTTCTTTGCTTATTAGGCTGCGGAACCACTGCTGTGTCTCAAAGTATTGGAGTGTTAGGCTGAGGAAAATTGCAGGAGAAGACTGTTTTTCCCTTGTAGTTTAGATAAGGTACACTAATTTAATGGTTATTTTTCTCTACAACTAGGTATCTTATTGTTAAAGGACAGTAGTATGTGATTGTCCCATTAAATGTCCTGAAATCCAACAAGTGGGTTCTCAGCTATGCTTCTGGTCTAGAAATAAATCTACCTCCTCACCTCTACCCCTTGGTATTCTTGGTTGCCCCGAGATGCAGCTCAAATCCTACCTTTTATAGCAATCCACCCTGCTATTGTCTTCCAAGTTCCAATAGCCTTCCCCTCTAATATGAGTTGTATATATCTTGTGTATAGTTTGATTTACATAATGTATGTCCCTCTTTAGATGGTAAACTCCTTGAAGTAGGGACTATTCTTTTACTTTTTTTGTCTTTTTGTATCCCTACCCTTTATTATAATACCTGGCACATAGTAAGTCCTTAATAAATGTTGACTGAATGCTTTTTTGATTCCATTTTCCTTGTATATTCCTCCTCTAATATCCTACTTAAGAGCTCCATTTGTTGTAGAAGTCTCCCTGGGTTCTCAGAGGTTATGCCAGGGAAGCAAAACCAACCAAGCTGGGAAGGATCAGCTGAGGAAATTTTACGTGAGGACCAGCCTACTTATGCTTGGGTTAAAGTATGATTATACTATCCCCTGGATGATGGAAATTTTTGGTTACAAAAATTCATGAAACTGCCTACTAAAATGCAGAAGATATATAACCTTCATTGGTAGACAGAGGCCCCAGAAGGATAAAATTGCAGGTCTTTTGAAATGACAAAGAACTAAGTTTTCATATTATATCATTGTTTCAAGAAATTTAGTCTACCTAGGTCAATGTTGACAAATGTCTCTGAGACATGGTATATGCTAAAGCCAGATAGCAGCACTTTATTTGCCTAATAAAATTCATGTGATATTCTGAACCTACTTCCTCAAGCCTATGAGATTTGGAGACTACCTTTTATCTATGAATTTTACTTATGTAATCAAAATACTTTTCCTTCTCCACTCCCCTGTCTATCTGCTGTTTTCAGAATAACCTGTAATATACCTTCATATTTTTGTGGTTCCAGAAATCCCATTGTCAACCCTCTTCAATGTAACACTGAATTACAATAATTAGCTCATTTTAAGCCTAGATAGCAGAACTTGATGAATTCTTTTTTCATTTCAAGGAAAAATCCTATAAATGTAGAGAAATAGTGCTGATTCAAATTTGTACCAAGGGTGGGGCTAATTCAGTGCCACATAAGGTAACTGAGAGAATGAAATAGCATGATTTATAGCAGCTCCCAATTAGTTTAAATAATTTAAGTGGTCACATATATTCAACTTTGTACTATTTGAAATTAATATGGTAATAATTAGTTCCAACCCAATGGAATGAATTCAAATTCAATGAATTGAAAGCCCTAGTATGAGTTCAAATAATAAAACTACTTTACAAGGTCCATTATTCACACTAATCGAGACCTAGCTGTACATAAAAACACTTTGTCATCATTAAAGAAGAAAGTCTAACAAGTAAGCTTATCAAATATGTGGTTTATACAAAGTGAGAAAGGATAGCTAAGATCCTGGATGACAGACCCAGTATCCCCAGAGTCCCTGATAGGCTAGAATGAAAGGCTAAATTAATGCAAAGAAATTTAAATCTTGATGAATGTAAAGACTTTCAGGGGGGCAGAGCCAAGATAGTGGAGTAACAGCACTGACTTTCTAGAGTGCTTCTGCCAAGCCGAGCCAAATACCTGTAAAAAAACTGCTCTAAACAAACTCTGGAGCTGCAGAACCCACAGAATGATGGAGTGAAGTAAATCTCCAGCCCAAGATAGCCTGGAAAGTCACTGGGAAGTGTCTCTCATGGGAGCAGAGCACAGTCCTGTATGGGCTGAGCAGGCATAGACAGGACCTGAGGAGGCCTTGGGGTAACTCAATCTCTTACATCTGTGGTGGTTTCCAGACTTCATGACTCCAAAATGCTGAGGATAAATTGGGATGTCAGTGGAAAAAGCCTATGGGACCAGTGTAGGAAAGTGGAGTGGTCTGACCCCAGTCCCAGGGTGGCAGAGGAGGGAGGGGGCAGAGGACCGTCCAGCAGCCACAGCAGCAGCAGGAGAAGCTGCAGCCACTGTTTCTGGAGCTCTAGGTCTACACATTGTGGGAGATTCGAGCTGCCAACTGTACACTCCCCAATCCCACTGGAAGTAGAGAACTACCTTAACAAAGAGCTCAAAAGTCAAGTTTTCCCCAAGGCTGGGGAAACGAGCAAAAACCAGAAAAAGTATCATACTATAGAATCTTACTTTAGTGACAAGGAAGGCCAAAGCATACAAATAGAAGAAAACAAAGGCAAAGTTCCTCCATCCAAAGCCTCCAAGAAAAATACAAATTAGTCTCAGGCCATTGAAGAGCTCATAAAGGATTTTGGATCTCAAGTAAGAGAAGTAGAGTAAAAATTGGGAAGCGAGATGAGAGTGAGGCCAGAAAATCATGAAAAATGAGTCAACTGCTTACTAAAAGAGACCCAAAAATATGCTGAAGAAAAATAATACTTTAAAAAATAGACTAACCCAAATGGCAAAAGAGATTCAAAAAGCCAATGAGGTGAAGAATGCCCTAAAAAGCAGAACTAGTCGGATGGTAAAGAAGATCCAAATTCTCACTGAAGAAAATAATTCCTTAAAGATTAGAATGGAGCAGATGGAAGCTAATGACTTTATGAAAAATCAGGAAATTATAAAACAAAGGAATGAAGAAATAGCAGACAATGTGAAGTATCTCATTAGAAAAACAACTGACTTAGAAAATAGATCTAGGGGGGAGGAGCCAAGATGGCAGAGTAGAAAGACTCATGTATGCTAGCTCCGAATCCACAGCCCAGAAATTTTCTGTAAAAAGAACTCCCCACAAATTCTGGAACACTGCAAGCCATGCAGAAACACAGTGGAAGAGATTTCCATTCCAGAGAGCCCTGGAAAGCCGTCCCCAGGGGTCCATCAAGCCCCGGACAGCAGAGCCCACCCCTGCGCTGCCCTGGCCGTGTGGCCCCAGAGGAGCAGATGTCAGCAGGCTTTAGCTACAGAACCTCCAGCAATTGCGAAACTCCCTCCACCCACAGGCGCTCCAGGTCAGTGAGAGAGACTTCTGGGCTGGCTGAGAGGGGAGCCAGGTGTCTCCATGACTCGGGCCCCCTTGGGAGGCATCGGTGGAGGGAGTGGAAGAGGCAGCGGCAGAGGCAGCAGCAGAGGCAGCAGTGGCGGCCTGGGACTCCCAGAGCAGCAGGCAGGAGCTCAGGACCATTACCGAAGGTCTCTGCATAAACCCCCTGTGGGAACTGAGCCTAGGAGACGGCCCTGCCCCCACCTGCTCCATTACTGAAGGTCTCTGCATAAAGTCCCTGAGGGAACTGAGCCTAGGAGGCGGCCCTGCCCCCACTCAAGCACCAGAACTTAAGCTCACATTGAATAGCAGCTACTCCCGCCACGGAAAGCCCATTTGAATCTCAGACCCCAAGCAGTAGCTGGGCGGATTTAGGTGGGGGTGGAGAGGAATCTCAGAAGTCAAGCAACTGGCTGGGAAAATGCCCAGAAAAGGGAAGAAAAATAAGACCATAGAAAGCTACTTTCTTGGAGGACAGATGTTCCCACCTTTCAATTCTGATGACGAGGAACTATTCTTACCATCAGGGAAAGACATGGAGGTCGGGGCCTCTCTATCCCAGATATCTGAGGTGGATGTCCAGTGGCCTCAGGCCATGGAAGAGCTCAAAAAGAATTTTGAAAATAAAGTTAGAGAGGTGGAGGAAAAACTGGGAAGAGAAATGAGAGAGATGCAAGAAAAGCATGAAAAACAGGTCAATACCTTGCTAAAGGAGACCCAAAAAAATGCTGAAGAAAATAACACCTTGAAAAATAGGCTAACTCAATTGGCAAAAGAGGTTCAAAAAGCCAATGAGGAGAAGAATGCATTCAAAAGCAGAATTAGCCAAATGGAAAAAGAGGTTCAAGAGCTCACTGAAGAAAACAGTTCTCTCAAGATCAGAATGGAACAGATGGAATCTAATGACTTTCTGAGAAACCAAGAAATCACCAAACAAAACCAAAAGAATGAAAAAATGGAAGATAATGTGAAATATCTCACTGGAAAAACAACAGACCTGGAAAATAGATCCAGGAGAAACAATTTAAAAATTATGGGACTACCTGAAAGCCATGATCAAAAAAAGAGCCTAGACATCATCTTTCATGAAATTATCAAGGAAAACTGCCCTGATATTCTAGAACCAGAGGGCAAAATAAGTATTCAAGGAATCCAGTGATCACCACCTGAAAGAGATCCAAAAAGAGAAACTCCTAGGAACATTGTGGCCAAATTCCAGAATTCCCAGGTCAAGGAGAAAATATTGCAAGCAGCTAGAAAGAAACAATTCCAGTACTGTGGAAATACAATCAGGATAACTCAAGATCTAGCAGCTTCTACATTAAGGGATCGAGGGGCATGGAATAGGATATTCCAGAAGTCAAAGGAACTAGGACTCAAACCAAGAATCACCTACCCAGCAAAACTGAGTATAATACTTCAGGGGAAAAAAAAATGGTCTTTCAATGAAATAGAGGACTTTCAAGCATTCTTGATGAAAAGACCAGAGCTGAAAAGAAAATTTGACTTTCAAACACAAGAATGAGAAGAAGCATGAAAAAGTAAACAGCAAAGAGAAGTCATAAGGGACTTACCAAAGGTGAACTGTTTACATTCCTACATGGAAAGACAATATTTGTAACTCTTAAAACTTTTCAGTATCTGGGTAGTTGGTGGGACCACACACACACATACACACACACACACACATGCACACCCACGCACACACATGTACATGCGTGCGTGCACACATACACACATGCATGCACATACAGAGACAGAGAGCACAGGGTGAATTGAATAGGATGGGACCATGTCTTAAAAGAAATTAAGGTAAATGGTGAGAGAGAAATGCAGTGGGAGGGAAGAGGGTGAAATGGAATGGGGTAAATTATATCTCATTCAAGAGGCAAACAGGAGACTTTTTAGTGGAGGGAAGAAGAGGAGAGCTGAGAAAAAAACATGAAGTTTACCTTCATCACATTCGACTAAAGGAAGGAATAAAATGCACACTCATTTTGGTATGAAAACCTATCTTACAATACAGGAAAGTGGGGGAGAAGGAGATAAGCAGGGTGGGGGGGGATGATGGAAGGGAGGGCAATGGGAGGAGGGAGCAATTTGAAGTCAACACTCTTGGGGAGGGACAGGATCAAAAGACAGAATAGAAACAATGGGGGGCAGGATAGGATGGAGGGGAATATAGTTAGTCTTACACAACACGACTACTATTGAAGTCATTTGCAAAATTACACAGATATGGCTTATATTAAATTGCCTGCCTTCCCAAAAGGGAATGGGTGGGGAGGGAGGGATGGGGAGAAGTTGCAATTCAAAGTTTTAGGAATAACTGTTTAGTATTGTTCTTGCTTCTAGGAAATAAGAAATACAGTTAATGGGGGAATAGAAAGTCATCTGGCCCTACAGGACAAAAGAGAAGATCGGGCTAAGAGAAGGGAGGGAGGATAGAAGAGAGGGCAGATTGGTGATAGGGAAAATTAGAATGCTTGGTGTATTGGGGTGGGGGGAGGAGACAAATGGGGAGAAAATTTGGAACCCAAAATTTTGTGAAAATGAATATAAAAAGTTAAATAAATAAATTTAATTAAAAAAAAGAAGAAAATAGATCTAGGAGAGATAATTTAAAAATTATGGGACTACCTGAAAGCCATGATCACAAAAGGGCCTACACATCATCTTTCATGAAATTATCAAGGAAAACTGCCCTGATGTTGTAGAATCAGAGAGTAAAATAAATATTGAAAGAATCCACTGATCACCTTCTGAAATAGATCTGAGAAGAAAAACTCTTAGTAATTTTGTAGCCAAATTCCAGTTCCCTGGTGAAGGAGAAAAATATTTCAAGCAGCCAGAAAGAAACAATTCGAGTATTGTGGAAATGCAATGAAGATAACACAAGATCTAGCAGCTTCTACATTAAGGGATTGCGGGGCTTGGAATATAATATTCCAGAAGTCAAATGAGATAGGATTAAAACCAAGAATCACCTACCCAGCAAAACTGAGCATAGTACTTCGGGGGAAAAAATGGCTATTCAATGAAATAGAAGACTTTCAAGCATTCTTAATGAAAAGACCAGAGCTGAATAAAAATTTTGACTTTCAAACACAAGAATCAAGAGATGCATGCAGAGGTAAATAGGAAAGAGAAATCATAAGCTTTTTCAACGTAGGGGCAAAGGGGAGAGGGGAGAGGGAAAAAGTGAAGCTTACTCTCATCACATTTGGCTTAAGGAAGGAATAACATGCACGCTTAATTTGGTATGAAAATTTATCTTACACTATAGAAAAGTAGGGGAGAAGGGAGGCCAAATGGGAGGAGAAGGTAATTAGAAGTAAACACTTTTGGGGAGGGACAAAATCAAAAGAGAGAATAGAATAAATGGGGAGAAGGGTAGGATGGAGGAAAATATAGTTAGTCTTTTACAACATGATGTTTATGGAAGTCTTTTGCATAACTACACATGTATAACCTATATCGAATTGCTTGCCTTCTCAGTGGAGATGGGTGAGGAGGGAGGAAGGGAGAGAATTTGAAACTCAAAGTTTTAAGAACAAATGTTAAAAACTGCTTTTGCATGCAAGTGAGATTTCTTATTTGAAATACAAGTAATTGGGTATAGAAATCTATCTTAACCTACAAGAAAATAGAGGAGAAGGGGATAAGGGAAGGGTGTGATAGATGGGAGGGCAGATTGGAGGAAAGAGTAATCAGAATACATGATGTCTTGGGGTAGAGGGAGGGGAGAGGTGGGGAGAAAATTTGGAACTCAAAATCTTACGGAAATGAATGTTGAAAACTAAAAATAAATAAATAATTTTTTTTAAAAAAAGTGAAAAAAATTACTTTCATTCAGGTTAAAAAAATCTGCTTCACAAACATAACATAGTAAAGATAAGGTCAAACAACTTGTGAAAAAGATCTGAGGTTTTTAGTGGACCAAAAGTATGGCAGCCCTCACCCCACACCTCCCCTCCCCAAAAGAAGGAAAGAAAAGATAAAAAGGAAGGTAAATGAGATCTTTGAGACATTAAGAGAAGTATAGTGCCTTTTCCATAGGTTCTTGTGATGTCCAGGTCACACTGGAAGTATGTTATTCACTTTTGGGCACTCCATTTTTAATGAGAGCATTGATAAACTGAAGACCATGCAGAGAAGGGGGGCCAGAATGGTGAGGGGGGAATTGAGACTGTGCCATAAGAAGATGGATCACAAGAAGCTGAGGTGGCTTGTATTGGAGTAGATCTGAAAGAGGGAATGTTTTAGGGATACTATCTATAGCCTTTCTGGGTTACACATGGAAGGAAGTTTAGACTTGTTCTGTTGTTTTGGAAAGGGTAGAACTAGGACCATTTGGTAGTAATTAGGTTAATTTAGGACTAATATACAAATATATATGTATATATGAATACTTCCTCACAATTAGCACTATCTATCCCACAGTAGAATAGATTATCTCAGGAGATACTGGGTTCCTCTTCAATGGAGATACTTAAGCAAAGGTTGGATGGCTCTTTGTTGATAATGTTGTAGAAAAGATTTCTGGTCAATTGTGAGTTGATGAAGACTATAAGATTATGATTGTAAATGCTGCTGACATGGAAATCATTTTTGAGGTTCTTTAGTCCACCCACCCATTTTACAGATGAAGAAGGAGGTCTGGAGAGGTTGTCAGTCAACAAATATCTGAGTGCCTATTTTGTGTTAGCCATTGAGCTAAAAGTGGGGGATGAAAAGAAAGGCAAATTCTATAAACAACAAAACCCCCGAAATCCACTGAAAACAAAATCATACAGTCTTGACTTTCAACAGGAATTCACAGTTTGATGTGGGAGACAATATGCAGATAGCTATGTATAAACAAGGTATTCACAGAATAAATTGAAGATCATCAACAGAGGGAAGATACTGACATTTAGGAAACATTGGCCAAGGCTGAAGAGGTAGTAAGGGGGAAAGCCAATATATGAACTGAGGCCATGTGACTCTAAATTCAATGTTCTTTTGTTTTGTTCCTAGACCAGATGGACCTTAAGGTCTCTTCCAACATTTAAAGTCTGTGAATCTTTTTTTTGAAGGCAATTATAATCCATAACATTAAAATATTATAGTATAATTATCTTAATTATCTCATATATAAATGTAAAGGATTATTAAAATTCTATTATACCAAAGGGAAAGATAATTGAGGCTTGATGGAAACACTCAGTGAAAAAGGTTAGCTATATGCTACATAAAGAACTTACTTTTTAACCTGGAATAATTACTGAGCCTTAGAAAATCATCCTACAGCAGTTGAGCTTTTTTTTAAGTGAGTCAATGGAAAATTAGGTCTTAGTAGGAAGCTTATCATTCACAGCTCCAGTGATGCTGAAATAATAGTCTGCTTGGCAACCAGTTTCCTGACACTTGGCTATGGATTCAAAGAAATTTGTGTGAACCTCCTTTCTTCTTTTGGTCATGACGAAAAACCTTCAGAAAGAGTAAACTGTCAGCTGAAACCACTCTTTCCAAAATTACCAATCATCTCTTAATTGCCAAATCTGATAGCCACTTATCAGTCCTCATCCTTCAGTCTTTGGCATCCTTTATTACCATTTTCTCTTGGATTTTTTTGCCTCATTGTGTTTTCATGACATTACTATTCCTGGATTTCCCTCCTACCCTTCTGACCACCCATTCTCAGTACCCATTGCTAGGTCATCATCTAAAAGGTGCCCCCTGAAAGTGGATACACTATGAAACTTTTTCCTGGACTCTTTTCTCTTCTTTCTCTATCAATCTCTTGGTGATCTCCTAACAATTAATTGCCAGTGACTGCCAGATCTGTATTTCTAGCCCTATTATCTTTCCTGAACTGTCTCCACTAACTGCTTACTGGGGATCTTGAAATGGATGTGCTATAGTTACCTCATCCACAACACATCCCAAACTCAACTGCTTATGTTTCTCTCTCCCTTAACCCAAAACATCCCTCTTTTGAACTTATCTGTTTCTTATCAAGTTGTCACCATTTACTGCATCACCCTAATTTGTGATCTCAGTGTTCTCTTCTGTTTTCCTTCTCCGTGACTCCATATATCAATAATCAATGGTCATGTCTTGCGTTTTCTACCTCCATAGTAAGTCTTATATACCTTCCTTTCTCTTTGCTAACACAGCCATTACCTGCATTCAAGCTCCAATCACCATTTGCCTGGTCACTATCATTGTCATTAAATTGCTCTCACTGTTTCAAATTTTGCCCCTCTCCATTTTTTCCTTGACAGAACCACCAAAATGATCTCCCTAAAGGGCAGGTCTGACGCTGTAACTTTTATTTAATGGTCTCTAGTAGCCTACCATTACCCTCTGGATCACCTGTAAACAAACTCTTCTCTTTGGCATTTTAAGCACTTCATAACCTGGCACCAAACTACTTTTTAAGTCTTGTTATACGTTACTCCTCCCCTCCCCACTCTGCTCCTCCACCCCATGCATACTTCAGTTCATTCTAAATGGCCTTTTGGCTTTTTGGCACATGTGGCTCTCCATCTTCCTCTCCTTTGCAATGGCTCTCCTTTGTGCCTAGAATGCATTCCCTTTTCACCTTCATCCTTCCAAATTCCTCTTTTGCTTTAAGTCTCAGCCCAGGTGTTGTCTTTTATGTAAGGTCTTTCCTGATCCCAGATGTTATAGTTCCTCTATATACATTTTGGTGGTATAGTAGGGAGAGCACTGAGTCTGTTCTCAGGAAAACAGAGTTCAGATATGGTCTCAGACATTTACTAGCTGTGTCACTTAACATCTTTCTGCCTCAATTTCCTCAACTGTAAAGCACTTGCCTCCCAGGCTTGTTGTGAAAATCAAATGTGACAATATTTGTAAAGCACTTATCACAGTTTCTGGCACACAGTAAGGGCTTAATAAATGCTTTTGTCTCCCCTTTCTATTGATGTTCTGTCTTTTGCTATCAGAGAGTAAGTCAAGTCAAGAAGCATTTATTTAGAAGTGCTATTTCCCAGGCACTGTGCTCAGTCCTTGGGAAAACAAAGAAAGGTAAATAATAACTTCTGTCCTCAGGAACTCACAGCCTATCAGAGAGATGCCATGTAGGCAGCTATGTTCAAACAAGATATCTTGCTGTTGCTGTTAGTCATTTGTTTCAGTCATGCCTGAGTCTTCATGACCCTGTTTGAGGTTTTCTTGGCAAAGATACTGGAGTGGTTTGCCATTTCCTTCTACATCTTATTTTATGGATAAGGAAACTGAGGCAAACAGGGTTAAGTGCCCAGGGTCACATGGCTATTAAGTGTCTGAGGCCTGATTTGACCTCAGGAAAATGAGTCTTGCAGACTTGGAATTGGCATTCTACCCACTGTGCTACCAAGTTCCCCATATACCATAAAAGAAAGGATAAATTGGAGGTAATATCAGAGGGACAGATTAGAATGAAGGGAGACTGTGGCAGGCTTCTTCTAAGGGTAAAATTTTAACTGAGACTTGGAGGAAACCAAGAATTCAAGGAGACAGAAGTGATTTGGAGTGCATGCCTTTTTTTTTATAAGCAAATATTTTCCTTTATTTTTTTAAAATATTTATTTATTTAACTTTTCAACATTCATTTCCACAAAATTTGGGGTTCCAAATTTTCTCTCCATTTTTTCCCTCCCCCACCCTAAAATTCTGAGCATTCTAATTGCCCCTATCACCAATCAGCCCTCTCTTCTAACATCCCTCCCTTCCCTTATCCCCATCTTCTCTTTTGTCCTGTAGGGCAAGATAACTTTCTATATCCCATTACCTGTATTTCTATTTCCTAGCTGCAAGAACAATACTCAACACTTGTTCCTAAAACACTGAGTTCCAACTTCTTCCCATCCCTCCCTCCCTGCCCATTCCCTTTGGGAAGGCAGGCAATTCAATATAGGCCGTATCTGTGTAGTTTTGCAAATGACTTCCATAATAGTCATGTTGTGTATAACTATAATTCCCTCCATCCTATCCTGCCCCACATTGCTTCTATTCTCTTTTAATCCTGTCCCTCTCCAAGAGTGTTGACTTCAAATTGCTCCCTCCTCCCACTGCCCTCCCTTCTATCATCCCCCCACCCTACTGATCCCCTTTTCTCCAACTTTCCTATATTGTAAGATAGGTTTTCATACCAAAATGAGTGTGCATTTTATTCCTTCCTTTAGTCGAATGTGATAAGAGTAAACTTCATATTTTTTCTCTCACCTCCCCTCTTTTTTCCTCCAATGAAGTCTTTTATTTGCGTCTTTTATGAGAGATAACCCGTCCCATTCCATTTCTCCCTTTCTCCTCCTAATATATTTCTCTCTCACTGATTAATTTCATTTTTTAAGATATGATCCCATCCTATTCAATTCACCCTGTGCTCTCTGTCTCTGTCTCTCTCTCTGTGTCTGTGTGCGTTTGTGTGTATGTGTGTGTGTGTGCGCACGTGTGTGTGTGTGTGTGTGTGTGTGTGTGTGTAATCCCATCAACTACCCAGATACTGAAAAAAGTTTCAAAAGTTACAAATATTGTCTTTCCATGTAGGAATGTAAATAGTTCAACTTTGGTAAGTCCCTTATGATTTTTCTTTGCTGTTTACCCTTTCATGCTTCTCTTGATTCTTATATTTGAAGGTCAAATTTTCTCTTCAGTTCTGGTCTTTTCAACATGAATACTTGAAAGTCCTCTATTTCATTGAAAGACCATTTTTTTCCCTGAAGTATTATACTCAGTTTTGCTGGGTAGGTGATTCTTGGTTTGAGTCCTAGTTCCTTTGACTTCTGGAATATCATATTCCACACCCTTCAATCCCTTAATGTAGAAGCTGCTAGATCTTGTGTTATCCTGATTGTATTTCCACAATACTTGAATTGATTCTTTCCAGCTGCTTGCAATATTTTCTCCTTGACCTGGGAACTCTGAAATTTGGCCACAATGTTCCTAGGAGTTTATCTTTTTGGGTCTCTTTCAGGCATTGATCAATGGATTCTTTCAATACTTATTTTCCCCTCTGGTTGTGGAATATCAGGGCAGTTTTCCTTGATAATTTCATGAAAGATGATGTCTAGGCTCTTTTTTTGATCATGGCTTTCAGGTAGTCCCATAATTTTTAAATTGTCTCTCCTGGATCTATTTTCCAGGTCAGTTGTTTTTCCAATGAGATATTTCACATTCTCTTCCATTTTTTCATTCTTTTGGTTTTGTTTTGTGATTTCTTGGTTTCTCAGAAAGTCATTAGATTCCATCTGTTCCATTCTAATTTTTAAAGAACTGTTTTCTTCAGTGAGCTTTTGAACCTTCTTTTCCATTTGGCTAATTCTGCTTTTGAAAGCATTCTTCTCCTCATTGGCTTTTTGGACCTCTTTTGCCAATTGAGTTAGCCTATATTTCAAGGTGTTATTTTCTTCAACATTTTTTTGGGTCTCCTTTAGCAGGGTGTTCACTCACTTTTCATGCTTTTCTTGCATCTCTCTCATTTCTCTTCTCAGTTTTTCCTCCATCTCTCTAACTTGATTTTCAAAATCCTTTTTGAGCTCTTCCATGGCCTGATCCCATTAAATATTTATTTTGGATGTTTGGGATACAGAAGCCTTGACTTTTTTGTCTTTCCCTGATAGTAAGCATTGTTGTTCCTCATCAGAAAGGATGGAAGGGGATATCTGTAAACCAAGAAAGTAACCTTCTATGGTCTTATTTTTTTCCCTTTTTTGGGCATTTTCTCAACCAGTTACTTGACTTTTGGGTCCTTTGTCAAGAGTAAGGTATACTCTGGGGACCTGTAAGATATCCATTCCTCCAAGGTGGCACAATCCAATGTGTGCTAGTCTGGGCGCAGGAAAGGAATTTTGTGCCCAGAATCTTAGCAGCGTTTCCTCTCCACAGGCACCTGATCTCCAGTTCTGCCAAGCTAGAACTGTGGGGGGTGGGATTCAGTCAAGCTGCGGGGGCAGGGCCTCCATTCAGTGGGAGACCAAGACCAGCTGCCTCAGGGCATCTACAAAGGGCCAAGGTAAGACTCAGCTCTTCAGTGCCCCCAGGGCTTTTTACCATCCAGCTAAGGTCTCAGGCTGCTATAGGGGCTGCCCCGAGAACTCCTGCCACCTGCCTGATATGAAGACCCTTCTCCCTTCCTGGCCAGCTGAATAAACCCCGTGACTGAACTTTGGTGCCTGTGGACCCTCTGCTGCTGGGACTGGGGATTCCATGACTGGAGATTCTTCCCCAGAGGGCTGTTCACAAGCCATGCACGTGTGGCCAAGGCTGGGCCGGGCTCTGTGCTCTGGGATGGGCTCCACTCTCTGAGTTCCGCTCCATGTCCAAGGCAACTGACTGTTTCCTGTGAGTCTTTCAGGTCACCCTGTGCTGGAAAACTCCTCCACTCTGTTGTTCTCCACTTTTGCTGCTCCAAAATGTGCTGAGAGTCCCTCTCTACAGGTGTTTTATGGCCTGTGTGGGGTCAGCCTCCATATGTATGTCTTTCTACTCCGCCATCTTGGCTCTGCCCCTGAGAGCATGCCTTTTTGAAGGCAGGAAATGTTTTTGGTTTTGATTTTGCATTCCTAATGATGAGCACATAACAAGCTCTTACTAAATACCTAACACATTATTGATCCAGATATACTACTTTTTTCCATTACATTACATAACTGCCTTATTTGGGAGCTGATCACCTTAGAAACTTCCTGATAAATCATCAAATATAGGTGAGGACCATGAAAAAGTAGCCTTGTTATTTAAATTGCATCTCACATTACAAACAAGATGATCATGAAAGAAAAGTGATAGAAAAGAGTAAAGAAATACATGAGTGATAAAGAGAATTAACTAGTCATGTGGCAAGGACAAAGGCTAACTTATGGGCAATAAATGAGCTCCTCTGGTATGCTTGTTATGTTAAGAAGAATCAAAGAAGCCCCAAACACATTGGGTGTATGCACACTTATTGGAGAACATGCCCTATGTTCCACCGACACTAATCTTTGACCTACACTAATCCCCCCATCTGGATTATTCTTCCCTCTTCATTGAATTCCTTGGCTTCTTCAAGACTCCGCTCACATTGCATCTTCTTCAGGAGGCCGTTTCTTGTCCCCCTCTCATCTGCCTGTGATGGCAAGCAAAGTAGGATCATTTGCTGTTTTTGTTTTAGTGTAGTAAAGTGCCCCTGGTTGAATCTTACCTTTATCAACTGAGTCTTTATTAAGAATAAAGTATAGAAACAAGAGTTTCCTTAACTAGAAGCAGTATATGTATTTGTATTTTTAATTATTTTAATGTGATTAAAGATCTTCCCCACCCATTAATGGGACTGCCCATTAAGGGAAGTTTGATTAAGGGAGCTGTTTTGTAGGAAGATCCCAAGTACCTTTTTTTTTCTATTGAGGCACTGGGTCAGGGAGTCATGTCCTCAGGCTCTAAAAAGCTAATAAATACTCTGAGTTGATGTTTTTCTTTGGGACTTACTCACTAGAAAAAGGTTTTTTGGTCAGATGAGGCTCTGAATAGCCTTTGAGTCCTCTGGCTTTCAAAACTCAGATGTTGGCACTTCCTTTTCTGGTAACTATGGTCAGACAATTGGACCTGTGTGTTGATCTGTGATATATGTATGGTCAGACAGTTGGAAGCCTGTCTGTTGGTCTTTATTTCTCTTGTTTTTTTCTCTATTGAAGAATGTTACATGTGCTTGATTAAAGAAGATTGTTAACCCCTGGAAAGATGCCTTTCCTTTTAGAAAAGCAGATCAAAGAACCGGTGATAGCAGTCACAACCCCCTGCCCCACCCCCCCAATTTATGTCAGAGTGCTTGCTTTTATACTTCCTAGTGGTTTTCTTCCATCTATTCTGTACATGTCTTATATCAACATAGTTATTTGCTTGTTTCCTCCCCCACAGAAATTAAATACTTGAGAGCAGAGATCATTTTTCTGCCTTTCTTTGCATTCCTGGTGATTAGCACAGTGCCTAATGTTAGTAAGCATTTAAAAAAAAATTTTATTGACTGACTGCAGAGAGGAAGGCATGGATGACTTGAAGTCTGTACTATTTTCAGGTAACTCCTGAATCATGATATCATGGATCTGTGTGGGTATTTAAGCAGTATGTGAAAAGTTACTCTCTTCCTGCCACATGCAAACGCATTCATAAATGTGCTTCTCTTCCTTAACCTATCATCCTTTTTCTGTATAGAGTCGGAACTACCATAGTTTGGTCTTTAGGGCATAGTAGAAAGTAGCGTATTTTTTTTTATTGGTAATTCAATCAGTCTAGGTTAGCTAAATGATCCAGTGGATAGAACTCTAGGCCTAGGGTAAGGAAGCCCTGAGTCCAAGTCTGTCCTAACTTATTACCTATGTGACTCCAGGCAAGTCACTTAAACCTGTTCTCCTCAGTTTCCTCATCTGTAAAATGAACTAGAGAAGGAAATAGCAAATCACTCCAGCGTTTTTCGCCAAATAAAACCCAAAAATAAAATGAGGTCATGAAGCCTCAGACATGACTGAAACAACTGAATAAAAACAGTAATTCAATCAGCCCCCTATCCTGCTCCATGTGATTGAGGATAAGAAAGAAATTCATAGTCTTGTCCTCAAGGAAAGCAATTACATTGGCAGAATCAGAGCCTCTATATGCAAAACAACATGGGAAGAGTCAAATTCTAAATCATGTGACATGGAATAAATTTAAAAGGATCTAAGACAATGGATTAGACATTTATGCCAAGAGTGGTTGGGCAATTCCTCATGTTGCTATTGGGAATAGAACTGAGTCTTGAAGGATGAGTTGGATTTAGAAAGAAAGAGGGAAAAGAGAAGAGCATTCTAAGTGGGGATAAATTGCCTGAACCAATTGGCCTGATTTGAAAGAAGGGTTTTGTTGGGAAGCAACAGCCAATGAGGTTGGTTGGACACAAGGGACAGAATGAAAGTCAAGAGATCAGATAACGGATTGTTGAAATACTCTAGAAGAGAGATGATCAGACCAGGACCTAGTCCTGGTAAGAGCATGGTAAGAGCATGAATGCAGAAAAACATATGACTGAGAACTATTTTGAAGAAATAAATGAAAGTACTTGGTTATAGATTTGCCACTGGGGATAAAGGAGAAGGAAGAATCAAAGAGATTTTTAAGGTTTCTAGCTTGAGAGACTCTAACAAAGGCAACATCCATGGGAGAAATGGGACAGAATTCTGAATTTCTATATCCTTCTGAACAGTCAAGGTACTTTTACTTATTTGAAAGATTAGAAAAACCTTCCTAAGTAACCAAATGTGAAATGATGGCATTTGTTCACTGGAACATAGTGGAAAGGGTATTAGAGTGGTAGAAGTCTAAAATGCTGCCTCTGATAGATTATGACCATTAGCAAATCACTTACATTCTCAGATCCTCAGTTTTTCCACTTGTAAAATGATTAAAATAATAACATTAGTATCTATCTTTCAGGACTATTGTGAAACATGAGAAATAATATATAGTGTTATAAATGTGAACTCTTGTCATATGATTCCATCTGCTTCCCAGCAGGATATAGATGGAATAAAAAGACCAATGCTTTAAGGGGTCTATAAACGTAAAATCTATCAGGATGGGCTCACTTTCTATTGGTGTAGATTGATTTCCATTTGTGCCTTCCCATGTTCTATGAAGCTTGTCCATGATGGGGGAGGAAACAGGGTGGATAGAATTTGTGTGAATATCACCAGAGGCAGACACAAAAAATGGTATTTTCATTGGAGTATGTTACAGAACAACTAGGCAGAAAGAGAAAAAGATGAGGACCTCAGAAAACAAATCAAAAACTGGGCCCAGAAGTAGGCTAGGGTAATCATGGGAGACCCCATTGATCTGGACATATTGTAGGGCTCTCTCTCCCTGCCAGAAGCTGAACAGCTTATATCTATATATCTATATCTATATATAGATACATATAGATATATAGAGATATATGTATAGATATATAGCTATATATGTATATTTATATAACACATAATACATATATATAAGCATACACACAGACATATATATGTGTGTGTATATGTATATGTATGTATATATATATATATATACCTATACACATGTATTTACCTTCCCTTCATTATAATTTCATCCCTCAAAAGATAAAGGAAGAAATGAGAGGAACTTGTATAATTGATTCTTCCTAATAAAGCATGTCACTTAACCCAGTTTGCCTCAGTTTCTGAGCTGAAGAAGAAAATGGCAAGTACTCCAACAATCTCAAATGGGGTCAAAAGGAGTTGGGCATGACTGAAATGAATGAACAAGAGTAAATGGGTAGGGACAGGCACTAGACCGGAGAGTTTAGTTGGTAACAAATTTCCTGAGTAAGAGAAATACCACTGCCAATGCAGATAGACCTAATCTAGAAGGAACCAATTCTTTTCAGCTTCCAGTCATAGAGAACAGACTATGGCGCAAAGATGTTAGGTGATTTGCTCAGGGTTGGGCAGCCAGTGGGTCAGAATTTTGTCTAGAACCAAGGTTTCCCTGAGCCTAAGGCCAGCTCTCTACCCACTGTGTAATGCTGCCTCTCATTGGGCAAACACACAATGGATGCCCATCAACTGGGAAATGGCTGAAAAGTCTATGTATACAAAAGGAAATGAATATAATTGCACACTATGAAATAACAAATATAAAGAATCCAGAGAAACATGGAAAAAACTTTAGAATTGATACAGTGTGAAATAAACAGACAATATGTACAATAACTGCAACAATGAAAATGAAAAGATTAGTAAAATAAGCCAGACTCTGATTCATTGAAAAAAGCAATGACAGTCCCAGAGAAGAGTTAATGAAGCACAGGGCATAACATTGTATACATTGTGGGATCAGGTCATTATTTCCAATCCTTTTTGCTTAGTTCTTTTTTTCCCTCAAGAGGTGTTCAATATGGTTGGGGATTGGGATTTCCTGCTACTCCACATACGCATAACCCAGAAATAACTGGACATGAAAACAAAAGACATCACAAAATATACTAACATCATTCTTACCGATTGAATAAACACATAGATGGCATGCTTATCAAACTTACAGATGACTAATTTATGCAAGATAATTAGGATTTAAAAAAACTGAGTAGGTTAGAACTTTGGATTAAATCAAATAAGACAAATTTAATAGGGATGATATAAGACCTTATAGTTGAGTTAAAAAACCAAACCAAACCAAACCAATAACACAAATACAAGATGGGCAAAGCATGGCTAGGTAGCAGTTTGTTTAAGAAAATTCCAACAATCCTGGAAGTTTTAATGAATAGTAAACTCAATGTGAATCAATAGTATGACACAGAAGAGAAACTTGGGCTGCATTGGAAAAGCAAATTGTCCAGGACGAGGACCTGTTAGTCTCATTTTACTCTGCCCTTTTCGGTTCACATCTGAAGCATTATACTCACTTCTGGGCAATTCATTTTAGGAAGGACATTGATAATTGGAAGAATGTCCACAGAGACACTGAATAATCTTAATACCTTCTTTATATGAAGAATGGTTAAAAAAAACTGAGGTTGTTTAGATGGAAGCTGAGGACATTTAGGATAAATGTGACCACTGTCTTCAAGCATTAAAAAATATATGCTGTAGAAGAGGGATTTTAGCCTTGTTTTGCTTGGCTTTGGAGAACAGAATTATTAGCAATGAGTAGAAATTGCAAAGAAGCCAATTAAGGACTGATATAGGAAAAATTGAATAAATATAGCTATCCCAAAAGGCAACAGGCTGTTTTAGGAGGTAGAGGGTTCCCCTTTACTGTGAATCATAAAGCAAAGGCAACTGTAAGACCCCTTTCTTGACAGAAATATTGTCGAACTCCAAGATTGTTTTTCTTTTTTAAAATTTATTTTATTTTCAATTCATGGAACAAAACAAATATTTCCATAATACCATATAATAAAAAGGATGATTACTTATGAAACTTCAAATCTACCATTTCAGTTTGCTACTCTCTCCAAATATACAACAAAGTTATTGTGTAAATTTCTTTTTTTTCCCTTTTCTCTCCTCCTCTTCCCTGAATCTTAGAGATGGCTACCATTAAACACAAATAGATACATACACATATACATACATACATATATATGTGTATGTGTAAAATTGTTCTATATATCTATCAATTCATCCTCTGGATGCAGATAATATCTTCATATATCCTTTATTTTTAATTTGGGTATTTATAATAGTCGAAATGACTTAGTCTCTCAAAGTTATTCTTAAAACAATATTGCTATTACTGTATACAATGTTCTCTTCATTCCGTTCACTTTGCTTTTCATCATTTTGTGTAAGTTTTTTTTAAATGTGAACCATATGTTTATTGTAGCTCACTTTATAGAAACAAAGAACTAGACCTTGTAAGATTCTCTTTCTAGAAACCCTACTCAGGATATAAACAACACAATGGTGGTTTTCCTCTGCGTCTTTTAATATTTTTTCGATACTATGCAACATTTGCTCTCACTATATGAGCCAGCTCACCTCATACTCTGCACCGCCCCTCCAAAAGTGCCTTCATTGAGATGGATCATACTCTCTCTTCTCATACTCAATTGCTTGATCACTTTTGAGGCCATGTATGCAATTAGTAATGTTTTTTATATCCATTCTTGAATGGAAGATAGCATTCTTCTTAGATCTAATGTCTCTCCATTATAATTTGGGTCACTTGTAATTTTAGTTATTAATAATAATAAGAGTAAAAGTAACAACCAGTATTTATATGGCCCCACGAAGTCTGTAAAACATTGAGTGTATGTTTCACTTGGTTCTCACAAGAACCCTGTGAAATATTGTTATAATTATCCTGATTTTAGAGATGAGAAAACTGAGGATATGATAGATTAAGTGATTTGTCCAGGATAACATAGCTCATAAGCATTTCAGGCAGGATTTGAATTCAGGCCTTCCTTTCTCTAAGTTCATTACTCTGGTCCATTGTGGCATCTCACTGCCTAGTTCCTCAGGTATGTTGGTTTTTCATGATTTATAGCCACATAGCATTACCAGCATAGCATTTTGCTTAAAAAGATGAGATTTTAAAATCTCTGTGCTAATTCATGGAATTGGATCTAACCAATTCTCCCTTTTCTGTTTAGTTTTGAATCTAGATAATCATCTCTCTTAACTGCCTGCCCAAGATATTTGTACTAGTAGACTAACTCTAGGGGCTATGTATCATTAAGCATAATTATCATCATAAGTTAGACATTATGCACCCAGAAATACTGCTTCTACGGTTGGATCCCAAAGAGATCATAAAAGTGGGAAAAGGACTCAAAGATACCAAAATATTTATAGCAGCTCTTTTTGTGGTGGCCAAGAACTGGAAATAGAAGGGATGCCCATCAACTGGGGAATGATTGAACAAGTTGTGATATATGAATGTAATGGATTGTGCCATAAGAAATGATGAACAGGAGGACTTCAGAAAAACCTGGAAAGATATATACATATATACATATATATATATATATATATATGCACATATATATACACACACACATATATGTATGTGTGCATGTATATGTATATATGTGTGTATATATGTATATATCTATATATATGTATGAACTGATACTGGGTGAAATGAGCAGAGCCAGGAGAACATTATATACAGTAACAACCACAGTGTGTGAGGACTGTTTTTAATAAACTTAGCTCTTCACAGCAATGCAAAGACCTAAAACATTTCCAAAGGACTCATGATGCAAAATGCCATCCACATCCAAAGAAGAACTCTGATAGAGTCAGAATTCAGAATGAAGCAGACTATTTTCTCTTTTGTTATGTTTTGATTTTTCTTATAGTTTCTCCCATTTGTTTTAATTCTTCTATGCAACATGACTAATGTGAAAATGTGTTGAATAAGAATGTATGTGTAGAACCCATATAAGATTGCATGCTATCTTAGGGAGGGAGGGGGAGAAAATGGAAAACTTATGGAAGTGATTGTTGAAAACTGAAAACAAATAGATTAATTATTTAAAAACTTGGACACTCTGCGTTCTTTATCTACTGCGTTTTTCCTTTGTGAATTATAGAGAATAGATTTAGATGTGGAAAGGACCTTAGTGAACCATAAGTCCAAACTTCTCATGTTACAGATGAGGAAACTGAGACTGAGAGATGTTAATTGAGTTGCCCAAGGTCACGTAGCTAGTTACTATTTGAAACACTGAGGTTTTCTTGACTCCAAATCTAACACTCGATCCACCATGTACCTAGCTACCTCTCATAGCCAATACAATATCTTTGAAGTGGCCATCATTGTCATGAAGGAGACTCTGGAGTGTTCTGGGGTTCAATGAAATCAACAGAGTTGTATGCAAAACAGTCATCTGAGGAATCTCATCATTTATAAAATATTACTCTTTTATTTGGAAGAATTACTTTCCAGTTATGGGAAATCTCAAGGAAGAACTGTAAATTCGGAGAAATGGATAAGTATCAGGGGGAGGTGAAAACCCAACACAGAGAGAAGATGGATTATATTGATTGTTTTATGGACTTGTATGCAGGTCCTTTGTGTGTGTGTGTGTATGTGTGTGTGTATGAGAAAGAGAGAGAGAGAGAGAGAGAGAGAGAGAGAGAGAGAGAGAGAGAGAGAGAGAGAGACAGAGAGACAGAGAGACAGAGAGACAGAGAGAGAGAGAGAAAGAGAGAGAGAGAGAAAGCCTACTCTATTTTGAATATGTTGGCCTGAGAGTTTTTATGGAGCAGAGGGCTCTTTCTTTATTTTCATAAATACTTATACATAAAACCAAATTCTGAAGTCCCCAATGGGATCAGGAACTAAAGAACAAATTTAGTGAGAAACCCCTAAGACTGAACTTGCTTGGCAGGTTACATGTGAGAAATATAAAAAGAAGTCACTGAGGATTCCTTGAAAGTTTTTATACCTCCAGAGCTGGCCTTTGGCAAATTTATATAAAAGATGAAGTTTTTTTTCATTTCTTCTCTATCCTGCTTCCTTTTTCTCACTCTTTCTGTATATCTCCATCTCTCTTTCTGTCTCTATTTCTGTATCTTTCTGTCTCTCTGTCTTTCTCTGTCTCTGGGACTCTCTGTTTTTCGCTCTCTCTGTCTCTGTCTCTCTCAATCTGTCTTTCTCTCTGTTTTCCCTACCCCCCAAACCTATATTTTTCACTCTTCTTTGGTATCCTTAGCCTCCCCCCAACCCCAAACTTCTTCTCTGAGATATTCTCTCTATTCTTCTCTCATACTCACATGCTCCATCGAAACTTACCTTTCCTATTTACCAGGGCACTGTTAATTTGCAATCCAATTTGGTTCCACTAACATTGACTAAGCACCTTACTATGTGTAAAGAAAAGTACTGGGTACTGGAGAAATAAAATAGTCTTTGATCTCAAAGAGTTTTTATTCTCTAAAACTAACTCAAGTAAAGGAAATTAATGACTGAAAATGGTTAATGAGTTGCCCTTTCCAGGGACATCAGCAGTGAAAAGCAAATTTCCTCCTGGAAGGATTAATGCAGAAGATACTTTGGTGAAGAGTGGCATGTCTAATTTCCCTTCAAGCTGCTGAACTTGGTTCCTCTCCTGTTCCATCTGCAGCATGACCAGCAGTGTCTCTCTTCCCTGCTCACAGGAACTGCTCTTGATCATTGCCAGGACCACACAGTCCTGTTTGTGAGAAATGATGTGTATATGTGGAAGGAGGGATTGAGAGGAGGAGGAAGAGGAGATCCAAGGAATAGCTATGTTCCCTGGTAATGTGTGTGTTCGTCCTTCATTGCTCAGGAAGACCATGCCATCAGAGAAATAATGACATGACTTGCACTTGACTTTGTGTTGAGTGAGGGAGGAACAGTACAGGTCACCAACCTCACTTCTCCTCCAGAGCCATCTGAATCCAGTCACCAGATATTCATCAGGATGACTGGAGATGACCCAGGATGAGGCCATTGGGGTTAAGTGACTTGCCCAAGGTCACACAACTAGTGAGTGTCAAGTATCTCATCTCCCTGGTAATAGCTATGTGCTGTAGCACTGCCCATGTTCCCTACAACATTCTCAAGAAGACTTTTTCTCTGCACTAAAAATCAGCAGTGAGAAAGTAAGACTTCCATGTTCTTCAGATGCCCCTTAGTGCTGGGAGCAAATCTGTGATTTTGATAGGTTAGGTAGGAAGATCTCCCTTCTATACCTTGTGGACAGTGAAGCCTGAAAAAGACCCCAAAACAAAACAGAAACCCAGAAAATGTCAGCAGTCTGTCCAGTTTTGTTCTTCAGCTACGATGTTAGTGTAGATGTCTCTATTTCCCTCAGATCTGAGATGTCCTGACTAATGAGTGAGTGTTTGTATCTTCACCTAATCATTTTTAGACCATCCTCCCCAACCACCACCTTGGATCTCTTGGGATCAATAATCCAATCGATACTATTCTTGCTTTTAGAAATGGGTCATACCTGCCTGGTAGCTCTAATCACCTTTCCTGTGATTCCCTATGCCTAAATCAAAACTCCCTTTCCTTGGCCAACATTATCCTATACGGCTTGTCTTCCATTGTGAGAGTATGAGTTGTTTGAGAGCAGGCTGTATTTTGATTTTGTACTTATATCCCCAGTATGTAGCACAGTAACTATTACATAGTAGGTATTTAATAATTTCTTTTACATGTATTCATTCATTCATTCATGGTATCTAGAATTCCTTTTCACTACTAGAATTTTTTGACCTTCAGAAATGTCAAAAAAAGTATTTCTTACAGGGAATAATTTGGGACATACACACAGCTACCATACTTAGCCATTGACTTGGATCTATAACAGCAATAATAATGTAGTTAATATTTATCTAATGCTTTAAAGGCTTTAAAATGCTTTACTACCCTTAAACTTCATAATAGTCCCTATGAGGTAGGGTCTATAGATATTACTGTCCCTATTTTACAGTTGAAGAAACTGAGGCTAAGAGAAGTTAATTAAGTCTTCTGGTCATTTAAGTGTTGGAGGCAGATTTGCCTCAGTCTAAGTCCCAGGGCTCTATTCATATAACACATAGACTCTCATACATGTAGATGAAATAATAAGGAAGGATAGTGCTAGGATAAGTTTTCCTGTATTTAGAATCAGAGCACCAGAGTTTTAATCTCAGATCTGCTGGTTATGATCTTTGTGACTTCTTTCATATTGTTTCACTTGCAAGGTAAAAACTTTTGAGGTGTCTGAGGCAGATAGGTGGCAAAGAGTGTTAGGCCTGGAGTCAGAAGACCTGAATTCAAATTTGACTTGAGACATTTGATAGAGGTCACTTAACTGCATTTGCCTCAGCTTCTTCAGCTGTAAAATGGGGATGACAAGAGCACCTGTCTCCCAGGGTTGTTGTGACGATCAGATGCTTTGTAAAGCACCTACCATGGTGACTGTCACATAGTAGGAGCATAATGAATCATGCCTCCTTCCCATCTCTTCCTCTCTCTTTGTCTCCCTTGTTATACAGAAAGTCTGATTTGGAATATTTTTCAGCCCAAGATTTTTCTAATGTCCTTTGTTTTATCTGCAGATTTGGATGTCCCAAAATCACTGTGTTCTGTTATTTGAAAAAAAAAACCAACCTTCTAATAATAAATAAATATTTTTACTTGATTTGCCATACTTCACCTTCCTAATAAGGTTACTGAGAGCAGTTATGGATTAAAATGATTGCAAGAAACTTGGAAAGAAAATAGATCATCTCTCCCACCCTGCAGCTGCAGGCTATGTCAACCCTGTTCTGTAATTGAAAGACTGGGATTTAAAATGATGAAACTGTGACTCTAGGTTCCAGTAAACACAGATGAGACTACAAAATACCTTTCTTTTGTAACTGAGAACTACACCAGTTAGGCCAGTTGACATCTTAATAATAAGATAGAAAATATGGGTGTGTGTGTTCTTTGCTTTGGAATATCCAGTCTTTGCAACCTTATGAAATATCTTTTAAAGGCATATGTTTTCTGGGTGAGAGATGTCACATATATTTAAAAGTTTCCAAAACTTCCACCAAGTTTAACCTCTTTTCATTTGTCACATTTGTAGTTCTGATTCTAAGATTTATTTATATCATTAAAAGGAAATGAAAATTTGAGCAATTCATTTAGATAACTCAGAACTAAAACAAATGCCTATTGCGCCAATGGAACAAAAATTACTTTATATAAGTGGATAAAATATGAATTGGCTTATTTCAGTGATGAAACACCAGAGAATTATCCAACTATCCATATGACTAAAGACCTTTGAAGCTGTCTAATACCTGGATATTTGCTTTGTGAATAGTAAGGGACATTAATGACCAGCTAGACCAGCCCCATAATTTTACAAATAGGATAATTATAGATGAACTAACTTGCTCAGGGTCACACTGGAAGTAAAGAGACAGGTGGGATTCGAACCCAGGTCCTCTGACACCAAATACAGAGCTCTTTCCTATAATACCCTAAAGAGCTACTACTTTAAAATGAGAGAGAGAGGAGAGAGAGAGAGAGAGAGAGAGAGAGAGAGAGAGAGAGAGAGAGAGAGAGAGAGAGAGATTGATTGATATTTTCCTAAAAGGAAGATTGAAAAGAAAATAAGAAATATAAATGTGATCAAGAGGCCTATTTTGAAACTGGCTTTTGCCCCATTTTCTGGAAACCAAATTTCATCCCAGAGAAGATGTTGCCAAAAAACAAGTCGCTCATTGGAAATAAAAAGAAAAGCAGACAATATAGTGTAAATTTTGTAATACTTATAGATAAGTACTATTTGGGGGGATATTCTAATAAGCAAATGTTTATTTTAGTTGCTTAGAATATTTCGTTCAATTCCAGATACATAAATTTCAGCCCACATCCTCTGGTTTCCATAACAACTTGATGCATTTGTTCTCTTGTGTCATTTTTTATCACATCAGATTTTTTTAAACTTTGGTTGCTATGATAACACAGCAGAGTTGTTAAATTTATTCTGTTCACATTTTGTTCCATTGGAAGCTGGTAATTTGCTTTTTCCTCAGAAGGAGCTCATAGTACAATACGGAGGTGTAATAAAGAAAACAGTGGCATTAATCCCAACATGGGCAGTACATATTTATATTTGAGTTTCTGTTAAATATTCCAGTGTGAGTTTTTGTAACATTCTTTCTCTGATATTTAGGTGATTATCTTTTCCATACCAGAAAATGGTTCAAACCTGTATGCTGATCAAAGGTTGGAGCGGGGAATTAAAAGCAAGGGATACCTTAGTTTACTGCTGCCTTTCTGTACACTGCCTCAATCAACCTCACACAGGAGGCACCACACAACTCTCACATCAAAAGCTACCATTATTGTCCATGGATTGCCTCACCGCCTTCCTGATTTAATTAGTCATTCCTAATAAATATGAGATCATTTACTATAGCAGACAAAAGCTCAGCTCCATAGGATTCCCGAAGCTATGCCCATCTTCTCAGCAGAGGAGAAATAGAATCTCCATTTTACCTAGGAATACTGTGGCTTTAGTTCAGCCATTCTGAGGAAAGTTTATTCATTCATTCAGCAAACACTTATGAGGGTCTTCTTTTGTGGAAAGTGTTCCCTCTTTACCTCAATCTTCTAGAGTCTCTCTCTTCCTTTAAGGTACAGCTCAGGCACCATTTTCTGCCTGAAGCCTTTTGTCACTCAACTACAAATGTCCTCTCCCCCAAATTACCTTGTATTTACCTTGTATATATTTGTATTTACTAACAAAATTTATGTTTACACATATAACATATATGTACACATATAAGTAAACATGCACATATATTTATACATACTTCTCTTCTTCCTATAAGAATGTAGGTACATTTAGCGTAGTAATAATTTTATTTTTGGCATTGGTATCTTGAGCATCTAACACATTACTTGGCATACAGTCGTAGTTTAATACTTATTTATTGATATGTTCAAGACCCTATTGTAAGATACAAATATGATGAAAATGCAGTTCTTACTCTCACTGATCATAATTTCCTAGCAAAATTCATTTGTTCATTGTGTGGAGGAGCAGAATTCATTGATCTTGACTCAGAATGTTTCAGTGTCAATTCTGGCTTAGGTACTTATTAACTCTGTGACTGTGGACCACTCATTTAATCTTTCTGAGCCTCAGTTTCTTAATTTGTAAAATGTTGATAATACACTACCTGTGTTATCTGTGTTTTTCTGTGAAGAATATGCTTTATAAGCCTTAATGCACCCTATTCATGAGAGCTGTCATTATTCTACCTTGAGTACATTCTGTGATACTTTCATAAAATGATGAATCTAAATCACTTACAATTTATGAGACTACTTTACTCATCAGTAATATGAGAAGGCTCAATGAAGTGATCCTTAAGGTCTCTCTTAGGTTCAATTCTTGTGATTCAATGAAATCTCTTCTATGCCTAAGTTCAGTTCTTAGCAGTAAGCTAAGTATTGAGCAAGGTGCATTAACTCTGTCAAGCCACTAGGATCTCATTTAGAATCTTTCTGCTGCAACAATGGATACATATAAATTTCAACCCACATCCTCCTGTTTCCATAGCAACTTCAGGCAGTTGTTCTCTTGTGTCCTTTAAAAAAAAAACACCAAGGCATCACTGTGACAGTAATTCCCTAAATGCTACCTGAAAGCATACCCTGCATCTTTACTTCCAATAAGTACCGAATATAATACTGGGAAAAGATTTTAGACACTGAAATGCCCTACTGCGTAAGAGTCATTATCCCTGACAGCCAGAATATCTCAGTGTGTATGTGTGTGTATATATATATATATATATATATATATATATATATATATATATATATATATATATATATATATATATATATATATATATGTTTGGAACCTCCAAAAACCATTTTTATTGGTTAAAAATAGTAATATGGCCATAATAAACTGTCTAGAGATGGCCACAGTTCTTGATTAATTATCTGGTAAGATCTTTCTTGAGTCCTTCCAATGGCTAAACTCAGTGAAAAACCTCGTTTCTTCTGAAGGCTCCCGCAGGCTTCATATGACACCCCCCTACCCAATTCTAATTTCGGTTCTTTGTGAAGAGGAGAGAATGCTGATTTCTGTGAAAGAAAATTGCCCTCAGGAAGAAATACGAACACTTGAACTAAAGAAGGAGAGGAATTAAGAAGGTGATAGGAGGTGAAGGTGATTTTTAATAAAATGCCAGAAATTTAATTTGGGGAGGGAGAATTTCAAAAGATTAAAGGAGGAGGACTAGAAGAGGTATAGAGTTGAAGAAGTGGAAAAGAAGAAAGAGAAGCAGGAAAAGGAATCAAAGAAGAGAAAGACAAGTTCAGAGATGGCCCCCTTCAGAAGAAGGGGAAGGTAGTAGATGGCAGAAGTTTTTAACCTGAGATTCGCAGACTCCCACTAGAAAAATTTGCTATCTCTTCTCCAGGAGTCCATAGATAGATTTCAGGCTAGTCAAGAATTTAATGGGGAAATAATTGCAACTTTATTTTCATTAACTTTTGGTTTCCTTTGTAATCCTCTTTATTTTACGTGTTTAAGAATATTTACCTGAGAAAAGGTTTGAAGGTTTCACCAGATGGCCACAAGTCTTGCCTTCAATGTGTCAGCATCCCTAAGATCTTTAGTATCTTGCTCAAAAGTCTCATGACACAAAAAGGTTAAGAACTGCTATAGGTCAAGGTAAGTAAGACAAGTTGGTAAAAAATTTAATAGACTTATAAGAGAAGAAAAAGAAAGAAGATGTGGCTGACTATCCAGGTGCTAACATGGTGTTAATGAGGTGAGAATAGTGACAGGCTTCCAGGCATAGGTCCACAAGCATTTTGATTCATTATTTCTCTAGGGTAGCTGCTAGCAAGAAAGACAAAGTCTGCAGATTTCACTTCCAGAAAATATAGAGAGCAGAGAGACTGTTGCAGTAGCATGCAAAGAAATATTTATATTCTGACCATGGTCAAGTGGCTACTATACATGGTCAAAGGGTAGAAGGCTAATCTTTTCAATGGAAAGAGTAGTGAAAGGGCCTTCAGGAATGATTTATATTTTCCTCCAAGTAATCAAGGAGAATGAAGTTTTATTTAAAAGGAAGAAGGGATTTAGTGTAGAAATATTGAAGCATTGCAAAGGGCAGCGGTGTATCTTGCCCTGTATCTGGAGATCTGATGGTGGGGAAACACTATGGAGTAGAATGATCAGCAAATGCATGAAGCTAAGAAACAAATATGAGTTCCTTCTCAAAAAGGAGAGAATTAGATGTTCTGAATGGGAACTTGTCCTCCTAGGAATAACTTGGTCCCATAGGTTCAAGATCATGCAATTATAGACAAATAAAGGAGAGGAGCTGTGGAATGTAGGGACTCCTGACTGACTGATGAAGCTATTTGCCAGCCTTATAACAACTATAAGAGGTCTACTGTCTTCTATGGATGTAATATTCTAAGACTTTCACGGATTATCCACTTCAGCTTATTTACTTTGGCAGTGATAAGCTTAAAGGAAGCTAGAAAGCGTTGATTAAAATGATGAAGTTCTGAGCACCAAGAGAACCAACCTGAAGATGCACATTGAAAACAAGGGCTTTGGGGAAAAAAGCAGATTTGGGGAAATTAAGAGCTGATTAAGAAGAGGGTGACTGAAAATGAGGTTTAAAAATGTTTTGGACCTTGGTTTATAATATAAGAATGACAGGCATCTGATCAGGGGTAGAGCATACCTAATAAAAATTGTGGACTAGCTGGGTGGTGAACATTTATCTTCATGAATTCAAATCTGGCTCAGATATTTACTAGCTGTGTGATCCTAGGCAAGTCACTTAACCTTGTCTGACTCAGTTTCCTCATTTATAGCATGAACTGGAGAAGGAAATGTTAAACTACTCCTATGCCTTTATCAAGAAAAGTCCAAATGTGATCACGAAGAATTGGACATGACTGAAAAATGGCTGATGAATTACAGCAACAGAGATTGTACTTTTCTTGTGTCCAGCAAATCTAATCAAAAAAATTTTAAACTAAAAGGAATGCAAGGGGAACAATATGGCTTGCATCTTTAGCAAAGCTAGATATACTGGAGAGTGTGAGTTCAGAAGACAATAAAAATATCATAACAAAATTCTAAGAAAGGAGACATTAATAATCTAAATTGTACATACCTTTTATTATATATTTATGTATGATATATTATATATGACATAATATAAATGTTATATATTTGTCATATAATACTCTTATGCATGCTGTGAAGCAAATAAATAAATAGACTTCTGCCTGTTCCTCACACATTACACTCCTTGTCTCTGCTTCTGCACTGGCTTATCTCCCATGCTTGCAAGGAATTGTTTTCTTACTTCTTCTACATAGAATCTCTAGTTTTTTTCAAAGCTCAGATCAAACATGAGATCTTTTGCATCCTTTTGTCACTTTCCCAGATACTACTACCTTTCCTTCCAAAAGTACTTACATTTGTACATATACTTTTGTTGTCTTGCTCTAATAGAAAGAAAACAACTTCTTCATTTTGTCATTTTACCTTCAGCATTGAGAACAAGACCAGGCACATCGTAGGCAGTTGGTTGATATCTTTATACCAATATTTAAATAATAAGTTATAATAAAGATGAACTATAGATCCTGACATAATGTGGTAAGGTTAACTTCTTAAATTTACCACTAAAAGTTGACAATGAGTCTTGTGGCTGTTAATATGATTATGAAAGTATATGCCTTATTCAAAATATCAGAATAGAAAATGGGTAAAGGAAGGTTTTATGTATTTAGAAGTTATACTCATGTGCCTCCATAGAGTTCTACTCTGATTTGTCATAACAGAATGGAAATTTCACTTGGCCCTGTAAGCCTTATCAGCAGAGTGCCAGCTTTGACTGTTTTTACCATTATGGAAGGACCTCCTGTAAAGTCCTGGCAGAAGACTATGTCTGCTTTCTAGAGGACCAACCTAGCTGATGAAGAGGTATATCACTATTAGTTTGGATACTTTATTTTTAAAATTTTTTATCTGATGGCCTACAACACATGGCACTTCTTACTGAGATGCTCTCATGGTGGCTGCAACACACAGTAAGGCACATTTCTTATTTTTAAAAAATGTGTGGGACTGATGAATTTCTTCAGGATAGCCACTGGGACCTGACTTCAGAGCTTTTAGGAATAGTGTAGCTTTTTTATATTTTATGGTCTGTAGGGTTGATAATTTAAAAAAAATTAAGTTTTCTTTGTTCGTAGGTAGGTAAGTCTGAGTAATGTAGCACATACGATAAAATTAAGAATATTGGAGTTGAGCTTCCCTCTTCCCCCTTCCCCTTCAGCCTGCACTGATGGTTGACCACTTCATAACTAATTCTTTAGGCATAGTATTCCACTAATGAAAATCATAAAATTATTATCAGAAGTGTATTCTCCTTCTATGTCTGCAGTGACGGTGATAGAGTGGTAAATAAAGAGGCAAATGTGGCTAAGAACCACTTGGTTTATATTTATATTAACTATATTATTGGTTCTCAAAATGTAAGATAATTATGTAATGACCATCAAGTAGATATACTAGTAAAGGATCTGAATCATACCAATCTGGCTCCATTAAATGTGAAGATAAGTTGGGGAAGGATTTGAGAACATTTGGTTATGGCTTCTATAGCAATTTCATGGGCACTCCTGGATAAGAGCAATGCAGGACAGGCAGGCATGGATAGGCAAATGGAAGAAATAGCCATTTAGATGAGATGACAATTAAAGTATATTACTGACATGTATCAATGCTTACATAAATTCAGAGATAGAAGAGTATTAACAGAAACAGAAATGATATTTTCACTGCAATATACTATAGACTACCTGAACAAAAAGATAAAAAAAATTTTCAGAAAACATCAGAAGTCCAGGACAGAGGTGTGACATTGTAGCGATGGGGGACTTCAATTATCTGGACGTCTCTTGAAGTCTTCTCTTTACCCAAAAGTCACAATATTTTGACTTAACAATGTTAAATTTCAAAAAGTAGAGGGATCTACAAGTAAAAATTATATTCTGGATCTGATTCTAATACAAATGAGCTGATTGCTAAGGTGAAAATGAGAGAAGTCCTTAGGACCAATGAGTACTTCATTTTAGAATTTGTGATTGAGATGGAGAGAAAATTTCATTATGCTCTGACATGAATATGAACTGATTTGAAAGAATTAAGAAAAAAAGATGAGTAGTAAGTATCACAAGGACTAAATTCTATAGGGAGGGATGAGTAAGCTCTAAAACATAAAATTCTGAAGTCACAAAGGGGCAACAATTATAATTAGAAGGAAAAGGGAGAGCTGTTTAATTAGATTGATGCCGATACACAAGGAACTCATTAACCAACTTTGACTTTTATTTTATTTATTTATTTATTTTAAATTTTCAACCTTCATTTCCACAACATTTTGAGTTCCAAATTTTCTCCCAAGGTCTCCCTTCCCCCTACCCAAAAGCACCTTGCATTCTGATTGCCTTTTCCACCAATGTGCCCTCCCTTCTAACACCCCTCCCTTCCCTTATCCCCATCTTCTCACTTGTCTTGTAGGGCAAGATAAATTTCCATACCTCATTACCTGTATTTCTTATTTCCTGGTTGTATGCAAAAACAATTTGCAACATTTGTTCCTAAAATTTTGAGTTCCAACTTCTCTTCCTTCCTCCCTCCCCACCCATCCCTACTGAGAAGGCAAGCAATTCAATATAGGCTATATATGTGCAGCTTTGCAAAAGACTTCCATAATAATCATGTTGTATAAGACTATTTCCCTCCATTCTATCCTGCCCCCCCATTTATTCTATTCTCTCTTTTGACCTTGTCCCTCCTCAAAAGTGTTTACTTCTAATTATTCCCTCATCCCATTTCCCCTCCCTTCCATCATCCCCCACCCCCACTTATCCCCTTCTCCCCTACTTTCCTGTAGTCCAAGATAGATTTCAGAGAAAATTGAGTATGTATATTATTCCTTCCTTGAGCCAAATGTGAGGAGAGTAAGCTTCACTTTTTCCCTCTCACCTCCCCCCTTTCCCCCTACATTGGAAAAGATTTTTCTTGTCTCTTCTATGAGAGATAATTTGCTCCATTCCATTTCCTTCCTTCTCCTCCCAATATATTCCTCTATCACCCCTTAATTCTATTGTTTTTAGATATGATCCCTTCCTATTCAACTCACCCTGTGCTCTCTGTCTCTCTCTCTCAACATATATGTATGTGTGTGTGTGTTTGTGTCTGTGTTTCTGTGTGTGTGTGTGTATGTGTGTGTGTGTGTATAATCCCTCCAGTTACCCAGATACAGAGGAAAATTTCAAGAGTCACAAATCTTATCTTTCCATGTAGGAATGTAAACAGTTCAAATTTAGTAAGTCCCTTGTGATTTTTCTTTCCTGTTTACCTTTTCATGCTTCTCTTGATTCTTGTGTTGGAAAGCCAAATTTTCTACTCAGTTCTGGTCTTTTCATCAAGAATGCTTGAAAGTCCTCTATTTCATTGAATGACCATTTTTTCCCCTGAAGTATTATACTCAGTTTTGCTGGGTAGGTGATTCTTGGTTTTAATCCTAGTTCCTTTGGCTTCTGGAATATCATATTCCAAGCCCTTCAATCTCTTAAGGTAGAAGCTGCTAGATCTTGTGTCATACTTATTGCATTTCCACAATACTCTAGTCATTTCTTTCTAGGTGCTTGCAACATTTTCTCCTTGACCTGGGAACTCTGGAATTTGGCTACAATATTCCTAGAAGTTTCTCTTTTTGGATCTCTTTGAGAAGGTTATTGGTGTATTCTTTCAATATTTATTTTGCCCTCTGGTTCTAAAATCTCAGGGAAGTTTTCCTTGAAAACTTAATTTTTAAATTGTCTCTCCTGGATCTATTTTCCAGGTCAGTTGTTTTTCCAATGAGACATTTCACATTATCTTCCATTTTCCCATTCTTTTGGTTTTGTTTTATAATTTCTTGGTTTCTCATAAAATCATTAGCTTCCATCTGTTCCATTCTAATTTTGAGAGAACTATTTTCTTCAGTAAGCTTTTGAACCTCCTTTTCCATTTGGCTAATTCCGCTTTTTAAAGCATTCTTCTGCTCATTGACTTTTTGGACCTCTTTTGACAATTAGGTTAACCTATTTTTAAAGATGTTATTTTCTTCAGCATTTTTTGGGGTCACCTTTAGCAGGCTGTTGACTCACTTTTCATGATTTTCTTGCATGGCTCTCATTTCTCTTCCCAATTTTTCCTCCACCTCTCTTCCTTGATTTTCAAAATCCTTTTTGAGCTCTTTCATGGCCTGGGACCATTGCATATTTATTTTGGAGGTTTTGGATGCAGAAGCCTTGACTTTTATGTCTTCCCAAATGGTAAACATTGTTGTTCCTCATCAGAAAGGATGGAAGAGAATACCTGTTCACCAAGAAACTAACCTTCTATAATCTTATTGTTTTCCCTTTTTTGGGTATTTTCCCAACCAGTTAGTTGACTTTTGGGTCCTTTGTTAAGAGTAGAGTATACTCTAGGGACCTGTAAGATCTTAGTTCCTCCAATGTGGCGCAATCAAGGGAGAGGTATTTACTCCTCAGGGGCCTCAAGCTGTGCTGCACCAGCACTCCTCCTTCCCTTAGGACTGTGCTCAGGGTTGAGGTCAGATCATCTGGCCAGTTCCCCAGTGCTTTAGGTGGGGGCAGGCCACCATTCAGGGCTGAGATTCAGATCAGCAGCTCAATTCCCCCTGGGGCTTTAAGCTGAGCACTGCAATAATGGAGGCTGGCTGCTGCCACCACAGCTGCAGCTACCTGGGGCCAGAGCTGGAGAGGACCCTACTCCCTTCTCGCTCTGGTTGACCTTTGAAGCTGCCTTTGGTGCCTGTAGGTTGAGGGATCTATGAACCACTGCTGCTGCTGGGGATTCCATCACCCCTACTCTGGTCCTGCTCCTCCCTGTCCTGTGTGGCCAAGTCCAAGCGGGGCTCTGCTCTGTGTCAGGTGCAACAGACCTTTACCATTGGCCTTCCAGGTCACTCTGGGCTGGAAATCTGCACTCCATTGTTCTGTGGCTTCTGCTGCTCTAGAATTTGTTGAGAATGTTTCTTTACAGGTATTTTATGAATTGTTCCAATTTAGACTTTTAAAAGACATGTACTGAGGAAGAATGGAAGGTAAACATGGGTAATAAAAAAGTGGGTTTGATTTTGTAAGAGCAGTATCAGGGGTATCAAAATTCATAATGAGCCCAGGCTTATGAAGACTACAGACAAAAAGGGTGTGGGTATTTTTGTGTGTGTGTGTTTCCATTGTTATCAATAGGCAAAAAAAGGAAGACCAAAGAAAGGCTAGGATCCTTGATTGAGGAAGGTGGGACAATGATAACATAACAAAAGAAAGTCAGACAGACCTGTTCATCTTTTACTTTGCATCTGGTTTCTCTGCCAAGGAGACTTATTTCTGGACTGGGAAAAGATAGAAGAAAAATCATTTTAAACATAGTTAAGACTGAAAATAAGTGAGTAAATAGTAAAAGAGCAAATGGCTATTTTTGATAAGTTTGAGTTGCCAGGTCCTGATGAGTTATATTTACAGACTCTGAAAGAAGTAGTAGAAAGATCATGGAGAATGCATGAGGCTCCACACAGGCCTAGAAATGGCCAAATACTCTACCATTTGTCAAAAAAGAGATGCGAATGCAGTAGGCAAACTGTAGGCTATTGAACTAACTGTATTCCCAAAATATGTCAGCTTAATAAAGGGAACAGGACATGTTAAAGACAGTTTGGCAGAGTGGATAAAGAGCTGGCCTCTGAATTAGGAAATTTAGAGTGTAAGTCCTTACTCTGACAGATAATGGCTGTGTGACCCCAGGATATGTTGATTAACCTCTCAGTGGTTTAGGATACTTCATAAGACTCTAAATTGCAGTGAAGGTGCCACCCTGCATTGGTAATAAATTTCTTTGCCTAGGAATTTTTGATATCACAAAGTAGAATATAATAAAATTTAAAGAGTCTAAAAGAAGTGTTATATGAAATAAGATGAAAAATATCATTTTAAGCTGTCAGAAATCAGGAAAGTTTTTTTTTTGAAGAGGTAACCTAGGTTGGGTTTTGAATAAGATTAGGATTTCAAAAGGTAGAAATGTGAATGGAGTTGACTTCAGGCAAGGAAGATGTCCTGAGTTAACATATGGAGGCAGCAGAAGAGGGCAAGTTTGGATTATGGAAGAGCCAATACTCTAGTCTGACTGAAAATGGGCATTTACAAAGGTTAGTGGAGCTGAATAAGATTGGAAAGACAAGGTGGACTCATCTTGTGATGGACTTAAATGACAGGCTTAGACATTTGTATTTTGTAGCAGAGGTGATTTAAAAAAGGAAGATTTTTGAGCAGGGGAATGAAAGGATTATTAGGAAAATCATTTTGGCAGTTGTATGGAGGATGGATTGGAACAGGTATAGAGTGGTGACAGGGAGACCAATTAAATTGGTTACTGTGCTAATACAGATGAGAAATGATACAGGCCTGATCTAAGATGGTATCAATGTGAAAAAAAAGAGACAATGAATTCTAAAGATATTGTGAATGTATGTATATACAGTAAGACTTGGCAATTGATGAGAGGGATGGGTTCAGGAGAGGAAAGAATCAAAAATAACTTCAGAGTTTTGAGCCTGGGTGGATAGTGGCCATCAACAGACATAAGGGGATTTGGAGGAATGATAAGTTTTAGGCATGAGTAGATGAGTTCAGTTTTTGACGTTGGATTGAATGGGCTGCCTGAAGAGGTGGTAACTGCTTCATCTTTGGAGGTCTTCAGGCAGAGACTGGATGACAACTTGTCATGTGTGTTAAGTGGTGATTCCTTTCAGGAATGGTTTGAACTAAATGGTCATCAGGAGTCCTTCTAACCCTCAAATTCTGTTGGATTCTAAGAGTTTGATATAGTTGAACAATCACATAGAAATCCTTGGCAGGCAGTTGAAAATATCGGCATGAGTCTTATGGGGGATATCAGAACTTGGATATATGAATTGGGAGTTATCATATAAAGTTGCTAATTGAGGCCATGGAATTAGATTTAACTATCAAGGAAAAGAGTGAGTAGAGAGACAAAGGTGAGGGATAGAGCTTTGGGGGAGGGTGGATAGCTATGTTTATGGAATGAAAGGAAGATGGAGGAAGAGAAAGAGGTAGAAGTGAGTTGTCAGAAAAGTAGGAGGGCCACCAGAAGCAAAGAAGGCATTTGTCAGAGGTCTTCTAAGGTTCTATTACCCAGAGCCCTGGAGTATGGAAATCAAGTTGAATATTTAAATAATTAAAAATATTTTCTCCCGTGAGAAAGGAAAAAAAAACCCAACAAAGATAAATGAAAACACAAAGCTTTCTTCATGCAGAGTATGGATATTTATCCCGTGTGTCATGGACACCAAAATAGTCTGGTAAAATCTGTGGGCCCCTTCTCTGAATAATGTTTGTTTCCTGTGTTCATAATTGGGAGAAATCTAAATTTTGCTTACATGTGAATGAAAACAAAGCTGTAACTTTTTTTGTTATCCAAATTTCCAGCTACCCTGAAATCTCTCTGTGGACCCCAGATTAATAACTTCTTATGTAGTATTACATAAACATATGTGTAATATATACATATATTACATAATGTTGCTGTCCTATTAGAATATATGCTCCTTGAAGATAAGGACTGTTTTTGTCTTTACATTCATACCATTTAGCACAGACCCAACACCTAGTGAGTGCTTCACTGATGTTGAATGACTGACGGTTCTAGATACAAGTATTTGTTGAATCTATATATACTAGGAGGAAGGAAAACTATACCATTGATAACCCTGGAAAAATTCTCTTCCAAGGTCCTGGTTAATGATCTTTTTATGTATTTGTGTGTAATATTGATAAGAAAAATAGCAAGGGACCAGGAATAACCATGAGTCACATTTATATGGTACCTTATATTTTTACGCAGATGTCATGACTCCATTTGGGGTTTTTCTGGCAAGGATACTAGAATGGCTTGCCATTTCCTTCTCCAGCTCATTTTGCAGAAGAGGAAACACACAAACAGCGTTTCATGACTTGCTCAAATTTACATGTATTTGAATTCAGGAAGATAAGTCTTCCTAACTCCAGGTCTGGCACTCTATTTGTTGTACCACCTAGCTGCCCTCTACCCTACAAATATTTCAACAGAGCCATAAGTAGGAGTTTATTCCACTGGGAAGGGAAAAGGTATTGAGTTGGGAGGAAAACCAGGATGTAGCAGTTGAGGTAAGGAAGTATCCCCAACACACTTTTAAGCTTCTACAGTGCTAAAGAACCTGACTGCTGCTTGGAGGACAGGATGGAAGGATGGTTGGGGGATAAGGAATTTAGATGCTAGGAACAAAAGAGCCATTCCTTAGAATAATATTCAATTTCAGTAACTGAGGTAAAAGCCCTAGTCACCCTACCTTAGACAAGGTCTATGAATTAATTAATATTAAATGAGCACCACACCTTTGCAGTTCTTTTTAAGTTTTAATTAACTTTCTAAGAGAGAGGAAATATGATGTACGTAGAAGAAAATTTGACATAGAGTCAGTCTACACTGCAATCCTACCTTTGTTCCTTATTAACTCTGTGACCTCAGGCAAACCACTTCAACTTTGAACCTCCATACCTTCATTTATGTAAAAAATAAATGAAGGTAAGAACACTTGGGCTACCAATTTTGCAGCATTATATAAAGATCACTGAGATAGTGAGTGTAAAATTATATATGAGAGTTGGACAGGACTAAAACAAACAACAGCAAGACCAATAAAAAGTAGAAATAAAAAATGGAAGAACTCCAGAATAATTCAACATAATCATCACATAAAAATAAAGATTCATATAATCATGGAGTAAGAATTTGATTATCTAGTCCAGTGTAGATGAAGAAAACAAGATCCAGAAAAATAAAATCTCTTACCCACAGAAAGTTCAAAAAGAAATGACTGATGAGCAAAATATTTCCAAATGATAATAAAAGAAAGTACTTATGAAGAACTAAATTATTTTCATTCATTCACCCTTCAATGAACATTTATGAAAAGTTTACTACGTACAAAACATTGTGTTGGGCTCTGAGGGAGAGCCTAAGAGTAGTGTTCCTGGCTGTATGTGACTGTTCTCAGGCAGTTGAAACCCCAGTCACTGAGTTTACAAACTATCATTTTTCTTGTTAATGACACTAGAGTGGAAGTGTTGGGTCCATGGTTTGAATGAAGCAAATCATTGTTGACTGGTTGATGAATTTTGAAAAAATATACGTTTTTTCCTTTATCAGCTAAGTGAATGTCTAGTTTTGTCACATGATTAACCTTTACTGGGTATTTTTATATATGATTTTTTAATATATGACAAAATAATTTTCATATTTTTGTTCAGCCGTGTCTGACTCTTCCTTATGTGGGATTTTCTTGGCAAAGATACTGGAGTGGTTTGCCATTTCCTTCTCTATGTTATAAATGAGGAAACAGGAAAACAGGGTTAAGTGATTGGCCCAGGGTCACACAGTTAGTAAATGTGTGAGGCCAGATTTGAACTCATGAAGGTGAATCTTCCTGACTTCAGGCTTGGCATTCTATCCTTTGTGCCACCTAGCTGCCCATACTTCACATAGGAAAGATTAAAAGTTGTAATAATGACAATATATAACATTTAAGAACTCAGTCTTCCTGACTCCGGGCCCAGCACTCCCATTCACTATGCCACTTAGATGACTGTAAGGAGTGAGGGCATAGTAGAGGCAGGATCTAGGCATCTGAAGGTCTAAGTTCTATGTCTAACATGCTAGGTCTTGAGCAAGTCATTCTTAATTTCTGGGCCTCCATTTCTTCATTTGTAAATGAAGGCATGATGCAATAGGAGAATGGAAAACCCAAGATTCTAGAATCTGAGTCCTGGGATCAAGTCTCCTCTCTGGGTTCACTCACTCCCCGGGCCAGTTACTCAATCTGCTAGGGCCTTGGTTTCCTCAAGAGTACAACAAAAGAGTTGGGTTGAGATGGTCTGTGAGGTCCTTCTCAGTCCTTTCATCTTTTTATTGTTCAGTCATGTCTGACTCTTTTCTTTTCTTTTTTTTTTTTTTTGATTGAGGCAATCAGGGTTAAGTGACTTGCCCAGGGTCACACAACTAGTAAGTGTCAAATGTCTAAGGCCATATTTGAACTCAGATACTCCCAACTCCACGGCTGGTGCTCTATCCACTGAACCACCTAGCTGCCCCTAATCCCTTTGTTTTGTATCTGATTCTTCTTGACTTCATGGATCATGGCACAACAGGTCTGTCTATCCTCCATTGTCTCTCAAATTCTGTTCAAGCTCTTGTTCATTGTCACCATGATATTATCTATCCATCTCATCCTCTGCCGTCCTCTTTTCCTTTTGCCTTCAATCTTTCTCAACAATAGGGTCTTTTCCAATAAGTCTCATCTTCTCATTATGTATTCAAGCTTTGGTTTCAGCATTTGACCTTCCAGTGAATAGCCTGAATTAATTCTTTTACGTATTGACTGATTTGATCTCCTTGCTGTACAAAAGACTCTCAGAAGTTTTCTCCAACATCACAATTCAAAAGTGCTGATTATGTGGTGCTCAGCTTCCCTAACAGTCCAACTCTCACAGCCATACGTTGCTACTAGAGAAACCATAACTTTGAATATATGAATCTTTGTTAACAAGATGACATCTTTGCTTTTTAGTACGTTGTCCAGATTTGCCATAGCTTTCCTTCCAAGGAACAAACAGCCTTTAATTTTGTGGTTGCAGTTACTTCTTCCATGATTGTTGAACTCAGGAATATAAAATCTGACACTGCTTCCATTTCTTCTCCTTCTATTTGCCAGGAAATGATGGAACCAATTGCCAAGATCTTGTTTTTTTTTTTTTTTTTTAATGTTAAGCTTCAAGTCAAGGCTTACACTTTTCCTCGTTTGTCCTCATCAAGAAGTTTCTTAATTCCTCTTCACTTTCTGCCATGAGAATGATATCATCTGCATACCTGAGATGGTTGATGTTTTTCCTGGCAATCTTGATTCTGACTTTTGATTCATTGAAACTGGCATTTTGAATGATGTACTCTGCATATAAGTTAAATAATGAAAGTGACAACATATAGTGTTATCATACTCCTTTTACAATCTAAAACTAATCATTTCCATGTTTGATTCTAACTGTTACTTCTTGGTCCACATACAGGTTCTTCAGGAGACAAGTAAGATGATCTGGTACTCCCATGTCTTTGAGGACTTGACACATTTTGTTGGGATCCACAAATGCTTTAGTGTAGTCAATGAAGCAGAAATAAATGTTTTTCTGGAACTCTCTTGCTTTGTCCCATAATCCAGAGAATGTTGGCATTTTGATTTCTAGTTTCTTTGCCCCTTTGAAAACCAGTCTGCTCTTCTGGTAATTCTTGGTTCACATATTGCTGATACCTAGTTTGCAGAATTTTTAGCATGATTTTGCTGCTGTATTGACATGAGCCCTATTGTTCAGTGATCTGAATGTACATTTGAACATTGCCCTTCTTTCAAATTGGGATGTAACCGGATCTCTTCCAATCCAATGCCATCTATTAAGTTTTTCAAACTTGCTGGCATACTGAGGCAGCATTTTAACAGCATCATCTTTTAGGATTTTAAGTAGCTCAACTAGAATTCCATTGCCTCCAATGGTCTTATTGTTATCCATGCTACCTAAAGTCCACTTGATTTAATTCTCTACGATGCCCGGCCCTAGACCGGTAACCATACCACTTTGGTTATTGGTGATGTTAAAATCTTTCTTGTATAAATCTTTTGTTTATTCTTGCTACCTATTCTTAATCTCTTTTGCTTCTGTGAAATCCCTGACATTTTTGTCTTTTATCATGCCCATTTTTGCATGAAATTTTCCATTGATATCTCTAATTTTTTTTGAGATCTCTTATCTTTCCCATTCTGTGGTATTCTTCTATTTCTTTACAATTTTCATTTAAGGAAGTCTTTTTATATCTCCTTTCTATTCTATGGAATTCTGTATTCAGTTGGATATATTTTTCCCTTTCCTTCTTTCCTCAGCTATTAGTAAAGCCACATCAGACAACCATTTTTTCTCTTTCTTATTTTCCTTTGGAATGCTTTGTTGCTGCTTCCTGTATAATATTGCAAATCTTTGTCCATAGTTCTTCAGGTACTCTATCTACCAGATCTAATCCCTTAAATCTATTTCTCATTTCCGCTTTATATTCATAAGGGGTGATATTTAAGTCACAGCTATATAGTCTGATGATTTTCCCTACTTTCCTCAATTTAAACCTGAATTTTGCAATAAGAGGCTTATGATCTGAGACATAGTCAGATCCAGGTCTTATTTTAACTGACTGTATAGAACTTTTCCACCTTTGCCTACATGGTACATCATCAATCTGATTTCAATATTGGCCATCTGTTGATGTCTATGTGTAGAGTCACCTTTTGGGTTGTTGAAAAAACTATGACCAGTGAGTTATCTTGACAAAACTCTTATTAGTCTATATGTTGCTAGATTTTATACTCCAAGGCCAAACTTTCCTGTTATTCCAATTATCTTTTGATTTTCCAATTTAGCATTCCAATATCATGGGAATTGGACATCTTTTTTGTAATATCTTTAATGTGACATCTTTTTTAAATTATTATTTCTAGAAGATGTAGTGGATCTTCATAGAACTGATCAACTTGGTCCCCTCCAGCATTAGTGATTGGAGCATAACCTTGTATTACTGTGGTGTTGAACAATTTGCCTTGGATCCGAAGAGATATCATTTTGTAATTTTTGAAATTATACCCCAGTACTCTCAACCTTTTATGACTATGAGGGCTACTCCATTTCTTCTAAAGGATTCTTCCCCACAGTAGTATATGTAATGATAATTAGAATTAAATTTAGCCCTTCCTGTTTATTTAAGTTCACTAACACCCAAGATGTCGATATTTAATCTTTTCATCTCCTATTTGACGATATCTAACCTACCTTGTTTCATAGATCTTACATTCCATATTCCTCTGCAATATTGATCTTTATGGTACTGGACTTTCCTTTTGTTACCAGATGCATCTGCAGCTGAGTTTCCTTTTGACTTTGAATTCAGCCACTTCATTCTTTCCGCAGTAACTTGTAGTTGCTCTCTGCTCTTCCCTTGTTAATGTGTTGCACCTCATCTGCCCTCAGAGGAGCATCTTAGAGTGTCATCTCTTATCATTTTAGTACTGTCCTACTGTCTGTGCATTTTTCTTGTCAATGATACTGGAGTCATTCCCCATTTCCTTCTTCAGTGGATCTCCTTTAGTTAGAACTCTCTACTATTACCTACCTGTTCATTAGCTCATAGTATCATTGAGCTACACAGGCACTTCTGCCATGACAAGGCAGTGATCCAGGAGTGGGAAGTGGAGAGAGTGGGGGAAATCTTATTGTTCTTTGAATGTCCTTGCAGATCCTCTTGAATGGCAAGGCCTTTCAATTCCCAGGCTCATTCTGAAGTCACAATTTCTATTGTATCCCAAGGCTAAAGCCCTGAGTTTGCACAATGGGGAAGATTGTATTAAAAAATACTATCTTTTTCTGGCACCTGGTCATATCTCATTCATAGTTCTTAGTTTCTTTCTCACAGGAATCTGAGGGCTAATAATGAGATAGTGGGATTCTATCATGTCCTGACACCTCCTGCTCAACTTCAGCTCTTTGGGAACCCATTTCCTTTGTGACCTTTTCACAAGACATTTGACCTTTTAGGAAATAGGAAGAATTGTCCTTGCTCCTGACAGACAGTATGATATATATTCATTGACGCTTGTCTCTGGAGTAGATTGTTTTAATTGCCTCTTTTGTTTTTAGATTCGTGAAATTGATTGGATCCAGAGCTGGCTTCTTATGGGAGGGACAGGCACTCACCTTACTTCTAGAGTACCCTTCCATTATTCTCTCTCTCTCTTTTTGTTATTTTTATTTCCTGTCAACATTTCGCCCAAATACCAGGAAAGATCAGTACCCAACACTTGGCAAAACATGGTGCCAGAATGACAAGTTCTACCCCCTTCCTTCCTCCCACTATATTTAGATTAAACACATTCTTGTATCTAGCACTGTATCCCAGCTCCAATAACTCTTTCCATAAAGAGATAGTAAAGAACCAAACAAAACAGTCTCCCACTCCTACTCCAGTCTCCTATACTTTGGTCTCTTGCTTGCCATGGAAATTTTGAACTTTGACCCTTCTGACCTTTAAGAAGGGCCACATAGATGACCTCAAGGGACACATTGCAGGTTGAGTTCTTTATGGAATTGTCTGTTCATGGTTTTCTCTTGACTGTTGGTTTTCCTTTGGCTTCCATTATAAGGAGTGTGGAATAGCATAGTGGATAGAAAATTGTCCTTGAAACCAGAAAGAACTGGATTCAAATCTTTCCTCTGACATATAATGATTGTATAAATCTGGGAAAATCATTTAACCTCTCATAGTGCTTGAAGCAATCCTCTAAGACTATAAGTTGTAGAGAAAGTGATGATCTGAAATGGTTGAGGGAGTTGCCTCTCTCTCTTAAAAAAAAATGTGTGCATATGTATATATGTATGTTTATATATGTACTTATATATACATATATGTCTGTATGTGTATTTTTTTAATGATAAAATAGTCTTTTTTCTCTGTCTCTCCTTTCTTGACCCATCAGAAAACAAAGCAAAAAATAAATATAGAACCTCTATAAAATAAATGGTTAGCATCTACATAGATCTTTAAGGTTTGCAAAGAACATTATAGATATTCTCTCATTTTATCTTCTCAGCAATTCTAGGAGGTAGGCGCTATTAATAAAATCCCATTTTTATAGAAGAGGAGACTGAGGCAGAAAATGATTAAGTGATTTGCCCTAGGTGCCCTTGCCTTAAGTGATTAAGAGTCCTACAGCTAGTAAGTACCTGAGGCAGGATCTGAACTCAGCCTTTTCTGACCCCAGACTCACTCTGCCACCTAATTGCTTTATGTATCACCTAAGTTCAGTGTATAGAACACCAGGCTGAGAACCAGGAAAAGTCATCTTCCTGAGTTCAAATCTGGCTTTAGACACTAGCTATGTGACCCTGGGCAAACAACCCTGTTTGCCTCAGTTTCCTCATAGGTAAAATGATCTGGAGAAGAAAATGCCAAAGCATTCCATTATCTTTACCAAAAAAAACCCAAATGGGGTCATGGAGAGTTGCACATGACTGAAACACATAATCACATAAGCACAGTCCAGTCCAGAACAAGAATTCCTTTAGTTCTCTATACCAATGAGTCACAGTCCCTTTCCCTTTCCCTCCTAACATATTACTGCAGGAAGAGTACTGGGCCTTGAGTCAGAGGACCTGAATTCGAATCTTACCTTTCTTACTACTACCTGGGAGATCTTGAACAAGTCACTTCCCTTGACTCTAAAATGAGAGCGTTGAACTAGATGACCTTCAAGGTCCCTTTTAGTTCTAGATCAATGGTGCTATGATTTTAGGTTAGAAAATTAATTATAATAATAATGACTGACACCTGGAACATTTCCAAATTTGCAAAGCACATTAGGTGCTTTGTCTCATTTGAGTCTCAAAATAATCCTACAAGGCGCCATGGATATTGTTATCTTCCTATTACCAGGGATGGAACTGTGACCCAGAGAGGTTAAAGGGCTTACATTTTTAAGTGCCAGATACGGGATTCCAATCCATTTCTCTTCTAACTCCAAGCCTAGGATTCTCTTTTTCCACTGCCCTGTCAATCCCTACAGACCCTTGGTTTGTTCTGATGCTTTGCCAGTTTGCCCTTCTGTTTGATGGGCAGTTTATTCGTAATTGATTTTGTTCTTTCCACTTGTACAGAGAGCTAGCCTTGGAGGTGGAAAGTCTTGATCTGAAAAACCAAGTCAAGAGCTTGTTACTTGGCTTCTTTCAAGTCCTTCTCATCCTTCTGAGATGTCCTTTCATTTCCATACACATACACACCTACCTACCTGCTTACATAAACACAGGTGTATGAATAAATAATTTAATAGTTAATAAACGCTTGTTGGATTATATTGGATTGAATTTAAAAGGAAAGGGAGACCCTTCCAGCATTGGAATTGAGAATGAGACCTACACAAACATCTCTAACTATGAGGTATGATATGTTAAGTGCCATGTGAGCCTCATGGGAATTTGGAAGATTGAGGACTCAACCCTGAATGAGTTTTTCCATTTCTAGAGTTTTGTAATTCTTATTCTTCCTTCATGGTCTTCAGTCATTGTGTGCATGAGACAAAAAATAATAGCTTACATATTTCCAGGACTCTAAGGCTTATAGTTTTCTTTCTTATACTGTACTCTTGTGAATCAGGAGGTGGAAATTTAATTACCCTCATTTGACAGATGAGACCCAGGGATGCAAATTGACTTGTGAAAGATCAGAGCTAGTAAGTGTTGGAGCCTGGATTTGAACCTGTGTTTCTTGATGCCAGGTCCAGGTGTTATTTCCACTATGCCAGGATGCTTTGAACAGATCTTCTAAAGATACTTTCTGCCTTTTCTGGTTTTACTTTGAATGAGATTGAGTCATTTGTTCTCTCTTGTGTCCCAGTTTTACCCATTTTGATGACTAATCTGTGACCCACATCTACAAGGCTATCTATGTAAACATCAACTGTACAAATTTCACATTACTCTATGACTCTCTGGTGTTTGGTGACAAAATGCTACAATTCCTTAGAGAGGATATGTCTGCAGAAAAATAACACATGCTTTTGGGATTCACTTCAATTCCTATTGCTGGCTGAGCCTGAACCTGCCATTGAACCAAGAGGGAGAAAAATGCTTCTGTCATCTCTTCAGTGTGGGAGGCAAGAAGAAAAGGTTTTCTCAGTGATGGCCATGTGATGATGTAATGGAATGGGGACTAGACTTAGGGTCATAAACCTGAGTCAAGTCCTGGCTCTCTCATTTACTATATTTGTGACCTTTGCCACATCATTTCCTGTCTAACCTCTAGCCCCTGCCCAGTAATGATTTTCTTTCTACCTAAATAATTGCGCTTTCTCTGTCTCCTTTGCAAGATCATCATACATTTCTCTTCTGTCCTGTCCTATCCTGTCTTGTCCTCTCCTCTCCTCTTCTCTCCTGTCCTCTCCTTGCATTACCTTTCCTCTCCTCATGTTTCCTCCCCTCACCACTATTGTTTCTATGCAGAAGATTTTCATATCTGTGTCTCTCCTCCTTATCTTCAGTCTTGCTTCTCCACCTACCTGGTGTGCATTGATACTAGGATGTTCCACAGGTCTCTCCAACTCTATGTTTTATCTGTATACCTCAAATAGGCCACTCAATGTTTACTGTTCTCAGTTTCCCCATCTGTAAAATGAAGAGTTTAGGAGAGATGGCCTTTGAGGTCTCTTCTAGTCTGAAGGTGTGATCTGTGATCTGTCTTTTATCATTTTCCCTAAATCCACCCTCTTCCCTGTTTCTGTGATGTGTACTATCATCCTTGCAGTCATTCAATCTCAGTCTTTTTGAGGCTTACCTCACCCTCAGCATCTCTATCTAATCATATGTCTTCGTGATTATTCTTCCACGAAATCCGTCCCATTTGCTCCATTTGCTTTCTTGCTGCTGCTCACCTAGACTGTTGTAAGAACCTCCTGACTCATGTTTCTTCACCCTACTTTGTCCCCTTACACAGTTGCCAAACTGATATTGCTAACACACAAATCTGATTAGGGATATGCTCTCATAGAAATGTATGGACAGCATGTTTTAAGTTTCACCTGCATTGGTAATATTTTCTCCATCACTTTCTTAGGTCTAGAGAATTAATGAAACAATAAATTAAGCCCTTATTTGGACGATTTGCTGATTTATGAGAGAGATGTTCACATTAAAATTTAACAATCAGATCCTCTGAGCAATGAGCTGTAGATGCTTACACTGAAAACTTAATAATCAGCTCTCCTGGCTCCAGCACAACTCTGGGTCTGACTCTGAAGCTCTCCTGACCAAGAAACTGTAAAGCCTTGAGATTAAAATCTAAATTTCCATGTATAATATGTAAAGCATGTCAACATCTGACTTGTCTATCTTTTCTAGGATACTAATACATTGCTTTGATGTATATACTTTATGTTTTATGGCCCTGGGCAAGTCACAACCCCAATTGCCTCATCATGGGTCATCTCCAGTCATCCTGATGAATATCTGGTCACTAGATTCAGATGGCTCTGGAGGAGAAGTGAGGCTGGTGACCTGCACAGCTCTCCCTTACTCAAAACAAAGTCAAGTGCAAGTCGTGTCATCCTACCTCTGATGGCATGGTCTTCTTTGGCAACGAGGCACAAACACACACATGCCTCATCCAAACTGGCATTCTTGCCAAACCCCCTGCCTGGAATCCTTACTGTTACCTTTTGGAAACAATAGTTCCCTTCAAGGCTTACTTGGTGTTGGTACCTCCCAAGTGAGTTCACTTTATATTTCCTTAATGTACCTCTTGTATTTACACAACCATGATGCTTTAGTAGGAAGACTCCTTCAGGGCAGGGATTATCTTATTTTTGTATTTTTATCTCCAGTGACAACTTATCTAGCACCAAGTAGGTGCCTCATCAGTGTTTTTTGATTGATTGATTTTCTCTCCTTGAACCTCGTTTCCATCTATAAAAAGGGAATAATAACCCTTTAACTAGTACCATACAGAAAAATCATTTTGTAAACTGACCCAGTAGAGGAATGTGAATTGTTGTGGAGAAAGAAGAGAAGGGAGAAGATGAAGACACTATGAGTGATGCAGTCATAGTGACAATGTTTGTCATTGTTAGTCGTTCCAGGCCTGTCTAACTCTTCATGACCCCATTTGGGGTTTTCTTGGCAAACATACTGGAGTAGTTTGCCATTTCCTTCTCCAGCTCATTTTACAGATGAGAAAACTGAGGTGAACAGAATTAAGTGACTTGCTCAGGATCACACAGCTTGTAAGTGTCTAGGGCCATAGGTGAACTCAGGAAGATGAGTCTTGACTTCAAGTCCGGCACTCTACCTACTGTGCCAACTTGGTGTCCAAACCGAGAATACCTACTTTCAAATTCCAGCTCCAACATCTAGGACTACTAACTGGTTATAGACTATGAACTAATCCTTTAATGTCTGTGTACTTTTCTGTGTAGTTTTCTCCTCTATATAAAGGAGATAATAATATACCATATCTCACAGGGTTGTTGGGAAAAAATATATTGTATAAAGTTAAACATGCTATTGAAATGTGAGCTATTATTTTTTCAAATATTTAAAATAAATACCATCAGAGACTATATCAATTTGCCTTTTCCTTGAATTTCTTTTACCTGAATAGTTTAAAAAACAAATAGCATTTTATATGTAAATGGAAGAAACAAAATAAATGCTCCTTAACATTCTCTTGAAATTATTCTGTGTACTTTGTGTATAATTTTATGTGTGTCTCCTTCATCTCTGTCCTCTCCTCCTCTCTTCCAACTACTTGGTAAATTACTTAAGAGTGGGGGCCATTTTGTTTTTGTATTGCCAGGGCCTAGCTCAGTGCTTGGCACATAATAGGCATTTTATATAAGAGTATTGAATTGAATTTTATAGTTAATCAACAAGTATTTGTGAAGGGTCTAGTGTATTCAAGGAACTGGGTTAGGCCTTAGAGATGTAGAGATGATGAATGAAACAATCCGTACCTATAAGGAGCTTACAGTGTAATATAGGAGTCAATAAGTCCTTATAAAATTGACAAATTATTAATATAAAATGAAAACATAAAAATATATTCAAAGTAGACCAATACAAAGACCAATACTTTGAAAAGATGGATATTATGTTGGGAGAATTTGGAATGGCTTTAAGGGGAAGAAAGTTACTTATTTTATATCCCAAAAGAAGAAAAGGTATGGTAATATGCCTTAATAATATACACTGTCTTAATAAAATAAAGTAATATGCACCCTCCTTAAGGTAATATATGATTTCTATGCACCAAGAGGTAAGGAGATGGTTGTATTTTCAGGCATATAGGATGGTCATTTATTGATACATATCTATAGCCACATATATGTATATCTACCCATATCTCTATGTATGTGTGTATAAATCTGTGAATCATCTCCACAGAGGTGAAGGAGAGATGGACAGATGGAGACAGAGACAGAGACAGAGAGATAGAGATAGGCATAAAGATGGAGAATGGAGTGTCAAGTATGAGGAAGAGGGAGAAATTTGGCTGGGTTGCCGTGTGAGAAAAAGAATTATGCCTGATGTAGCTGGAGAGATAGGAGTCAGGTTATGTAGGGTTTTAAAAGCTGTAAACATACAACTTTGTATTTTATCCTAGAGACAATAGGAAGCCACTAGAATTGGTTGAGTAGGACAGTCTCATGGTTAGATCTGTGTTTAAGGAAAATTACTTTGGCAACAGTGGGGAGGATGTCCTGAAGTGGGGAGAGATTTGAGGCAAAGAGACCAGTTAGGAAACAGTGGCAGTAATGTAGGTGAGAGGCGATGAGAAGAGAGTCTGAAGTAAGGTGATGATGGTGGTATGAGAGGATACAAGGGGTCAAATTCCAGAGATATAGTGAAGGTGGAAACATCAAGGTTTGGCAATAGATTGGCCCTGTGTGGTGAGGGAGGATGAGGAGTCCAGGATGATGTGGACGTTACAGATTGAAAGGATAGTCATGTCTTTGACAGAAACAGGGAAGTTTGGGAGGTGGGAGGTTCAAGAGGGGAAGTTAATGAGGTAATATTTGGAGATGTTGGGTTTGAGATGTTTCTGGAACATGTCTGAAATGTCTGATAAATAATTGGAGCAAATATCTTTATCATCTCTGTCTGTCTTTGTGTCTTTCCGTCTCTTTGTCTCTCTCTCCATCCATCCTTCCCTTTCCCTCCTTATTCTCTGTCTATCTCTGTCTCTCTCTTTTTATTTCTTTCTGTCTCTCTCTCTGTCTCTCTATTTCTCTCTCTCTCTCCATTTCTCCTTCTATACCTTAGCAAATGACCCTGCATCCTCTGTGGTTCCCTGAAAACAAAGCAGTGTGTTGAGCAGAAGTTTATAGGATCATAGATTTAAGCACCCTTAGATGTTTATGCTGCTAGATAGCAGGAAAGTGACTTGTCCAAGGTCACTGTGGTAATAGGCAGTAGAGTTGTTATTGGAACCCAAGTCTTCAAACTCTGAAACTGGTTTTCTTTTCCCTTTACTACATTGCCTATGTGCCAGGCACTGTGCTAAGTATTTTACAAATGAATGTGTACGAATTTTCAAGCTGTGAATCAGTAGGAGTTCAAGTGATAAAGCTTTCAGGTCCCAAGAGTGCCTCATTGTACTTTGTTGCCAGGCAAAGGCACCAATGGAGCCCACTGGCTTGGATGATGCTCTCCCCCATGTTCCATTCTCATCCTCTTCTCTGTTATTGACTTCCCTTTTCCAGTAACCCAGTAGAATTGGGAACAATAACATTAGAGCTCATATGTAATAGCACTTTACAAAACATTCTCACATACTGTTCATTATCTCATTTGAAACAATTCTCATGCAGAGGCAGCAAGTATTTTTGCCACTGTTTTAAAGATGAGGAAACTGAGATCCAAAGAAATAAGGTGAGCTGATGAAAAAAATATGGGATTTGGAGTCAGAATTTCTGGGTTCCAATTTCAGCTCAGTTACCCATTACCTGTGTGAGTTTGACCAAGTGTCTTTACATCATGAGGCCTCAGTTCAAGATTTATCTGTCTCTCTTTTCCTATCCATGCCTGATGTATGATTGACACTTCCAACTTTTTTTCTGGTCATATATTTCTTGAATGACAGCCCTCCCCACATTTTAACTTCATCCTCCACTTAGTTGCCAAAGTGATATTTCTCATGCACCCAAATGAGCATATCGTATGGGTAAAAGGTAGGCAAAGAGGCAAAGGGTGGGATTAAAATATGCATAATGTGTGGGGGATGTAAGTTTAGGCATGTCACTGAAGATGGCTTGCAGGTGAGAGGTATTATTAAAGACTTATACTAAATGATTATAATATGCCTTGGTTATGAGTGAAGACTGGCCAATAACAAAGGGACTGTCCAAGGGGTGCCTCGGTACCCCCAAGATAGTAAAAGAAAAAGGAGGCTCCAGACAACATTGTGGGTAGATTCTCTATAGAAGGATTATAAAATTGGACAAGAAATTTCCTATGAGGAGAAGGCATGAAGAAATAGTGATTAATTGTGGTGAAGAATGCAAGCAGCTAGAGGGTAGAGTGGATAGCGAATCAGGAAGACAGGAATTCAAATGCAGACTTAGAAACTTACTAGCTGTATGACCCTGGATAAGTTATAAGATTTCTGACAACCCCAGTTTCCTTATCTGTAAAATAATATCACCTATCTCCCAGGGTTATTGTGAGAACTAAATAGTTGTAAATTGCTTTGTAAACCTTAAAGCGATATATAAATACTAGCTATCATTTTTTTCATCATCAGCAACAATCTCTTTTTGTTCAATTTTAAAAAAATCAAATTTGCAATGCTAAGGTTAGCAGCACTCTTAGTTCTTGTAGAAACTGTATTTTGAGAGAGCATATTTTCTTAATGGATCCAAATATCAAGGCTAGATTGTTACTTTGGAACATTACTGGGAAGTGACCATTGGGATGACACTGTTTACTCTCAGTAAGGGAGGGAAAGGACATACTGTCATCCTTTCTCAATGATCTAATCTCCAATTACTTTATAGCATTCATTAGACCCTAGATTTTTACAGTATGTTAGTCAGGTTAGTCACAAGGATTATGGGCAGAGTCCTCCAATATCATTCACTTTCAAAGGTAGGGAAAACTCCTCAGGTATGATAGGATTAATTCATGCACATGTGTAACTCTTCACAGTATATCCATGATATTGACTCCCCCACTTCCCTATTTCTGGGGCTGAGACTGGCTCTCTGATACCATCCACGCCCCTATTATTTATTTAGAGTGGTTTCTGAAAGGGATGACCACAATGCTGCAGCTCACTCTGCCGTCCTCTTCAGGGGAATGCTGGAACCATCTTAAACCAGCTTGTGAGAGCTGATCTTCATTGTGAATATTCACACTTTAAAAATTATCAAATGATGCAAAGTAGGACTTGATTTATTATATTGTGGATTGTCTAAACTTAAGAAGGTGGTAGAAAAAATGTTAGCAAGGCCAATGAAATGTAAAAGTTTGCCATGCACATTTTTTTCTGAGAGCCAGTTATTAGACATTTACCAACACACTACTGGTTCTGTCACTCATGTCTGTAGTTCTATGCCTGACTGATCTTTTTCCCATTTAAGCAAATGAGGCAATATAATACCTGTATTATAATACCTGTAAGTCTTTTAGAATATATATTTATATTATAAATTAAATTAAAATGTATTTCATATTATAAAATATATTTATTGTTTTATGTATTTATATATTTTGTTTAAATATATCTTTTATTTTTATATCACATGATTTCTCCCCCTAATTTCTCATTTTGCCTCCTCAAGAGTAGAAAATTTTTTGAAAGAAAAAGAGAAGGAAAAAATAATTCAGCAAAACCGAGTAATACATAAAAAAACTGAAATTATATACATTGTTTCACACCCATGTACCCCCTACCTCTGCAAATGAAGTGGAAGGAGAGAGTATCTTCTCCAACTCTTTTTTTGGAACCAAGCTTATCCTTTGTAATTTCACAACATTTATTTTCAGTTGTTTTGTGGTAGTTGTTCCTTCCATGTTGTCATTGTGTATATCATAGTCCTATCTCTGCTTACTTACTTCATTTTGCCTCATTTCGTGTAAGTCTTTCTATCCTTCCCTGGATTCGTCATATTGGTCATTTTTAAAAATCGCATCACAGGAGTATTTAATTACATTCTTGCACCACAAGCTATTTCGTCATTTCTCTACCAGTGGACATCTATTTGTTTCTAGTTTTTTTGCTGACCCAAAAAGTGTAGTCAGATAAACATTTTGGAAACCGTTACCTTTTAATCATAAAATATTTACTGAAAAAAGGCAAAAGTAAGATTAATGATAACAATCTACTTCTAAATCTGGATCATATTCTCTCACAAATGCACCACAAATGGGGGAGAGTAAGCACACACCTGGAGGAACTGGTCATTGTAGCTCCAGTTACTGAAATAATCAGAGAAACAGATGAAATATTCATGGATCTGGATGAAGAGTGGTTACTCAATAAATACTAATTTATTGATAAATAAATACATGTAGTCAAAGAAATATCAAGGAACTCAGTTGCTTCTGCTTACATGGCTCACTTACTATTGGCCATGTACTAGGACTCTTTTGACACAAATGGACCCACATGCAATGCTGCTAAATACAAATGTAATTCAGAAATATTTAAAAAAATAAATACAATTCAATACAATAGAACATGTAATCTTCTAAGTGAATATGAATATTGTAAGTGAATAAGACAGCTAGATGGCACAGTAGATAGCATGCCATGTTGGGAATCAGGAGGACCTGAGTTCAAATCTGGCCTCAGACACTTACTAGCTATGTGACCCTGGACAAGTCACTTAACCCTATTTGCCTCAGTTTCCTCATCTGTAAAATAATCTTGGAGGAGTAAATAATAAACTAAGGTATAAACTAAATGATAAACTTCAGTATCTTTGTCAAGAAATGCCCAAATGAGGTCACAAAAAAACCAATGTGACTGAATGACTCCAGAACAGGAGCAAGTGAATATGCAGTTCACAGGGATTCATATGTATGGTTGAGTGGCCTAGTTTCTATGTGAGTTTGATGCCACTGGTCAGAGAATGGTGGTGGTGTATAGAGGGTAATCTGACTAAGAACACTGTTAGACCAACAGTAGAGTTAGAAAAACTCTTGTTTACCCAACAAGGTCTCCTGATAGAGAATCAGGAACTGTTGGAAATATTATGAAGATTTCATAGAACGGTGTCATCCTTCTTGGTTTCACAAACTCACTGGATGTTCAGTGTGCTTTAGGGCAGTCACTGATTCACCACAGATATTAAGTGGTAATCATTGCCTTCAGTTAACAATTCAATTATGTTTTCCTTCTCTAACAAAATAGCATTAAATAAAAAAACTTCTTCTTTAAGTTGTACATTAGTAGCACCAAATAAAGTTCCACAAAAAATGCATTTTGATGTCTTGGACATACCAGTATAAACACTACTTTTGAAAAGTTTACATTTAATTTGCATTTGCAAAAGTAAGTTAGAAATAGAGTCTTTTCTTTCTTTTTTTTCTTTAGCTAACGGGTTTCAGTGCATCAGAGGGAAATGCTTTATGTGATGAACAAAATAAAGAAAACCAGTGTTTGGAAAATCAGACTGATGACAAGAAGATAAAGGTAAGTATTGAGGTATTTTTTTCTGTTGCTAATGGGTCAGGTTTTTTTCTTTACTGTCTCTTGTGATAGTTTGGGAAATGGTTATTTTTAAAATTTTTCAGTTTCATTTTTTACATAAGAATAGCTTTACATGTTTGAGAAAATATATTTTGCTGTGATAGTGTCAAGAAGAGCAGGAATGTGCAATTTCCTTCATGTTTTTGACTGGGTTAGAACACTACCTTTTTCATGATCCTGAACATGTCTTATGACATGTGATAGATTTTTCCATTTGGGGCTTTGTGTTTGAGTGAGTGGGAAGCGTTGTTTTTACATTTTACTTGTTAGGTGATTGTCATTTTAAAACTAAACACAACTTTGCAGGTTTCCTGTAGTCCTACCCAGCCTTTACCCACTCTTTGGACTATGTTCCATTCCGGAGTCCTATAAAAGGTTTCTTGAGTAGTAGCCACCCCTATTGGTTTAGGTAGGTTATAGTCAAGTGACCTTGAAATGGTCATGAAAAGATCAGGTCTTATGGGACCTAAATGTTCATAGAATACCCTCTGTAGATTTAGGATACTGTGTTTAAATTGTTCCACACTAGCAATGCAAAGACTGCCACACTTGGAGTTAGAAGATCTGACTCATGCGGTCTGTATTCTAATCCTGAGTCTGCTCTTGCTACCTATGGGAACTGGGCAAGGTACTTAACTTCTCTGGTACTTAATATTTCCTCACTAGTAAAATGAGAGTGTAGGACGGGAAAACCTCTAAGGACACTTCCAGTGCCAGATGTAAGATGGTGTAATATTATAGCGATACTCAGGGCATGGAAAAAATGTAAGAAACATTGATGATTATGTCTTGGAGTTTGTTTGTAGGAAACTGAGCAGCCCAGAAGCTATGGCTTTTGTTATTGTTTTTTAGTTTATGGTAGATTATCACTCTCCTTGACTTTCTTGACTTAGAGAACACTTAATTATGATAGTGCCATACTTGCCCCCTTACCTTATTAAATTGTAATTTTTTTTGGTATCATACACTCCTTTATTAGTCTGGGGAAGCCTACAGAAACCTTCTCAGAATAGCATCTTCAAAATGCATAAAATAAAATGTGTTCAATTACAAAAGAAGCCAATTGCATTCAAATACAGTTAGCAATATAGTTTTAATAAGCAAGTTCATGGACTTCAGGTCAAGAACCCTTGCACTATGTTGTAAAGTCCTTGGAGGGAGAGGCTGTATCCTTTTTCATCTTTGCATTCCCTATGTCTAAAACAATGCCTTGCTCCTAGTAGGTGATTAATATGTTTGCTGACTTTGTTGAATTGGAAGTATTTTTTGAAAATGAAATCATCCATGTTGGTAAGGATGCTTTTGGTTTCTTCTTTTTCTGCTTTTTCTCCTTTTTCTTCTTCTCCTTTTTCTCCTTCTTCTCCTCCTCCTTCTCCTTCTTCTTTCCTTTTTCTTCTTCTTCTCCTCCTCCTCCTTCTTCCTCTTCCTCTTCTTCTACCTCTTCCTCTTCACAAGAAGCAAGGAAAAATCACATTAATTAGACTCATGAACACTAAAAAAAGCAACATGTAGACTGCCTACATGTCAATAGAATATTTGCGGGTTTTCTTCCTGAAAGAGAAGTCACTGAACTTAACTGTAGGTGTGTGTGTGTGTGTGTATGTGTGTGTGTGTGTGTATGTGTGTATGCAGTAGGCTAATGAATAGGACAAATGTTAGAAGCTGTGCCTTCTGCTTCTTATAAGTATATTGCCTTTCTGAAATTTCAAACTCAAAGGTTTTTCATTCTTTATTTTATTGATGACTATTCTTTATAGTAATGTATGTACTTTTATAGCAGCAAGGTGGCATAATGGATAGAATGCAGGGCATAAAGTCAGGAATTCAATTCTGGCCTCTGACACTTACTAACTGTATAACCCTGGGCTAGTCATTTAACCTCATTTGTCAGTTTCCTCATCTGCAAAATGAGCTGGAGAAGGAAATTGACAAACCACTCCAGTGTCTTTGCCAAGAAAACCCCAAATGGAGGTATAGAGTCAAACATGACAAAAACAGCAGCAAAAAAAAACTTTAGGAAAATGATGTAGTCTGTTTTTTCCCTCTTTTTTGTAAACAGGGACTTCTCCATTTCCTGTGTGAGTTCCTTGGGTTTTTTCATGCGTCAACATTTTGGGCTAAATTTAGTTTAGAATTATTTCCTAAAAAGATATACGTTAACTTTCAGTGTCAGAAATGAAAGCAACCCTTACCTGCCCTGTTCAGAGTGGGATACTCTCCACCCCCAACTTTCATACATTGGTTCTCAGCTTGCCCCAGTTTGAATATGACAGGAGATAAATCATTTTTTATCTCCCAAATATGCCCTCTTTCTGTGCTATTGCTAAGTTTTCCCAAAGCCAATTGTCATCCCTCATCTACTTTACCTAATGATTTCCTACCCATTCTTCAAAGCTCAACTCGAATGTTATGTCTTCCATGAAAACTCATCTGATAATAATCACCTTGGCCCCTGTGACTTAAGCACAGAACTTAATCTTACAACCATCTAATGCTCTTACCGTAAAACAGACAGTTCAGGATGGCACATTTGAAAGTGTATTGAATTTGGAGGTAAAGATTCTGAAGTTGAATCCCGGATCTTTCATTTACCACCGGTGTGAATGCTGGGTCTAAGTTTCCTCATATATAAAAGGAGGGGTCAAACTAAATGCTCCTAAGGTCTCTTGTAACTTGAAGTCTAAAAATCTATCTCTATTGATATCAAATTTATCTGTGCTTTCGTCTCATCTATCTATTGTGCTTCAAGCTCTGTGAGAATGAAAACTGACTATGCGTTGATCCTGAGCACGTATCATACTTTTGTACAAGCAGTAAGCACTTAAATGTTTGGTGAATTGAGATCCTTAGAACACTGATGCATAACTCAGAGAGTAATTTTCAATTGATGGTCTTGCATGTGGTAGATTTCAAAGGCTCTTGGGAGAATGTATTTAGTGCTTGAAGCAAATTTAGAGGACATTTAGTTTAGTGCCATCAATTTCGAGATAAGGAATTAGGGGAAAGAAAAGTTAAGTGACTTGACCAGGGTCACACAGCTAAAATGTATTGGGGGTAGGCTTTGAACTCTGGTCTTCATTATTCTACATCCAGCACTCTGTCCATTATGTTCTGCTGCCTTTCAGAAGATTGTGTATCAAATTAAAAGAAAGTATTTACATTCTGATGTAGATCAGTCAATAATCATTTATTATATACTTACTATGTGACAGGGGATACAAAGATGTGAAGCTATTTCTCTGGGTCGGTGTTATGGCAAAATTCTACAAATCATGGGCTTTCCCAGATAGGCAAATTTAAAAAAAAATTTGAAGTTTTCTTGTACTTGTTCTCATATGGTTCCTTTTATTCCTTTGGAATAGTTTAAACATTTCAGTCTCTTTTAGCACTGCTATTCTTCACTTTAAGTAAATTTGATAGATGGAATGTTGAACCTACATCTCACTGAAGCTCCATTAGGCTAAACATGAGGTCATAGGGTCTTTGACTAGGGTGGAATGCAGAGAAAACGACAAGGGAGTGATGGATTTTAGTGATACTATCTTAACTCATGTCTTTAGATGTTTAGGGTTTACAAAGCGTTTTCCCCACATTCCTTTGTATCACTCTCAGTTTTACAAATGAGTGAACTAAGTCTTAAAAATGGTTTTCTCTTTGTTTAGAGGCACAGAATTAGCTAGTAATGGTTAGAAGTGGGATATTATGAAAGAAATATTGAGAGGATTGGTGACAGACTGGTCAAGAAGATGTAGAGGGGATATGACAGTTACCTTCTACTATCAGAAGGTCATTTATAAGAGGAATTGTATTCATTTTATTTGGTCTCAGAGAAAAATTAAAAGTAGTGGGTAGACTAGCAGAAAAATTTTGGCTTAATAGAAGGAACTTTGTGGAAGTCACTCACTTACTTCAGGGTTTGGTTTTCTTATCTGCAAAATGATGGGATTTGAATAAATAATTCCCAAGTTCCTCCAGACTTTCCATCCTAAAACCCTGTGAATTAGAGATGCATGCTTGATCAGATGACAGGTTGTATGTAGATATAAAACAAATACCACATAAAAACCAGCTGAAGGCTCTTTAAAAAGGAAAAGAAAATGGAAAGCAGTGATCTAGATGGAGAGAAAGTTTCCCAATGGGGAAAAACATGCAAGTGAAGGAAACACCATGGCACAGTGGAAAAGACACTGAACTGCGGGGTAGGGATATCTGGATTCTCATCTTCATTCTGTCACTGCTTTACTGTGTGAACTAGGCAAATTTCTTGACTTTTCTGTGCCTCTGTTTCGTTGGACATAAAATGAGAAGATTGGGCTAGATGATCTTATTGAGCTCTGACATGAAAATCTAGAGAAACAATTCATTTTGAGTTACATAATATCTTGAAGTTAAGGAATCTTTAAACCTTACCTGCGTGTTGTGAGATAGTGGGATCTTCTGGCTACAGGTTGGTTTACACCCCCAATCCTTTTTAGAGATCCTGGAGGATTGTGGGGATCTGATGCAGATCTTTTGCTTCATCTTCCTTCCCTATCACTGAGTCATGGGAGTCTGGGTTCTTGGGAAAATAGTTCAAGGGAATCAGTTTTATAACTAACTACAGGATGGAGTAGTTTTGCATAGACAGCAGTTCAGATAAAAGAAAGAACTGGGGGTTTCAGTGGATTACATGTTCAGAGTGAGTCAACAGTGTGATCTGGAAACCCCAAAAGCTAATATAGTCTTGGTTTGTCAAAAAGAGAGGGCTAGTCTTTTTGAACATTGCCCTAGTCAGACCATATGATGTAGTGTTATGTTAATTTTAGGCACTATATTTTAGGAAGGCTATTAATGAGCTTGAAAGCATCCAGAATAAAAGGACCAGGACAAGGAGGAGACTGGGAGCCATTCCAAATAAGGATAAGAAGGGAGTGGGAAAGTTTAGCCTATGTTTAATGCCTTCAATTTCTTTTTTTCTCTTATTTTCTTGTATTCTTATCTCTTCTCTTATAGCTAACATTTCTAGTACCATATTGAATAACAGTGGTGATAATGGACACCCTTGTTTCACCCCTGATCTTATTGGAAATGCATCTAGCTAATCCCCATTGCATACAATGCTTGCTTATGGATTTAGGTAGATACTGCTTGTTATTTTATGGAAAGTTCCTTTTATTCCTATGCTCTCCAGTGTTTTCAGTAAGAACGGGTGTTGTATTTTGTCAAAAGTTTTTTTTGCGTCTATTGAGATAATTGTGTGGTTTCTGTTAGTTTTATTGTTGATATGATCAATAATGCTAATAGTTTTCCTAATATTGAACCAGTCCTGCATTCCTGGTATAAATCTTACCTGATCATAATGTATTATTCTCATGATAAGTTGCTGTATTCTTTTTGTTAATATTTATTTAAATAATATCTTGTTTAAAATTTTTGCATCTATATTCTAATGATCTAATTGCTCTATAATTTTCTTTCTCTGTTATGGCTCTCCCAAAAGCTTACCTGTGTCTAGCACATAATGGGAATTTAATATCCTAGGCAGCTAGGTGGTGCAATGGGTAGAGTGCCAGACCTAGGTCAGGAAGACACATCTTCCTGAGTTCAAATTTGACCTCAGACTGATAGAGGCATGACCCTGGGCAAGTCACTTAACCCTGTTTACCTCAGTTTCCTCATCTGTAAAATGAGCTGGGGAAGGAAATGACAAGCACTTTAATGTCTTTGCCAAGAAAACTTCAAATGGGGTCACAAAGAGATGAACACAACTGAACAACAACAGAAAAGGAGCTTATTAGATACTTGTTTCTCTCTCTTCTCTCCCTGTGTGGCATCAGACAAGTCACCTAATCTTTCAGCACCAGCTTTCTTATTTCTAAAAACTCTAGGAGTGGATAATGCTTAGCAGAGTGCTGGACATAGAGTAGTTTCTTAATAAATGTTAATTGGCTAACATGATAGCTAGCTTCAAATATGTGTGGAAGGGGGATTAAGATTGTATTACTTGGTTTCAAGCAGCAGAACTCGAAGCAGTGGGTGAATATTACAGAGAGGTAGATTTTGACTGAAGAGAAAGAAAAGCTCTTTTTTTGGAAACTATCAATGAAACAGACTTCCTTGGGTGGATGGGAGTTCCCCAGCCCTGGAATTCTTCAGGTGGTGACTGGATGGTCACACATTTGGGTTTTCTAGAAGGATTTCATATTCAGTACAAATTGGACTGTTTTCTTGAATCCCCTTCCTTATATTTCAGGAATTCTGTAACACTGTGACATTAAATCCTTCCTTATTGTGGACACCTATTTGGAGCAGTGGGTTGAGTTTTACTTGGAGTCAGGAAGATGAGTTCAAATCTGCCTCAGAAACTTATTGCCTGGATGAGTGTGTGTGACCCTGGACAAGTCAGTTAATTGCCATTTGCCTCATTTCCCACAACTGTGAAATGGGTACCTCACAGGGTTGTAGGGGCAACTAAGTGACATAGTGAATAGAGTACTGGGCTTAGAATCAGGAAGACCCATCTTCATGAATTCGAATATGGCCTTAGAAACTTAATAGCTGTGTGACTTTGGACAAGTCACTTAATTCTGTTTGCCTTGGTCATTGAGTTGTAAAATGAGCTGGAGAAGGACATGGCAAACCATTCCAGTATTCTTGCTGAGAATACTCCAAATGGGGTCACAAAGAGTCAGACACGACTGAAATGACTAAATAACAATACAACCATGCAGAATTGTTGTAGGGATCAAGTAAGATATGATGCTTTGGTAAAGAGCTTAGCTTGGCACAGAGTTGGAGCTCAATGAATGTATGCTCCCTTCCTCCCCTCCCTGTGGGATTCTTTCTACTTCAGTTTCCTTATCTGTAAAATGAGGATAGTAACAGCACAAGATTGTCGTGAGAGCCAGATTGAATAACATGTAAAACATTTTATTAACTTTAAAATGTTGCATAAATACAAGTTATCATCATCACCATCATCACCATCATTGTGGTTATTATTATATTTCCACAGATAATTTAAGTTTTCACTTACAGATGCTCTACAGCAACTTCTCATACCTATAGACCTGTAGTATGCAGCAGGGCTTTGGGACACAGAGGTTCTGGGAGTTCTTTTTTAATGACGTGGCTTTCAGGCTTCCTTCAGTGTCCCAGCATTCTTATCCTTTCCCCATCAGTTCTACTAACCCATTTGGGTACCTAGTCTAGAATAGGCAACATGAAGATATACCTGGAATGGACAATAATTCCTTTTTATACAATATTTGGAGATACATAAAGTGTACTCCTCATATCTCTGTGACACAAGCAGGGTTAATATTATTCTAATTTTACTGATGAAGAAACTGATATGCAGAGATGCGGTGACTTTGCTAACGTCACATAACTGTTACATTAAAGAGCTAGAATCTAGACTCTCTCTCTCTCTCTCTCTCTCTCTCTCTCTCTCCCTCTCTCTCTTCCTCTCTCTCTCTCTCTCTCTCTCTCTCTCTCTCTCTCTCTCTCTCTCTCTCTCTCTCTCTCTCTCTCTCTCTCTTTCCATTACTATCATTCAATCCAGGAAGTATAGTAGACCCCCTTTATCTAGAAATGGTTGTAAATAAGATATGACGAATTCTGTGTCATAAGAATTAGAGTTAAAAGTCTTTCATGACCTCTTACTACCAGTGTGTTGTAATTTCTGACAGTCCCACATAAAACAAAAGAGGAAGGGGTTCAGACTGTGCTATCAAGTACCCAGCTGTAGGTAATATTCTAACATAGCTTTATCATAAACATTATTTTCAGTGTGCCACAATCACTACTACAGAACCTGGATTTTTTTTCTTTCCCTTCCTCCCCCTCCCTCCCCCCCACCTCTCCTCACCATCCCTGAGACAGCATACAATTTTATACAGGTTCTACACATACATTCCTATTACATACATTTTCACCATAGTCATGTTGTATAGAAGAATTAAAATGAATGGAAGAAATCATATAACAAATCAAAACATAATACAAAAGAAAATGATCTGCTGCAATCTACAATTGAATTCCATAATTCTTTCTTTGGATATGTAAGGCATTTTGCCTTAAAAGACCATTGGAAATTTTTTGAGTCCTCACATTGCAATGAAGTTATAAGTCTACCAGAAAAAGTCCTCACACACTGTAGTTGTTGCTGTGTACTAAGTTCTCCTGGTTCTGCTTATCATAAGCATTTATAAACTTATTATACCCAAAACTTCAGGCATCTTGCAGCACAGTCACTATGAGACTGCTCAATACATGTACAAATGCAGGCAAACTGAAATCAGGAAATCAAGAATCAAGGCAAAAGAATCAAGAAATCAAGGCAGAAATCAAGAATTCCAGACCCTATAGTCACAGTTTCATCACAGAGTTCTCATCTGATGTTTTTACTTCTTTTCTTTCTTCTTTTCTTCCCTCTCTTATCATTTCTCTCTCTTCTCCTTGTCTTCTCTTCTGCTCTCCTTTCTTCTACTTTTTCTTTCCTCCCTCCCCCAAACCCCTGATAAATATAACTTCAAAGCAAGAAAGGTAGTCAGTCCTCAGTCAATTGAACTGCCTGTTGCTGTTTAGATTATTGTTCTAGGTTTCTTAATGTGGTAACATGAAGAAATTAATTTTAAAGATCATTTAGTTTAATATTCTGTCTCTTGCAGGTGTAAGGAATATAAACTTAGCCACTATTCTAAGGCATTGCTGCTCACTGATTAGGGCTTTGTTCTGACATTGAAGATAATCTCCAAATACAAAGTATAATTATACCCTGTTGTGACTACATATCAGAATTGTTGATTGAGTCATGGTTATTCATATATCTGAGTCTTGTCCTTCAACTAGACTTTTGGTGGGAAGTGGGGTGACAGACAGGCAGCCTCATGTTAAAAATCAGAATACATGTCCTTGAACTTGACCTTTCAAAGATGGAGGGAGAAAGACAGATAGACAAATCACACCTAAGTCCAGATTTGTTTGCCTGGAGAATAACCCTGCATGTTGGTAAAATACCTCCAGCAAACCAAGTAATTATCGAAGAAGAACATGACCTGAGAGATTACTGTGATTATAGGCAGTAGTAGAGTGGGGGGGACATCTGGACCATAAGCTTGCCACTTAATTGGCATGGATACGATTGTAGTAAGATTATTAAGGAAAACCAAGAAGCTGCAAGAGACAATGGAAAATTCAGTAGAATGGTAGTCATGAAATGATAAATAAGCTCTTGGACAAGCAGAGAAATTTGGAGACCAAGCCTCCTGGACGCTGAGATGATTGTGGATATCATCGGATTCTTGGACTAAGGCTCCAGAAAAGAAGAAGAGGTGATGCGGGGAAGCACTAAGCTCCTCTACCTAACTGGAAGAGTTCTAGGGCCAAGAGAGAAGCAACGAGTGAACAGGAGCCAGAGTTATGATATGGAGGAATGAACCTGGACTTTGCCCTTCACTAACATTGTAAATTATGTAGACTGGAAAGGTTTGGAGGGATCAAAGTTTGTCTCTTTTAGAGGAAAGAAAAATTTTCTCAACTCTTGTGGTATTATAAGTATAGAAGTAACTTTATAGAGCCTTGGGAATGAAGATTTCCCCAGAAGGAGAGGAGTCAAATTGCCAGCATTTCATATGATTTCCCCTGTGAAGGAGAAAACTCAACTCTAGGGAGTGGAGGATTGGATAAGTTTCTAGTGAAGAGGGAGGGTCTCTGAGAGAGAAAGAGAGCCATCCTATTTATGTGATCAGGGCCAAGTATTGTCTGTATTGAGGTTCATTTTTTTGTTTTCGGGGAAGTGGTTCTCTATTGTACAGCCTGTCATATATTAGTAGTCTGAATTCTTATGTAGTGACTGAGACTCATAGTTTTTTGTGGAGACCAAGAAGTGTTACATTCCAAAGTTCTCAGGAGAAACATTGGGTATGAATATTAGACAAAAAAAAGGATGTTTGAAGAAACCCCTAAGATTCAACCTAGTCTGGATAAACTGAGAATTACACCTTTGGTTACATAGGGAACATAACCCTGAGGGTCTTGGTAGAAATTTGAATACTTTCTATTATGGAGAACTCTCTTCTTCACAAAACAGTTCACTGCAATTTTAGATATGATTATTAGAAAACTCTTATTTTGAGCTAAAACTTCTCTCCCTGAAACTTCCACCTATTTGCCCTCGTTCTCACTTTGGGAACAAAGCAGAATACATTTAACTTATTTTCCACATTCTCTTTCTATTTCGATGTTTGAAAATAGCAATAAGACCTACTTGGGTAGCATTTTCTTCAGGACAAATCATCAGTCTTTGAATCAGGCCTGAGATCAATTGTGGGTCCCTTTACTACTTTAGCTTTCCTATTCTTAGATGTGTTTCACTTTGTCAAAGACCTTAAAATGTGGTATCCAAGAACACACACAGCTGTCCAGATGTGCTTGATCCATTCTGGGGTATGCTGGGACTATTACTCCCTTGTTCCAGACACTATAATACTTGTTTTAATGTAAACTAAAGTTGCATTAGCCTTTTTGGCAGTCACATTATGTGAATCATTCTGACCTTGAAGTCTACTAAACCTGCTTGTTTATTTTCAGATGAACTGCTCTTAAACCAGGTTTTCTTTCTTCCTGGGCTGGAGAAGTTGATTTTATATTGATTTCCATTAAAAGTTCATTTTCTTAGATTTTGCCCATAGACCCTATCTGTTAAAATCTTTTGGATCTACATTCTTCTCTTTGCCATATATACCAGCTTTCCTTTCAGTTTCATGTCATTCATGGAGCACAGTTTTGACAAGTACACCTTGCATTTCTTCATACATGCTGGGCTATGAAAAGAACCATAGAATCTCTGAGTTTGAACTGGAAAGGACATCAGAGGTCATGTAGTCCAACATCCTTATTTTATACATCTAAAGATCACAGGACTTGCCCAAAGTCTCACAGGTAATAAGTGAGGCAGACAGGACTTTGCCTCCAGTGCTCTGACTTCAAATAGAGCACTCTCTCCACTGCTGATACCTTTCTCCATGTTGACACCAATTTATTTATCAGTACTCTTTGGTTATAGTTACTCAGCCAGCCACAAATCCACCTAACTATACCAAGTGGCTGAGTCAGCTATTATAGCTATCTCACATTAAGTAGAAAAAGGAGTGGTGGGGGAGATGGTTTTCAGCGCTTGACACTCCTGGTATAAACTAATATTGCTGGTAAGTGTCCTTGCTCCTCTGTCTGCCTGAATTTTCTCCCTCTATTCTTTGCTTAGAGATAGTTAACTTTCCTGGAACTGGATTTCTGTCTATGTCTTGGGCTATGTTTGTGGAATCTTATTTCCCAACTTGAGCTAGAAACTGATCTGCTTTAATTAACATGACAGCAATGTGTTTTTCTCTAATGGGGATAACAGAGTACCAGCTCTGACTCTGCTTCCCTACTACACACTACCTCCCATCTCTGCACTATGGAGATTCTCCCATTGCTTCCCAGAGTAACCCTTATCTTGAACCACAACAGTCACATTCTCTTCTCACCTTGCCCTACTCCATGTCAGGAGATGAGACACAATGTGTCTTGTCCACATTTGTGATTCTAGTTCATAGAGTATCCCTCCCTCTCAAACTATCTTATATTTATTTACTTTGTGTGTGCGTGTATGTATGTCATCCATAGCTACATATCTATATTAATTTTATATTTAGGCTGTTTGTATTTTAATATGTCTTTGTCTCTTCCATTAGAATATAAACTCATTGTCAGTAGGGATAATTTTATTCTTGGTGCTGGTATTTCCAAGGCCTAGCCCAGTGTCTGACACATAGTAGGTGCTTAATAAATACTTATCAACTGATTGCTATTGATAAGTGACCATAACAGATGATTTACTAAAATTTGGATATCCTGTTTTTTAAGCATTTTTTCCCCTAATTTATCAGGCTAGTAAGCAGTTTACCATGAAAAAAACAAAACAAAACAAGGCTGAAATATAACTTACAGGTAATGAGCTCATTCTGGTTCTTACTGATTGGTATATTCCTTTCTCCTAAAGTACTCACAAAAATCTGTTTAATCATTTATTGTAGAATTTTCTGGGAATCAGTGTCAAATTTGCTGGGTTTTGGTATCCATCTGCTTCTCCTTTATAAATGGGTACAATTTTCTTATCTCAAGCGCTTTAGCATCTTTACAATTTCCTCAACTCTTTGGGGCCACAATTCCCTTTCAATCGTATTTGATGATCTAGTCTCTTGCATAGAATAAATGAAAGTCAAAGAAGAGTTGGATAATACGATCTTGTCTTTGTTCTGGAGCTAGTGAGCTACTTTGGTATCCTTGTGATGACAGGAAAAAGCCCCCTAACACACTGGGTTCACTGCCTTTGACAAACTAAGGGGAAGATATGGGCAAGAAACACTCAGGTTGGAGAGGCATGGAGGGGTAGTAATCTGCATTGCTGAAGGGAATGTCTTCATTAGTGAAAACATAGATCTGTTTGAGAATCAACACAGTATTATTTGCTACATGTAGTGGTCCTACCCTTGCCTTATTCATAAAGCATTGATTTTGAGTTTGATAATACCTCTGAGGACATGTTATCCACTCCCTCCCCACATTTTAAAGACAAGGGAATACAGACATGAGATGTTAAATGACTTTGCTGTGATGACACAGATGGTAAGTGGCTAAGTCAGGATTTGTATTCATATCTTCTGCTTCTAAATCCAGTCATTTTTTTCTACTGTATTTTTCTTCCTCTTGTGCTTCTTTCTCTGAATATAACTAAATAATTTTAATAGTTTACATACTTGAGAGGTTTCATACATAAACATCAAAACTGCTGATTTTTCTATAAATAGAATGTTATATGTACTTATATTTAAATTTAAGACTTCTTTTATGATTGAGAAAGACTTAGTCATTATTAATAAGATTATTATTGAAATATACAATTGGTTGAATTTATCCTACCTCCTGGGCATATTCCTAAAAATACTTAAAATTCTTAACCTCATCTTATTCATTGGCCATTTGTGTTTTTCTTAGGTAGCTAAATGATGCAGTGAATAGAGTGCTGAGCATGGAGACAGGAGGACCTGAGTTCAAATGTGATGTAAGGCACTACCTGTGTGATTCTGGACAAGTCACTTAACGGTTTTTGCCTCAGTTTCCCCATCTGTAAAATGAGCTGGAGAAGGCAATGGAAAATCGCTTCATTGTCTTTTCTGAGAAAACCCCAAGTGGGATCATGAAGAGTTGGATATTGACTGAACAACAACAGGGAAAAGATGATGTCAAGAAGGCTGAGACCATGAATCCCTGCTATTTGCCCTCATGGTTCTCATCCCCTTGAGCCAAATAATTAAGTACACATGAAACTATAACATGCCTTCTGCATGTGAGAGCATGCCCTTTGCCTCTCTGTGGTTAAGCCCAAGAATTCTTTGCTACTGTCCCAAATTGCCATCACTTTGAGAACAGAATGGCTCTCTTTCTGCCTTTTCCTGTCCTCCCCGTTGTATGATAATCTCACTTGTCCTGGGCAATGTGTCGCTGTTTGCTATACCTCATGTGACTGGTGTTTTTACTAGTGGTGCTCACTTTGTCAAAGTTAACTTCATCATGACTTGGCGTATCATCTTTATTAGTTGGTTTTTTTTTTTTGAGAGGGAGAAAAACATCATCTGGTCTCCATTTCTCTTCTGATAACCCTTTCTAAATTTAACTGGGGCTGGTCCTCTTCTATGCTAGGCTCATATTCTGACACTGGGCACATAATCAGAATTTTACTGCTTGTAAGAAGGTTGGTGAAGAGAGAATATTATGAAGAGGAAAGATCAATAGGCTTGGAGTCAGAGGATGTGGTTTGTTGGCTAAGACACTTAACTTGTCTCACTTTCCTCATCTGAAAGCTGAGGGTGTTGAACTAGATGATCTATAAGGTTCTTTCTAATCCTAGAATCCTGGAGTCTTAGAGAATATATTTTCATGCTTTGATGAGGGATTGAAATAGGGTATTGCCACAGAGAAACAATCTGGATCTTCATAAGTAATTTGACTCATTCGATTTTATTTTTTAAAACAAACATTATGGGCGTTACATGTAGCAAGCTATGCCAAACTGCAAGAAATATTTGTGTACCCCATAAAGATGTTTCAGATCATAGCTTTTTGGTTTTTTCCCAATAATAAGGGCATCTGGATTATTTGAAATACATCTAGGTAATTTATATCAAATAAAAAGCACAAACACATTTCAGACTACTTTCACATAGAGCTTTTAGGTTTCAGATTTGAGAAAGAATGCTTTGATTTCTGGAATCAATTCAATTCCCAGCAACGTATAATGGAAATAAAATAAAACATAACTTGCTTTGTGTAGGGTGGTACTTGATGGCCACACAAACTTTGACTTTCCAAAGAAAAGGAATTTGAACACTTTAACCTCTTAGAGTTTTCAATGTAATTATTCAAATTTCAGGGAGTAATTGTACTTTTGATGACTTAACAAAAGGGAAAACTGTGTCCCCCTACATACTCTCCACATACTCTTTAAAGCAAAACTATGATAAAGTCCAGATCTATTACATTTAAAAGCTCTGAGTTCTTTTCATTGTCACCTTGTCCTTGAAGTTTTCTAGATTTCTTCTTTATCAAAACAAATAGATAAGATCTCTTCCAATGATAATGAAGCAAGGTCCTGTGAAACCATCCATTTATTCATTCAACAAAATATTATTAAACACAAAGTGAATGCATAACAATGTTAGACAGTAGAGGAGGCACAGTTTTGGTAAGTCACTGTCTCTACCTTTGTGGAACTCGGAAACTACCATAGAAGGAGAAAATGAAACACAACCTCATGCATGTATTATCTATTATTAGTGTATTAATCAGTGCACAGAGCAAAACAAAGCATTCTATGAAGTGGGAGGAGGAAAGGTCACCAATGGAATGAGATAGCAAGGAAGGCTGTATTTGATTTGGGCTTTAAAGGACGGGTAGTAATTTGTCAAGAATAAAAGGGAAAATATTTCAGGTACCAGGAAGAGTGTGCCCATTGACATAGTGTGCTAACAAGAAGGTGTCCAGCCAACTAGATTGCAGAGTGGTGAGTAACATAGTGGGTGGGCTGCCCTTTGTTCTCAGAGAGGACCAGAATGATATCACTCTATCAGAGTCAAGTTACAGTGTGTCCAAATGTGACTGACAGACCAATACAAGCTTGGAATGCTCTAGCATAGGTCAGGCACAAATAGTTCATGTGAACATTTGGGGTGGATTCTCTAAATTTGCTCATCCTGCATTTCCTTTGAGCTGTTTCAGTTACTCTTTGCTCATAGAGCACAGCATCTTCTCTAATGTTGACACACCATACTGAGCGCTCCGGTGCAAGTCTCTCCCATGTCACACAATCAGTTCCAAAGTTCTTAAGAGAGACCTTGAGAATGTCCTTGTATTGCTTCTTCTGAATACCATGCGAATGCTTGCTCTGCGTGAGTTCTCCATAAAATAGTCTTTTTGGCAAGCACACATTTTGCATTTGAACAGTGTGGCCAGCTCATCAAACCTACGTTGTAGAGTTTGAATGAGTGGTAGTTTAGTTTGAGAAATGACCTCAGTGTTTGATATCTTATTCTGCTGGGTGATCTTCAGAATCTAAGACCATTGAAATGGAAGCAGTTCAGTTACCTGGCATGGCACTGGCATACTATCCAGTTTTCACAGGCTTACAACAATGAGGTCCGCACAATGGCTCTACTGTAGACTTTCAGTTGGTAATTAGTATAATATTTTTTCTCTCCCACACTTCCCTTCAGAGTCTCTCAGACACTGAGTTAGCTCTGGTAATGTGTAAGTCAAACTCATTAGCAATGTGTACATCTCTGGAAAGTAGACAAGTACACTCCCATGATAAGTGAACTTATTCATAGCATTCAGAACATCTCCATTTGCTGTAACTGATGGTTCCATGTATGGATGATGTAGTGGTGGCTCATGGAGCACCTGTGTTTTCTTGGTGTTAATTGTTAGGCCAAAATTAGCACGAGCAGCCAACAAACTATCCATACCAAAAATTCTTTGTCACATCTCAATTTTGGAGGCTACACTGAATGCACAGTCATCTATAAACAGAAAATCATGCACCAATACTCCCTCCACTTTGGTCTTGGCTTGGAGCCTTTTCAGATTGAAGAATTTACCATCAGTGTAGTAGATGACCTTGATGCTGTGTGTATCCTCATTGAAAGCTTTTGACAATATGGCTGAAAAAATAATGGGAGCAAGCACACAGTCCTGTTTCACTCCATTGATGACAGGGAAAGCGTGAGATCATTGTCCATTATTCAGAACCCAGGTAAGCATACAGTCATGAAATTGATGCTGGTGAAGTTCTCAGGGTGACCAAATTTTGCCATAATTTTCCATAAGCCCTTATGACTAACAGTATCAAAGGCCTTGGCCAGATCTACAAATATTGTGCACAGAGCTCTGTTCTGCTTCTGACATTTTTCCTTGCATTGTTGGGCAGCAAACACCATATTGACTATTGCTCAGCCCTTTTTGAAGTCACACTGGCTCTCAGGTAGATGACCATCTTCCAGGTGAAGGATCAGTCTATTAAGGAAGACTCTGGCAAAAATCTTGCCATCAATGACTTAGAGACAGACCCCCTGTAATTTTCATAGGACAATCTATTTCCTTTACCCTTATAGAGATGAACAATGGAGGCATCCCTGAACTCCTGGGGGATAACCTCCTCTTGCCCTGTAACCTGGAAAATTTCAGTCAGCTTTTGTATGAGCAATGGTCCCCCTATCTTGTAAATACCAGCTGGAATAGAATCAGCACCACGGGCTTTGCCACATGAAAGGAATCTAATGGCATTGAAAACTTCTTCTTCAGTTGGAACTTCAGCTAGGGAGGGATTGACTTCAACCTGAGGTAAATGGTCAGTGGCTTAAGCATTGATTGATGATGGTTTGTTGAGAACACTATATAAGTGTTTAGCCCATCTCTCTAGGATCATGTCCTTATCACTAATCAATGTGGTTCCATCAGCACTGAATAGTTGAGATGCACCAGAGGTCTTTGGCCTATAAATAGCCTTCAGGGGATCATAAAAATGCTTTGGATTGTTACTATCAGCATAAATCTGAATTTCATCTACCTTCCCATTGGGTCAAGAATCCTGCATCTCTCTAAGTCTTGCTTGTACTTTACTTTTGATGGAATTAATGCTGTTTTCTTAGAGATGGATAAGCTATCCTGCTAGTAAACCCTGTGGAGTTCTCATTTTTCATTTAGCAGCTTCTAAATTTCCCCATAATTTTCATCAAACCAGTTTTGATGTTTATAGTGTTTTGACCCAGATGAAGAGTGCTATATACCAAACCTCTGAAAGCTGCCTGTACCTTCTCTGTTCCACTGTTACCAAGCCTCTGTTGGCTCAACTTTCCCTCTAAGGTAGCAACAAACTGTTCGGGCTCAGAGGAAAGCTCTAATCTGTTGACATTAATTTTTCTGGTAGTCATTTTGCTTTGGGGACATCACTTTTATTGGATGCAAATTTTTAGCTTGGAAAGCACCTGTCTGTGATCAGTCCAGCATTCTGTGCCATACATTGCCTTTGTTACTCTTTGCTGTGAGGATGCATCCATGAAGTTTTATTGCATTTAGGTAAATGGAAGACAGTACTGGTGATAAGAATGAAATATACACATCCTCAGTAATAAGTGACTACTGCTGTTGTTGATTCCAACCCATTCCTCCCTAGGACTGACTGCCAAGTCTGGTAGTCTGAGCCTACTCCATCATTAAAGTCATACAGAATTATAAGATTGTCCTCTTTGGGAATGCTGATGATAAGAGTCTCCAGGTCTTCATAAAATTTTTCTTTGACCTCATCAGGGTTTGTCATAATGGGAACATAGGCAAAGGTGATGGTGGTATGACATTTGCTGGTGGCAATCTCATGTCATGAGCCTGTTCACTCCTTTTGGCAGGCATATAAGCTTGTTGACTAGATTAGTTTTGATTGCAAAATGTACACGAACTTCATAGTACTTCCCTTCACTCTGGCCACTCTAGAAAAACGTACATGCAGCTCCAACTTCAGTAAGCTTCCTTTGCCATCTTGTTTCATTCAGGGCTACTATTTGGATGCAATACCTACTGTGTTCTCCTGCAACAAGAGCTGTTCATCTTTCAGGTCTGCTGAATTTTATGTTGTCCAAAAGTGTGCACACATTTCATGTACCGATGATGAGTGGAATCATGCAGATGTTTTTGTACATTTTTGTGTATTTTGACCACTGAGTAGGATCCCTGCCTGCTGTAATAATCAGACCATGGTTAGGTAAGCAGGCAATTTTTAGGTCACCTTTTCTAGCTTCTTAAAAAGCTACTCAGACTCCCAAGGGCCTGCTGAATCCCACTGCTGCATCCAGTAAGAAGATGACCCTTTGGCTTGGGCTGCCTGTGTTCAGGGTTGTGACTACAGTTCCCCGTGTATCCACATCTGCTGCTTCATCACTTGGCTGTTGACAGGGGCCTTTGCTATAGGTAAAAATGGTAAAATGGTATGGGTGATATATTTTGACTCATGCATAAATTGAATTTAAATGAGGCAGAATTGCACAAAGTCATTGGCCTCACTCTCTCCTGCAGAGACATCATAGTCCAGTGGCAGAACAGAGTAAAGATTACTGGTGATGGCTCAAGATGCAGTGGATGACCTTGGCATCTTCAATGTCTAACCAAGCTCTAAAAGCTCTGCTTCAGCTGCCTTCATGGCCGTTGGAACAAACTGTACCTGCTTCAGCTGCCTTCATGGCCGTTGGAACAAACTGTTCTCATTCATCCTTTCCAACAGGGGATGTCCTCACATGCTTGGGATAGACACCCCTTTAACTCATCAATGGGTAAGAGAACCTTTGATTACCCTCAACCTGGTTTAGTTTGTCTGCTAAAGTGGTTTACTAGGATGTGGTCAGTGCACATGCTACAGCTTCTTGGAGCCACAGGTGACAGGTGGAACAGGGGAACACCAAAGGTGGAAAGCAGCCCTCAAAAGGGCTGAGCAGCCCTCACACCAGAGATATTAGTCCTCCCGCGAACACACCCTATATCCCAGTGAGTAATATAATACAAAGCCAAATTATAGGAAGCCTTGAACAAGGCTGATCAAGGCTGAATCAAGGCTGATTTGAATTTTTATTACAGGTGCACAGGGAGTCATTAAAGATTTATGAGCAGAGGAGTTACATGATCAATCTATAGGTGAGGAATATTATTTCAGCAGCATTATAAAGGATGGATCATAGCAGGTTCATGGCATGGCAAGAGAATCTGTTAAAGACTATTAAAAGAATTTAAGAGAATAGCAATAATGGCATAATAGAATGGTGGCATTGAGAAGAGAAAAGTTGAATTTGACATTATTGATGCTATAGAGGTTGAGTTGACCAGACGGTGACTAAATATGACAGGTGTAAGTGATGAAAGAATCAAAGAAACTGCAAAGAACCAGTATATTCTGATTTTTTTCATCATCATAGAAATCCCTTATTAGCAACTGCACCTTTCTAAAGAATTCAATTCCATAATGGTTTCCAATTTTCTTATGGAGAATTTAGTAATGAGAGCTGACATTTCGCCCTATCCATCCCTGTAGTTCACCATATTGAATGAATTCATTTTACTTGGTCAGCCTTTTAAGTACCCTTTATGTGTGCAAGCAGACAGCTCAGATCAATTGGTCTTCTCTGATGGATTGATTAGAAGTTCTGTGCCCAAAAGTTCACAGAATCTCAGTTTAATTCTTTCTCTCTATAGTTCTCTGAGTGACTTAAGATTACTACACAAAATCATCTGCTAAGGAATGGATAAATATAAAGCTTATGTAGGATGCAGACTCATCTTTCAGAGAGCTTTCAATCTAGAAGAGGGAAACATTAATACAGATAGCTTTAATGCACAATATTACAATATTGCTGAATTAAAACATTATAAAACAAAGTGCTCAATGAGGTCAGGATCAAGATAAGGAAAGAGAAGAGGAACAGTATGAGAGATAGGGGAACTGGGAAAGTGTGAAGGCTTTGAAGCCTGGGGAAGGGAGAACATCTAGCAGGGGTGGGGGGTACAACAGATTATTTGAGTTTGAATCTTGACTCTACCAGTTACTGCCTGTATGTCCTTGGACAAGTCATTTCACTCTTCTTGTTTCAGTTACCTCATCATTAAATTGAAAGTGTTGGACTTAATGATACCTAAGGCTACCCACTCCAAGGTTATGATTTACTGTAGCATATCTTATACTTTTGGTTTTTATCCTTATTTTGGCCAAAGCAATTCATGAGATTTACCTTAGATGACCCTGGTCCTATGAAGTTTTCTTTATATAACCCTGATCTTCTTAATGAGGTAGAATTGTATATAAAGTTCTATTAAGTTAATAGCAAGAGAAGAGAGAAGGGTTGGAGCAGTCCCTTTGGAGAATGCCATAAGTAGTCAGTCAAGCCAGAGATGAAAGCTAGCCAAGCAGTAATGGGCCAAACAGTGAGGATATGTAATGTTATTTGTAATAGATAAAATCAGCTCAGTTTCTGGACATTTTTCTAGAGATACTCAGGAGCACTAAGGCAGGAGTGGAGAAACTGATGGTGGGGGAAACAGAGAAGATTTGTGGGCTATGTATAGTAAAAGCTAGAGGAAGTGTGGTAGGGAGTTAGCTCATGAGACATTAGAGTAAGTCACTATGGGGACAAGATAGACAAGTGATGCCATTGTGGGAGAGAAGGGTTAGGATAATTCACAACAAGAACAACAAGCATATTTTTATAGTACTTTAATGTTTGTAAAGTACTTTACAAATATTTTCATTTTGTTTTGACAATAACTGGGAAGTAGGTGCTAGTTTTATTCCCATGTTTTTATAGATGAGGAAACTGAGGAAGGAAGAGATTAAAGATCTTGCCCAAGGTCATATAGCTAGTAAATAATCTGATTTGAACTTAAATCTTCTGACTTTGAGTCTGGCACACTATCTACTGTGCTACCTACCTTGGGGATATATGAAGTGATTTAGAGAAACTAAACCACAGATGAGGGAACTGTGGCCTTGAGGCCACATGTGCCCCTCTAGAATTTCAAGTATAATTTTTGACTGAATCCAAACTTCATAGAACAAATCCTCTCCTTAAAAGGATTTGTTTAGTGAAACTTGAACTCAGTCAAAAGGCTGCACAGAAGGACCTAGAAGGCCACCCGTGGCCTCGAGGCCTCAGATTCCCCACCCCTGGATTAAACAATATGGAAAACTCTGTATTTTATTTGTGTGTGAGAATAAGAGAGTCAGGACAGGCAGTTATGTTTAGAGAGCAGAATTTTAATTCAGGTATTAAATTAAAAATAGAACTTTAATGGAATTAGAATTTACCACCTCCAAGACTTGAATTAAAATTAAAATTTAATTCAGGTCTGGGAGGTGGTGTAATTCCAAGGGACATTGAGATCTGAAGTGTGACATATCATTATGTAACTGAAATGAGGTGATGAATAGTGATGATTATGGTAGAGTTGAGGAGGATGAGGAATTGTGTTGCCAGGTGGTTAACTGAGACTATCAGAAAAAAAATATTGAAGTCCCTAATGATGATAGGAGATGAGATGCAGAGGAACCATGTGATCGACTGATGCAGGTGGAGATGGGGGGAGTGGTGGTTGGCAAATGACTGCAACAAGTATGAGGGGAGCCATGATGCAATGAAATTTCATAGAGTTTGAAATAGGAAAGTACCCCATTAGAAATTAACAAAAGGTATGGGCCTTCCTACAAAACAAATTTCCCTTAATCAAACTCCCATCAATAGGTGGGGAAGATCTTTAATGCTGATTAACATAATTAACGTTACAGCTAGCTCGAGGCATTGACTGGGATACTATCACTTGGGTAAGTCTGCTCTTCTGTGAGAAATAGAGAAATAGGAATTCAGGGACACACATTGTTCTAGTGAGCATTAAGGCATATATGAAGAAGTTAGAGTATTGGGTGGTGTGTGGCGGGAGTGGGTGGGGTGGGGGTGAGTGGCTAGCTAGTAGCAATGGACCTGTTGTTCAGTGGGGCCCATAAGGACATTAGAATATTAGGGCTGGGGGCAGCTTGTTAGGATCCAATCAATTGAAGGTAATATTCCACTAATGGATGATATCAATTGAGGTTAAAAGATGTTGGGGTTTTAATGGACTACAAATTCTATATGAATAATCAATGTGACATGGCAGCCAAAGATGCTACCACAATCTTAGGCTACATTAAAAAGATGCAGAGTAAGGAAGGTGATGATCCTGATGTTGGAGACAACTCGCAGCCAGACATTTGGTTGACTATACTCAATTTTTAATACATTTTAAAGAAAGACTTTGATACCTCATGCCTATCAGATTGGCAATGTTGACAGAAAAGGTAAATGACAAATACTGAAGGGACTGTGGGAAAATGGGTGCATTAATGAACTATTTTAACTGTGAACTGGTTAAGTTATTGTAGAAAGAAATTTGGAACTATCCTCAAAAGATGATTAAACTGCACATACCTTTTGACCCAATGATGCCACTACTGGGTCAATACCCCAAAGAGATCAAAGAAAGGGGAAAAGTACCCATATGTTGAAAAGTGTTGCAGAGATTAAGAATTGGAAATGGAGGGGATACCTATTAAGTGAGGACTGATAAACAAAATATGGTTTATGGATATGATAGAATATGATTATGCCATAAGAAGATATGAAGTAGAAGGTTTCAGACAACTTGGAATGACAATACAAACTGAAACATGTAGATCTAGAACAACTATTTATAACAATATTGTAATTCCAAATAAACTTTAAAGACTTTTGCCTTCTGACCAACAAAATGACCAACCACCATTCCAGATGACTCATGAGAAAACATACTAGCATCTCCCGACAAAGAGGTATGGATTCAATGTGCAGATTGAGACTTTTTGGGGACACTGTGAGCATGGGCATTTGTTTTGCTTTACCATATGTGTTTGTAAGTGGGGCTTTGTTTTTCTTTCCTTCTCAATGAGGTGGGACATGAAGGTGGGAGAGAGAGAAGGTGGAATTGATAGGAAAATATTTTGAAAATTATTTTTAAAAGAAAAAGTGCCAAGTTGGAGTATTTCCAGAAAAATGATGACAAGGAGGGTGAGAGAACTGCCATATGAGTGTTATTTGAAAGAACTGAGATGACATGGGGGTGGAAATGGGGCTTTCTAGCTGTTTTCAAGTGTTTGAAGGGATGTCACATGAAAGCGGAATGAAGTTTGTTGTGCTTGGCCCCAGAGAAAAGAACTAGGAGGAGTGGGTGGGAATTGCAGAGAGACAGATTTAGGTTTGCTGACTCTGGAATTCTGTGATTATTAGGCTCTAACTAGACGAGAGTTCTCCAGCTAATGTCCCAAGAGGTTGTACTTGCCTCTCTACCAAACTGGGTTGTTCTATATTCTTTCTCTATAGACTTTCTCTATTTTCTGGCTCCCTGCCTGATTATTCTTCTTCCTGGAATGCCCTCCATTCTCCTTCTGTATAACCAAGTCCTATTCATCCCTCAGGCTCCAAGTCCCTTTTCCATGAAGTATTTTCAGCTCATACCAGTCTATGATGTTTCCTTATTCTGAGCTATGTTGTTCATTAGCTTTGCCATTCGTTCATCAGTCACTTAATGCATAGTGATGTGTCTTATATATTTTTATTTACTCTTATTTGGGGCAGGAATCTGTCTACTAATTGGTGGGAGGGCTGCAATCTGAGCCTCTCCAGTGAGGCCCCAAACTGTTGTACTTAAGAGGTGATGTTTACCTTTTGTGTGCTTTTAACTTTCCATAAATTCCTTTCTTGTCCACTGCAACTACATTGCTTTTCGGGTGGGGAGCCTCTGGCCTTGAGGCTACAAGGGACCCTCTAGGTCCTCAAGTGCAGTCTTTGACAGAATCCAAACTTGATTCTGTTGAAGTGATGCACTTGAGAACCTAGAAGGTCCCACGTGGCCTCAAGGCCAGAGGCTCCCCACCCCTGTTTTATTTAAACTCCTCTCTTAGCCTGGTATCTAGCACGTAGTAACCACTTAATAAGTTTTGTCTGTCTGTCTGTCAGACTGTCTCTGAATTATATTGTCCTTTTATTTGAATTCCAAGAGTCTTCTGATCTGCAGATCTTTTACATTTGGCAACATAGCATTTTACATGACGATACCCAGAGACTCACAGTTTTATTTTGAGAGAAATACAATTGCAAGCTTATTAAGCATATAGAATTTGAATGTGTTTGTCATATTGGGAGGAAGTTTTAACTCATAGGCAAATATGCAAAGCATTGTTCCATAGAATAAGGATTAGCTATATCCAATAACACTTTACATTAAGAGCATAGCTTTAATAATTTCTAATTGTGAATCACACCCACTACAGTCAGGCACAGAAGTCACCCAGGAGGAAGATAAATATGGCTAATACTGAGAGGAAGTAGACATATATGCCCACACAGAGACAGACTATTGGGACTAGATATGAAAGGTGAAATTGCCCAGGAAGTTCCATCCCTTCCCCTCTTCCTCCTTAAGGAGGGGCAGAGGGAGAGAGTAGGGGTAGGGGAGAGAGAGACACAGAGAGAGACAGAGAGACAGAGAGAAACAGACAGAGACAGAGACAGAGACACAGAGAGAGAAACAGAGACAGAGAGAGAAATAGAGAGGGACAGAGAGACAGAGACAGAGGGAGACAGAGACAGAGGGAGAGAAGAGACAGAGACAGAGAAAGAAAGAGACAGAGAGAGACATAAACATAGAGACAAAGATAGAGATAGAGACAGAAAGAAACAGAGAACAAGAACACATGCTAGTTCTGAGAAAAAAAGGATCAAGAAATGTATATCCTCTAAGCTCCTCTCTTGGCAAGAGGAAGAAAAAAGAAACATATACATGCACATATACATGTCCTTCAAAAAGAAAGAGAAGAGAAAAAATTTAACTTGATTTTGCGGTACATACCCCAGTATATACCCACTCATGTGGGAATGTATGTGTATTTATATATACATATATAATATAAGTAATAGAAATGAACATCAGAATATACAGCTATACCATCTCTGTCCCCCCATATGCCCTTGAACTTTCTCACGTCTGGAGTGTGTGTGTGGTCGTATACCTGGAGCTGTCCTTTGTTCTAAGTTTCTCATTTATTTCAGTCTGGTCTTGGAAAACACAGAAAACATTGTTGCTTTTCTGTATCCACAAGCTAGATAGCTGCACAAAAGATTATTACCGAAAACTTCCATATCTGCTTCAAGGATTATCCTATTTTATTCAAGTAGAGGTGGGGAACAACACCTGCAGGGACCTCCTGTGGAGAGTATTGTGCCAACTTTTTGTCTGGGAATCACAGGCTGAATGTGCACAGTTTTTCTGGGCATAGTTTATTTTAATCTTGAAAGAAGTCTGGTGCCAGAATTTTCATTTTGTGCACCATTTTTCATACTATTAGACCTCCCTTCAGGGAACATAATAGTTTAGCTTGTAGTCAACCAATTTGTCATGGTTTTCCCCATAAAGGGGAGGGAAAGCAATGTATTCTTCAGTAAAAATTGACTGCCTCTGCCCCCTTATAGTACTGCTAATTTTGCCCTGACAAGCCTCAACCTTGGATCACTCCTGACATCCACTGCCTTTACTCCAACTAATGTGCTGCTAAATGACTCTGGAGAAATTTATGAAACCATGCCGACTGGATCTTTTATAAATTTGTGTTATTTAACCTCAGCTGGGCCCTCCCTTCAGCAAGGCAATCTTTTTCCATTGATTCACTCTCCCACCCACCATAGCAATTCTTCCTAACTTTTTCATCCCAATCTCAAAACTCCCATGGCTCTCCCTGCCCCAACCTTTTCAACTGAAAACAATGCCTCATGAAGCACTGAACAACCTCAAAGCATTTGCTGTGAGTTCTTTCTTCTCCCTTCCTCCTAATATTATATCACCCATATGCTTTGTGTTGCCATCTCTTCCTTGACCTCTATCTCACCCAAAGAGGTTGCCCTTCTTCTTGTCAAGCCAAACCCTTCTACGTCTACAATTTATCCCATTCCATCCTATTTTCTCTAACACCTATTTTCTCTAGCACCTTCCATCATCACCACTTTCTCACTTGTTTTCAATTATCCTTGTCTACTAGCTGCTTCTTGCCTGCCTACACACATGCCCAGTGTCTCCCCATTCTGAAAGGTAAAAAACAAAAACGAAAAAATCTCTCACTTGATTCCTTTATCTCCATTAGCTATTATCCCATAATTCTTTTTCTTTTTATGGCTAAACTCCTTAGGAAAGCCATTGATACTTTTATATTTCTGATTTCTCTCTTCTCAGTCTTTTCTTAACTCTCTAGTCTGGCTTCTGACCCTACTGTTCAACCAAAATGGCTCTCTCCAAAGTTAGCAAGGATCTTTTAATTGCCAAATTTAATGCCCTTTTCTCATTTCATTTTTCTTGACCTGTCTGTAGCCTTTGATCCTGCTGGCCATCCTTTTTGCCTTCATATCTTTTTTTCTTTGACATGAGTCTATCCAACTTCTTGTACCATCCTGATCACTCTTCGGACTCCTTTAAGAGGTCTTGGTCTAGGTCACACTCATAAGAGGTAAGTGTCTTTCAGAGCTCTGTCCTGGACCTTCTTCTTTTCTCCCTTTATGCTTTTTTACTTGGCGATCTCATAATTTCCCAAGCATTGTTTGTTATTTCTATGCTGATGATTCTCAGATCTACTTATCTAGGCCTAATCTGTCTCCTCACCTCCAGTTTCATATCTTTGGCTGCCTATGGGTGTGCTGGCAAGCAAAATAGGATCTTTTGCTGTTTTTGTTTTAGTATAATCAAGAGACTCTGATGGAATCCTGTCTTTATCAATCAAGAGTCTTTAATAGAAGTAAAGTACAGAAAAAGAGCTTCTTTAACTAGAAATAGTATATGTGTCTGTATTGTTTATTATTTTAATGTGATTAAAGATCTTCTCTACCCATTAATGGGCCTGCCCATGAAGGGGAGTTTGATTAGGGAAGATTTGTGAGAAGGCTCATGCCTTTTTTTTAATGAGGCATTGGTTCTCAAGGCTTGGGATGCCCTCTGGCTCTAAAAAAGGTATAAATACTCTGAATGGAGGTTTTACTTTGGGGCTGTTTTTGAAAGAGTTTGTGTGCCAGACTAGACTCTGGGAAGTGGCTAAGGAGCCTCCCTAGCTTTGAAAACCCAAATGTTAGTGCTTCTCTCTCTAATAACTATGGTGAGACTGAATAAATGTCTATTGAACTATGATATATATATTGGTTATGATCAGACACTTGGAAACCATGTCTGTTGATCTTTGATTTATATTGCTTTATTAAAGGAGATTGTTAACCCCTTGAAAGTTGTTTTCCTTTTATGAATGCAGTTTTAAGAACCTTGATAGCAGACCCCTTGTGTGCGTTGGGGTGCTTACTGATACAATAGGGCATCCCAAAGTGGATGTACTATAGACATCTTAAATTCAACATGGCTAAAATTGAATTTTTATTTCCCCCTCACAAGCCCTACCCACTTCCAAAATTCCCTATTACCATTGAGGGTACCACTACCCTCCCTGTCATCCAAGCTCCCAAACTAGCTGTCACAGTTGACTCTTACTGTCTCTCAAACCCCATATCCAATCTATTGCCAGGTCCTGTCAATTTGACCTTTGTAACATCTCTCATATACTTCTCCTTTAGTCTTCTAACAGTGCCACCAACCCCCCTGATGCAGGCCCTCATTACTCCATACTTGGACAATTGCAATAGCCTGTTGGTTGGTCTCCCTGTCTCATTTTTCCCTAATCTAATCTGTTCTCTGTTCAGCCACCAAAGTGATTTTCCTAAAGCACAGGTCTGACCATGTCACCACTCCACTCTCAATAAACTCCAGTGGCTCCCTATAAGCACTAGGGTCAAATATGAAAGAATCCTTTACAACTTAGCCTCCTTTTGCCTTTCCAGTCTTAATGAATCTTACCCTTCTCCCCTACCCTCCATGTACTTTGACACTGGCCTCCTTGCTGTTCCGCACATGAGACACTGCATGCCAGACTCTTGGCAGTCCCCCATGCCTGGAGAGCTCCCCTTCCTTAAGTCTGGATCCTGGCTTCCCTGTCTTTCTGTAAGTCCCAGCTGAAATCCCACCTTCTACAGGAAACCTTTCCTGCTCCTCTTCAAGCTAGTACTTTCCCTCTGTTTATTATCTCCAAATTATCCTCTCTCTCTCTCTCTCTCCCTCTCCCTTTCTCTCTCTCTTTCTCTCTCTCTCTCTCTCTGTCACTCTTCACTCTCTCTGTACAGAGTGTGTATATGTGTGTGTGTGTATTCACTTGCTTCCATGTTGTCTCCCCTTTTTGACTGCAAACTCCCTGAGAATAGGAATCATTTTTTGCCTTTCATTATTTCTCCTATCTTTCACACAGTACTTGTCACATAGGAGGAATTTCATTGCGTAATCTATATTTGATTGCTTACCATCTCAGGGAGGGAGGAGAGAGAGAGAAGGATAGAATTTGGGACTCAAAACTTACAAAAAAATCTTAAAATTATTTTTGAATGTAATTAGGAAAGATAAAATATTATATATTAATAAATGAATATAAAAAAGAAATACATATTGACTGACTGACTGACTTTATTGGAGTCTCTCTCCATCCCTTCACACTGGTTCCATAAGCACACATTTAGTCAATCAATATTCAAATATGGCACACAGAGCCACTTTTATAAGCACTGCAGTGGCATTCTGCTAAGTGCTGTAAATTCCCCAAGTGTCTTTCTTTACTTGTAAAATGGGGTATGTATCCTGCCTTACTTATCTCACAGGGTTGTTTTGAGTACATGAGACACGTATATGAAATGAGAAAAGTATATGAAATTACTTCTAACTTGTAAAAAGCTCTTCAGGAACATAGTGGTATCATCATAAACATTATTAAGCATTTACTTTGAGCCAGCTGTTGGGATACAGATGTAGAGAATGAAGCAATTCCTACTTTTGAGAAGCTTGCATCCTTCCAGTCTCTTATCTTTCTTCACACCATGTCTTTTCCCCTCCAGCTGTTATTTTCCTCTCCTTTACCCTGGAACCTTGGATATAGCCTCTGGTTCTCCCTTATTTTGATAAGTGAAATTTTTACTTTATCTTGTCAGAGCCTAGGTCCCCATGACATTTCCTCACCACTCCAGCATGTGTGTCCCCTACCTGCTCCCCACTCCCAATATGCTTTCCAATACACCTTTATGTATTATAATATAAACTCCTTGAGGATAGATACTGTCTTACTTAGTTACATTTCTATCTCTCTCATTTATTACAATGCCTAGATTGTAGTAGATAAAAAATCCTTTACCTCTATGGGCAGGTAACTTAAATCAGATAATTGGAAGTCAACTGCCCTAACTTAACTAGGGCTAGGGATCCTTTGTCGTGTGTGTGTGTGTGTGTGTGTGTGTGTGTGTGTGAATTGTTTCACAGCTGTTCAAATAGCACTGAGCAGAGGCTATGGGACTGTTTAATGACAGAGCTGAAGGTATATTGATTTACTGGTGGCATGGGGCCTGGGCAGCCTCACTAAGAACAATAATGCTTTTCTGAGGCAGGAAGTAGGAGCAAGGGGGAACGTTAGCAGATGACGTTTGAGAACACAGAACAGAATAATGGCAAATAAGTGACAAAGAACAGAGCTTCAACATTTAGGGTCATAGGATCACAGGTCAAGAGTTAAGAAGGACTTTAGAAGTCATTTCATCCAATGTCTCTCATTTTACAGATGAAGAAACTGATGTAGAGGGAATTTAAGTGACTTGACCACTGTCACATAGCCAGTACTAGAGAGGAGATTTGAACTCATTTCCTTTTACTCCAAAGCCAGTGTTGTTTCTCCTGTACCTGGCTGCCTTTATATAACAGCTGTGGTAGCGTTGCGTAGGAAAGGAATAGTGAGCTTCTTGGACTCAATGGGAACAGATAGAATGTGAAGCTAAGAAACTGACCAGTGTTTGGGTCACACCAAGGAGCTGCAGGAGTCTTGTGGATTAAGATAAAAGGAGCTTTCTAGCCATAACATAAGATAGACTCCAAAATCTTTCTTTACCTGGGAGCATATGTTTTTAGATTTTTTTTAGACATTTAACCCTTTTCCATCTATGTAGTATATAATTATGTCGAAGATTGCACCCGTTTGTATACAGTGATGGTGAGTAGTAGGGAACTGAGAATATTTCTATTTCATGATTTTACCCTGCTACTTATTTTTTCATTCAGTCTCTATTAAATATTTTGCTATTTAGATAACGGCTCTTGTTGGAAACAATGTTCTAAATGGAGGCTTGAGGAGAATATCATCATGACATTGAACCCTAAAAGCAGTGTAACTCCAGAATTGAGTAGGAAGCTTGGTATCTATAGAACATATGATTGTCATATATGTATGAACATATACACATACACATATAATTTTTGTTAATCTGTTATTTTAACCCATGTGTTAATGAACATATGTATATAATACATGCTCACCATACTCACACACAACATATAAATGACAAATCGGCAAGAATTAAACATCCAATCCAGACAAGACAGATGGTACGTTGCAGTCATAGAGGAATGATCATTGGAATCATGGAACAGAAAACAAAACAAAACAAAATAACCCTCCATTTGAATGTTAAAGGCCTGGCTAGGTAAGATGCTATCTGAGAAAAAAAAATAGAACATTTTATTTCGGAAGTATTTTCCTGATCTCCAGCTTCTTTCAGTAGATTTTGCTGAGAATGTGTTATTGGTTGAGGTTAGTCAACACTTACAAATATGAAGAAAAAAAATTACCATCCTGTGGTTTAAGATCTTGCCAAATGCTTTTTGTGAAATCACAGATAGAGTTTCATTCCATGACTGGGGGAAAAATGCTTCAAGCTAGTGCATCATTAGTTTTTCAAATAAAAGTAATGTGTCTCTTGGGGAATAGGAATGGATTATCTCTTGTCATCTTTAAATACACATCCAGAGCCATAGGAGGAAGGTATATTTAACACAAAAAAATGCATCCACGATGAGATCACGTTATAAAGAAAATGCAGTTATATCTACCAGATTTGCATGTTATTTTCATAATTATGGGTGTGAAATTAAATTCTGGTAAGTGTAGAACTTTGGGTCATGGGTCATCAGCTACAAGTCAACAGCAAATACATTTCTCATGACCTATGCATATGAAAAAGTATTTGATTTAGATTTTCAAGAGACTTGTACAGTCACCTAATTCAATGCCCTCATTTTACAAATGAGGAAACTGAGTGCTCTCAGGATCACACAAGTAAGTGACAGAGTTGGGATTCAAATCCAAGACCTTCTTCTCTGGTATCCAGCTCTCATTCCTTGATAACAGACTGGCTCCATTAGGGAAATATATGCCCAGAAAAGAAGGTAGGTTATGTGGTAAGAGCTAAAGAAACCAATGAAGTGCCCGAATGCTCTATGGGCATCCACAAATTATAAAAAGACACAGAGGAAGGTCTTTTTCAAGATGGCCTCCATGGAGGCCCTACCAGAACATATGGACAAAGATCACTTAGAATGGGAAGGCATAGATATGCTGACATCTGCATTGATGGAAGACATAATAACATACTGATCAGGTTACAATGGAACAACTGTAATATTGAAAAGTGTAGCACATGTTTATTACCTATCTTCCCCCTCAGAGGTTTCCATGGACCTAGCTGTATAAAAATAGTTAAAAATACTACTTTCCTGTATGTAAGAGAGTCAATGTTGTTTTTATTTTAATATCTAAAACATAAATTAAATGCCCAACATGGGAAATGTCTGCTACCCTGAGTGTGACTTAAGTATCAGATCCCTGAGTTCTTGGGGGCCATGGGCAGGATGAAATTCATTCCCAGAGAACTAGAAACAAAAGGGAACCAGTTAGGGAATGGCTGAAAAAAATATGGCATATGAATATAATGGAATACTATTGTCTTATAAGAAATGATGAGAAACCTGGGAAGGCTTTTATGAACTGGTACAAAATGAATTGAGCAGAACTGAGAGGACAATTTGTACAAAGACAAAAATATTTTTAAAATGAGTAACTTTGAAAGATTTAAGAACTCTGATTGATACAATGACCCAATCATGTTTCTACTTCCTGATAGAGAGGTGGTGATAGACTCAGGATACAGAATGAAACGTACATTTTTGGACATGGGCAAGATAGGGAATTTGGTGTGCTATTCTATGCACATATATTGCAGTGGTTTTCGTGTATGTGTGAGATCAGTCAACAAATATTTATGAAATACTATGCGCCAAATATTGTGCTAAGTGCTAAGAAGCTGGTAGGAGTGAGAAAAAAATAAATGCTTATTAAATGAACAAAAATAAAATTTTATTTAAAAAAGTAAATTGGCTTTAAGCCCTCATTGTGCAAAGCAAGCTATATTCCTGCATAATCAATTAAAACATTTATTAAACTCCTACTGCTCATGACCTAAGCATGTATGATAAAAAAAGAAGAAAACAATTGTGATTATTAAAAGAGCTACCAAACAAAATCCATTGGGAAGTCCAATGGAAAGGGTGTTACTATTTTTAGACAAAGGAATTCGTGCAGCCTGACACTGAGTTACTTTGTGAATGCCTATGATCATTACAGTGGAGTCTGGGGAAAGACAAGTTTTCATTAGGGAGTTGGCATCTGGTTTTGGCTTTAAAGAATGGTGAAGAGGGGCAGCTAGTATGTAGAACACCTCAGGTCTGAGTTCAAATTTGGCCTCAGACACTTGACACACTTGCTAGCTATGTGACCTTGGGCAAGTCAATTAATTGCCTTGCCTTCCCCCTTCATTAAAAAAAAAGAATGGTGAAGAATTCAACATGCGATGGAGGAAATGAAGGTGCTGGAGACACATGGAAAAGTTCAGGTCATATTGAAGGGACAGGAAGTAGGGTGGTACAACTAGAAGGTACAGTTTGTGGGAGCTGGATAGATGAGGATGAGGTGGTATTATACCATAGTGTGGAGTTAAAAAAAGTTAAAGACCTATGTAACAGTTGAGAACTAATGATAATTTTTTGAGTAAAAGAGTAATATGACCAGGTAAATACATCAAGATGATTGGTCTTGCAGTGTTAACAAGAAGAGAGAGAGGGAGTGGAAGGAAGATCCATTATTTCTGTTCCAAGAGACCAGGCAGAGGTGGAGTAGAAGAGTAGAGGAATAGAGGAGAAGACAGTTGGAAGAATTATTACAGAGGTAGAATCAATAAAACTCATTAGCTGGTTGGAAATTAGAGATGAGAAGAGGAAAGAAGTAACAAAAACATCACGGTGAAAGAGAAAATGTGAAAACTAGGCAAATGATAAGGGAACCACTGGGAAAATATAGATAGTCATTTGAAAGACTGTGAGAGAGACAATCTGGCATAGAAGATTGAGAGCTAACCAAAAACCAAGAAGACTTGAGTTCTAGTCATGCCTCTGACTACTGATGGTGGGTCAGTGCTCTAGCCAACTCTAAACACTATGAATTGCAGGGAAGGGATTAGTCTGCGTAGTTAGAATGAGTTCCTTCTATATCAGTGAAATCACAGGTCCAGTCCCTTTCACTAGTTCTATACTAGTAGATCCTGTGTGACCCTGAGCGAATCTCTTATCATCTCCAAGCCTCAGTTTCTTCATATGTAAAATGGTTTTGTGTGCAACCATGGTCAAAAAAACCTGACCACATAAGGGTTCATATAAGACTCAACCTGAAACATTTGTAGCAGTATAACTTCAATGAAAAGAGAATAAAGGCAAAAAAGTTACCACAGACATGGCAAATTTGCCATCAGATTGAAACATTGGCCATCAGATTGCACAAAAGCTTAGTTCATTGTCAGCGATTATCAAGGACCAATGTCAATTCTGAATGAACTAATGATTGCTAAGATGGCCAAAATTATGGATGTCATCACAAAATACATTTATTTCCTGTTGATGGTGTCAGTGCAAATGTGAATTAATGTCTATAATCAGGAAAACCAATTAATAACTTGGTGAATTGTACTTAAATTTGTACTTCTTTTCTCAAAACTAATTACTGGAGAAAATAATTTGTCTGGGTCACAACTAATTAGTATATAGCAATGTGTTTGTATTTCACAAGTATGTTTGAATTTTTTAAGTCTTACTTTCCATTGGTGTGAGAAAGATTGTCACAATGTTCACTTCCTAATCAGTTACAATCAAGGCAAAAGATCTGTTTCCAGTCAACAAACAATTCTTTTGGGAAAGTGTCAATTAAGCACACTTCATGAATTTGCTAATTGTTATTCTCTGTTGTAGTCATTAGCTATAACATTATGTGCAAAGCAATACAATGGGTTACTCAAACCAACTTTTACCTCCATTTCCTAGAAACATTAGCAGATATTGTTGACACTGTCTCAAAATTCTACTTCACTTAAGCAAGCCCTCAAGATAAATAAATATGTTAAGAAAATTAAATAGTGCATTGTTAGCATTTTCAATATGTAAGGTAGTCATCTTTCTGATTGGCTGTTAGTGAGCTATCAATAGTCAAGTTCCCTTCCTTTCATGATTGTAATAACTTTTTTATCTTTATCTGAAAGTTCATGGTATCAATGAAATCAGAAGTCCATTAACATCCCTATCCTTTGCTTCTAAAACATTTTGAGTAAAGAAACAGTATAAATGATATTATTTCAAGAAGAATTTTATAATTGACAATATCTTTGCATAAGTCTGTGTGACTTCTTTCATTGAACTCTTAATTTTCTTGGTTGGTTTGTGCCAAAGTTATCTGGTTGTGCTAACTCTCTTTTTTGTCTTAAAACAAAACAAGAAGGTCCTTCCTAGCTTCTCTTTCTTGGATTGAGGAGATGTATGACTTGAAATGCCATAGGGTATAGGATTAGCTCTGGCAGCAAAATCTGCTCACAAACCTTGCTAGAAGTCATAGAGAGATTCAAGTGACCTGAAGACTGTTCAATTAATCATTTAGCTTTTACTAATTTCTGCTGTGTGTCAGGTATAGGGATACAAAGAATGAGACAGTCCAATCAAGTATTCAGTCAAGAAACATTTATTAAGCATCTGCCATGTGCCAGGCACTGTGCTGATCACTGGTGATACAGAAAGATTCACAATCTAATGGGTCTATACCAAGTCCCTTACTAAGGTCAATACATATTGTCAAGAGGCAGCAGATGAAATTTAGGTGGAAGACTAATTTGCAAATGAATATTTTTATAATTAACTTTTTTGAACATTTGTGTATATCTCAATTTTTTTATTATTTGTAATACATTATTCTAAAGTTACTTCAATATAACGTTTATGTCAATTAGTTTTAATATCCCTGGGACTTAGTTTCCTCATCTACAAAATAAGGGATTTGTATTAGACGAACTTCCCCCCTCCCCCTCCAGCTCTAAAACTCTCTGATTATTTGTGTCTGGGAACCTTTCAGAATAAAGTGTGTAGGCGGTTTCAGTGTCAGCAAACTTTGAAAGTGTTTCTCCAATATTTTGTTGGCTCTATGATCTTGTCAACGTGGATATGCCCTCAATTGCAAACTAATCTGCCTTATTATCCTATCGTGCTTTTGTCTGTATGTTCCCCAGAAATCCTCTAAAAGAGGCCCACCTAATATGCTGAGAACTTCCTTTAGATCTCTCAATAATGTGTTGATACCAGTGGAGAATAGTGGCTGTCAGCATTTATATAGAGCTTTAAGGTTTTCAAAGTGATTTGGATACATTATTTGATTCTCTCAACAGCATTGTGCCTTATGTACTACTATTATCTCCATTTGTCAAATGAGGAAACTGAGGTTAAGGTGACTAACCCCTGGTCCCACAGCTAACTAAATGTCTGAGACAGGATTTTAACTCATGTTTTTTGATTACAAGTCCATCCCTCTACCACTGAGTAAGTATCATTGATTGGCCCACTGCTTTTTCTGGTCCCACATCTCCCTTATGATGCTGTACCCTTTGTCCCAAACAATTTTTCATTGGTAATATATTGCAGCCTGCCCACACTCACCCACCATGTGCCATTCTACTGCCCTTTGGGTTACCCACAAGTTTAAGTTTTAGAGCTATGGTACTCTATGATGCCATGCTATGCAGCATCCCTCACTGGAAGAACACTGATATTAAAATGGTGGACCTTATTTCAGAGAGAATTTTGGGGGTCATTAAAAACACTGCGTAATTTCCCAAAGGCCCTTCAGCTGGCTCTCTTCCTGTTCAATTCTGACTCAAATTCATTGTCCATCTGCATGGTCTGCATAGGAAATAGTGAGTTAAATTAAATGCCCTTATGGCACAATAAAGAATGTTTAGGCAAGGAAAGTTTCTTTAACCTTTGTTTCATAGTAGCTACTTAAACATTTACCTCATGAATCCCATGGGATATAGGCAATGTTACAAGACTTCTTATCTGTGAAGCTATCATGAAAATAACTAGGGTTATTCCCTTCCCCAGAAGCACAGTTAATGAGAGGAAATAATTTACTTCCTAAAATTTTCAAGTAGAGACCAAAGAAAGCAAATCAGAAAGAACAGTAGCTACAATGGCAAATGATAATAATAACTGACATTTATACAAGATTTCCCAAAAGGCTTAGTGCAATTTTAACCTATTAAACCTTAATTGAAGTTTTAATTTAAGCTATTTATAGCTTGAAACCTCCTTAAGACTTTTGGGACACAACTATATAGTGTTTTAAAGTTTGCCAAATTTTATTTCTCTGTATACACACATACACATATGTGTGTAAAGAGAGATAAGATATAGATGCATGTATGCACATATATATTATACATGTACACATACATAGAAATATATCAGTATATGTGTAGGTGTCTATGTTTAGATACACACACATATATGTATATTTTGACTCACAATAATCCTGTAGGTACTACAGGTACTGTTATCCCCATTTTCCAGATAAGGCAACTGAAGCTCCAAGTGTTTAAATGACTTCTCTGTCAGCACACTGTGTGTGTGTTTGTCCTTTGTTGCTGAAGAAGACCATGCCATCAGAGAAATAATGACATGACTTGCACATCATTTTGTTTTGAGTGAGGGAGGGCTGTGCAGGTCACCAGCCTCACTTCTCAGGAGCCATCTGAATCCAGAGACCTGATATTCATCAGGATGACTGGAGATGACCCAGGATGAGGCAATTGGGGCTAAATGACTTGCCCAAGGTGACACAGCTAGTGAGTGTCAAGTATCTGAGGCGAAATTTGAACTCAAATCCTCCTAACTCCTGCACTGGTGCTCTATCCACTGCACCACGTAGCTGCCCCTGTCGGCACACAGCTAATTAATGTATGTAGCATGAAAGGGGAATAAAGCTCAGCTTAAATACCGTGAATAATATTGAAATTATCTTGTTCAAGTTACATGAAGCCTTGCTTTATTGGAATAAAAAAAACAGCTTGGTATAGTGGCTACAAGATCATCTTTGGAGTCAGGACAACCCAGGTTCAAGTCCTCTGTCACATTAATTAGCTTTTAAACTGTGTGAAAAAGTCATTTAACCTCTCTATTCAAGACAGTTCTCTAAGATTAAACACTACTGATGAGCTGCTTATCCTCACAGGAAAAGCACTCCCCACCCCAAGAAACCTTGCACACAGTTGAAATCACAGGTCCAGACCCTCCCCACCATCCTTCCCCTCCCCCCAAGCAATCAGATTATAAGGTTGCCATTTCTCTTTGGAGTTGTTTTATTTAACTGCTTTATAGGGATATAAACTTTGGAATTTGTGTTTACATTTTTATACTGTGCTATGATTTATCAATCTAAAAATTCACAAGGACTCCATGATTTTAAATTCAATGAGACTTTTAGAGTTTTGTTTAATTTTCCTTTGCTCTCTTACTACATATGTAATTTGCTGGTTTTTTTTTTTTTTTTAAAACTTTGGTGGCACTGACCTCATTTTGGCAAAATAATGGCATGTCAGTTACTGAGACACATCTCTTTAGCAATCAGGAGGATATCAGGGCTAGAACTTGAATAATTCATGAAAGCTAGGGGTTCTTAAACATCCCTTACTTCTTGGAAAGGTTTGTGATTGAAAACATATGTGTATGTGTGTAAATATACATATACACATATATGACCATAGACATGCACGTGTGTTTATGAATGTATATATAAAGTATATGTAGGCATTGTATGTATACACATACAATGCATAGGCAATACTCACATATAGCTATATTTACATATACATGCATACATTGCACATATGTGCACATACACACGCAAAGGAGAAAGATTTTCAGCCCAGAAATCGGGGCGTGTTGGGGTTGGAGGGTGTCCTGTCCCCCACGTTGAAAAGGTGAATTGCAACGTATGGTGTCTAGACATTCCTCTCCTTGCTGTCAACAATCCAGTTGGCTGTGCGTTTTCCTCCTAGTGAAGAAGAGGCATTGATACTCGTCTCCTTTCAGTCAGGGCTCTCATTCTGTGTTTCCCATGATCTGTCTCCCATTCTGTTTGAGGGAGAGCCCTCAAAGTGCAGACAGAGCACCTCATTTATTGAGCATGACGCATGTCAAGCATCTGAAAGGCTGCACCAGCTCGGCTGCAAGAGAAGTAGGGATTTGGGGGTAACTAAATTAGCAAAATTCCGCAGGATTGTTAAAAAAAAAAAACCCAAACCAAACAGAAGACAAACAAACACAAAAACCAAAACAGGCTGACCCTATTGCCAGCTAACCAGGAACATCAGGGCAACTAAACGCGAAGGGAAGTAGGGGAAAAGTTTGGGAGATAACTCATATTCAGGTCTTTCCATTGCAAACTTTCCTCAAAGTTTTCGGGTCCCTTCTCACCCCATCCCCCTCCCCATCGCCTACCTCCGATTAAATATACGCACATGTATCTGTTGAAATATTCAGGTCGAGTGGCATTCAGCGTGTGTTTGCATACATTACTGCTCACACATAATCCTAGGCAAATAAAGGTGGAAGTTGCGTTTTCTGAGCTGCATACTGCTTCCAACCCTGTTTCTTTTTTATCTGCTGCCTGATCTTAATTATCCAGCTGTTAGTCATTTCTAAGAAGCTGCTGGGGTAACTCCGAGTGATTTGAGCTGTGATGTACGAAGTGGTGCACGCACCTTAGTGTTCCAGGCATACCTTTCAAGTAATGAAGGCTCACAGGAATTGGGCTCGTAATAAATAGCTTTTATTACCCATAGCGTTTGTTCTGGCAGCAGAGCGACAGCACTTTGATAGATGGGCCCGGTAGTTTCACATGTTATGCTTACTCAGAGTTAGTAGGAAATAACGGAAGGGGAAAACCAGGGGAAAAAAAGGTGGAGGGGGGGGAGAGACTTGGCAAAGGAAATCTTATGGGTATAGGGGAACTGCAGATCTCTGAATTCCGAAACAAGAGCAGAGCTGAAATGTGATTCTCTAGTGCCTGGCGTAGCTCGCATCTTGCCGGTTACAATTGTGCAGGATGCTCAGAGGAGCCTTTTGGATCGCACAATGAACTTGGGGGGACCATGCAGCCGAGCAAGCCAGTAAGGCACCTGGAAGTTTGGCTAGGGAAAATTTCGAGGGGGGTTTTCTGATTCTTAGGAGAATCCTGCCTGCTTTCAGCTGTGTGGAGGAGGACTCCAGTTTCCCCATGAGGGGCCCACTTGGAAAAACCGTCTGTGCAGACTCCCGGCTGAGCTGCTGTGTTTGTTATTTACCAAAAACCTTTTCTCACCTTTGCTGATTTTGTTCATGCGATTTACACCTACTGAGCCACGGAAAGGATTTTAGGATGGATTGTCTGTGCATTGTCACCACTAAGGTAGGCTGGGGAAGCAGTATTGTTGGTCTGTGCAAATTTTCTGTTATCATTCCGTTTCAGTAATTTCACAGATTGGAGCTGTCCTGTCAGTTTACAAGCTAAAGTGATCATTATCACCTACTCCAGTGGGCATTGTGTTTTCATATGTGGAAGGGTCTATATGTTTGTTCATTTTCAACTTCTTAAAGTGACATTGGGAGCAAAAGGAGAGCATGCCCATGTTTTCTATCAGGCTTTGCTTTTTCATCTATTAATAGCTCAATATTGAAATGCATTGAGTAGTAGTAGAGTACACACATCATTTTGACATATTACATCAGATTAGTATTTCTGAGCATGATAATTAGCTTTCACTTAAAAACCAGAAAGCTGTACATGTCTTTGGTGTTCAAAGAAACCAATCAGGTTTAGTGTGACTTGACACAATGTTGCTGATTGGAGAATCCCTATAGTCTGTATTTTTGTTTTTGTGATAAGAAGAAAAAGTATACCTTGAGGCCTTCCTAAAAATCCCCAGCATTAGTCCTAAATTGACCTTCAGTCCATCTCTAAAGTTGCTTGACTTCAGAAACAAGTGAAATATTGACGTTGATTTACTTGCATACAAAGAACTTAGAAAAGTAGGGACTATGTAGTAAATAGATGACAATATCCTATTACATCAAATATTTTTCATTTTAGTTTTATTCTGTCATCTATTCCAAATTCTGTGTTTCACTTTCAGAAACTTAGCGGGTAAAAATGAGAAATCAATATTTCTTTGGAGAGAACTCATAAATATAGTTATCCCCCCACTTGCATTTTTATTGTTCATGCATGAGTGACCTACTTGATGAATCTGAGCCAGGTATGTTAGCACCCTGAATTGATTGGGCACCCATTAGACATGGCAGACAAAATCAATTCACAAGTGTAGAAGATTTGCCAAGTGTAAGTTTTTTATCTGGGATCTTTGCTCAATGAAACAAGAAAGGCATTTAAGTTTTGAAGACCCAAAATAAGTGCGCTGGCAAACGAGAGTGGGTATTTTGCCTCTCCACCTGATGATATACAATACTTGCACTCTTTGACTGGCATCATGGGATCTAGCAAGATGCTTCAGTTGAGGCTAATATATTTAAAGTAAATGGACTTTTTATTTATGTTAAATTATAAAGTGTACACTTTAGAGAGGCCTTGTATTTTACTTTTATTCTTGTCTTTGCACATTTCAGATTATTTATTTGCCTCATTCACTTATTAATATTATCATCAACAAAATAACTAGTGTGGCCAAGTAGAACAATGTCAGTTTCCAGAAAGGCTCACAGTGTTTTAAAATGTGTTCTTTCTCATCCTGAGGCTGTCATTGTCAGGCTAATTTTTCTCCATGTGACACTGTCAAAAAGTCTGTTTGTGTTTTGTAGTTTCCTTGTTCCAAACCATGACAGTTTGGGGCATTAGGAAACTTGGTCACTGCTTTTAAAAAGAAAAAAAAATATTATTTTCTACTGTCTTTCATAGATTGATGGAATTACCCACAGAAATAAAGTGGCAACCAAAGGGCTTATTTTTCTGAATTATATACATAGTGATCAATTAGGAATCGATTGGTTCCAGTTGGATAAGTCAACTGATAAATTTAAAGATTTTGAACTTCAACTTACTTCAGTTTGACAGCTCCAAGATAGTATATATTAAAATCAACACGATAGTAGTTTGTGGATTCTAACCCTAATAATAATGATGATAGTAAGAATAACTTTTCATATAGTTGGTTTAAGGTTTCTGACATCATTTACCTACATTTTCTCAACTGGTCCTTATGACAACCCTTTGAAGTAGGTGCAGTTATTATACCCACATTATAGATGAAAAGAAAAACTCAGAGAAGGTAAGTAACTTGCCTTGGGTCACATAGTTAATATATGTCAGAGGAAGGATTCAAACCCAGATCTTCCTAACTCCAGATTCAGCACTTTCTCCATTATACCATATTGCTTCTTGCTCATATCAATATGTTAGTTTATTTTTATTACCATGCAAAATAGATTCAATAGCTAAATATAATTGTCACTTTATATTTATGCTAGCTCTACTATGAAATAGCGTATTCAGTTCTGGTCACCAAGTTTTAGGAAGGACATTTATAAGCTAGAATAAAGTAGGATGTTCAAAAGAGTAAACAGCTTATAGTCCATGACAACGAATAGCATAGGCCTTAGGTTATTTAACGGGGAGTGGAGAACTTACTGGGCATTCATAACTGTCCATAAGTATTTGAAACGTTGAGTTGTGGAATACAGATTGGCTCATTCCTAGAGGGAAGAACAAAGAGTAAAGAATGGAAGTTCCAGAGAGGCAAATCTAGACTCAATGAAAGGGAAAGACAGCAATTTTGAAATAGGAATTGCTGTATTCTCCCTTCCCAGAAGTCTTTAAAGCCAAGGTTGGATGCTCACATGTTGCATTTTCTGCAACATGGATTCTTTGGGCTCATTGACTACCGAAGTCTCTTGTTGCTTCCAGACACTGTGTACAACATCGAATCTATTATTAAAAATACATTTTCTTTTGATTTGTTTTTTTTTTTAATATTAAGTGTTGTGAGAGAAACAATATTGTATAGTAAAGCAAACACTTAGAGTCAGGAGGCTAGGACTCGAGTCTGAAGTCTACCGTATACTTGCTGTGTGACTTTTAGAAAGTCATTTAACCTTATGGAGTCTCTTTTTCTTCTGTAAAATGGGCATGATCTATATCACAGGAGTTATGTGATGGTAAAATGACATAGGTATAGTATTTAAAGTGTTTTGTAACCAAGAGAAGAATATAAACATGAAGTACTATTATTGTTATTATTGTTTGGTTTTTGCTGTTATCATTAATAATGATAATAAAGCAGGTGAAATATTTTGACAAAAAATGAACTCACATTCAACAATTGAAGTGTTATAATAACACATTTATGTAGCATTTCAATGTTTGCAAAATGCTTTAAATATATCACCTCATTTGATTGCTCAACAACCTTTATTACTCTTACTTTACCTATGAGGAATCACTTTAATAGAGGTTAAGTGACTTGCCTAGGGTCATATAGTTAGCAAGTGTCTGAGATAGGATGAAGAGGTGGGACTTTCTGACTTGAAGGCTATTTTTAAAGTTAATATTTCAACTATTCAACTATTGCCATTTTAAAGTTAATATTTCAAATATGAATAATAAAATCTTAAGGTTAGAAGAGATTTCAGAGGTCGTTTAGTTCAAGCCTTACCTGAACCATGTCTCCAGAATTCTCTACAGATCATCTAGACTTTCTTTGAAGACTTCCAGCGACAGGAAATTCACTGCCTTTTAAGATAGCCCATTTCAGTTTTGGAGAGCTCTGTTTGTTAGGCAGTTTTCTAACCTTTTATGCTGAGGTAACATTTACCTTTCTGTACTTTCCATTTGCCAATTTCAGTTATGTTTTCTGTGGCCAAGCAGAAAAAGTATAATCCCTTTTCTATGTGACAACCCTTGAGGATGGAAAAGATTGCGGTAAATGTCATAGTAGGGGAAAGATTGATTAAAATGATCAAACTCATACTTTTGAGAAGGCTCACCTCATCGAGTCCAGTTATTTGAGTTCTGGAAACTTCTGATATGTGACCATACCACACCTGATAAAGAATGAGATCAAATAAATTAATCAATAAGCAATTATTAAGTTCCTGCCACATGCCAGGCACTGTTAGGCACTGGTGATACAAAGACAAGTAGCATCTCCCTTGGCCTCAGGGAGCTTATGTTCTATTAGTAGAGGCAACACAAGCATATATAATTATATGGCACAAACCACAACTATGGACCACTCCCTTAACCTTTTTGACTTGTGGGTTACTCTCTAAGACTTTTATGATTAAATTATAATTGCTTTGGTGGGGAAAATTTCCATACCATAAGAATCACAAATTGTTGATGTATTGATATGATGGGGACAAAAATCCTTAATATCAGAACTACATAATTCCAATATGGGCCAGAATAATCATATCAGATGAACAACTTTGGGCAGCAGTTTGGGTAAACTGAGTAAGTAGTTTATTCAGTTCTGGGCACCGTTAAAGTAGGGGCATCAATAAGCCTGCAGCCTCCATTGTAGGATGGTGACTAAGATAGCAAGAAGATTTGAAATCATATTATACAGCACTTTGTTGAAAGATCTGGAATTCTTAGACTGGAAAACACTCAGAAACTGATCACTTTTGAAATATCCACAGTTGTCAAATGGAAAAGGGTTTTAGACTTAGTCTGAGCGATACCAGAAGGGGAGAACTAGGAACAAAAGGCAGAAGCTAAAGAAAGGGTCAATGGTAGCTTGTGAAAAGGAGAATTTCCTAAAAATTTTAGTTGTGTACAAATGAACTGAACTGCCTTATAAGGTAATGAGGTCTTCATCACAAAAGGTTAGCTAAGAACTTACCCACTCAGAATGGTAAGGAGATAATTAAATAATAACGTGACAGACTGGGCTGAACACAAGAACTGAGTTCAGATCTTTGCTGTGCCACTTATTAGCTATATGATTATGTATGGGCAACTTACTTTACTTCTCAGTTTACACATCTTTAAAAAAGGCACAATAATTCTTTCATATTCTACCATACAACACAATATAAATGTAAACAATTATTCAGTCACTGGTAGGGGTATGGATTAGATACTCTTCAAGTTCTATGACTGTCACCTGGCAATTTAGTAAAGTTGATAAATTTACTAAAATGGAGAAGCATAACAACATGGCTAGCATTCTTTGTAGAAACAGAATTTTTTAAAAAAATCAATCTTTTAAGCATAATAGAGCATCCGAAATAGGACTGGGCTTGGAGTGAGAAAACATGGATTTGAATCCTAGGGTTACTAAACAACTATCTTAGTATAGTTGCTCTTGAGGAAATACTCCTTTTCTGGACCTTTGGCTTTTTTTTTATCCTATAAAATTAAGGACTTAGAGTAAATGTCCTCTAAAATTAATAGTCTACAAATCTATGAAATGGAAAGATTTGGTAACATCAAAATAAATTGAATTATTTCTGCAACCAAGATTTGTACACTAATAGAAACCGAGGCAGAACATCGATTGGTTACAAAATGAGGACTTTCAGATATTCAACTTAACTAGGAATTGTTCATGTCCTCACAAAAGGCAATTCTCTTAAGCAGCATTATTAGGCTGCTGCTGTAATTGGTTACTGCCTGGTATCCTGTGGCTATCCTTATGTTGTGTGTTTAGCAGGTTAACATGAACAATCAAAATCCAATAATAAGATAAAACGACTAAGTGACATTGACAAGGCAGCCTGGGAGAAACTGGCTCTGATGTTTCTAATATCGCAGCTGTTCTTCAAATAAATAAAATTTCATTCTTTGCTCCTGTCAAGCCCTGTCTTTTACAAACAGTAAATTAATGCATAATTTCTTAGAGGAAGCAAAAGTAGTAATTTAACAGGTAAAAGCTTTTAAAATATTTTTTGTTAAACAATGAGCATATTATTAACTATTAACCATATTATTTAACTAATATAATATTATATACAAATATAGAATTTTATACATATTTTTATATTTATAATATGTATTCAAATATGTGCATGCATTAATATTTAATGTTATTTTAAACTAATAATAACCATATTATTCAAAAACTAATAACCATATTATTTTGCATGCTTAATACAGAATTTGAGGTGCTGACTCTAAATAAATGTCCATGTGACCAATATTTACTATCCTTTTTTGGCGCCAAAATGTTTTGTTTCTTGAATCTCTCAAGGTGGTTCAAAAAAAAATAAACCAATCAGAGAAAAGCAAATGGAGGTCTAGTTTTTATAGTAAAACCAGATGGGAGCTGGGGTTATGAATACTGCCTGTTCTCCTAACGTTAAAGGAATGAGAACTGAAGGGACCTTAGCCAACCTCCTTATTTTGAAGATGCGAAAATTGAGGACCAAGTTATAACTTGTCCAAAGCCACATGTATAGTGAATGATAGATCTAGAAATTCAGACTAGTTTGTCAGATTCCAAGTCTGGTTCTTTTTTCCATTATACCATGCTATGCCATCCTCTTAGCTCCCCCAACCAAAATTGTACAAAGTACAACACCACTCTGAAATATTGCTGTCAGCAAATCTCCTTATCTCCTCTTTTATTCCCTTGATGATCACCTGACTCGTTTTCCTCAATGACATCCTCTGCCACACTCCACTTTTGTCTGTTTTGTGTGTTCTGTGTCATACCCAAACAATTGTTGGTTGGTCATTTCAGTCATGGATGACTCTTTGTGACCCCATTTGGGGTTTTCTTGACAAAGGTATTGGAGTGATTTGCCATTTGCTTATCCAGCTCATTTTACAGATGAGGAAAGTGAGGCAAACAGGATTAAGTGATTTGCACAGTGTTATACAACTAGTAAGTGCCTGAGACACTTGTCCACCTATTTAGTAAGGCCTATGAACTAGACTGGATATCTGTGATCTCTAACAAGGTGATCTAAGGCTTCTAGATCTACCAAGAAGAAACCAGAGGAGGGGAGTATGGTGTTAACAGTGAATGACACTATTGGTGACATTGGTCATTGGTTGGTTAGGGAAAATGAAATTTTGTGGGTGACAAGGTGAGTGAGCCATCTACCACAATGATTCCCAACTTATTTTTTTTCTTGTTCTGAAAATCCCTTTCAACAACAATAATAATAAAAATATGAACCCACAAGGAAATTTAATGCACCAACCATACTATTGTGCATTTATTTACTGCTTATGACATCACTAAACAGTTTTTAGTGCAAATCCTTTGGACTATCCCTGTGAATCCCCAAGGGGTTCACAATGAGAACTACTATTCTAGTAGAAGAAGGAGACATCTCACTCAAAGTATATCATTGCAGGACAGCAAAGTTAATAATCCCTTGTTGGCCCCCATCCTCTACTGAGGTCTTCATCAGTTCTCAGCTAGACCATTGCAAGGACCCCATTGGTTTCAGTTTCCAGACTCTCCCCTTTCCACTTCATTTTCTATATAGTAGTCAACTGTATATTTGCAAACTCTAATAGGTACATAAAACATAGTATAATATATAATGTATATATACTTATATATGTGTGTATACATGTACATGTACACATGTATATGTAACATTTTTGTATTATAATAATCAAGAAGCTTCAGTGGCTCCCCGTTTCTTCTAGGAAAAAATGCAAACTTCTCTGATTGGCATTGAAGACCTTCACAATTTGGCTACAATATCTTTTCAGATTAACTTTCTATCAGTCCTCCTCAGACGCCCTGTGTTCTAGCCAAACTGGCTTGCCTCCTGTTTTCCACATGCTGTATTTCATTTACTATCTCTGTGCCCATGGACAGGCTGTCCCTCATCTTTGGAATGCTTTTCCTCTTCCCCTTTGCCTTGTGGAGTCTCTAATTCTCTTTAAGCCTCAGCTTAGAGGTTACCTTCTACAGGAAGCCTATTCAGGTTCCCATAGTATACTGTCCCTCTTGTAATGACTTTCTATTACAGCTAGATCCCAATCAGTGAAAATAATGAATCTTATGAAGTTATCACATATATTTGAATTCTCACTATTCCAAGTTATAATTATTTAAGATATGATAATTGCTTCTAGCTCATTAGAAATATGTAGTATGGATTTGAATCAACCAGTCAATCAATCAATCAACATTTATTTAGCACCTACTATGTGCCATACATTGAGCTAATATGAAACTATTTTATGGGATTAATTACTTACATTCATCAGAAGCTACATGTACTTTTTATCCATTTATATATTTATATACATATATGCCCCTAGGAGATTATAAGCTCCAAAGAATGTTTTGTTTTTGTGTATAGATCCCCAGCTCCTAGGTTGGCACCTTATCTCTAGTAACTGCTTAATATATTTTTAAAAATTGTTTAATAGTTGATGTAAATAAACAATTCATGTAATGAGTAATAATTAACCAATTTAAAAACATATTTTTAGGTAAGAATAATAATGGTGATAATTCTCAGTTATCATAAGTAACATTTGCATTGTGCTTTTGAGATTTGCGAAGTACTTTACTATATGTGAAGTCTTATTTTAGACTCAAAAACTTTAAAAGTAGGTCTTTTAGGTAGATGGTTCACTCACCCTGTCATCCACAAAATTCCATTTTCCCTAACCAACAATACCCTTCCCACTGCCTCTGGTTTCTTCCTGGTAGATTCTGGAAGCCTTAACTCACCTAGTTAGGGATCACAGGTAACCTGCCTAGTTCATAGACCTTATAAATAGGTGGAAAGGTTTCAAATGAAAAGAACAGGATTAGTCAATTGAAATTATTCCTATTTCATAGAAGTGAAAAGTAAGGTTGTTAGAGATTGTGACTTACCTTAGTGTTGCAGAGCTAATAAATACTTCTGGTAGGATTTGAATTCAGAACTTCCCGATGCCAAGTCTAGTACTCTCCACAACATAGTGGATTCTTCAGATATAAATGATGTTTCTTTACTTTGTCCTCACTTAGCTTATTATTGTCAACTATCCATTGCTTTTATTGTATGTTTATGTCAAATCAAGCAAGTAAGCTTTTATTTTTACTAATATTGTGTGTACCAGGCACAAAGCTAAGTGCTGCGATAAAAAAAATTACAACCCTACCACCCTCCAATTTTTACCCTGTAGGCACTTGCATTCCAATGTGGAGAACCACATGCTAACAGTCATATATAAACAAAACATCTACAGATTAAATTGTAGGTAAACTCAGAGTGAAGACACTCCTATTAACGGTATTAAAGGGGATTAGGAAAGACTTATTGCAGAAGGTAGGATTTTAGCAAAGTTTTGAAAGAAGCCAGGAGGTGGAAGTGGGAAGGGAAAATATTATAGGCATGGAGGATAGCTAATGACAGTGTTGGTAGTTGGGAGATGAAACATCTTGTGCAAGAAACAAAAGTGTCACTTTAGTGTGTAAAATATTACATATTTATGTAAATTTTATGTCTATTTTGCTAGGGTGTAAGTTCCATGTTTAAGGAGTATAGCTTAATTATCTGTCTCCTCTGTTGCCAGCCATATTGCTTTGAACATAATAGAGATGTTTAATAAATGGTTAAATTATTAATAAACAAGTTCAACATCCAATAATTAGGCCCTTTAGGAAGAGTTCTTTGCTAAACATTGGGGTAGTACAAAGTTGAGAGAAACTTCAATTCAGCTGAAGTACGTGTATCTCCTTTTTGGGTGTTGCAGAATGATGCAAAGATTTCTTGTAATCCTCTTAGGGAACCAAACGGTTGTGTACGTTGCATGTTCTGCTTGCACTATTAATATTTCTTATTTCTTTACTATTATTTAGCTAAAAAAGTTCAAGTCCTGACCTCATGGAGATTACAATCCAGTAGAATAGATGAATATTTGAATACAGGGCTTTCTTGTATACACTAGACTTGGTCATCAAGACAATATAAAAAATAGCATTTTATCCTTCCTTTCCTCAAAATTCTCCCATATAACCCGTACCTTTGAAACACTATTTTAGATTCTACTATAACAGACATAATTTTAAGCAGTCACTTAAGATTTGATTTTGTTTCTGTAGTTGTACTCAAATCTAAGAAAATATCATCTTCTGAATCCAAAATACAAACTCATCCCATGAATCATACCAGGCATCATCTGCTAGTACATCTGTAGTAAATACAGTATTTCTCTAAAAACACACTTACCAGAAGGTTGCTCATAATATGGATCCTTCTGAGTACTGAGAGTCAAAAGCAGACAGCCTGTCCTGGACTCAAAGTTTCAGGCCTTGAGCCCCATATGGCTTTGTGTGTGTGGCTGTCATTATCTAAGAGCTATGACAAAAAATACATGTTAAAGGGAGTCTTTGTAAAGTGAGTCATCTTTTAAATGCATTGGCATGCTTGGTATTTAAGGGAATCCTTGGATAAATCCTTTTATAAAACGAGAAGATGTACAACATTTCTATAAATTTAATTGTTAATTTATCAGATTTTCCCAAGCCAGGCTAATTTTCCAGCCATTCTTCTATGTACTATAGAAATCAGTCAAATTTCTAGTACCTCTGTGCTGGGACAAGTTTGGGGAAAGATTTATTTATTTTAAATTAAAAAAAAATTTATATTATTTTTGAGTCTGGTCCTCCTATCTCACCCAGGCTGAAAGTACAGTAGCCACTCACAATCCAATCCCTCTACTGATTGGCAAGGAAGCTTTAGCATGATCCATTTATAACTCGGGCCAGTTCACTCCTTCTTAAGTAGCCTGATGGATTCTTAATCTAAGGGCCTTGCCATCTTGGTACCACACTTAGTGTGGTTATCCAATTGCCTTAGCACACTATAACTCAGAACTTTCAAGCTCAGGACATTCACTAGCCTTAACCCTCTGCAGGAGCAGGGATTATGGACATATGCCACCATATCCAGTAATTTTATTTGAGTGAGTAAAAATCAGTTTTCTCTCCATCTCACTTCCTTTCCCCACTTCAACTAGAAGAAAAAAAGAAACAAAAAGGAAAGCAAAATCCTTCTACCAAATATGCATAGTCAAATGAAACAAAATCCACATCCTCCATTGATATCCATGAAATGCTGAGAGAAGAGAAAGAATGTTTGGTGTAGCTTCTGTATGGGAAAACATAGATGAGAGACCATAGGTAAGCTGGCATATATGTGTCCTGCATCATTTCAGGAAATTCAGTTCAGCAAATACTGACTTAACACTTTATATGGGCAAAGCATCATGCTAGGGTCCTGTGATACAAAGGTAAAGATGCAATGATCTCTGTTCTCAAGCCTAATGGGAAAAAAAACCCAACATAAACACAAATAATACAAAGGTAAAGATGCAATGATCTCTGTTCTCAAGGGCCTAATGGGAAAAAAAAAAAAAACCAACATAAACACAAACAAGCAAATGCAAATAGCAAACCACTCCAGTATCTTTCCCAAGAAAATCCAAACTGAGGACACCAAGAGTTAGACATGACTGAACCGACTGAGCAATAGCCACAAAGCCAGTGCAAACTATGCATAGAACTATATAAATTAATTTTAAGAGTCAGGAAGGGCCTTGTGGAGGAGGTGGCCCTTGAGGGAAACATTGGGAGGTTGGGTATTTTATGAGGCAGAAGACTGGATAAAATGCATTACATTTCTGAGGGATTATTTGTGCAAAGGCATAGATGTGAGAGTACATATATCAATAAGAGATTCTTTGGAGTGTGGATGGGAGCAGGCATTTTCAATTGCACAGCAACCACTTACATGGGACATGTCTCCCCTTTCAAGTAATGATGATTCCCTCTTGGTATAAATAATAACAATAACACCGATAACACAGCAGCTAACATTTATATAGAGCTTTAAGGATTACTAAGATCTTTGTAAATATGATCTCATTTTATCCTCAATAGCATCTCAGGGAGGTAGGTGCCATCATCCCCCATTTTAATGATGAGAATATTGAGGCAGGCAGAGGTTAAGTGACTCCTCTGACATCACACAGGTAACAAGTGTCTGAGATCAGATTTGAACTCAAGTCTTTCTGACTTTAAGTCCAACACTCTATTTACTGTACTACGTAGCTGCTGACCTGTCATCGATATTCATATACTTTACTGATGAGGTCCAGAAACTAAATTCCCACTTTCCATGGTCTTGGGCTGAAATCCTAAAATTTGAAAATTCTGTATTTATATTTTATTATACCTACATTATTGACTTCTTTAGCTTATCTTTGAAGAGACACAGAACTAAAATCGATCTTAAAACCGATTCATGAAGTTGGCTTAGCAGCAAAGAAAGGATTTCTTGAGATTTGTAATCCTAGGTACCTACTGAGATGGTAGTGTCACTTTAACAGGATGAGCTTGAGATTCAGTTAGAACTAGCTTCAGCTTCTGACTTTGCTTCTTCTAGAGCTTTCTGATGTGGGCAAAGCAATAAATCATTCTAGGTTTCAGTTTCCTCATCTATACAGAAGGATAATAATAATTGCATTACTTACTTTGCAAGATTTTGGTGAAGGAATTTTTTTTCTTTGTAAAATTCAAAAGGCTATGTTGATATGAGTTGCTATTATTATTTCACTTTAGTTTTATGTATTAGTATATGTATATATGAAAAAAGGTTTTTTTTTCCTTGATCTATTTTTTCTAATGCCCATCTTAAATTGAATTATTCTCATTGAAAAACAATGTAGTGTAATGGAGAGAGCACTCCTCTGGCCACAGAAGAACTCTCTATTCTGGAATTACTCCAGGATGAGTTAAAATGGAAATATAAGTTCAGTGTTAGGGAGAGCAAATTAAGGGGAAAAACATGCCAATAAAGATGGCTGGAAGATCTACAATGACGATGTCATGCTAATTGTTACTTATAGGTAGTAGGTAAAGAATTATAGTTTGGGAATCTTCAAATACAAACCTAGTTATGAAAGAAATCCTTGGACAGAAGCTCCTTTATATATGCATATTAAATGTATAGTGAATAAGCTGACTCCAGAGTACCTGGATTCTATTCTCAAATTTTTAACTAACTGTGTGACCTTCAGCAAATTATTTTATCTCACTGAGTCCCAGTTTGTCCTGGAAGCATTTGTCCTAGATGATTGCTATAAGAGTAGCTAAGTAGCAGACTTGGAGTTAGGAAGATCTGAATTCAAATCCTCCCTGATACACTTACTGGATGCATGAGACTGAGCAAAATACTTAACTTCTTTAGCCTCAAGTTTTCTTATCTGTAAAATGAGGATAATAGCAGCATATACTTCTCAGGGTTGTTCTGAGAATTAAATGAGATAATATTATATGCATGTATATGTATATATAATATACAATCAAATGATATATAGTATTCAAATTATATATGTATGTATGTTTTATATATCTATACATATAAGCAAATGAGAATATATGTGTATATATATAAAGAATGCATACATATTGATATATGTTCTATACATTAAGAATATATGCACATACATATGATATATACAAAGAATACATATTCATATATAGAATATATAATACACATATAGTTTTTCATTTGATTCTCACTACCCCCAGTCTATTTATATCTATAGATTATAGATATATGCCTATAGCATCTATAGGTTATAGATATAAATCCATATGAAACCAAATAGTTTCATAGCCTCAAAACCTCAGTACAGTGCAATAAATTATACTGAAGAAAATAAGTGGGGAAAGACTTGAATGAAAGAAGTGCTAATTTGACTAATTTAACACTTTAGTAAGTCTGTTTAAATGCAACAGCCTTGTGCTAGATAATTGGTCTGACTTATGTGATCATATTTATCCTGAATTTTTAAAATATACATATGGGCTCTCCAAAGACATCTTCTCCTGATGATCGTTGGTCCCAACAAGAAAAAAGAGGGCCTACTTGTCTCCCTTGAATTATTTTTCAACTAATTAAAGCCATGAAATCGTAAAGGACACTTAGATCTATGCATTTTCTTTTCCTTAGGAATTCAGCTAAGGTCCTGATCACAGAGTAATTCAATATCCCACCAAGACCCATTTTCAGTCAGTACTGGTGTCAGCACTGGATTGCTGGACAAATTAATTCCAGCTGACCATTGCAATTACAGTTGCCACAAGCTCCTTTTAGAGGTCTAATGGCAGACCAGTGTGGCCACAATTTACCACATACAGCACACTCTCTTTTATATCATATCAATAATCTTGGGCTAACTGGGAGGGAAGGGGGAAATGTAACATTGAATAGAAATCTGCAGTTCTTCACTGGTCCAGTTTTGTTTTCATAAGGCCTAATGAAGGTATACATATATATGTATTTGTGTATATGTATGCAAACATATATGTATATACATATATGTGTATATTCTCTTATGTGATTCTTACAATGCCTAGAAATTGATACTTGTGTATGTATATATGTATGCAGTATATATATGTATATATACATATTACCCAATATACATACATATGTGTGTATCAATGTTATATATGTAAATATAAACTTCTCAAGGTTGTTAGAATCCAATGGGAGAATATGTTGAATATATTATTGTGAGAATATATTAAATATTTTCATAAATTTTATATAAATATAAGCATTGTATTTATTACACATGTGTTCTTTGTGAATCTTAATTCAGTGTGTTAAAAATGAAACCAGGTCCTCTCTGTGTCTTTGATTCAATGACTTTATGAACTTTGAACTTTACTATAAATTTTTCCAGTTGGCAAGAGAATTTGTTTTTGTTTCAGACACATTTATACTTTTAGTACTCACATGAAGCAAAATGGTTCTTGGAGGAAAAAAAGATCTTAAAACATAGTTACCTTAAATACCTTTAATTATGTTGGGTTCTTAAATATATGAATATACTGAAGTTACATTAAATATTAGAAATAAATTAAAACTAACCTGAAGATCTGAGCCATAGTTTTAAAGACCATACCAAAAAAAAAAAAAAAGAGACATACGACAAATTATTTTTAAAAGACAAATCCTTTAAAATACAGTGGCAGTATGGTGAAGTGGAAAGAGAATGCAATTAAAAGTCTGAGGATTTGGAATCAAATTCTGGCCCTGCTACTTAGTGGCCGTGTGATCGCCAGTGGAACAATTTAACCTTTTGTACCTCAGGTAACTCATTAAGATTAGGAGCTTTGCAACAATGATGTCAAAAGTCTTACCTTGTTCAAAATTCTATTGGTAGGGACAAACATGGGTTAAAATGTGTGTGTGTGTGTGTGTGTGTGTGTGTGTGTGTTTTATAAAACTGTATATAACTTCGTTGGGCCTTATGAAAACAAAACTGGACCAGTGAAGAACTGCGGATTTCTATTCAATGTTACATTTCCCCCTCCCCTCCCAGTTAGCCCAAGATTATTGATATGATATAAAAGAGAGTGTGCTGTATGTGGTAAATTGTGGCCACACTGGTCTGCCATTAGACCTCTAAAAGGAGCTTGTGGCAACTGTAATTGCAATGGTCAGCTGGAATTAATTTGTCCAGCAATCCAGTGCTGACACCAGTACTGACTGAAAATGGGTCTTGGTGGGATATTGAATTACTCTGTGATCAGGACCTTAGCTGAATTCCTAAGGAAAAGAAAATGCATAGATCTAAGTGTCCTTTACGATTTCATGGCTTTAATTAGTTGAAAAATAATTCAAGGGAGACAAGTAGGCCCTCTTTTTTCTGATTGGAACCAATGATCAACAGAACAAGATGTCTTTGGAGAGCCCATATGTATATTTAAAAAATTCAAGACAAATATGATCCCATAAATCAGACCAATTATGGAGCGCCAGGTTGTTCCATGTAAACAGACTTACCAAAGTGTTAAAGTAGTCAAATTAGCACTTCTTTCCTTCAATTCTTTCCCCATTTATTTTCTTCAGTATAATTTACTGTACTCGATTTGAGTGCTATGGAGCAAACAATTGGATTTTCACCTGGAGTTTTCATTGTAAGAGTGAGGGAGAGCTCTGATAATTCTTTACGCAAAAAAGAACCAACTGGAAAAACAAAATTTCAATCTCATGCAGCAACTATATCCGAATACTTCCTTGTATAAGACTTTGCACTCAGTCCTGGAGAAAAAAAACTAGAGACAGCATAAACTGTGCCTTCAAAGTCTAAAGGAGTCAAAGATAAGAATACAAATACTCATATTGGAAGGGATAGCAAGAAAAGTAGATGGTCAATTACATAGCATTTATTAAATGCCTTCTGCATGCCCGACACGTGATAAGCATTGAAGATGGAAAAAGAGACAAAGATGATCCCTATATGCAAGGATCTCACAGTTTAAAGGGAGAGACAGTAAGCAAACAGATATGTGCCAGATAAATAGGTAATATTTTAAAAGAGGAAAGACACTAGAATTAAGAGGAGTTGGGAAAACCTTCCTGTAGAAAATGAGATTTTAGTTGGGATTTGAAGGAAGCCAAGTGGCAGAGCTGAATAGGGAGTAGGTTTCAGGCATGGGGGGCAGTCTGAGAAAATGCCAGGAGCCTAGAGGCAAGTGTCTTGTTTGTGGAAGAGTAAGGAGGACCCTGGCTCAAAGTCAGGTAAGCTGTAAGAAGTCTAGAAGGGTAGGGCAGAGAGGCTAAGTTATGAAGGGCTTTGAATGCCAACCAGAAATTTTGGATTTGAACCCACAGGTGAGAGGGAGCCACTGCTTTAAGGTTCACAAAGATCAACTTGAGTTTATCAAGTAGAGGGAACAGTGACATGTTAAGACCTGTGTTTTAGAAAAATCTTTTTGATGGCTGAATGGTCAATCATTCAATAAAAATTCATGAAGCCCTTGCTATGGGGAATACAAAGTAGAAGTAAGGTATTATGAAATGTTTAAGGAAGAGATATTGATTGCAGTGGAGGAGGAATTAATTTGAGTTAGAAGGGAGATACTTCAACAAACTGATCTGGGAGGAGTCTATTTCAGGTCTGGGGGATGGCATGAGCAAATGTGTGGAGGCAGGAGAGGTTAGGGACATGGATGATGTGAATCAGAGTAGTACGGCTGGGGGCCAGATTGTGAAGGACTTCCTCCCACACCAGAAGGAGGAGTGTGTATTTTTTTAAAGAGAATGGGAAACTACTGAAGGTTTCTGGGCACAAGGGTGTACTGGGAAGGTTACTCAGGCAACAGCAATGTACAGAATAAGATTAGAAAAGGGATGCATTGGAAGCAGGAGGAATAATTAAGAGCTTATAATAGAGTATCATAGATTTCACGCTAGAAGGTACCTTAGAGGTTAGCTAGTTCATTCTGCTCATTTTATAGTTGAGAATGTGAAATGCTGAATAGGTTACCCTGCCCACTCCATGGTGATATGTAGTAAAGCCAACACTGAACCCACAGACTAACTGCAGATGCGCTAGGATTTTCCACCATGCCACATTATAAGGGGACACAGGGACTCGATTCAGGTGACTGCTATGAGAAAGGGAAGGAAGGTTGGATAGGAGAGAAACTGGTAGAGGCAACAAAACTTGGTATGAGGAGTAAGAGAGAAGAAAGAGTTAAAGTCAATCTTTAAGTTTTAGAGTTCTAACTCTGGGGTGTTGAAAGAATAGTGGTGACCCCCAATAACAACGACGACGACGATGATGATGATGATAGCTAACATCTAAATAGCATTTACTATGCACCAGACACTGTGCTAAGGATTTTACAATAATTATCTCATTTGGTTTTCACAATAACCCTGGGAGGTAGATACTATTATTTTCTCCATTTTACAGATAAGGACATTGAGGTAAAATAGAGTTATATTATTTGCCCAGGGTCACATAGCTAGTAAACGTCTGAAGCTGGATTTAAACTTACGTCTTCCTGACTGATGGCTTAGCATTCTATCCACTGTCCTGCCTAGCTATCACAAAAATAGTGGGATTGGAAGAGTGGCAGAAAAGATGGCGAATTCTGTTCTAGACCTTGAGTTTGTGATGCCGAAGGTCCACGTGAGTAGAGATGTTCAGTGGGCAGATGGAAATATGAGGCTGGAGTTCTGAAAAGAAAGATGACAAGAAACAGTATTTGGTCTCCAAAAATTGTACCAAATAAAGTGCTGTGCGGAAGGAGTCTTTTTCTCTTCCCATGGCAACCTTAAAGGACTAATAACTCTTCCTTAGACTTAATATGCCACCTCCTGTCTTTAGACAATTGTACCAGCTGGGCCTGGAAAGTACTTTTTCTAATCCTTATCCTCCTCCAAGGCTCAGCTCATACGAGCCCTTTCTCTACAAAACCTTTCCTAATCCTCAGTTTTAGTCCTTTCGCCTTTCTCCTATGAACATGGATTTCTATGTCTACGTACACTAAATCTCCCCAGAAGGATATATGCTGTCTGAAGGCAGGAATCGTTTTTGTCTTTACCTCCCTATTGTCTAACACATTGCCTCCTACATAGTAGGCATTTGTTGAAGTCAATAGACTTGGACTGAGCATCCCTCCGATATTTAGAATGTTATTTCAGCTTATAATCACAAAAGTAATAGCTGGAATGTATATAGTTCTCTGCAGTTCTCAGAAAAACCCAAACTTTTGTATGTCATATGTCATTTTATCCTTTCCACAACAGTTCAGGAGATGCTATTATGATTTCCATTTTATACATGAGAGAACTAAGCTTTACAGAGGTCAAATGATTTGTCCAGGATTACACAGCCCACAGGGATCTGAGGCATGACTTGAACTCAGGTCTTCCTGATGTGAGGTCTGGAACTAAATCCACTGAGCTGCTTAGTTTATTCTTAAGAACACTTTCTCCCTCCCCTTCCAGGATACCAACTGAAAGAGGGCTGCCACATCTGGGTCTTTTAGAAGTAAATTCTTGGTCCTTTCTATGACACCTGTAGTATTTCCCATAAGTCCTTTTTTAAGGGATAAAAACTTGATCAGCTGGTGGATCTTTAGGGCCACAAAAGGAAGTTAGGGAAGAGCAAACATGCTTTTCTGTTTGTTCTTCATACAGTGCTTCTTTATTTTACTTGTCCTGTTTTATTTTATATTGCAGATGCTTAATGAGTTTTGTTGCATGAATAAATGAATGAATCAGTGAAATTCAAAGAGGAAGTATAAGGAAGTGAGGAAATTACCACCTCAACCTGGGCAAACTAGGAAGGAAAGTCATCTTTATTAATAGCTAGCATACTTTATAAAGTTTGTGTCATTTCATCTTGACCCTGACAGCCCATTCTACAGATGAGGAAAGTAAGGCAGACAGATTAAGTGACTTGCCTAGGGCCATACAGGGAATCAGGAAGTATCGAAGATGGAATGTGAATTCAGTATTTCTTGACTCCAGATTCAGAATTCTGTTGCTGAGACAGACACCTAGATATCTGAAAGTGTACTTTTCATCTACTGAAAATGATGGGAGTGGGGATAAGGAAATAAAGGGACAAAGGCCTGAGGAGAAAGGAGAAGGTTTGGAAAGTTACTTTGAGGAGCCTGACAGAGAGCCAGTGAGAGGGAAATTAGAAAAATGATTGCAGTGTAGCTTTGAGGCCTCCATTAAGGTTAGATAGAGAGCATCAACTTGGAGTGGATGCAGCCAGAGTAGTTTTATGATTTCCCCCAGCTGCAATCAGTCCTTTGGGAGTAGCAGCTGGAGGGGATGGTGTTAGGAGTTACTCAGGGTAGAGAGCTAGGTGGGCAGAAAAGTTAGAAAAAAAAGACAAGGGAAGCAGAACATTTGAGAGTAAAGGAGAGGGCTTTATTGAAGTGAGGGACCTTAGGATCAAGACTGAGTGGAGAGCAAAGTGAGGCCAGTACAGTATTGGTAGACTGAGAAAACATGGTAGAATCAAAGGACTAGAGGTTATGATAAATGTGAAGAGTAACCATTGAGGGATAAGGGAATGGAGAAGGTAAAAGAAGAGGATATTGAGATCTATTAAGGTACTCAGGATTTGCATTAGGGAAGTAAAGCAGTTTCTGGAGAGGTGATGTCCAAAATATGCTTACCATGGTGTAAATATTGACAGAGTTAAGAAACTAAGGACTGGTTATGGGAAGAGTGAATCCGGAACTCTTTAACAAGGATTACAAGGAAGGGGGTGGCAAGGAAGACTGAGACTGACACCAAAATCATGGAGAAAGATGGGAGCTTTATCACTTGATCTGTATATGATAGTGAAAAAAAATAAGGTGTGTAATCCCTGATAGCATGAATTTCTAAGGAGAGGGCTACTAGAGTGATGATTTTTGTGGTTGCTGCTGGCTTGTTTTCACTGTTCCTGACTCTGTGACCCCATTTGAGATTTTCTTGGAGATGATACTGGTGTGGTTTAACATCTTCTTCTCCAGCTCATTTTACAGATGAAGGGTTAAGTGACTTGCCCAAGATCACACAGTTAGTAAGTGTCTGAAGCCAGTTTTGAACTCAGGAAGATGAGTTTTCCTGATTCCATGCTCAGTGCTCTTGCTACTGTTTCACCTAGATGCCTCTTTAGTGATGATGTAAAACCCAGTTTTGGAAGTATAAGTGCAAAGAAAAAAGGATATAGCAACTCTACCATCAAGCTTTGGGTCATGGGGAAAAAACATCATGCTAAATAAAAATGTACATTCACCTTAAAAGACTTATTTTATGGAGAACTCAAACAGGGCAAGTGCTTACAGGGAGATCAAAAGAAATAATACAAGGAAACTCTCAAGGTCTCTCTGAAGAACTTTAGAATTGATTGTGAGACATAGGAAACATGGCACAGGACCACCCAGCATGGCATACTTACATCAAAGAAGGTGCCATGCTGTATGAGCAAAACTGAATTAGAACAGCTCAAAAGAAACATGTGTTGCACAAATCTAGAGACAGCTCCACTCCAAATGTTCACATGGATATTTGTGCCTGACCTGTGGTAGAACATTCCAAGCTCATATTGGTCTCATGCCACAGTCAGACACACAGTACCTTGACCCCACATAGTGATGACGTTTTGATCCTCTTCCATAAAGAAGGACAACCACCACCACCACCTGCCCCCCTACCATCACAGGGAGGTTTGGAGGGAAAGAAGCCCAACGTCAAGGAAGTATTTAGAAATATGAAGTACTCAGGGGCAAGGCAGATTTCTGCTAAGGTGAGGAGGGAAAAGGAAGCCTAGGAGAAAACAGTCCAGAATTAGGTGGAGGGAGATGTTTTGTTATCAAGACAGGAGAACTTTCAAAGGGTATAACTGGAGGGGCAAATAGGGAACAATGTGGACAAAGAAAAGGTAGGGTTGGGATCCATTGGTATAACAGTGTTTATATTTATATATATTTTATGTATTTATATTTAGCAAAAGAACCTGAAACCTTGATTGGCATATTTAGTAGAAGAAACTCTCCATTTTGGGTTGTCACTGTGAACCTGCTGAGCATTTCAGGCTACAGTGCTTTTTTGCCAGTTCTTTCAAATAAGGCAACTATGGATTGGTGTACATGTGATTTGTTCTAGCTCTAATCTGAAGCAAGATTTACAGCATTGAGAAGTTTAATTGCAGGTTTTTACTGGAGGACTGCTGTTGGCCCTGGCAGCTGCCTTACAAAAAGAGGTGGATTCTTTCATTGATTAACAATGACCTAAGAAAATACATATTCATGTTTCTCTTGGGAGGCTTAGGAGGATGGGGCAGGTGAGCAGGGGAGTATGCTTTTTTTTTTTTTTTTTTTGGCTTTTTCTGGATTGTTTTTCCAGTGAGATAACTATACCAGAAAAATCTCTGTCCCTAAGATTAGAGGACTGTAAATGCAAATTGGTGATGGCAAATGTATGTGTTTTTGGAAAATACCAACCTCGTTATATGTATAGGGATCTTTTTTCTTTTATTATAACCTCAAGAAATTTACGTGGGGCTTACTGATGTGCCCTGCATATTTAATATGCAGTAATTATATCTTGTCAAAAGCTCAACTTTTTTTTCTCCTTTATTCTTTAGAAATATGGTAATTGTCCCTTTTCCCTTGTAGTTAATTATAAATTTCTGGAGAATTAAGTCTGCTCCATCTCTGATTTTTTTCTCTTCATCTCTATGGTAGCAGCGAGAAAAGCAAAGAATTTCTTTGATCCTGCCTTCTGAGTGGCATTTCATTTTTGCCAAGGTTTGACCTTGTTCAGAGGGACTAAAATTTCAGATGGCTTCCATTAGCTGCTAATTTGCTGATCTAAAAGAGATATCTTTATAAAGGAGTATTCAATTCTAGTTGGAAAGGAAGAATTTCTCCTAGAAACTTCCTCCAAGTGCTCATGAGCAGAGCACTCCTTAACTTATTGCTTAGGCTGACCCCAGTGATGATAATGAGGCTGCTGATTAATAATGATAGGAACTAACAGTTATATAGTGCTAACTCTGTGCTAGGCACTGTGCTGAGTACTTTACGAATATTATCTCATTTGATCCACACAACAGCTATGTAAGGTACATCTATTATTATCTCCATTTTATAGTTGAGAAAACTAAGGCAAAGAATGGTTAAATGACTTGTCCCTGGTCATTCAGTTAGTAAGTATCTGAGACTGGATTTGGACACAGGTTTTATTGACTCCAGGTCCAGAGCTCTATCCACTGTGCCACCTTGTTGGCAATGGTGATGATGGTGATGATGATGATGGTGGTGGCGGTGGTGGTGCTGCTACTGCTATTGTTAGCTAATAGCTCTATGGCACTGTAAGATTTGTGGAGCATTTTGTATATATCATCTCATTTTTTCTCTGCAAAAACCTTATGAGACAATAACCCCACAATTACGGTGAGGAAATTAGGTCTCGGAAGATTCGTGATTTGCCCTGTGTCACACAGGAAGGATTGAACCCAGGTTTTTCTGACTCCTAAGTCCAATGACTACACCATGCTATCTCTGAGATTCGTTTCCCCACGAGTCAGTAGTATGTGATTGTAACCCTTCCCTACTGTGTCATCTTGTTGTGAGAGTGGCTGATGCTACGACAGCACAGGAGTATTAATAGTACCTACAAGATTTTCTGAAAGGGTTTTTTCCAGCTTTTCCCAATCCTGACTTGCAATTTAAAGACTCAAATTGCTGTGTAGTAATTTCTTCCTAAATACAGAGTTATTATAGTGGTCATCCAATTTTGCAGATTCTCAGGGATACTGGGGTGTCTTTCCACATCTGCTGAAAGGGCACATTATATTTTTGAAAAAAAAAACAGGTTTGCACATTCAGAAGTTGCAAGTAAGACACCGTCTAGATTGCAAAGTCAAGTATTTTGGCCCCATATTTGCGTCAGTTGTAGGATATGTGGAGTTAGTATTTATACGATCAGAGATCATGGGATCAGAAGTTTAGAGTTGGAAGGCACCTTAGAAGGCACACAGTTCAACCTCTTTATTTTACAGATGAGGAAATGGAGGCCCAGGAAGGGAAGGAACTTGTTCAAAGTTATACAAAAGTTCAAAGTTATGTAAAAGTAAAAGAATCCAAGTCTTGTGACACCAGATCCAACACTCTCTAAATTGTGTTTTTCATAGATGATCTTTGGCAACTACTCCAATTAATGAATGAGAAAACTATGGCTTACGGAGGTTGTGACTCCATATAAAAAGAGGGCCATGGAGAAGATGACTTCCAAAACTCTCTACAAATTTTCAACTTAGTGCCCTTGACCCTAGACTTTAGATTATATGTAATCTAAACCAAGGTAGGGACTAGACCTGTGATTTTAATGGCGTAGGGAACTCCTGAATAAAGGAATTCCCTCTAACTATGCAGATTGGAACCCCTTCTGCAATTTCTAGTTTTAGAGTGTGAACTAGTAGTCTTATCCAGGGTAACAGCCAATAATGTGTCAGAATCAAGACTTGAACCCAGGACTTCCTGACTTCAAGGTCAGCTCTCTAGCTACTCTGCTATGGTTTGTCAACCTCCATGAACCAGTTTCTTCTAGAAGTTACTTTATGAGAAGCAGAGTGCAAAGAGTAGAAAGTGTGGTATCAGAGGGCTTGGGTGCAAATTCCCTTGTTCCCCTGCCATCCATGCCTTTCCAAAGCCCAGTCTGGGATTGCGCCCTACCATATATTTTTTCTTTTCTTACTCATGTGCCACAAAATGGTGCTGGAAGAGGTCAACAACTCTGATGACTAGCTTTGCTATCAGTGTATGTAATCTAATCTCAACTGGGCCTTCCTCGGTGCAAAGTAATTCTTTTTAGTCTTTCCTGATTTACTCTATCACACTTCCTAAAGTGTCTATTTCAAGCTTCCTTTTTTCCCTCTGTTCAGCACTCCCAAAACATCTTCATGACATTCCACATCAGAAGACCTCATCTCATACTTGACTGAGTAGACAGAGCCATTTGCCATGAGCTTTCTCATCTGTTGTCCACTAAATCTTAAAACCCCTTGACATTATCTCCTGAATCTTTCCTGTCTTACTTCAGTCACAAAGACACATTCTAGCTATGTGACACTGGCCAAGGCATATAACTGCTGTCTGCCTCAGTTTCCACAGCTGTAAAATGGGGACAATACCTCTCAGTGTTGTTATGAGAATTAAATGTGTTAATATTTCTAAAGTACTTAGCACAGTGCTTGGCACATAGTAGGTGCTTAATAAACATTTGTTTCTTTCCTTTCCCCTCTTAAGTCTCTGAGGAAGTAGTGGTTCTTATCAAGGGCAATCCCTCTACTTTTGTCCTTGACCCTGCCCTCTAGCAGTTTTCTCTCATGATCTTCTATACCCTCAAAACCTCTTTTGGTTTTCATTCTCTCTCAATGTATTGGCTCCTTCCTTGTTGCCTACAAGCCCATGACTTCCCTCTTTTTAAAAAAACAAAAACGAAACTATCCCTTGGTTTTATTGTCCCCTCAAGCTATAATCCTGTATCTGTTCTTCCTTTCACAGCCAAGCTCACAAAAAAGTTGTCAGTATTTCCTGCATTTACTTATTTTCCTGTCACTCACACTTGAGCCCTTGACATCTTACTTCTGACCCCATTATTCTACTGAATCTCTTCTGTCCAAGGTTTCTTGATCGCCACATCTGAAGGCCTCTCCTCAGTCTCTGTCCTTTTGACTTCTTTACAGAATCTCACAATGTTGGCCACTCTCTCCTCCTAGATATTTTCACCTCCCTAGATTTTGTGACATTGCTTTCTCTTTTTAGTCTGTCTGTCTTCTCAGCCTCCTTCAATAGATCATTTTTTTCATCCTTGCTCCTATGTGTACCCTAGTGCTTCTGGCTGAATGCTAGCTGGGTACCTCGCCTCCTCCTCTTCTCTCTGCCTCTTCCTCCCCTTCCTTTTCCTCTCCAAAGGAAGGTAAATTTGGATGGCCAAAAGTTGATCTGGGTTTTACCACCTCCTTTCTTTTCCTCTTTCATTTTCTTTTCCCTCCCCTCTCCCTTCCTCTTCCCAAACCTCAACTCTCCCCTCTCCTTTTCCAAAACCTTAAACCTACTACAACTCTGAAACTGGGACTCTAAGGGGCCCTGGCCAAGGGCTTCCAGACCCCCCTAGCTTTACAGTGATTATTAGTGGTAACTGTTGCTGTTTCCCACCCAGCCCGATGTTTTTGTTTTTCTTGACCTCATTAAAGGGGCCATGCCTAGGCTACTCCTTAAACAGGCCTATTCAACGAATGGGTATTGCCTCACCCAGAGTGATGACCTGCAAAGACCTTGGCCTAAAGGGCCCAAGGTCTCCCAGTGTATCCTGGGCCATCTCCAGTCATCCTGAGGCATATCAGGTCACTGGATTCAGATGGCTCTGGAGGAGAAGTGAGGCTGGTGACCTGCACAGCCCTCCCTTGCTCAAAACAAAGTCAAGTGTAAGTCATGTTATCGTTTCTCCGATGGCATGGTCTTCTTTGGCAACAAAGGATGAACACATGATCACAATCACCCTAGTGCTTTATCCTGGGCCTCCTATTCTTTTCTTTTTATATGTTCTCGATGATCTTTTAAAATCTATCTATGTAGGAGACATCAGGAGCCCTTTTCTGATCCAATTTTTTATCAGTCCAACTAATAAATAGAATAGAGATTCCTTATGGAAGGTAAAGTCTTTCAGAGTCTCGTTTTTGCAGATGGTACCTTATTATTTACATCAAATACTAGTCCATAGCAGAGCTTCCTGAAACTCATCTATAACCATTAAAAAAGAGCTTGCCCTAACCATATACATAGAAAAAGTCAAGTGGATAAAGACTGTCCATTGTTCCAAAAATGGTATGCAGATAAAACCACTATAAAACCACATGAACTAAAAAGGTCATGTGTTAGTATATGTATATTTATTGACCAGATAATGGAAAAGTAGTTATGCCTGAAATTAAATAGGGGAATGAGAGTAAGCTAAATTTTCTTTGAGAAATTATAAAGTTCCTTAATGATCCCAAAGCTATTTCAGAAAAAAAGTGGCTATCTCTCTAAAACCACTATTCTATCAAAATCTGTTGGATGGCTCTATTGGACAAAATGCATCTTTTTAAGCATTCAGATTCTTCTAAATGCTATATTATGCCTGGCAAAGGCTTCTTGCAGAAGGTGGAATATGAACTGAGTGTTGAAGAAATTCGGGGAAGTCAGGAGATGTAGGTAGGTAGGGAGAACACTCTGGGCATATGGGATAGTCAGGAAAAACAACACAGAATTGGGAGGACTTGTTTGAGCATAGGAATAACATGGTCACATCTATATTTAAGGAAAGTTACTTTGGCAGCTGTGTGGAGGATAGACTAGAGTAGGGTAGGGACACCAACCAGTAGTCCATCTCAATAATCCATGTAAGAGATGATGAGAGCCTGAACTAAAAGTAGAGAGGAGGGGAACATGAGAGATATTATGAAGACAGAAATGATAAGATTTCGTTATTCTTTTCCCCAAAGTCACTTTGGACAGCTAGGTAGTACAGTGCATAGAGAACCAGACCTGGAATTAGGGAAGACCTGAGTTCAAATCCAGCCTCAGACACTTACTAGTTATGTGACCTTGGGAAAGTCACTTAAACTCATTTTTCTCAGTTTCTATTTACTCTCTCTTCTCTAATCCATTCGCCACATAGCTGTTATAGTAATATTTCTAAAATACAGGTTTGATCATGTAGCTCTGTAGAGCCAACACAATATTCACAGTACCTACAGTGGCCATGAATATCACAGCATAATTCTGAATATCAAAATAGAAAAGACTCTCTACATGGAAGACAGAACCAAAACATGTATTCAGACACGGAAAGCCAAATGCAACATAGTAACAAAAATCTATACAGAATAACAATGCAGAAGACAACACTATCCCCAAGCCTTCCCTCTTTTAGGCTTCCCACAAACCAGCTCCTTTACACAAAATCACCAAACAAGTTCTTTCACTCACACTAGTCGGCTGTCTGCATCCTTCCTAACTCTGACTTCTCTTGCGGCTCACCTCCTCTCAGCTCTGCTCTAGCTCTGCCTGTCCTTGTTCCACCCTTCCTGTTCCATCTGACTTAGGCAGGTCACATGGGCCTATTAATGAAGGGGAAAGAGCTTCCCATTTAAATTGCCTTTACAAGCTCTCTTGCTTCATTCTCTGTGTCAAAATTGCCTCTAAAATTAAATGTGAACTCCTCTACTTGACATTTAAAATCCTTCACAATCTGTCATCAGTCTCCCTTTCTTGGCTTTTTGTAACTTATACTTCTTCATGTACTCTATGCTTCAGGCACCCAAAATGGTTCACTTGTTGGTCTCTATGCATGATAATCCAACTCCCATCTCTGCTGTTGTCCTAGATGTTCCTCATGCCCTCTCTGCACAATTCTCTCTTCTTTTAATGTTTAGCTTACATTGCGGTTCTGATAGGAAACCTATCCCAATCTCCAGAATTACTAATACACTCTTCTTCTAGAAATTTCTTTGTGGTTTGCTAAATAAATGCCAATCAGTAAAGGAAAGGATGAATATTCAAGTGCATGTGATTGCTCATTAGAAACAAATAGAGAAAGTGAGCATAGTTCAGTATAAACTCCCTATTTTTTCAAAAAATACATGTCAGTCCTCCAAACCAGAAAATAAGTAGGTCATTTTGAAAATTTGGAATAGTTTTATTTTAAGTTACTTCAGGAGTTGAGGAAAATGGGGAAAAATTATTTTGTTGGAAGGGGAAACAAGCTCCGACTATGTGCCAGGAACTTTGCTAAAGACTTAACATGTTACCTCATTTGATCCTTGTAGTAATCCTAGGAGGTAGGGTCTATTTTTAGCATCCCTATTTTATAGTTCAGGTAAAAGAGGCAGATAGAGGTTAAATGACTTGTCCACGACTGCACAGGTATTAAATACCTGAGACTGGATTAGGAAAAATATTCATTGATTCCCATTTGCCCAATGTTTATCATGGTGCCTTAAATATAAAAGACATTTGAAAAAAATTCATTCATTCAAATTAATTCATATAAAAATAAAATATAAACTTCTGGAGATTTAAGGTCCTCCTCAATCTGACCCTTATTTATCTATTTAGCTTTATTTCATACTTCTTTTTATGAACTCTATATTGAAGTTTAACTGAATAACTCTTCCCTGAACTTGCCTCCATGTATTTAAACAGCCTGTCTTTTGTTCTGGGAATACTTTCTCCTGGAATATTTGCAAAGTGCTTAGCATAGTGCCTGGTACATAATAAATGGTTTATAAATGCTAGCTATTGATATTATCTCCACTTGACAAAATGCTTTTCTTCCTGCCTTCAGCTTTAATGTGCCACCTCCTTTGTGAAGCTTTTCCTGATCCCTCAATTTTCAGTACTCTTTCCCTCATCAATTTTCTTCATACTCTATTATGTGCACATTGTCTACCCCAATAGAATGTGTGGTCCTTGAGCGCAAGGTTTTTTGCCATTTTTGTCTTTGGATCCCTAGGACCTACTTAGTACAGGGCCTTGCTTATACTGTAGTCCAGTAAGCAGTTGCACACACAAAACAAGTCCTCCAACAGATAGATTACACACTTCTCCCTTATATCACTTCCCTCACCCCCATAGAAATTCCTTTCAACTGGGAGCATTCACAAATTACTAGGAAGTTTGAGTTCAGCTTTTTGCAATGTCAGTATGTTTGCAATTCGGTATTGTTTTCTATTTTCCTAATACTGTAGCATTAACTATTCTGGGCCACAAAATAACTTTTTTCTTGTCTCTTGAAGTAATTGAAAATAAACTAATTTCAAAGTTACAGAAAGGTATCTCTTAGCAAATGTTTGTTGGATTGCTTTTAATAGCTTACTTGTGGAAACATGTATTCATACTGGCTTCATGATTAATCTATTCTCAAATTTTAACTTTTGATAAGTTTCCCAGCACCTATTTGGGGTGCCTATTAGCTGAATACAAAGCCAAACTATTAATAAAAATTATTCATTTTTCTTTAGCACTCTGCTCTACACTTAGAAAGTGTTTTCCAGACATTCCAAGGAATTCCCCATACGATGAGAGGCAGCATTGTATTATAGTGGAAAGGGAGATGGTCTTGAAGCTATAGATGACTCTTGGTTGAAATTTTTGGCTCTTTCAAATACTGCCTTTGTGATGCTGGATTCACTATTAAGGCCAAATGTTGCGAAGTGGTGCTAGCATTCATTGGTGAAGGGGATTTCTCAGCTGGGATTTCTCAATATCAGTGAAATCACAAGTCCAGTCCTTTCTCATACCTTATACCCTTTGATTCCTTAGTGGCCCTACAAGGAAGGCTAATGCTTGCTATTTTGTCTTTCTTTTTAATTTTGTCTTTGTTCTGAACTTACAAATAAAACATTTCCATGTACATTCACAACAGTGAAAGGATTTTGTATGAAATGATTAATTCTGTTTCATAAAAAAGTATGTAAATTTCTACAGTTCTTTCAAAACTGTCCTGTTTGTTGTGTTTTTTTTTTGTTCCCATCTGTACATTAAAAAAAGTTTCAATGACACTTATTTTTGGAGCGCATCACAATTGCTAATGCCTTCCCTTCTTTTCTTAATCCTCCCTTCACTTAAAAACTGAAAGAAAAAAGGAAAAAATAAAATCTTGAAACGAATAAGCACAGGCAAGTAAAATGCATATACACAGTGGTTATATCCAAAAATATATATATTTCTGCACCTTGAGTCCATCATCTCTCTCAGGGGGTGCACAACATGCTCCATCACCGGTCCTTTGGAGACGAGATTGGTCATTTCACTGATCTGGTTCTTAAGTTTTTCACAGTTGTTTTTCTTTATATCAGTTGTTTTCCTGATTTCTCTCACCTTTTTCTGTGCCAGTTCATATTATTCAGAATTACCCAAGATCAACCCTTTTGTCATTTCTTATGAATTATTAAAATTCCATTGAATTTTATATTGAATTGTTATTTATTTATATTGGATTACACACACACACACACACACACACACACACACACACACACATATATATATATATATATATTGAACATATACCACAATTTGTCCACTTTCCCATTGATAGGTACTCTTAGGTTCTACTTCTTTGCTTCTCTTCATTTTCCCCACTTTTAATCACTATTTCAGAATTTTGTGAAAATTAAAATTACTTGGCTTCCATATATCCCTTTCCCTGTTTAAATTATCCTGCTCTCTGCCCAAAACGTTCCCTGCCTGTTTTCCTGTAGTGTTGTGTTCATTTCTATACTGGTGTGTGTGTGTGTGTGTGTGTGTGTGTGTGTGTGCATGCATGTGTGCATGTGCTTAACCAAACTCCTTTTTCCCATTTTAGATATGTAATGTTCACCTGATGCTCAGTCCCCCTACTCCTTCCTCCATGTTTGTATGCTCTTCTTTTCAAATATTCCAGTTACATCAATGACCATTTCCCTCCTCTTTCCTTCTTTACATTTCTCCTAGTACCTGGAGAGAATAGCAATAATGGTAACTTAGCAATTATAGTGTTTTAAGGTTTACAAAGTGCTTTACTTATGTCAACTCATTTGATCCTTACAACAACCCAGTAAGTGCTGTTGTTATCCCCATTATGCAGAGAAACTGAATTTCAAGAGGTTAAGTGATTTGCGAAGGGACATGTGGTTAGTACCTTCCTGACTCCAAGTCTGGTTCTCTATCTACTGATCTACCCTCAAAGGGAAATGGCTAATAGGGGGCCAATTAAATGTCTTATTGAAGGTTACTTACTTGAACCAAATCTCTGAAGAGATTCTACTGAGAATGGGTCAATAGAATTTTCATTTGTGAACAAGAATAAGTCCATTAAGTAAATAGCAAAATAATCAAAGAGCAATTGCATGTCAGTATGCAGTGGGTTGTCCTTAATAGGAAGGACTTTGTAAGGAAGAAAATAAGCCAACTTATCTTAAAGATCCACCGAAAGCTCAAAGAGAGGAAAAAAAGATAAGTAGACAAAGAGGAGCCTAGGAATATCCGAAATCATATCTAGAGACTACAAGAATATGGCAAAAATGGAATGAAAATTAGTTAACATTTAAAACCATGCCTGCATATGTTTTTAAAGACTTTACATTTATCTTCCTGTGTTTACCCGTGAAAAAAATGCCAGCTACTACAACCCCTGGCCCCTAAATCCTCATCTACTTGGCAACTGAGGAATCCCATAGAATTACTACTTTTTTGTCCATGAACTCAGAAAGCATTCTGGGATGCCTTGGGATTAACTTCTTGAAATCTTAAAGGTAGCTTGACATTTGCCCTAGTGAGAAGATGTCTGAACTAAAAGCAAATGGGAAGACCTGGGTTCTGGTCCTGGTTTTCCTTTCTGCTAAGCATGTGTTTTGTGGCTACTCTGCGCTCATAACTTTTAGAGTTGGAAGGGGGATCCTTTTAAAGGTCATCCGGTTCAATCTCATTTTGCAGATGACAAGAGTTGAACTCAGAAAGAGGAAGTGTACCTGCCCAGTATCTCATAGACACGATTTAATTGAACTACTTTTCATTCCAAATCCAACCTACCACATACCACTCAGTTTCTTTATCTATAAAATGGCAATAATAATCCCTACCCTGAGTACTTAACAGATCTGTGGTTTTCTTCAAATAAGGCCAAGTACTCCCTCCTACAAGAAAACTTTCTTGTTCTGCTGAGTTGCTAGTACCCTTTCCTTGTCAAAATGAATATTTACATATAAATACATTATATACATATATATGTATGTATGTGTGTGTGTGTATCTCCATAATTCAATTGTCTATGTGTATATAGTTTCTCTTCAATAGAAAATAAACTACCTGACTGCAGGTAAGCCAGTACTTGGCATTTGCTTGGCACAAAATAATCACTTAATAATGCCTGGAAGGAATGAATTAATAAATGACCCAGTACTTGGGGAAAAAGTAGTATAATGCAAAAAGTTCTGATGGGGGCTTTTTGAAATCTAGTGACCCTGGATTACATCTCTCTGAACAACGGTTGAGCTATTTTCCCCTGTGTAGAACCACATAATGTTAGACCTGTAAAAGACCTTAGAGATGATCTATTATCATCCTCTTGTAGAGAAGGAAACTGAGTCCCAAAAAAGTAAAATGACTTGTCCAAGGTGACATAGCTAGAAATGAAACCTAAACTCAAAGTCTTTTGCTCAAAATCCAGTGTTCCTCTATGATAACCTTCATTCCCCTTGTATAGGTAGGTACCTGATGATCATTCATCCATGTAACAAGCATGTTTTAGGTTCTTACAATGTGCCAAGCATCATGCTAAGTGTTGACTCCCTATTCTTGGTGAGGGGAGAAAGAATCTGTAAACAGAAAATTAAACTTGAAATACAAGATACAAAGTAATTTTGGTGGGGAAGAACATCAACCAGGGAGAATAGACTTCAGGTAGAAATTGGCTGCTGGATTGAGCTTTGGAGAAAGCTAGTGATTCTATGCAACAGAGGTTAGGAGGGAATTCCTGGCATCAGGGACAACATGAGTAAATGCTCCAAGACAGGAAATAGAATGTAATTACTGGCAAACAGCAAAGAGGTCACTTTAGCTAGAACCTGGATGTCTGAAAAGGTAGACAGAGAAAGATTTTAAAGTGCTTTAAAGAGAGAAAGGTTGGTTACTTGTTTTGTTTTCTTTTTGGTTCTTGAACAAGAGATTGGTACTGTCAGATTGTTTTTAGGAATATTAATTTGGAAGGTATGTGTGGATAAATTAGAGAGGAGAGGATTCTCCCTGGGGACAGGGAGAATCATGAGGAAGCTATTACAGTAGTCCAGGTGAGAGGTGATTGAATTGGGTGGTGCTTTTGTTAGAGGAGAGGAGAACTTAAGCTCTATGGTAGAGGTTGAATTGATAAGACTTTCCAGCTTATTAGATATGGAAAGGTTTTGGAAAAGAAAGAGTTGAGGGTAATTGTGAGGTTTTGAATCAGGGTATTGGAAAGGATCATAGTGTCTTTATGAGACACAAAGAAGTTAGAAAGGGAGTAAGGTTTGAGGGGAAAATGATGAGTTCTATTTTAGACATGTCAAATTTGATATCTCCAGGACATCTAGCTACAGATGCCCAAATGAAGTTCATATGAGAATGAAGTATAGTAGCAAAACTTGGGTTGGCGATTATCTGCTTGAAGGTGATATTTGGACCCATGGAAGCCGGTGAGATGGTCAAGAATGAGACTGAAGGAAAAAAAAGGAAGGGGGTCCAATATAGAACTCTGTACTATGCCTAAACATAGGGGAGACCCAGGGATAATAATATAGCAAAGGAAGCTGGGAAGGCCTATTTTGTGCCAAGTAAATGTCAAGTATTGGCTGCCTGCATTCAGGTCCCACCAGAGTGGTCAGGAAGAAAGGAGAGAGCGGTGTCACAAAAACCCAGAGAGAAGATAGGGTCTAGGTTGGAGAGTATAGTCAACCATTTCAAATACTGCAGAGAGGTCAAAAAGGAGAAGAGCTAAGAAAAAGTCATTAGATTTAGCAATTAAGACATCACTGGTAACCTTGGAGAGAGCAGTTTCAGTTGAGTTATGAGTCTGAAAGTGAGGCATGTGTGGTGGAAAAAGTGGATGCAACCTGTGCTGACAATTTTTTCTGGAAATTTGGCTGTGAAAAAGAGGAGAGATATAGGTTAGCAGTGAGGAGGAATGATAGGCTCAAGCGCAAGTTTATTTATGGATAGGAGACATCATAGCATGCTTCTAAGTAATAGAGAGGGAGCCAGTGGAATAGGAGAGAATGAAAATTAGGGAGATCTCCAAGAGATTAGTAGTCAAAGGATATGAGCATATGGTTTTCAAAAGAAGACTTGCATACTATAAATGACTATGAAAACATGCTCTAAATTAGTAATAGCAAGAGAAATGAAAATTAAAACAGCTCTGAAGTTTAACTTCATTCTATTCAAATTGACAAAAATTTTAAAAGATGAAAATAGTGTGGGGGAAGGGTTATGAGAAAGCAAATAAATTGTTGTATTATTGGTTGAACTGTGAAGTGGTTTCACTGCTCTGAATTTCAGTTTGGAATTAGGAAAGAAAAGAAACTGGATTTCCTATACCCTTTGACCCAGAGATCTCACCACTGGTTATACATATCATTTATACACACACCTATATGAAATATATAGGTTTATACATACATGTATGTAAATATAAATATACACATTATGAACATGTATGTATCTATAAACACATACAATATACACACATATATGTTTCTATACTTAAAGTTAGAATCTGTGGAAATCAAGAATTAGAAATAAAGTGGTTGTCCATTGATTAGAAAACTATTGAAACCATAATAGATTGTCATTTTGTACTAAGAACTTATGATTATAAAGAATTCAGAGAAATGTGGAGAAATTCTTATGAACTTATGTAGAGCAAAATATGTAAGATCCAGATAATATATACAGTGACCTCTACTATATAGATCACCAAAAGGAAGTTAAGCTCTGAGCAAAGGAAAAATTAATGAAGTTGTGGAGACCAGAAGGAATAACAAAACATTCCTTCTGTCTCATCACAGAGAAGTGGGTAACTACGAAGATAGAATGCAGTATATATTGTCAGACAAAAGTTTCTGTAGCAGATGGATTTGCTTAATTGTTTTTCTTTGTCATGAGAGAGAATTCAATCTGAGTAGGAATTAGAGTTAAAAATAGCTTCATTGTAAATTTAAAGGCATCCATTAAACAAATTTTAAAAAAGAAAAAATTAGGAAGAGATGGGATGAGCATAGTGCTTGTCTCTTTGATATTTAAATAGTTTTTAAACCCTGAGCAAAAGTCCCATCAAGGTGGTCAGGTGGGCTCCATTTTCAACATGTTCCATCATAAGGATGGGAAAAAGTAGTATACAAAGCAGTATTATCATTAACAGAAATCCTTGATCGATTGTTGAGTCTTGCCTGGAGAAGTATCCAAAGTATTCAGGTCAAGGATTCACTGATATATGTTATTAAAAGCTTACAAGTTGGGATTTGCCCCTGTAAATACAAAAAAATTATCTACAAAAGAACAATGAAAAGTTTCCATTATAAATATAAAACATAACAGAATACACCATTGCTGGCAAGGGATAACTGATTGAATTTTAGGTTTTTGCCATTTTATATACAACTTACTGTTTCAGATTATTTAAAATCATAGTTATTATTTGTACTTAACAGTTCACCAGTAGAATAAATTCCTGGTTGAATTTGCCTATAAACCTAATTACCTTATTGTCTGTCTTGGATTATATTAAATGTTGCTTTCTTTGCCTACAAGTGTGCTTGAAAAGACTGTTTTTTTACCAGCAGACTTTGATATATTTTGTATGTAACAATGACATTTTACAAGAGAAATAGTTTTTTTTTTTAGGATATAAAGCTAGAATGAATGTTAGAAATCATGAATTTGTAAAATTTTAGTCATCTCTCCCCCATGCATCCCATAAAATTCACCTTTGGTTTCAGATATTGATGTGTTGACTTTTAGAAGTCAAATTGAAGATACATGTAGTTTGAGATAAAGGCATTAAATGAAAATAGATTTGAAATAAAAGTAATATCAGAAACTTTTCCAAAGTGATCTGGAATTCCCTTTCCCACAGATAACTCTGCCTATTTAATGCATAGAGTCCATGTACAGATCATTTAAAATGAGAACATGAGCAATTATATAACAAGGCTGCAGGTATGGAAGGGTAGCTCAAACCTCTGATTATGGTGATATGCAATTTCTCTCTGCTGAGCCTCCACCTTGATAGAAATTGTATCTCCCTGGTCCCTTGCTGGGCATCAAATTTCACCTCCTCTATACTAGACATCACATATTTACCCTAGCTTGTCTTTAGCTATCCAGATCTCTTTGGAGCTACCTAATCCTCTGTTCAATATTTATTCAGATTTGCTGTGAACAATTAGTAAGGCTTTCTCCTACATTTCTGTCATTTACCTCCCCTATTTACTGTGGTGTGCCATTTAGTAAGATTAGTAAGCCTTTCTCCCACAGAAAAAAGCTACATTTTTTGTTTGTTTTGGGTTTTTTTGTGTTTTCCAGTGAACCTCATTTGTAATATTCTGCTGAGGTCCCATCTTCAGACCACTTGCCACTCTGTTTGCCTATTAGAATGTTCTGGGAGAGATTACAGCAACTTATCTCAAGGATAATACAATATGACCAGGAAGAATTTATAGCAGGAATTCAGGGCTGGTTCAACATTAGGAAAACTGTCAGCATAATTGACCACATCCACCACAAAACTAACAGAAATCATATGATTATCTCAATAGATGCAATAAAAGCTTTTGATAAAATACCCCACCCATTCCTATTAACAATTCTAGAGAGCATAGGAATAAATGGAGTCTCCCTTAAAATGATAGGTAGCATCTATCTAAAACCATCAACAAGCATTATATGTAATGGGGTAAGTTAGAAGCATTTCCAATAAGATTGAAGGTGAAACAAGGATGTCCATTATCACTACTATTATTCAATATCATACTAGAAATGTTAACTTTTGCAATAAAAGAAGAAAAAAATGGAAGGAATTAGAATAGACAAAGAAAAAACAAATCTCACTCTGTGCAGATGATATGATAGCGTACTTAGAGAATCCTAGAGAATCAAAGCTATCACTCTGTGCAGATGATATGATGGCATACTTAGAGAATCAAATAAAAAATTACTTGAAATAAACAAATTTAGCAAAGTTGCAGGATATAAAATAAACCCACACAAATCATTAGCATTTCTATATATTACTATATATATTATATATATTATATATATATGTATAAAACTAACAAAGCCCAATAGCAAGAGATAGAAAGAGCAACTATGTTTAAAGTTACTGTAAACATCATTAAATATTTGAGGGTCTACCTGCCAAAACAAATGAACACAGTTACAAAACACTATTCACACAAATAAAACCAGATCTAAATAATTGGAAAAATACCAGTTGCTCCTGGGTAGGCCAAGCTAATATAATAAAAATGACAATTATATCCAAATTAAATTAGTCAGTGCCATACTAATCAAACTACCAAATATTTATTTTACAGAGTTAGAAAAAGCAATAGCAAAATTCAACTGGAAGAACAAAAGGTCCAGAATATCAAGGGAATTAATGAAAAGAAATACAAGTTAAAGTGGCCTAGCTGTATCAGATCTTAAATTCTATTATAAAGCAGCAGTCATCAAAACTACTTGAAACTGATTAAGAAATAGAGTGGTAGATCAGTGGAATAGGTTAGGTATGTAAGACACAACAGTCAATGACTATAATAATCTACTATTTGATAAACCTGAAGACTCCAGGTCTGTGATAAGAACTCACTATTTAACAAAAAACTGCTGGGAAAGCTGGAAAACAGTATGGCAGAAACTAGGCATATACCAACATCTTTTACCTTATACCTAGGTAAAGTCAAAATGGGTACACAACTTAGATATAAAGGCTGATACTATAAGCAAACTAAGAGAGTGAGGAATAGTTTACCTATCAGATCTATAGAGAAGGAAAGAATTTATGACCAAACAAAAGAAGGGAACATTATGAAATGCAAAATGGATGATTTCATTACATTAAATTAAAAAGGGTTTGCACAAGCAAAGCCAGTGCAACTAAGATTGGAAAGGAAACAAAAAACTGAGAAAAACTTTTTGCATCCAGCATCTCTGATTAAAGGTCTTATTTCTAAATTATGTGAGAGCTGAGTCAAATTTATAAAAATACAAGTCCTTCTCCACTTGATAGATGGTCAAAGGTAAGATCAGGCAGTTTTCAGATGAAATTAAAGCTATCTATAGTAATATGAAAAAAATGTTCTAGATCACTATAATTAGGGAAATGCAAATCAACATGACTCTGAGGTACCACATCACACCTATCATGAAAATGATAAATGTTGGAGAAGATGTGGAAAAATTGGAACACAGTTGCATTGTTGTTGGAATTGTGAGCTGATCCATACATTCTGGAGAGCAATTTGGAACTATGCCCAAAGGGCTATAAAATCATGCGTACCCTTTGACCCAGCAGTACCACTTCTAGGTCTATTTCCTAAAGGGATGGTAAAAAGGGAAAAGGATCCACATGTACAAAAATATTTATAGTAGCTCTTTCTGTGGTAGCAAAGTATTGGGAATGGGGGATGCCCATCAATTGGAAAATGGCTGAACAAGTTGCAGTATATGAATGTAATGGAATACTATTGTGCTATAAGAAATGATGAGTAGTCAGACTTTGGAAAGACTTGTATGAACTGGTGCTGAGTGAAATGAGGAGAACCAGGAAAACATTGTGCACAATATCAACTATACTGTGCAATGACTGACTGACACACTTAGCTCTTCTCAGCAGTGTAAGGGTCTAAGACAATTCCAAAAACTTGTGATAGAAAATACTATCCATATCCAGAGAAAGAACTTTGGAGTCTGAATGCAGATCAAGCATATTATTTGCTCTCCTTTTCTTTTGTTGTTTTGTTTCCTCTTTCTCATGATTCCTACCATTAGTTCTAATTCTTTTATACATCATGACTAATGTGAAAATGACTCCTGAAGAAAAAGGAAGGATGCTCATTTCCTTATCTTCTTCTTTTGAGACGAAGTTTGGACATTATAGTTATACAGCATTCAATTTTCTTTCCATTTACATTAATATAATCATTGCATCACCCCTTTCTATAGTGAACAAATTGTTTACGATCTATTTTCTCAGAAAAACCTGCCCAATTTTCACTATAATTTTAATCACATAGATGGAGGGGTAAAGGACTATTTGTTCCTGGGCCTTGTCATCCTTTAGAAAGAGGATAGTTATTAATGACTCTGTGCTCTGACCTTGCCAAGACTGAATTTTGGCTGATCTCATTATCTTACTAAGACATCTGAGAAATATTTATACTTTTCCATTCCCATTCAGTAACCTTCAGGAAGCTTTCATATCTAATTTTTCTAAAATTATATTCAGGCCCTTAACTTTTTACTTGTTCACTTTTGGGTTCATCTTAATTAGGAAGGGGTAAATTGAAGTCTATTGTCTTTTTCTTCCTATAACATTTAATTTTTTTCTTGACATATTTAGGTGCTTATGTAATTTGGCGCAAATATGTTTTGTATTGATATTCGTTACCTAAGGTTCTACTTTAGTAGCATGTAGTTTCCCTGCTTACCTCTTTTAATTAAGTCCATTTTTGCTGTTGCCTTGTCTAAAATTATGATTTCTGTACTTGATATTTTAACTTTACCTGGAGCCTAAGAGATTTCATCCATGCCTCTTAACTTGATGTGAATCTTTGTTTCATATGTGTTTCCTGTAAAAAACATATTGTTTTATTCAGCTAAGTTTTATGGGTGTTTGTCCCATTCATATTCATAGTTACTACCATTAATTATATATTTCCCTCGATCCTATTCTCATATACTTTTTCTTTTCTGGGGCTCCTGCCTCCTTTTTCTCTGCACAGAGAATAAATGTACATAGTGTCAGTGCTCCTCTGCCCTGCTTCTCCTTCCCTTATGTGAAGTCCATTTACAGGCATTTGTTTTCTGCCTCTCTTCAAAATCCATCCTCCTTAGTTAAAATTTGCTTTACTTAAGACTGACTCCTATCTTAATCTATTTTACCCTTTATTCTCTCTTGTTCTTTCTTCTCTTTCCCTCCTATTGAGGGAAATATATTTCTGTGCTCGGTTGTGTGTACATTTGGATTCTTTCTTTGTCCAGTATAGGTAAGAACAAAGTTGAAGTGTCTCCCACTTTCCCTATGCCTTCCTTCTTATTTGTGTGCTCTTCTAATTCCACATCCTAGTTTGGTGAGATAATTTCCTTTGTATTTTCTCCCCTTCTCTTCCTATATAGTCCTTTCTCTCTCCATTTTCATTGTTATTTTAAGGTAATCAAACATAACAAAATAATTTCTAGGTCCTCTGTCTTATTAGATTCCCTCTTTGAACTCTGATGATAGTAGATATTAAATAACCATTTGTATATCTAATAATAGGTATTAGATGTCTATATATCTAATAATAGGTATTAGATATCATCTTAAAATGTTACCAGTTTATCCTTATTTAGTCTCTTAATGTTTGCTCACTCACAGTCACCCTTTTATGTTTCTCTTGACTCCTGTGTTTGAACTTCAAGGTTTCTACATAGCTCTTGTCTTTTTTTTTTTTATCCTGAATGCCTTTAAATCCTCTACTTTATGAAAGATCTGTTTTGCTCCTGCAAGAGTACATTATTCTAACTTTTGCTAGGTATGTTATTCTTAATTATAAGTTTATATCTTTGGTCTTACAGAATATAATATATTCCAGGTTCTCTCCTCCATTATAGTTGTGGATTATGAATCTTTTGTGAGTTTTGATTGTGCCTCCTCAGTACTTGAATTCTTTCTTTCTGACTGACTGTCACTTTTTTTTAATGACTTGACTTTTCATTTTGGTTTGTTTTTTGTCTTCAGATGATGACTTGTAAATTTTTTATGTTTTCACTTTACTTGGTTCTAAAAATTCTGCACACTTTTACTTTATGATTTCTTGAAATGCAGTATTATCTTCTTTTTCTGGTTATAGTTTTCAGGTAATCTAATGATTCTTATTTCTCCTTGATCTGTTTTCTAGGTCAGTTGCTTTCATGATGACTACTTTATATTTTCTACTTTTTTTCAGCTTTCTGACTTTGCTTTTATATTCCTTATTGTCTCATGGTGTCATTGACTTCTATTTAATCCATTCTAATTTTCAGCTAGTTTGTTTCTTGCATGAAACTTTGTGTCTCCTGTTCCAAGCTGTTAATTCTCTTTTCAATTCTTTCTTCCAGTTCTTTTCTTCAATTCAGTTCTTTTTCTCATTGTTTCTTTAATGCTCTCCACTTATTTAAAAGAATCACTTAAAACTTTTAAAAATTCTTCTTTCATTTTTTCCATTGTTTTTCTCTGAGGCTTTGGTTATAGATGGTTTGGAGTCATTCTGAATATCTCTCATAATAACTTTTTATAATGGGATTATTTTTTGATTGTTCATTCTTTCAGCCTACTTCCTGACTTTGGACCATATGTTAGTCTTAGAGTATGCAAACTTCTTGAAGGAATTCCTGGGCTGATTTTTTGTGACCTCCTGATCCTTCTGGTTATTTCTTGGAGGTATTGAGTGTAGTGTTACTCTAGGATCTTAGAAATAGATCATGTCAGGGATCTGAAAGCTCTCAGTCTTCCTAAATTGGTATGAACCAGCATAAATTCTGATTGCTGTCCTCCTGGTTTATTTTCATACCTGTTGGTTTACTCCTGGTAGATTGTTGCTGGACTCAGTCACAACTAGCCATTTGGAAAGCTCTGCAAATTCAGAGTTACAGAAGTATTACTGCCTTGGGTAATTCCCTTGCAGTTTTTTGGATCAGAATGGGGACTGGAACTGAGAGTCAACTCTACTACTGCAGGGTCAGAGATATAGCAACTGAATTTGCTCCTTTCTAGCACAGCCTAGGACACATGACCACTCTTTACCCGGGAATGCTGGCTTGAAATATAGGTCCCCTCCTCAGTCTACTCTAGATCTGTGACCTGCAACTATGTTTGTGACAGAGCTGCCATTTGGCATCTGTTCCTGCACTCCACACCAGAGCCAAGGCCCACCATATGAATCTGGAATACCTTCTTGCTCTTGGTAACAGCCTCTGACATCATTCAGTTTCTGCAGCTGGTATGTTCCCTGTGCTATTCCTGGCTGGACTCCATCCCCAGGGTCTACAGACATCTGTATCTGCCCTTTTATGATATCTTGGATTTCAAAAATGACCCAAAGAGATTATTTTTCTTGTATTCTCCAATCAGGATTCAGTCAAATGTATTTTCTAAACCTTTATGGAGGAATTGAAGGGAAGCTCAGATGAATTTCCTACTCCTCTGCAACCTTTTGTGTATTAAAAGTTTCAATGACTCCTCCCCTCTTTTTTCGGCATCACTGTCATTATTCCCCTCCCTAAATCCTCTTCCCTCACAAAAATGGGAAAAAACCCAAGAAACCCAAGAATGTCATAGTAAAAAAATATATATAGTCAAGAAAAATGATTGTAATCACCATAAAAGCAGGAACAAAGCATTAAGTAAATGTCCCCACAGCTTGGCTTAGTGATATGCACAAAATCGATGCTTAATGTTTCTTAAAATGTCCACTTGGCTCTGTATTGCAAAAGATTTTCATATGTCTTTTGAAGATGGAAGGACAGTATTCCCTATTGTATTATGCAAGGTTGCTTGCCTCTGTTTAAAATCTGTGTTTGTCCTAGTGTCTGTCTCGACACCTATGCCAACATACACCTTGCGCGGAATAAATTGGTGGAATAAACTACCATCAAAGAACAATTTTGAACAATGGCATGATTTTTTTTTTATGGTTAACCTGTTGTTCTTGTTGTTTTTGAAGCAGCTAGGCAGATAGAATACTGGCCTTGGAGTTAGGAAGATGAGCTCAAATCTTTCCTTCCAAAACTTAATAGCTGTGTTAGTATGAGCAAACTACCACACTTTGGTGAATCTTAATTACCCCATCTGTAAAATAGGGATAATAGCAGCACCCACCTCACAGAGTAGCTGTGAGGACCAAAAGAAATATCATTGGTAAAACACATTAAATGCTACAGGTATTAGTCAGTCAATAAGCGCTTGCTATCTGTCAAGTACTGTGTTCAACACTGATAATAGAAATAGAAGTAGAAAGACAGTCCCTGCCATCAAGGAACTTATATTCTAATTGGTGACAACAAAAAAAGTATCTAAGATCTCCTGTCATGTGGAAAGTCCTGTGGAGGTGATTCAGGAAAGAGCGATGGATATATCTTTCATCTAGATTTCCTTCCTAAATTATAGATTCTGGGTAGAACCAGTTCATTAAAAGGTGAGGCTATAAGGATGGAGAGGTGGTTCCCATGGTGGACTGCTGTTAATATTAACAACTGACATTTTTATCCCACTAAGAATGGTGAAGCCCTTTGTCTACAACAACCTGGTTGGCAGACAGTATACACATTAGCATTCCTACTTTGCAAGTGAGGAAATTCAGACTGGGAGATCAAGTTATTTGTTCAGGATGACAAAGCTAATGAATGGAAGAGCTTGGATTTGAAACAAGGGCCCTGATTTTGTGTCAACAAGATACAAAAGCTAGTATATGATGGCTATGGAGCAGGCAATGGAGATCATTTGCTTGAGGGCTGAACCAGTTCTCAAATTAATTTTATCTGGGTCTTGGCCACATGCCAAGAGTAGAAACAAAATACAGCTTTTAAAAGAACTCACTGGCCTTATTATAAAAAAGGCTACCAAATGGAGGGTCTCACTATATAACTATTTATCTCTCTCACTTTCATGGTATCCAAGAAGCTCAGAATGTAGGAAACTAGGCCCATTAGTTATTTAATCCAGAGATACCTGGGACAAGTAGGATGAAGGGTACAGCTTCTATAAGAGGCATAGGGGCGTGGTAGATAGAGTAGAGGACTAGGAGATAGAAGCACCAGGCTAAGCTTGCGTCAGGATCACACAGCTAGTGTATGTGTCTGGGTAGGTCACTAAGCCTCTGCCTCATGTTATTTCTCTGTAAGATGGAAAAAAATAATAGTAACTATCGACTTTGTTTTGAGGATCAAATGAGATAGTATTTGTAAAGTACTTTGCAAGCCTTAAAGCGCTATATAAAAGTGTATTGTCATCATCATCCTCATCATCATGATTATATTAGCTGTGACCTTTGGCAAGTCAAACTTTATGAATCTTATGTCTCCCCTTTATAAAGCAGAGATGATAATAGCACTTAATCCCTCAGGCATGAAACCCAGGAGTCATCCTGGGTTCCTCACCATCTCTCACCCCTCATTTTCCAAACTGGCACCAAGGTCTAGTGATTTCAGTTCTGCAACATCTCTTGGTAAGTCGCCTTCTCTCTTCTGAGTGTGTTACCACTCTAGTGCAGACCCTCATCACCTCACACCTAGACTGTTGCAACAGCCCCAACCTTAAGTCTCTCCCCACTCCTGTCCATCCTCTATTCAACCACTAAACTCCAGTGACTTCCTATCCCTCCAGGATCAAATGCAAAGTTTCTCTTTGGCATTCAAGCCCTTAACCTACCTTTCTGATCTTCTTTCACCTTATCTTTTGCCAAGCTTTATTTGATCTAGTGACACTGGCCCCCTAGCTGTTCCACAAACAAGACAGTCCATCTCTTAGCTCTGGGCATTTTCTTTGGCTGTCTCCCATGGCTTCAATGCTCTCCCTCTTCACCTCTCTCTCCTGGCTTCCCTAACTTCCTTCAAGTCCTAACTAAGATCCCATGTTCAACAAGAAGCTTTCTTCATCCCTTTTAATTCCAGTGCCTTCTTTTTCTTTGATTTCTTGGATTATTTTCCATTTTTCCTGTTTATAACCTCTCTGTACATATTGGTTTGCTCTTTTCTCCCCCATTAGTTTGTGAGCTCCTTGAGGATAGGAGCTGCGTTTTTGCCTCTTATTGTATCCCTGATGCTACGTACAGTGCCTGGCCACAGAGGTCATTTAATAAGTATTGATTGATTGAATTATTCTGAAGAGCAAATGAAATAATGCCTGTAAAGTGTTCTGGAGGCTTACAGGACTATATAAATGCTCATTATTATTGTTACTATGTTAATTTTTGAAAATAAAATCAGATGAGGGAGCAGTCCTCAGGGAGAGAGTTCTGACTTTGGGCTAAAAAATCGCGACCAACTGATCAATAATAAGCATTTATTCAGTGCATGTTATGTGACAACATGTGACAGGGAATACACTAAGATCCGAGGATACAAAGCTTTTTAATAAAAGAAGCAATCTCTACCCTCAAGGAACTTACATTCTCTTGGGGGAAACAATTACACACACGTGTGTATATATGTGTGTGTATGTATACGTGTGTGCATATTAATATGTAAATATATGTATATTACTGATACACACATGTATGTGTACATGTATACATAAATATGTATGTGCATGTCTCCAACATGTTATATATAGTATGTATAAATAAATGCAAAGTATTAGGGAAGTAGCCTTAGCAACAGGAATATTCAGGAAAGACTTCATGTAAAAGGTAGCCCTTGAATGGAGCACTGAAGGAAAGGAGGGATTCCAAGAGTCAGAGAGGAGGAGGGAGGACATCCCAGGAGTGGGCACAGTGGCAGGAGATGACTTGGGGCATGGAGAACAGCAAAAAATCCAGTTTATTGTAACCTAGAATTTGTGAAGAAGAATACTGTATAATATGGCAGAGGTGGGATGAGACTGTAAAGGACCTGAAATGCCCAAATAAAGGAGGTTATAACTGATCCTAGAGGTGACAGGAAGCCACAAGAATATTTTCTCCCAATTTAATGAGACTGACATGGGTGGAGAGAGAGTTCCTAGGATACTATCCTAGGGAGGAGAGACAGAGATTCCAGTACTGAGCCAAGTACTGTTGGTATTTGTGTATGTGTGTGTGTATGTGTATTTGTGTGTGTGTGTGTGTGTGTTCATCCTTCGTGACTGTTCCTGGGGAAGAGATACCAAGGGAATAAGCATTAACTAAATATCTATGATATTCATGGCACTGTACTAAGTGATTTTGAAATATTATTTCATTTAATTCTCACAATTACCCTGGGAGGTAGGTGGCACTATTATTACTCACATTTTACAACTGAAGAAACAGAGGCAGACCAAAGTTACATGACTTACTCAGGATATCACTTCGAGTAAGTATCTGAATGTGAATTTGAACTCAAGTCTTCCTGATTCCAAAGTCACTGTGCTATCATTGCCTAGGAGCAAAGCAGGGCATGGGGAGGAGCACTTGATGTGCAGCCCCTAAAAGTGGAAAAAGGAGAAATATGGGTGTTATCTGGAAGCTTCCAATTTTTACTAATTATTAATTTTACTAATTACTAATTATTCTTACTACCAGTATTTTCTTTTCTCCCTGCCCACCTGCTGAAGGAGTGAATGTTGTCATTGTCCTGGAGTGGGTCACCCCTGATCTAGTCCAACTCCCAGACTGTACAGAGGAAAACAATCCCTGAAATTAACAGGGGGGTCTGAGAATCAAGATACTTTGATTTAGGAATTTAGAATTATAAGGGCCCTTTCAAGTGGTCAAATGAAATATTATTTGTAAAGCGTTGAGTACAGTGACTGGTGCATTGTAAGTACCATATAAATGATTATTAGCCTTCTTCCTCTCCCCTCCTGCTTCGTGGGTCATATAGTCCAGTCCCTTTTGTTTCCTAGGCAGAAACTGTGACCCAGAAAGCTTAGATGACTTGCGTAAGGTCACATGGAAGTGAATTTGATAATAATGGAACCTCTAGTAATTGACAGAGCTGGAACCTGTAGTTAGGTCTCCCAACTCACAGTCCAGAAATTTGCCTCTTTCCTGCATCCTCTTTTTGTATTCCCAGTTTCTTTCCTTAACTGTTTTTTTCTTTTTTCACTCAATAGCTATACATTCCTTGCACCTCATTTATAAAGCAAGTAAGAAGGGTATTTAAATTTCCCTTTAAAAATGAAAAGAAAACAAAGAAAAATAAAAAAATAAACAAAATGAGAAAAATTATAATAAACCCTCCATAAATCTGTTTGCATTTACTTTAGAGGCCTAAACCTTATAATTTTTTTTTTTTTGGAAACAAGTGAGTGACTTTTGAAAAAGCAAAGTTCCCTTTCCCCTCTCTTTTTTCCTTTTTTTTTTCCCCAAAGAATCAGGCTTGTGTGGAGGAACATCAGGAGATATCTAGAATTTCTTTTGACAGATTGGCCATTGCCCAGGTCTTTTTATATTTTCAAGATTAAAGAATCCATTTGAGCTATAAGAGCCCAGCATATTTGGTTCATCTGCACAGACCTTGGAGTGAAAATAGTGTGAAAGATATCAATACTTGAATGTCAAAAAACCTGTAGCCAGGGACTAGGAAAGCACTTGAGAATAACAACCTGTCGAAAAAACTCAGTGTTTAAAAAAAGAAAAAGACCAAAACCCAACATTCCCTGCCACCAGCTGTCATCAACCTAGAGTCAAAGAATCTTAGGGATAGAATGAGGCATTAGGTACCACAGAATCAGAGCTTTACAGCTAAAGGAGAATTTAAATCCAACCCCTCATTTAAAATATTTTTTCCAGTTAACAAAAATCTATCTTCTCTTTCTGCTCCAATTAAAAAGAAAAAAGAAAAACTCTTATAAGTATGTACAGTCAAGCAAGTTTGTTATAAGAGCTTTTTTCTTTTAAATTTTTCTTATAACAAATATGTATAGCCAAGCAAAGTGTAGCCAGGTGGTGCAGTAGATAGAGTGCTGAGTCTGGAGTCTGGAAGACCTGAGTTCCAATCCAGCCTCAGACACTCACTGGCTGTGTGACTCTAGGCAAGTCACTTCACCCTATCTCCTTCAGTTCCTTATCTGTAAAATGAACTTGAGAAGGAAATGAAAAACCACTCCAGTATCTCTGCCAAGAAAACCCCAAGTGGGGTTACAAAGAATCAGTCACAATTGAAATGACTACACAACAACAAAAAGTCAGGCATAATAAATTCCACATTGGCCATGTCCAAAAAAATATGTATCTCAGTCTGCACCCTAAGCATATCAGCTGTCGGGAAAGATGGGGGATAGTATGCTTCATTATGAGTCCTCTAGAATTATGCCAACCCATTCATTTTACAGATAAGAAAACTGAGGCCCAGGGAAGTGAAGTGTGTTTTCAAGGTTACCCAGAAAGCAAATATCTGAACTGGGATTCTAGCCCACATCCTCTACCTCCAAATCCAGCTTTTCTCCCTATGTATCATGCTGCCTTCATGATCATCTGATCGAACCCTACCTTTTAGAAAGAAGCTGTCCATGGTCACACAATTCATCAGATCAGTTCCAGAGCTGTGAGTGGAACTGTGGTCTCCTGATTTTCAAACCAGTGCTGTTTTCTAATTAACTTGGATGTAAAACCATTGAGGTTGGGAACTGGGTGGGATCTAAGGAGGTCACCTCATCTGATCTCTTTATTTTTAAAGATAATGATACCAAACCTCAAAGGAGGATGCTGAGGGGAAGTGACTTAAGAGTTAGGATTAGAATCAGTCTCTTGATGCTCCGAACAGTGTTTTGTTTTTTTTTCCTCATCTTCCTTCTAAAACACTTTATAGCTCTCTCCCATTCCCATTGCCTTTCAGTCTTCTTGTTAACCTCCCCATGTCAGATTACAAATAAGAAAGCAATGATATCATGGTAGGATGAAACTGAAGATTACATGGGAGGCAAACGAGAGAAAGGGTAGCTGGATGGCCCAGTGTATAGAGTACTGGGCCTTGCATCAAAAAGACTCATCATCCTGAGGTTAAATCTCACCTCAGACATTTACTAGCTGTGTGACCCTGAGTAAGTCACTTAGCCCCACTTGCTTCAGTTTCTTCATCTGTAAAATGAACTAGAGAAGGGAATGGCAAAGCACTTCAGTATTTTTGCCAAGAAAACCCCAAATGGGGTCCTGAAGAGTCAGACACAGGCAAACCTGGGTACAAATTCTGCTTCTGACCTATGCTGACTTTATGACTGTGAGGCAAGTCACTTAACCTCTCTCAATGCCCACAGGCACCTATAAATAAACTATAAGATTAGAAAACAATGACTATATACTGCAAAGAAGGTGCCTACACTCATTAGCAGAGGGAGTTGACTCCTCTGGGAGATTCTGATAATGAAATCATAGGTCTGATCCAAACATATGCATAGATTGTATAGATAGATGTACATATTTCTATATACTAACATATGTGTATGAATATATATGTATATGTCTATCTATGTATCTGTGTATCTATTTATGTATCTGTGTATCTGTGGATCTATGTATCTATGTTTGTGTATCTATGTATGTATCTATTGATGTATCTGTGTATCTATCTATGTTGGTATTTATACATACATTCATTTATTTAGCATTCTCTTCTTTTACCTCTCTGTATAGATGCAGGCAGTTTGGCATCCAGTCTCAGAATCATGTCGACAGAGCCATTGCAGACAGGGTTCAGTTTAGGACAAATGATGTTCAATGCTTCCCTTTTTCTCTAGTCACATTTTTATTCAGACAAAATCTAGAGGGCTGCTGTGGCCAGCTAGCCAGCTCCAGTACCTTCTGAGGGAGGTGCTGGATGGTGGCAGGGGTCCTAAGGTAAAAGTTGGTTGGATGAATGAATGAAGAAAGGAATGTGAACCTCAGGGCTTTTTTTGGAATCAGCTGGCAGAACCACAGAAGGAAGGCTTGCCCTTCAGCCTCCCTGAGTACTTGCCTCCAGCAGGCTGGCTGTGTGTGGGAGTGAGAGGATGGAGGCGGGGGGAGGGATGGTTCTCAACAGCCTAGAAATGGCTCTGCATACAGATCAGCTCCTTCCATTTATCTGACTTAAGCTATCACTTAGAGACAAACCCCCCATCTCACAGGGTATGCATTTCATGTAGTTAAATAAGTAATGATCCCTGAACATGGTCCAATATAATTAGTTTATATTTTGGTTTAAGTATAAGCATAATGCTTATAGATGAATTAAAAAGAAAACCTTTTAGAATCATCATCATTGATCCAAATAATTGGTCCCCAGAATTGAAAGAGCCTCAGAGGGCATCTAGTTCAATCCACATTCAACGAGGAATGAACATACTCTAAACATACTTAATTAACTAAATTCTTCTAGTCATGGCAAAGGTGAGGAAGGACTTGTTTATTAGCAAGAGAAGATGATGAGAAGAGAAAGAATTATTAAATAAGTCATTATTGGGGAGATCCAGGTTTTTTTTCCCTTCCTGGATCCTTATTCTTTATTAGGCCAAGCCAGTTTGTGAAGGACATTGTTGATGGATGAAATTGTCAAAATCCCTAAGCTATATGCCTTCCAATTCTGAGTAGGAGTTGTTGCCCCTCTCAACTAGAGAACTCTACAATGAATTTAATCTAAGGTAAATTTCTTCCCATTGTCTTTCCCTTAACCAGATCTGAGCAGAGAAGGACCTCCTTTTGTCTAGATTGCTTTAGGGATGGGATAGGGTTGTGGGGGTGGGGTGGATAGCATGGATAAAAGAGATAAATCTCTTCGACCAACACTGAATGATCTGAGTTAAGTCCCCTGACTCTCATTAGAATAAGCCCCTCTCATTATAATTTTCATTCTTTTATTGTTAATCAATCAGATTTGATTGTCTTTCTCAGGAATACTCGCTCTTATAAGGGCATATAAATATTGAGTGGGTTCCATGAAGGGTCTTTGGCATTTGAGAATGCCACTGATCCCTTTTACTAATTATTGCTAGCATGATTAAGAACATGACTAATTACCCAGAAACTGGGTCTCTCAAACTTTTTTTATATGTCACCTTTTTAAAATTCATGTGTTCCTTGATGCCTTAGAAAAAAACCAGTGGTACAACACATAATCCCCACTGAGCTGTCCATCATCATCATAATAACTGATATTTAAATACATTTAAAGTTTGCAAAGTACTTTTCATAGATCATCTCATGTGATCTTTATACAACTATTCCATGAGGCTGGTACTGTTTTTCTGGGGAGAAAACTGAGACTCAGGGAGATATGAATTGTTCATGGTTATATGAACAAGTGAGTATCTGAGTCAGGATTCAAACCCAATTCTTTCCTTTCTCTAAAACCTGTACCCTTTCAGCTACATTTGTTCAGTTTTTTTTTCTGGTTGTGTCTAATACTTTGTGACCCCATTTGGGGTTTTCTTGGCAAAGATACCAGAGTGGTTTGCCATTTCCTTTTTTAGCTCCTTCTACAGATGAAGAAACTGAAGCAAAAAAAGTTAAGTGACTTGCCTAAAGTCATATAGCTAGAAAAAATTTGAATCTGGATTTGAATTCAGGTCTTTTTGACTCTAGGACCTGTGCTGTAGCTACTTTACTACCTATCTCTACTACATTACAAAGGCTTAAACTCAAATAGAAATGAATCCCTGCTGACTGCTTACTCACTTAGAAAACCACAAATTAACATCATCTATGTCATCTTGCATTATTTATTTATTTAGCATTTTCCAATTATATTTCTATCTGGTTCAGGCTTCACTCAAGGATTTGTTTGGGGGAAATACCTATTTTTTTTTTAGCCCCAAAGTCTTATACATAGTAGGGACTTAATAATGTTTTGTTGAATCAAATTAAATGAAAAAGCAAAAAGGAAAAAGGAAGACAAGATCTTTGATGGGGCAGAAAAAAAAGATGAGTATTAAATCTATTGACAAGAGAGTCATACTCTATTACCAATGGGACTAAGAGAAGTGATACTTGGGAGAATACTGCCAAAGAAGATTTCATAAGAGAGCCAAATTGGATGAGTTTACCTTACCTCCAGAACTTGTTTCAATGCAGTTCAATACAAGAAATTTCTATTAAGTACCTATTATATTCCTGGCCAGAGAGCTAGTCTCAGAGTCAGAATGATCTGGATTTTGCCCCTTACACAGGCACATTGGCACTTGACTAAGACTGAAAATTGCTGAACAGCTGCATGTCAGCATTGGTAAAGAGTCTTTCCTTACTGAGAGTTCCTGGTACCATTGAAGTCACAGGTACAGAGGAGATAGACACATACATATCTCACAGGCACCATGAGGGATGACAGCATCATTGTCCTCAAGGAACTCATAGTGAGTGGTGGGTGGATGATAAGGAATATTGTTAGATATATTTATATTTAGTATGATAGATCTAAAGCTATATGGGACTAGACTAGTCCTCTAATTTAGCACATGAGAAAACTTCATTTCAGTAAAGTGACTTGTTTAAAGACATATAGGCATCTTGGTGGCTCAGTGGTTAGAGCAATGAGCCTAGAATCAGGACGACCTGAGTTTAAATCCTGTCTCAGAGAAGTTCTGTGTTCCTGGGAAGTCATTTAACCTCTACCTGCCTCAGTTTTGTCAACTGCAAGCTGGGCATCAAATGATAATATTTATAAACTGTTTTTTTCAAACTTTAAAATATTATATAAATTCTAGTTGTCATTTTTAGATGGCATCAGAATAGAATTTAAACTCTAATTTTTTTACTTCCAGATCCAGAAATCTTTTTAATGTAGCACATTGCCTTCCCTACAGTAAAAGGAAGTGATTAAGCTTTAAGAAGGAAGGATATTCAGGCAGAAATCAAGGAACTTAGAATGTCTTATCCTTTGACTTCCAATCTTACTCTTTTTTTATCTATGTGACTTTGGTCAGTCAGTCAGTAAGTATTTATAAAGTACCTACTATGCATTAGATACTGTGCTAAATTATGGGAATACAAAGAAAGGTTAAAAAAAGACCCAATAGTCCTTGCTTTCAAAGAGCTCACAGTCTAAGGCTTTGCCTCCCTGTTACCTTTATCAATAAAATATGGAGATTCCCGTAGGTCTCTGAGATCATTTCCGGCTTTGAGTTTCTGTGGTTCTACACTTGAGCTGGTTTTGTTCTCACTGGGCCTTCTCTGCGAACAGAGGAAGACAGGGGCCAAAGACTCAGATAACAGAAATCTTTTTAAACTTGGTATCATAAACATGGTAACCATAAATGTCAGCTTAGATCCATGCAGCATGCATCATACGGGATATAGAGTAATTCTGTTTTCCTTTTTTTTCCTTTTTCTTTTTAGCACAATCAAGGAAAATGCCCAGCCCAGAACTGCTCAGTGGAACCCCCTGCCTGGATGCCTGTCCACCACTGTACTGTAAGTTTGAGATTTTTGATTCCCACTTTGGTGAAGCAGAGAGCTGAGAGTTCTCAGTGCCTTCTTGGTGACTTCTTGAGATGCTGCAAGAGCAGTGAAGCTTTGGAGAGGAGAGTAAATATATTATGAGAAGATAATGTACCATACATCTCCACAGTAGTGAATCTTGTAATTTTTTGAGACAGAGGAACAGGAACAGGGCTTAGCTGATCTAAATGGACTATTGATGAGTTGAATTTGGATGGTCATTAAAATGGATGGTTGTTGCTATTTCCCCCCCTGAATTGCCTGCATATCAGCAATATTTGATATCAGAGACAGCAGATCTGGGAACTTCACTGTCATTTCTCCCTCTGACAGGCTAATAGTGATGAGTACACTGATTTGCAATTTTCAAGTCTTCCTGGTTTAATAATAGTCTTACCAACTCTGCATTTGTGTGTAGTCTTTCATCAGAGGCTCTGGAAGTGCCTTAGAAACAAATAGGTACCATGTTATTATCCCTGTTTTACAGATGGGGAGCCTAAAGACAGGGAGTCAGAGGCCTGCCCAGGGTGGAACAGTATGTCAAAGGCAGAGCTAGGAATAGATACCAGATGTCCCACCTCTCTGTACTCCCCAACTTGTTCTTCTAAAGAGAGCCACAGAGCAGGTGTAAAAAGAGTCTGAGTGGCCCACTTCTCTCTAATTGCTGCAAAAGTCAAAGTCAAATGGGTGGATTGGACATCAGTGATTTATTCCTTTGGGCACGGTGGTTGTGTTGTTGATAAACGACTTGTGTTCTGTGAACTGAGTTGTTTGTGATCCGGAGTAGTACGTTCTAGAATTTCCTGGCATTTCAACCCCTGTGCAAGGCAGGGGAGGTAGACTGATGCTTGCTCAGCATGGCCACTGGATACTCCATTAATGGTTCTTACTGTATTTTACTTTGGAATTTTGAGACAGTATCTCAGGTGTAGCCCTTGCTTTATTCAAATCATCTAAAGTAGCACCAATAGCAGAGGGTTAAGAACACTGAATTTTTCTTCCATGGAATTGGTGACTGATGAAGCTTGGTATTTTACTTTGTCATTTTTAACCCCCACTTTCCCATTCCCCAATGCCCTTTTCTATATAATTAGCTCATTGTCAGCACCATTCATGGAGTTCCTCTTAAATTTTGTTAATTTTAGTAGGTCTTGGCATAGATCCTTTTAAATTTAGTTGGTATGTCTGTGAGTATGAGTTTGGATCTCCTTTTCCCTTCTCATTCCAATTATTAGTAACTGAGAAGATTGTTATTGATTATTGATTTTTTATCTTGGTTATAGGAAGGCAGATCTATACCCAAGGTGGGAATGGGGTGAGGCAGAGAAGGGACTATCCTTCCAGCTATGAGAACCTGAGAACTTGATGTGATCTGAGCCTTCAGACATACATCTTCTTAGAATTTTAAGAAGTCAAAGTCTTTCTGTGATCATTGACCTCCAGGTGGTATCACATAAAGGAACATTAAGCAATTCTAAGCTCTGTCAATGTACATGACCATTTTATTGTGAACTTCAACCTGTCTCACTGATTGGAGATCTTCAGAAAAATACTAGATGACCACATGTAGAATGTACTAAGGTAGGGGTTGTTTCATGGATGTGGATTGGACTAAATGTGTTTTAATGATTTTGGCAACTCTAAAGTCCTGTGATCCTCTGAATTTTCTTTATTTGCCATTCTTTACAATGTTGTGTGGTGAACAGTGTGATGAAACACCTCCCAGGGATTTTAAGTGAAAGAACAATCAAGATGATGAGGAAAAAGATTTCCTAGAGGATATACTTCCAAGAGACTTTCTGAAGGCATAGAAAATATAAATGGGTGGTGAATGGGGGTGGACAGAGGCATTGTGGATGTAAATGATAGCATATTCTGAGATATAAAAACATGAGAGTGAACAAGTAAGGAAGCAGGGGGATATGATGGAGAAAAGCAATGAAATAGGACTTGGGGATTTGCCCTTGATATGCAATCATAAACTGCATTACCTCTCTATTAAACCTCAGTTTATTTTTTTAAAATATAGGTTGGACTAGATGAGCTTTAAGGATCCTTTCTTGGTCTAAAGTTCTTTCATACTTTGTGTGTAAATAGTATGTAAGAACCATTCATTTATCTACCCAACCATTCCTTCCTCCATCCATGTATCCATCCATCCATCCATCCATCCATCCATCCATCCATCCATCCATCCATCCATAGGCATTTGTTCGGCACCTACCTATGAGTTCCCTTCATTATTCCTAGTTCTCTTCTCTGAAGTAAAGCAGAGTAAATCTAATCTTTGTTCCATGTGGCAACTCTGCAAATATAATATTTTATGGGATATAAATGGGATATAAATTATGATATTTTTAGGGACATAAACAACAGCAGAAATGATGATGATAATGATAATAATGACAATTGTAACAATTAGTATTATCCAACATATTAAGGTCTTAAAGCACTCTACCTATGTTATCTTATTTGATTCTCACAACAACCTTGTGAGCTATTATTATCTCCATGTTATAGATGAGGCAACTAAATCTGAGAGATGACAAATGACTTGACCAAAGTCACACAGCTATTAAGTGTCTGAGGTAGAATTCATACTCAAGTTTTCCTAATTCCATTCCAACTCCAACACTGTACTGCATCATTTAGCTGCCTCCTTCCTTAGGGACCCAATTCCACACAAGGGTGGCATCCCTAGAATCATTACCAGACTTCATATGTCATATGTTGCATCATGAGGCATCTAGGTGGTACAACAGATAGAGTGCTGTGCCAGGAGTTAGGAAGACTTGAGTTCAAAGCCAGCCTTAGCCACTCAGTGTGACCTTGGGCAAGTCACTTAGCTTTTGTTTGCTTCAGTTTTCCTATCTGTAAAATGGGAATAATAATAGCACCTGTCTCCCAGGGTTGTTGTGAGTATCAAAAAAAATATTTGTAAAATGTCTAGCACAGCACCTGGTAAATTGTAAGCACTATATATAATTGTGTAGTCGTTCTTGATGACGGTGATGATTCTAATGATGAAGATGATGATGGTTCTTTCTCATTAGAACACTCCCAGTGGAGTCAATTTGATCACTTGCTTGACAAGTTGCATAGGGAAGATTCTTATGCATGTCAAGGCTGGACTTGACCATCTTCTGAGATCACTTCTAATTCAGATTCCATGATGATGTCTTTTATAGCAGGAAGATTGCTTCAGAAAGCCTTCCAGGGATACCTCCTTTAGAGAGGCTTGCAGAAAGAGGACATATGGGGCACAGTAACAGTAGTGAGACGGTGGTGTCCTTGAGTGCGGCATTCTGTGTATTCCATAGTCATCTTTCTTCCAGTTCATTCACATCATTTTTTAACATTTCCCTGTCTCTCATATAATGAAAGTTACATCTTTTTTGAAAATGGGAAAATCAATAAAAACAGAAGCTTCTCGAAAGAAAGCAGGCAAAAGTCTCTAAATAGCTGCTCCCATCGTTTCAGCATATTCTTCCAAATAGGCTCCAAATTTGCCAGGGTAGAAACCAAGGTCCTTGCATTATTGTCAACTGGTACATTGTGTTCACAGCTATTGTCTTGATTATTATGTTCGAGTTACTGCTGTTTTTTTTTTTAAACACATCTGGTCTGTGCCCACAGTATAACATACTATGTACAAAACCTGTGTGTATAGCCACACGCAGCCCTTACCTTCAGAGGCATAAATTCTAATGGGGACCTGACATAGAAACAATAATGTTGTTACTGCCAGTCTCTTTGTTTCCCCTGTGAACCTCAGGCTCATGCCCTGGGGCTCTCATTTGTTGGTCATGGATTTCAGATTCACCTTTCTAATCATTGGACAAAAATTCTCATTTTCCAGGATAATATTGTCACACCATTATCATTAATAATGTAAAACTAAGGATATAAGATGTCTTTAAAAGTTCATATTTGAAGGGATGCTGAAAATTATATAGTTTGAGGTCCTAAATTGACATCCAACTACAATTACAATCCATCTGGCACAACAGGCTGTAGCACATAGGCAGGATGTATGTTGGGAATTGTGTGATGTAATGGAAAGAGTTGTCTTTCTGCTCTGTGACTGTGGTCAGTCCTTGGTCCCTCTGACATTCAGCTCATTTATCCCGAAGTAAGGACAATCATACTTGTACCAGCTACCTCAAGGGGTTGTGAGGAAAGTATTTTTTAAACCATAAGACTAATGTAAAAGAGAGACAGAGAGAGAGCGAGAGAGTGAGAGAGAGAGAGGGGGGGGGGGGGGGTGGGGGGGGGAAGGGAAGGGATGGGAGGAGAAGGGAAAAGAGAAAGGGAAAAGGGAAAGGGGAAGAGAGGAGAGACACAGGTGGTATAGTAGATAAAGAGCTAGACTTTGAGTCAGGAAGAACCAAGTTCAAATTCTTCCTCAGATATTTCTTAGCTGTGTGACACTGAGCAAAGCATTTAACTTCTCTTAACCTCAATTTCAACATCTCTAAAAATAGCACCTACCTGCAACCCCCACCACCCCCAGCCCATGTAATGCTATAGAAAAGCAAGAGTCAGATGTCATCAGGGAATTATATGATAAAAAGAAAGGATGGTTCAGTTATTTGACAAGTGTTAGAAAAGACTGGTGGACAATAAGAGGTTTCCAATGAGATCTTCACTGCCAGGAGGAAGTAAGGAGTTGTTCAACACACTGAGTGAGTGGCTTGATGAAATTATAGGAGAATATGGATAAGCAAAGGAAAAGAAAGCATGAATGAGTTACAATCTTCATTGCTTGAGAGAATCTCCAACTTTTTGAAGTTATGAATCCATCTGAATGTGTGTGAGATATGTATAAAGTTACATATATATGTATAATGCTATATAGGTATATTAATCACATTTATGGAGATTCAATGTGCTCATGGGGAGAGAGGGAAAAAACCACACACTGCTAGTCATAGAACCCTGCTCTCACATCTGGCTTTCACACTTTGACAGCTGTGTTCCTCCAGAGAAATCTCTTCCTTTCCTCAGTTACCTCATCTATAAAATGTGAAATCATATTAAACTATCAACCTCATGGTGTTTTGATGAGAAAAGTGCATAGTGAACCTTAAAGCACTTCAGAAATATGAATTGTTCTTTTTTGGGAAGCACCCTGCTAGGGGAAGGAAGATTTTGGAAAAAAATGAGTGTTTACTCTATTGTCCTGTTTGGTCAAGTAGACCTTGCTTCAGAACACTTGACTTGATTTGTTCAAGGTCATACAAGTAGAGTATGTCTCAAGTGAAACTTGAACCCAGACCTTCATGGGCTTTGAGGCTTGCTCTCTTCACTATACTACAGCTGCCTTTATGGGGCCAAGGAATCCAGACAAGAGAAAGGAGAGAGGGAGGTTGATGGAACTAGTACATTCTCTTTGCATTTTCCTGTGTGGACCTGATACCAGTTTTGACCTGTTATCACAGAATCTGTATGGCATCCAGATGACCTTTCCATGGGGTCAGCCAATGAAAGGGGAAGAAGCTGGGAAATGGAGTGGCTTATATGAGGAACACAAAGAAGCCAGTACTGCTGAAACATGGTATATGTGAAGAGGAGTAAAATATAAGAGAACTGGGAGGGTAGAAAGGCAATAGTCAGTCAACAAACACTTATTAAACACCTATTCGGGGTCAGGCGTGATGCTAAGTGCTTCACACTTTATCCCATTTGATCTTCATGGCAACCTGGGGAGGTAAGTGCTATTATTCTATTTGGTTTACATTTGAAGAAACTGAGACAAACAGAGGTTAAGTGACCAGGGTCACACAGCTAGTAAGTGCCTAAGGTTCCACTGGGTCCAGAACTAATGGGTCCAGTCCCACTATACTGAGCCATCTCCTTGCCAAGGGGGAAAACCTTGGGGGACTGCTGGAATTAAAGAGGACCTGCTTTGTTAAGGTTCTGAGGGGAGATACAAAAGAGAATTTAAAATTTTCTGGGTTCCATAGACGAAATCAGCACCCATAGAAATCTAGAATGTATACTATATATTCACTACTTGAGATCAAAGTATTTAGATCTAGAAGAAAATTTAGAAATGATATAATTTAACCTCCTCACTTGAAAGTCTAGCCATGGTTAGCCTGATAGTGCCTAGAAAGAGAATTGAGCCCAATGTTATAGAAAAATTTCAGGTCCCCTGGTCCCTTTTTTGGCGTAAAGGACATATCCAACTGTTTCTTGGAGTCCAATGTACAGGAAAAGAGGCAAGGCAGGACCTAACAAATGGGGCTGTAGTTGTTTGTTATGATTCAATCAATCAATCGAAAGACATTTATTAAATACCTACTGTGTGCCAGTCACAGAACTGGTGCTGGGAATTCACAGATGAAAATTCAGCAATCTCTGCCTTTAGAGGACTTCCATTTTGTGGGGAAAGAGGATGGGAATGAATGAATAGCATTAATTAATCATTAATTTATTATATGCAAAAGCACTGTGCTAAATACAGTAACACAAAGAGAAAAAAAGATGATCCTTGCTCTTGAAGAGCTCTTATTGTAATTTGGAGACAAATGGAAAGTTTCAGTGGCAAGTCAGATGGAAAAGTCCCGTGGTCCTTAGGGTGCAGCAGCAAAGCAGATGGTCAGAGGCTTCTTCTTTAATGTCATTTCCACTGAAACTCAGATTAGTTTCTAATGTCAAGCAATTTGACAATGCCAGGAAATTTGGTGGCAAGAATATATGCATGTAAAAGAGATGTAAAATAAAAGGAAAATTTAGGTAAATGGAAGGTGGGCACTAACATGGGGGGAATTAGGGAAAAAACCTCATTGAAGAAGTGGACCTGAAGATGAATTGTGAAGGGAATCTGCAATTCTATTTGTTATTCTGCTGTGCGGTAACAGGGTTGTTCCCTGGCCACTTTGGAGTGAACTTCATGCCATCATCCAGGAATCGGTTTGTCTTAGTCATCAGACCTGGCACCGAGGGCACTGCATTTGAGGGCTTGTCTTCTTCAAACACATCATTTCAGGTTCTGAATCCGAAAATCTCTTCTGCAGCAAAGTTGCTTTTGATTCTGCCAAGTAATGGAGGATGGGGCAGAGCTGAAGCATTTGGTGACTTCAAGGTTTTGTTCTGCATTCTGTTTAAATTGAAGAACGTTCTGTAAAGCAGTTAGGTTGTGGCTCTAATGTAATGTATCTGTCTGTCTCTGTCTTTCTCTCTGTCTCTTTTCCTTATTTCCTTCAGTACTGTAGGAGGTGAATGGCAGGAGGTTCTGTGGTGGCTAACCCTATAACAGTGCTGTAATCTCTAGCACAATGTTTTCTTTATGACAGAGAAGTACAAAACTAAATAAAACTGATTGGTATTTTGTTAAGCTATAGCATATCCAATATTTTTTTTTAGCCAGAGAAAGATTTAATTTTTCATGGGAAATCTTCCAGTTAGGATGTTTCACTAGCTACCCTATGGAATCTCTTAAATCTCTAAGTGTGTGAGCTTGTGACCCCAAAAGGAATGTCCCTACTGAATACTGACAGTAATGCTTCCATTAGATGGAGGTCACTTGTCTGAGTCGACATCGTTAGTTATGGCCTTGGATAGTTTGCCTCAGCTATTTGGAGACACCGCCAAAATCCTGGAGGAGAAAATTCAGTGAATATCTAAGTCTCGACTACATGCATAACTTGGGAGGATGTATGGAATTTATATAGCAGCAAATACACTACCTTTGTCCCCATGGAGTTTTACATTCTTGTAGGGAAATGTGGCATACGTACAGATAGATAACTGTAGTCGTTCTGTCAGCAAGCATTCATTAATGGACTGTGCTAAGCATACGAAGAGAGATAAAAACATGATCCCTGAGGGCTCAGATTCTAATAGGGAAAACAACATATATCCAAATAACTTTATATTCAAGATTGGAACAAACCAAAAAACTGAGCAGCCAAAATGTCACAAATTCCTTTCACCAAAACTTTCTTCATAGGAAATTCTCTCACTAAACACTGCTTTCACCATACTGGCAATCTTGTTTTCCAGCATATGGAAGACTAGAAATAGCAAATAGAGGGTTGAATAAGCCATGCAGCTAGGAAAGGAAGATTGGCAGCAAAGAGAAGGCAAGGCAAGATAAGAAATATTTCATAAGCACTTAATATGTGCCAGGTACTAGGTTAAATACTGGACCTAAAAGTACAGGCAAAAAGAAACAGTCCCTGCCTTCAAAGAACTTCTATTTTAATAGTGGAAGAACATAAAAGTGAAAAATAAAAATAGATGGTGGTAAAAAACAGAAAGTCAGAAGCACAGCCTGGAGGGGAGTGAATATTGGCCAGCTTGTGCCAAAATGGAGGTTTGGGGAGGAGTCACGGTGGGGAAATGATGCTTTCATGACAGATGGATGTTTCAAGATAAGCATGCCTCAGGTTCCAGGGTGAGACTGCAGCAGAGGCAGAAGGGCAGGAAGAATGGGTTGTTATCCTGTCAGTGAACAGTGAATTAAGTGAAAAACCATAAAAGTCAGACATAAAAACTAAAATTGCATAGCAAGCTGAGATCATTTAATATTGGGGAAGATAGTCCTTTCCAGAGCCATAACTATAGGAGGATAATTTGGGCTCTGTACAAGAGTACCACATGTTAGAAAGCCCCTATGGTATTTATATATACTTGCACTTAGCAACATAGAAAAAAAATACAACAGCAACTAGTTGGTAGGAAAATTCATTCATCTAGGAAGTTACTTGATATATTTCATTCACCTCCTTCTGCTCCCAATTCTGATTTCTTATCCAGCCCAGACATACGCTACTGCCCTCTGCCCCCAGTGATAGCCTTACCAACAGGTGCCTTGTGGGGTCAATGTCCTGAAGTCTTGCCCTGCCCTGCCCTCCTCTCCACCCATTACTCTGGGTTTTGGGTGCCAGGGCCCCCTGCTATTTGCAATTGTCTTTAAAAAGTTGTTTAATGGATGCACTTAGATAGTAATGAAATTCATATGGAAGAGCATAAGGTCAAGAATCTCAAGGGAGGCAAAGGAATTAAGTAGAAAAGAAGTAGCAGATTTTCAACTATATTACAAAGCATTAATCATCAAAATGATTTGATACTTTGTTAAAAAATAGAGATGTTGATCATTGGAAGAGCTTACATGTACAGGATATAAAAGTAAATGAACATAGTAGCTTGTGCCAGGCATCAAAATTGCTAGTTACATCTCTGGTCCTACCCACCTTAATTGTTACTGAGATCACATATTATAGCACGGTGTGCTAATTGTTGAACTTAATGATAACCCTGTATCAAAAAGAATAGTCAATTCAACACATCTTTAGCAAGCATCTGCTGTATTCATGCAACTGGTCATAGTGTGAAGGATAGAAAGGTGAAAGAAATGAGATCCTTCCTTCCGTTAAGAAACTCTTAATTGTTTAGGGGGATGCCTGTCACTTGTATCCCAATAACTATAAGTTTGCGTATGATGCCAAATACGGCTTGTGGGAAATTTGAGGAGAAAGAAATCCTAGTTGGGACAATTAAGGAATTGCTTCCTTGAAGGGGTCAGAGCTGGGTCTTGAAGGAAGGAAACAAGCATGTATTAAGTGCCTACTATGTGGCAGACATTGTGCTAGAGATTTATAAATCTTATTTCATTTGCTACAACCCTAGGAGGTAGGTGCTACTATTATCCTCATTTTACAGTTGGAAAAATGGAGGCAGATGGAAGTTAAGTGACTTGCTCAGGATCACACAGCAAGGAAGTCTCTGAGGCAGGGTTTGAACTCAGGTCATCTTGAGTCCAAGTCCAAATCTCTATCCACTGCCTGCCTCTAGGTATAGAGGCATTTCATTAGGTAGAAATATGCTTGAAAGACTCCAGTCTATGCATGGGGGTTAAAATGCTCTCTGCATATACTGTTTAATGAGGCAGTATAGTAAAATACTTTTAAAAGATTTCATTCCAAAAAGATTAATTTCTTAAATGGAATGTTTTTAAACAGGAAAAGCTCAGTTTGTAGATGGCCTTGAATATCCGATTATGATATCTGACTTTGATTTTGTAAGAAAAATAGTATCTAAAACTATATATATACACTCACACATACATATACATACATACATATATATACACACATGCATACATATATTTATTATATGTACACATACATCAGCTTTAGACAGTCTGTCTCCTTCTCCCCTTCCTTCTCCCCTCCAAAGGAAGGTAAATTGGGATGGCCAGAGGATGCCAAGGTAACTGAGGGTTTACTGGCTAGATTTCTCTTCCTTCCTTCCTTCCTTCCTTCCTTCCTTCCTTCCTTCCTTCCTTCCTTCCTTCCTTCCTTCCTTCCTTCCTTCCTTCCTTCCTTCCTTCCTTCCTTCCTTCCTTCCTTCCTCCCTCCCTCCCTCCCTCTCTCCCTCCCTCCTCTCTCTTTCTCTCTTTCTTTCTTCCCTCCCCTCCCCTCCCCTCCCCTCTTTTCCCCTCCCCTCTCCCCCTCTCCTCCCCTTTCCTTGTTTTCCCTTTTCCTTCAAACCTACTGTGCTCTGAAGCCCATAATAGGTCCCTGCCCAAACCCCACTTAAGGGCTGTTTTCTGAACCTTCCTGGCTTGACTAATCATCAATAGTAACTGTTGCTCTTTCCCTCCCAGCTTGATTTACTTATTTTTCTTTTGTTCCTTAAAGGGGCTGTCCCCTGACTACTTCTTAAACAGGCCCATTCACTGAATGGGTGATACCTCACCCTAAGTGAGTACCTGAATAGGCCTTGACCTAAAGGGGCCAAGGTCTCCCATTGCATCATGGGCCATCTTCAGTCCTCCAGATGAATATCTGGTCACTGGATCCAAATGGCTCTGGAGGAGAAGTGAGGCTGGTGACCTGTCCAGCCCTCTCTCACTCAAAACAAAGTCAAGTGCAAGTCATGTCACCATTTCTCTGATGGTGTGGCCTTTTTCGAGAATGAAGGACAAACGCAACAACATATGTTTGTATGTATATGTCTACATATATACATACATACATATATAGCCTTATTAAATTACAAAGCTTTTTCCCAACAGTCCTATTTGGTAATAGGGAGCTATTAACATGTTTTGAGTTTTTAGTCACATGGTAAATTCTGGATTTAAAGATTAATTTGACTGTTGTGGGAAGGATGAAAGGAAAGAAGAGATCAGAGGTAGAGAGATGGATGAAATTCATTGATTTATAAGCTTCATAACTGTAATTCTTGAGTCAAAGTTATAGGTCACTATTAGAGAAAACCATCCCACTGCTCAACTCAACTCAAATACCAGGTTGTCATTTTGATCCTCTGGGAAGTATTTCCTTCATAGAGGGCAAAACCCAGTTAATTTTCTATAATCAAGTAAAATTTACTTACTGAGAGCTTATCTTGACCATCCTTCCCCCTGCACCTCAGACACAACACTTGCTCTCCCATCTTTGTGCCTTTGGCCAGACCCCGTAACTGCAATGGATACTTCTTAGTTCTGCCTAATAGAATCCCTCACTTCCTTCAAGAAGTGAGCTAAGCACTATCTTCTACATGAAACCTTTATTGATTGTCTCAACTAGTACACTTATTCTCAAATCATCTTGTCTTCAACCGCTTTGCATTTATTCACTGGGGCAGTTAGGTGGCCTGGCATCAAGAAGATCTGAGGTCAAATCTGGCTTCAAACATTTGCTAGTTGTATGACCCTGGGAAAGTCACTTACTCACCTTGTCTCAGTTTTCTCACCTGTAAAGTGAGCTGATGAAGGACATGGCAAACTATTCCAGTCTCATGTCCAAGAAAATCCCAAATGGAGTTGAAGAGATGAACACATGTCTGAAAACAAGTCAACAAGAAAAATTTATTCACTATATATTTATTGTGTGTATACTTACATATGTATATGTTGTTCTCTTCACTAGTATACAAGCTTCTTGCATACAGGGTTGTATCATTTTTGTGTTTGTATATTCACATATAGTAGGTGCTTAGCAACTGACACAATAATTAATAATATGATAGCTGGCATTTATATAGCACCTTAAGATTTACGTAGTGTTTTGTGTATATTATCTCATTTGATTTTCACAACACTGTGATGTAAGTGCTATTATTACCCACTTTTATAGATGAGGAAACTGAGGCACACAAAACTTAAATGGGACCCAGGGTTCCATAGCTAGTAAATGCCTGAGTCAGGATTAAAACTCAGATCTTCCTGACTAAAAGTCTCATGGATATATTAGTAGATTACTGATTGATTAATGTCTTATTCAGATATTACATTTTTAAAAAGCTATCCAAGGCATTATTTCACTTACTTTATATGTATGTATTTCTGAAAAATATTGGAGGTGGGGTGAGGAATTAAATCCATTTGGATTCCAAGTGTTTGAAACTCCTCTCAAACATATGTTTGAATACAGATCTGCTAGTCCAATGCAGTATCACTGAATTCAATCTTCATTTCTGTAAACACACTCTGCAAATATCTCTCTTGAGCTAGATCTATGAACTCCCCTGGGGTTCCTCTTATTGCTTCCCATGTTTCTGTTCCTTTCATGCTGTTAGAGCCACACACCAAGACCATCAAGGGCTGCTTCATTTAGGTGCTGGTGACTATTCTTAGACCATATACAGATCAGAGCATGGTGAGCAGCAGCTGTTCCGAGGGACTACATTTTGAAGGCCATGGCGCGAACTGCGCATTGCAAGCATCTCCTTATGGCTCCTTTTTTATCTAGGGTATGCTCACGGAAGATTCTGAATATGAAGTGAAGCCTAAAATCAGACCTTATATGCCCTGACTTTTCCTGAGGATTCTGTTGGTTATAAATTGCCAGATGTGGGATGCCAGTTTGATGCAAAGAATTTCCTGCCAGTAAAGATGTCTTCCTAAGAACAAGTCATAGACATTTACACGTGACTTCTACAACATTTACCTTCTGTATAATGTCATCTTGCTAATGTTCTACTCTCTTGCATTGTCCACAGAATCATATAATTTAGAACATAAAGGAACCTTAAAGAGATAGTATTAAGTCCAACTGGCTCATTATGTAGAGGAGTGCTGAAGATACTCGCCCAAGTTCACAATGATAGTAAGATCAATTGTAAGACCGACAGTGTCCCTCTATGTGTAAATTCTGGCCTCTGCACATGTACCCTGCTGCCTCTTTATACCAGTTCATATTTTTATGGTCCTTTATAGTTTATAATGTGTCTTATACGTACTGTCCTGTGTGATCTTCACAATGTTGATACAGAAGAAGCATTATTATTGCCATTTTATGGATGAGGAAACTGAGGTTCATAATGATTTAAGTGGTAGGTTTAAAGTCAGATAGGTAATATGGGGAAGACTGAGACTAAACTCAGGTCTTTTAAAAAAGTCCAGTTCTCTTTCTACTTCTTATAGGTTTAAATATATGCATACATGCATACATACATATATGTATATACCCACAGATGGACATATATAGTTGTATGTACACACACACACACACATACATATATATGTCTGCATAGCATCCTCTCTGGGCTATTTCCTCAACTTGGCACTTATACCCTTGAGTTGGATTCCCCAGAGGATGTTTGCTAATCTCAAGTCTGAAAGTATCTTTTGGTTTTATCATTGTAGCTGAGTCATTTCAGTCATGTTCAAGACCTATGTGGGGTCTTTTTGGCAAAGGTACTGGAGTAGTTTGCCCTTTCCTTTTCCAGCTCATTTTACAGATGAGGACACTAAGGTAAGCAAGGTTAAGTGACTTGCCCAGGGTCACAAAGCTAGTGTCTGAGGTTACACTCCTATCAATATAGCCCATGAGCCCCCAACAGTATGTTTCCTAATAATACTCAGATAATAGATATAATTGGCTCTTAGCAAAGACATTTACTAAGGTGGCATTAAGAAAAATAGCCATAAAACATTCCCTCCCCTTGATAATATATACCATATCCATTAGAAGAGCAGGCACAAAAATGTTCATGAGACACACATATAGGGAACATCTGTGGTGCTACTCTGTGCTACTATAAGACAAGGAAATCTTTTTACTTTTGGAAAAGTTCTCACAAATTACCCCAGGTACTGAGTCTCTGCTGGGGATATGGGGGCGAGGGTATAGTTAAGTTCCTGATACTTTTTACAACTTAATTCTTAACAGCAGGGTTAACTCTGCATTGAGTCCACAGTGGTTTTCCTTCTTTTCTGTCAAAGATCCTTGCACTGGAAGCAGCTTTTCCCCTAGAATGACTGCCTGTAAGTATGTCTGGGGTATGTGTACTGGGCGTATGTTCCTACACATCTGTATCTGTCTAGAGTGTGTGTCTCTGCTCGCTGCTCAATGCCGTGGTTGAGTTACTGAGCTTCAAAGCTACTTATCTAGTTGAGCAAAAAAAAGTTCCTTTCCCACACGCCAAGGGGTCTCCTTCATAGATTGCTCCTGGCCTTCAATGCCTGGACCTCCCAAACTCCCCTAGAGCTTAGTTATTTTTTTTAAACTCAGGCCCAGTTTTTGCTTACCCGTTGAAATTGCTCCCTTAATTCTGTTGGAGAGAGGTGTTCACATATTAAAAATAAAACATCACAGAGTGCTAATATCTTGTTAACAAATTAACACCTCTTTACCTCTGTTTTCTATAACTTTTCTTCTGTGACTATATCAACTATTAGGTCAGGGAATAAAATCCATGTTTCCACCTTCCTCCTCCTCCTCTCCCCACCAACTTGATTTAATTGATGTAGGGAACTCTCAGGCAGCTGGGCAACTCATCTTCATGAGGCCAAATCTGACCTCAGACCCTGATTAGCCATGTGACCCTAGGCAATTCATTTATTCTTGCTTGACTCAGTTTCCTCATCTGTAAAATGAGCTGGAGAAGTAAATGGTAAACCACTTCAGTATCTTTGCTAAGAAAACTCCAAATACAGTTATGAAGAGTTGGATATGACTGAAAAGAGGGGGAACTCTTAGTGAGGATACTCTTCCAATGCAGATCATCACCTGCCCTTCCTTTTCAGAGTTGTTTAGGGACACAGAAATTAACTGCCTTGCTCAGATGTATAGCTAGCATAGTCAAGGTGGAACTTGAACTCAGATGAGGTATGTAGCTACTGAGCCAAGCCACCTCACATTCCTTTATTATTTCCAATTTGGGAGCATTCCCCAAATTAAATTTTTAGCTCCTTGAAGGCAAGGGTCACTCACACCTTATACTTCTGTATTTTCTACAGTGCCTGCCGCAGTGCTGAGTAGACAGTACACGTTAAACACATTGAATTAACTAACTGAAATTCTATTCTGTAATTGGCATTTACCCTTCCTTTGCTATTTAAGAGCCTGTATGAACACACATGTGCTTCAGAGGATTCAAGTACAAGAAGAATTTTAAGAAATGTAAAAATGTGATATTATTCTCTTTCCAGCCCCACCAAGCCTCTCAAACTCTGACCCTGTAAAAGAATAGGAAAAATAGATGTGATGGGAAGGAAGCAGAGAGTTTCAGAGTACTGGCCTTTCAGATGTCTGGGAAATGCACTAAAGCTGCCCATCAAAAGATTAATCAATATCTTCCCTGTACGTTTACCTCTGTCACTAGGGCCTTTCTTAGATGGAAGATGCTGGGGTCTGGTACCTTCTCTCTTGTTATGATAAAGGTGTCAATTGTATCATACAAACTAAACTTGGTGCCATTTACTGATTAAAAGAGGCAGCTTGGGTTACTTATGATCTTAATAGTAGCAGCTTACACTTGGGTAGCATTTTAAAATTGTTATTTTTATTATCTGACATTTATGTGGGCCTTTAAGATTTGCAACTTTATACACAATTTCATTTGATTCTCAAAATAATCATATGATATATACTGCAGGTTTTATTATCCCCATACTACAGATCGAGAAACTGAGACTGATTGATCTGTTATCAAGAGATGAAGTGACTTTTTCATGAAATGTCAGAAGCAAGATATAAACCGAGGTCTTATTGACACCATGTTCAGTATTCCAGCTACTTTACCATACGTTGGACCCCTGTATGTGTAGACCTTCATTTTACAGATGAGGAAACTGACTTTTAGATAGGCAAAGTGACTTGGTTAGTATCATTGACCTAGGATTTAAATTGGTGGGAGTGGAGGTAAGATGTGTTTGGTCTTAAATTTTCTTTTGCCTACCTTCCATTTATCTTTTTATTGAACACTCATTTCCAGTTCAGGTCTGAGTCATTAAAAATCAAAAAGTTTTTCCAAAGTTTGAGTGAGGGGAGCTATTAAAATCAGGCCATCTCTGAAGCAATAGCAGGGACTACTCCTGCCCACCCTGACCCCCTTAACCTCCATCTCACCTCCTACTTTTGGCATTGAGGTACATAAAAAAGTAGGTATTTCCTGGCAGCCATGATCCTCTGCAGATTTGTGAGAAAACATTTTGGAAAACACTAGCCTGAAATAACTTTTTAATGGTACCTGACCCAGAGTTGGAAGATTAATGGTACAGTAATTTTTGGAGCTCCTGTCTGGCAACAAGTGGCCACATTTTCATTTCAACTTGGGAATAGTCCCTTGAGACTTGGAATCAGACTTTGGCAGCAAAACAAATAGGAGGGCTCCAATCAGATGAATTTCAATAACTACCTTAAAGGCCATGCTTAAAGTCCTGGGGATAAAAAATTGAAATGATCAAGTTCTTGTCCTCAAGGGCTTACACTTTACTAGGGTGGAATATGGTATACACACATAAGTGTGTGTTCATCCTTCATTGCCAAGGAAGGTCATGACATCAGAGAAATAATGACATGACTTGCACTTGACTTTGTTTTGAATGAGAGAGGGCTGTACAGGTCACCAGCCTCACTTCTCCTTCAGAGCCATCTGAGTCCAGTGACCAGATATTCATCAGGATGACTGGAGATGACCCAGGATGAGGCAGTCGGGGTTAAGTGACCTACCCAAGGTCACACACCTGACTCCTGCTCTGGTGGTCTATCCACTGTACCACCTAGCTGCCTCACACACATAAGTATGATCTGAGGAAGAATGATATGGGTCAAAGGGAATATTTTCAAAATATTGTAAGGCAATGTAAAGAGAGAAAGAATTCTTTCAGTCTGGAGGGTAAGCTTGATGTGTCACCAAATTCTCCATTATAGTAGATGGTAACTGAGTTAAGCATTGAAGTAAAAGAAAAAAGAATGTTAATAGAAATGAGGGGAGAATGTTTTTGAGGTCATATGCATGACTGTCGGGGAGGGAGGCAGCTACATGGTACAGTGGATATAGTTGTGCTTAAAGTCAGGCAGACCTGACTCAGATCTGGCCTCAGATACTTACTAGTTGTATGACTTTGGGTGAGTCATTAAACTTATTTCTCAGTTTCCTCATCTGTAAATTGGGGATAATAGTACCACCTATTTCCCAGGGTTGCTGTAAGGATCAAATGAGATATAATTGTAAAACCCTTAGCACAGTGCCTGGCACATAGTAAGTGCCATATGAATGTATATATAATATATGTGTATAGAAATACCTATATAAATGTGTATATATATAATATATATATACATATATATATATAAAATCATAATCATCATTACCTCTCAGGGTTGTTGTAAGGAGCAGATGAAGTAATTGTCAATTGTAGAGCAGTGCCTGGCACACAGTAAGCATGGTATAAATGTTCTCTATTATTGATGGCAATGATCATTCTCAACTTCATTTTCTTTATCTACATAATGGGGACAGTAAATAACACTTACTTCCCAGGGTTATTGTGAGAATCCAATGAGATCATATATTAAAACACTACCAATATTAAGATACTATAAAATCTTCCTTATTATCATGATGATGATGATGAGCTCAATCAAATCACATTTCCTCCTTGAAATCTTTCCTGATCCATCCCACTGTTGGTGATGACCTTTGTCTTTAGACTTCCCATTGGATTTTATTGTGTTACTGTCTACTGCAGCTAGGAAAGACAACATGGGAGTCTGAAAGACATGGAATCAAGCTCTGCCTCTGACACATACTGACTTTGTACCCATAAAGTGAATCTCCATCTCTTAATGCCTCAGGCCACTCTCTAAGACCCTAGATTGTATATGAGTTGCTGATCTTTACTGCTCTGGGGAATTCTCCACATAGATAAATTACAGGTTTATCTCATCCCCATATATATATATATATGTGTGTGTGTGTGTGTGTGTGTGTGTGTGTGTGTGTAGGTATATATGTAGATATAGATGTATATATATATGTGTGTGTGTGTATATATATATATTTATATATATGTAGGTATATATATGTAGTATTTTATACTTTACTTCTCTGTGTTTATGTCTTAGCTCTTTACTAGTCTATAAATTATTACAAGTCAGGGAACATTTCTGAGTTAAACGTTGTATCTTCCTGAGAAGTCAACATTTTACTTTGAACACACAATAGGGACTTCATAAATATTACTTGAATAAATGAATACTTGAATCAGTACATGGAAATTCCTTGAATTGACGTATAATGGACCAGGTGGTCTAAATATTTTAAAATATCTGAAAAAGAAAATATGTTGATTGATCTCAGTGATAATGTTCTTTGGGGAAAGGGAAACAAACATTTAGTTAAGTGATTTTTTGCTATGTGACAAGTACTCTGCCAAAGTGCTTTACTAATTGATCTTCCTAACAACTCTGGGTGCTGGGTGCTATTATTATCGTCTCCATTTTACAAGTGAGAAAATTGAAACAAGCAGAGAATAGGTGACTTGGCCAGAGTTATACAATAGGGGTTGAACTTAGATTTTCCTGACTCAGTCAAGAGACCCAGCTGGTTTGAAATACCCTGCTCCTTTCAAAGCTCTTAGTGCTTTCCCCTCCACATTACTTTGTTTTATAATTTGTATATATTGTATTTTTACTTAACTGTGTAAGTAATATTTCTCCTCAATACATTTTAAGCTTCTTGGAAATAACTTCACTTTTATTTCATCTGCATTTCATCTGTTTCTCTCCCCCCACCTCCTGCCCAGAATATAACTTCCTTGAGGACAAGATTCCTTCCTTCCTTCCTTCCTTCCTTCCTTCCTTCCTTCCTTCCTTCCTTCCTTCCTTCCTTCCTTCCTTCCTTCCTTCCTTCCTTCCTTCCTTCCTTCCTTCCTTCCTTCCTTCCTTCCTTCCTTCCCCTCCACCCTCCCCTCTCCTCTACCCTCCCCTCCCCTTCCCCCTCCCCTCCCCTCCCCCTCCCCTTCCTTCTCCTCCTCCCTCCCCTTCCCTTTCCTTTCTTCCTTCCTCTTTCTTATGTCTTTGTGTTCTCATTGCCTAGCATAGTACCTGAGTCTTAATAAATACTTGTTGATCTGAATTTCAGTGAAATCTAATGTGGTTTAATTTCATGCCCACAGCTATATTAAATATATTTTCTTTATTCAGGGTAAGGCAGACCTCTCCCTGCCCAGTCAGTTTGTTTTGGTCATGGTTTTGGTCACAGACCATTGTTCTTTAGATGTTGTCAGCATTTTCACTGGGAACTTGAGCTATATTTATTCCTTAGAAGTAGAAATGCACTCTGGGCTAAAAGTGAATGTCCATAAACCCCATGGAAAAGCTATTGTTTAAAAAGCACATACTGAACAGAAAGTAGGTCTCTTCAGAACTCCAGGTATATTGTTGGACAACTGGCCAAAGCCTTTCTATTTTTTAGGCACTTAAGGGCCTGTATTACCCATTAGGTCTAGTGATACTCACACATAAAACCAAGGGCAGGACCTGTGAAATAGGTAGTTTATTGTGATAGGCAGCACAGTATCTTCAAAAGAGCAAAGGTCTTAGAGTTAAGAGCCCTGGGTTGCAACCATAGCACCGAGTACACACTTATGGGTAAATTCCTTTATTTCTCTGTGACTCAGTTTTCACATCTGTTTAATGGGAAGATGGGGGTAGTGTTAGTTGAATTTTCATTTGTATCCAATTCTCTATGACCTCACCTGGGGTTTTCTTGGCAAAGATATTGGAGTGGTTTGCCCTTTTCTTCTCCAGCTCATTTTACAGATGAGGAAACTAAAGCAAACAGGGTTACCCAGAGTTACATAGCTATTAAATGTCTGAGAATGAACAACTCATATTCTCCTAACTCCAGGGCCAGTGCGGTATCCATTGGACCACCTAGATGCCCTAGGGGTAATGATGATGATGATGATTGTAGGACCTCAATCAAGATTATTGTGAAGAAAGTTCTTTGAAACACTTAAAGTGCAACGGACATCTCAGAGATTGATATTATAGATATGACAATCTCCTGTATCTCCCACTTTTCACTGGTCATCCCCCATGCCTGGAATGCATTCCCTCTTCACCTCCATTTTACATAATTCCTCTCTTCCTTCAAGACCCAGCTTAAAGAACACTTTTTCCCTGAAGCCTTTTCTGATTCCTTTATTGCTGGTACCTTCCCCCTCAAGTTAGCTTCTATTTACCTCACAATTTCTTTATTCTATGTATACTGACATATGCATGTGTCTCCCTTATTAAAATGAATGCTCCTTTTAAGTAAGATTGTTCTGCTTATTTTATTTGTAACCTCAGCATCTGGCACAGTGCCCAACACATAGTAGGCACTTAATAAATACTTGTGGATTGTTTTAATTTCCGATCTGGTTTTTGCAACTCACAAATCTCTGAGAAAATGAATTTGACTCATCCCAGCCCCTTCCTTCCACTCAAGTTGAACACATATTTAAACAATGAATAGATCTCCTTAGATACATATTATACCATCACAGAGTACTAACTGTAATGAAGTGTGAAGTCTATTCACAGTGTCTTACGAGCTATGACAATGGTCAAGAATATTTTAGCCTTTGATCACATACATTGGCCATGTAGTTACTAGGAATTTATCGAGCATTTACTGTATAAGAGGAACTAAGTCCTGGAAGTACTAAAAAATGCAAAAACAGTTCCTGTCCTCAGGGAACTTAGATTCTAATGAGCAAGATAAAATATGAAATCTTAAGTAATTTATACTCCATTATGTATATTTGCGCTCTCTCTCTCTCTCTCTCTCTCTATATATATATATACAAATATATGTATGTCTTTATATATAGGAGAGAGAGAGAGAGAGAGAGAGAAGGTATTGGTACTGGCAGTTGGGTGAATGGGAAGGACTCCTGCAGAAGGTGTGTGTTGAGCTGAGTCTTAAGGGAAGCCAAGGAAACTAAGAGAAGGGAGAGTACTATTGCACGCAGGAGAGACAGTGAGTACAAAGATACAGACTACTTTTGCAATATGTTAATACTATTCTTTCCATCAGTTTATACTGCCTTCAGGGCCCAACTCAGTCAGCTAACTTTTATGAAGCACCTACTAAGTGTCAGTCACAATGCTATGCACTGGTGATAAAAAGGCAAAACTGAACGGACAAACAAAACCAGCCCCTCCTCTCAAGGAGCTCACAATCTTATGGGAGAGACAGCATGTAAACAATTATGTACAAACGAGATATTCACAGGATAAATGGGAAATAAGTCTCAGAGGAAAGCCACCAGTGTGCAGAAGAACTGGGGGATGCTTCTTGCAGACTTCAGCTGAGGTCTGAAGAGGAGAAGAGGGAGAGAATTCCAAAATGCTTGGAGTTGAGTAACGGAATGTGGTGTTCAAGGACCAGCAAGGGGCCAACTCAAGATTGATCTTCTTTAGGAAATCTTTCCTTACTAATAGCCACCCACAGAGTTGTCCCATTTTCTCTAAATTCCTTCAGCTCCTCTGTATCCACTCTCTACAAGGCTTTTTAATGTTTACTCAGTCATTACAATGGACACTCTCTTTAGTTGGTATCCCTGTCAGAAGTTACTGCAATAGAATGAGCACTAGATTTGGAGTCAGAGGGTCAGGATTTGAAATTAGGTTTGGCATCTGACTATGAGGCAGCTAGATGGCTCATTGCACAGAGTGCTGGGTCTAGAATAAGGAAGACTTAGTTCAGATCTAGTCATGGAAATGTAGCTATGTGACCTTGGGCAATTCAAGTCACTTAACCTCTGTGCCTTAATCCACTGGAAAAGGAGAAGGCAAATTGTTCTAGTATCTTTGCCAAGAGAACTCCATAGACAGTATTGGTATGCTATGCTCCATAGGATCACAAATCTATGTGATGATAAATGATTATTTAAATTGCCTGGGCCTTAATTTCCTCTGTTGAAAAATGGAAACCTTCATATTTGCCCTCCCTACCTCACAGCATTGTTGTGAGCAAGGCACTGTATATAGCATGCACTGTATATAGCACTTAAAGTGCTATATGAGTGTGAGTAGTGGTGTCAGTTTAAGTAGGATATAAATGATTACTACTACCACTACTACAGCTACTATTACTACTATTACTTACTACTTACTACTACTACTACTACTACTGCTACTACTAGTGCTACTACTACTACTGCTACTACAGCTACTACCATTACTACTACCACTGCTCCCAACACCATGACTACCAAAACTACCTGTTACCACCTCCTTCTCCTTCTCTACCACTACCACCACTACTATCATTACTACCACCACTTTCACCCCCTCCACCACAACTACCACCACCACCACCACTATTACTACTACTACGACTACTACTACTACTTCCCTAGTGGACAGTAAGCACCTCTGGCCTGGGAATTATGTACCTTTTTCTTTTGTAACTCATAAAGGGCATAATACAGTTCTCTACATGGAATATTTGTTTAATAAGTATTTGTGTCCAGACATCCTGATGGGGATATTTCCTCCCTGTTCTGCCCTACTCAGATAACACCTGGAGGACTATGACCAGTTCATTTTATCAGATAAGCCCTCTCAACATTCCCATCTTGCAGGCAGCCTTATATTTCAGTTTGCTTTTGTGCCATGGAAAGGGATGCTGGACATCTGCCATTTAGAGGATTTATTGTGTGTGTAGAAAGAGGAATGTGGCTAAATTGCTAATTAATTGAACCAGACAGTCTCATAAAAAGAGAAGCCAAGTCTAGTGTTAGGAGATTTTTAAGAAATCTGATTGATACTTACAGGGGAGAGAGAATTAATGACAGGTGGTCAATGACCCTTTTCTTCTTGCTCATACTGTACAGTAGTATTTTGGGAGAATCACTTATACAGGGTATCCTCAAAGGCTCAGTGCAATTTTAAAACTATTAAACCTTAAAACTACACTAAGACTCATGGGCCAGGCTAAGTCTGAATCACTGAGCCCTTGGGGTGCTCTGTTCCCTTCATCATTCATTTCTATGGAGCTCTTCCTTTCCTCTTTACTTTTAACTTTCATATATATATATGGAACATATAGGGTTAATTGTATTTCACAACAGCAGAGCTCCTATGTTGCTTGTAATGGCCCCATAGGTAGAAAGTGCAAGTGTTATCTTGTTTTTTTCCATATAAAGAAACTGAGACTCAAAAGATTTTGAGGTACCTTTGACATCATCTTGTCATTTTACAGGTGAGGAAATGAAGGCCTAAGAAAGTAGCCTGCCTGGCTCTAGCTCCCATCCCCAGGAAGTGGGGGCAGGGACTGACCCTTTATCATTTGACTCTGAGTTCCTTGTTCTTTATGCTACAGAATATAGAATGCTGGATCCAGTCTCCTACATCTGTCAGCCCTTTGAGGTTTACAAAAGACTTTCCTGAGAATTCTGTAAAGCAGTCACTTGAAGTGTTCTTTTTTTTTTATTTGAGGCAGTTGGGGTTAAGTGACTTGCCCAGGGTCACATGGCTAGTAAGTGTCTAAAGTGGGGTTTGAACTCAGGTCTTTTTGACTCCAGGGCCAGTACTGTATTCATTGTGTCATCTGTGGGTGTTATACTGCTCATAACACAAATGCAAAAACTGAAATATAGAGGAATGAGATGATTTACACATAGTTACACAGCAAAGGCAGCTTGCAAAGACAGTGGATGATAGAAAGTGCCACCATCAAGCACTAAGAAGATGTGAGTTCAAATCCTGTCTCAGGTATTTAGTAGTATGGTGACATCCTGAGCAAATCATTTTTGCCTGCCCCCTGCCTCAGTTCCCTCATCTGTAAAATGGGGTTAAAGCACCTACCTTGTTGTAAGGCTCATTGTGAGGATAAAATGAGGTTATATTTGAAAATGCTTGGCAAACATTATAGTGCTATGTAAATATAAGCTAGTATTATTAGCAATACAATACATCCAATGTATGTTAATTTATAGTGATTCAATTTTCATTTCCTTATCCTTTCTCTACATGATATTCCTTATCAATTAATCATTAAGTCAAAAAACATTTATTTAGCACTCATTTTATGCTAATCAGTGTGCTAGGGACTGGGGAGTTAAAAAAAAAATGAGCCAGCCCTGCTCTCAAGAAACATTCTAATGGTGGAATATAACAGGTTCACAAATATGGGAAAATAGAATACATAAAAACAAATTCAAAGTGCTTTTGATGAGGGAGAGGGAGGGGTCACTAACAAATAGGGCAATCAAGACGGGCCTTTTTGAAGGAGATATTATTAATCAAACTTTGAAAAAAACTAGGATTTCTAAGAGGCTAGGATGGAAAGAAAAGAGAGAGAGCATTCCAGGCGTGAGGTACAATTATGTAAAGGATAAAGGCATGGAGGTAGGAACTTGCCTAAGATGAAGAAGTCAACCAGTTTGGCAGGGACATAGAGTATGTGAATATTTTTCCTCTGTACTTGTTCAACAAGATCTTGTCCCATATATGATGAGGAGAGCATAAGGAACCTACACACAGAAAGGTTTTTAGAGACTGATGATTTCCTAATGTCGTGTGCTCTCTCCTCTCTCTCTGTCTCTCTCATACTCTCTGTGTGTCCCTCTGTCCCTCTGTCCTTCTCTGCCTCTATCTTTCTCCCCAGCTTTCTTGATCTGTGTTGGACCCAGAAACAAACCTTCTGAAGTATAACATCAGACAGCATAGATACATGTTTATTCTGTACATTCTTATTTAAGTACAGATTATCTCTCTTCTAAGGGATGATGGAAGTTTTTATAGTTTTTTTTCTTTCCTTTTTTTCTTTGTAGGTTCATCACTTAGTACCATGTCTCATTCATACTACATACTTAACAAATGTGTGCTGGTTGATTGATTGATCTGAGGAATGATGCTGAACATAATCAGAGAATAAGTTTAATTCACTTAGATTAGAACAAATAGTTCTAATTGCTACGAAGTTTTTTCTTAAATCAACCCAAAATTTTCCTCTGTGCAATTTCCCCTCAGTACTCCTAGTTCTGATGTCTGGAGTCAAGAAGAATAAATGTGATTCCTGGTGAGTTTCTCATTACGGGAGATGTTCAAGCAGAAGCTGAATAGCCAGTTTTTACAAAGGGTCTTGGGGTTCGTAGACATAATGGGATCATAGATGGAGAAATACAAGAGACTTCAGATACCACCTATCCAATACCACCTATCCAACCTCCATGTTTTTCTCAGATAGTGAAACTGAGGTTCAGGGAAGTTATGTGACTTGCCAAGGTCATACAGGTGTTAACTATCAGGGATAGAATTGGAACATTAATTCCTTTGACCCCAAACATTTGTCCCACTGCACAGGAGATTTAATCCATTGGTCAGAAGTTGGGCTACACCTCTGAGATGTCACTTAACCTTGAGATTACATGACTTGATTGGCAACATTTTAAAGTTTTTTGCAATTAGGATATTAAATACAGGTTTGAAATTGATCATTATCATGAAGTAGAAGGGTGTAGGGAATAAGGAGTTATCCTTAGAAGGTGGAAAACCTGAGTTCAGTCCTTCCTTTGGCACAGACATAGCTGGATGAAGACAAGCTGCATACACCTGTGTCCTCAGGTAATTCTTGAAGCCTTTAAGCAAGTTGCAGAGTAGTTGCTGATCTGTAGTGGTGTTAGTTACTCAGCAAGTATTTATTAAGCCCTTTCTATATGGCAGGCTCTATGTTTAGGTCAGGTATGGAAAAGTAAACATTGTCTCTATCTATCTATCTATCTGCCTACTTAATTATCTATTTTTTTGGCCATTATTTATGTTATGTCAGGGTTGGATGCAGTTCTTTCATTTCAATGCTTTTTTAAATTTTCATTCAGTGCCTATTTTAATTTCCATATCTGATTTTTATTAATATCCATTAAAGGATGGGAAGGAAAAATAAGCAAAAGAGAAATAGAATCTTGGAATCATTCACAGAGAAAAAGCATAATTTCCAGAGAACTGCACCAACCCAGACTTTTGGAGATGTACCCCTGTCCAAATTTGCTCTTGGCACTCCTCAAAGTTTTCTCTGGCATGGCTGACAGGAAGGTGTTTTTCCTGCAGAGGAGCACTGTTCTCTTGCTGGGTCGTTTCTCAGGCCTGCTCTGGAGCCCAGGTCCTGACACCAGCCTGATCAGCCCACAGGCTGCTAAACAGGCTGCTTCCTCAAGTCCGCTCTGGAGGAGCCTCTTGGCTCCTCGACCCATCCATTTGCTGAATGAAACAGGGATGTCAGAAACTGATGGGAGGAATGGATTGGTTAAGGTCTGTCTTGCTGCTTGAAACTTCCCTGATGTAGTGTTCCACAGAGTACAGCCAAGGGCCAGAGGTATCAAGGTGATTCCCCAGCAGACACTTTCTGATATGTCCCTGCTTCATAGAATGACTTCGAAAGGCAGGGACAGGCTCAGGGGCCCAGGGGAACGCTTGGGCCTGTCACGTTCCAGGTGGTTAAGGAATGTCTAGAAAGGTAATTGGCTTTTTCTCGACTGAAGCCTGCAAATTGAACTCATCAGGAAGCTCTACCCTGAGCATACCCATCTTCAGATAGCTGTGACTCCCTGGTTAAAACTGTTTTTGTCTCGTATACCACAGAGTGATCACCACAGATAATATTGCTTTCAGGACTACTTTCAATGACCAGATTTTTCTTTCCTGCCTGACTCCATAAGGGCTTATTTTCTGAAATCTGTTCTCTCCACAACAGGGAAAATCAGGCCTCTCACTCAAGAGCAGGACTGAAAGTGACAGATTTTGGAACTAGCAGGAGACTTAGAGGTCACCTAGTCTAATTCCTATATTTTATAGTTACCAAAATAAAGATTCAAATATGTTGAATGATTTGCCCAAGGTTATATGGTGAAGAAGTAGCAAATTCCAGTTTTAAAGTCAGGTTATGTGACTTCAAATTCAGTCCTCTCATCAGAGCTGAGATCCGAAGCCTCATTCTGTCTCCACGTGCACTGTCATCCTAAAATTCCCTTTCTTTCCTCCCTTACCCCCCTTACGCTCTGATAAGGAGCAGAAGAGACACTAAGTAGTACTTGTACAAATGGGAGGAGAACTAGAAGAGAGCAGTGTTATGAAAATTTAGGAAGGAGAGAATATCTGGAAGAATGATAAAAAATTCAAGGACCGTGTGTGTAACTTGCCCTGATTTACACAGTTAACAAGTGTCATTCAAGTCTTCTAGGACTCCCAGACCAACATGCTAGTAGACACTCTACTTAGTTTCTTCTAAGGTCATTAAAAAAACCCCAAATCTCCCTTTTTTAGATGGCATAAACTGAAGAAAGGGAGGTTTTACACTTTGACCAGGCTGCGTAAGAACTAGTAGTAGTAGTAGTAGAGAGGAAACAGAATAAAAGGGTCAGCACTCCCCGTAACTTAGGGTAATGAACCTTTCAGAAAAAGTGTTAAGAAAACTGCAGACAAGATAGCATTAGTATTGGGTTAATAGTGATGGCCTCCTCTCTGCCTTAACTGCATCCTTTAGACATAGACCATTGATTCAGAAAACATGATAGGATCAGAAGATTTAGAGCTGTAAAAGACCTTAGCAGTCCTCTATTCCACCTCCCTCATTGTAGAGATGGGAAGCATAGACCCAGGGAGGTTAAAATGAAAATTGAAAGGAGATATGATCAAAAATCTGAATGGATGTGTGAAGTGTAAAACTGGGATTATTCACCAAATTCTCCAATACACCCAAGTATCATAGGTGATAAATCTACTCTTATATTAGTATCTATTCTCCAGGAAAAGTGGGATCTTCAGTTAATTGAGTCTCATTCAAGAATCTGAGTCATAACTTATCAGAGATCACTTACTAACCTCCTGGTTGTCAGCATAAAAGTACCCTCTGAAGCTTTTAATCTTCAGCAGTTCAAGCAGTCTAGCAGGGTCCTATAGTGAGGTACTGATTTCCCAGGGAGATAGATGACAAGACATTCAAGTCTTAAATTCTCATTTCTAAATGTGCTATAATGGAAAGAGAAATGGATTTGGAACCAGAGGACCTGGATATGAATCTCAATTCTACTACCTGCTATGTAATTGAACTTGGATGAGTATTTAATTTTTTAAAATGATATTTTAATTTCCCCAATCACATGTTAAAAAACAATTTTTAACGTTCATTTTGTTTAAAGTTTTGAGTTCCAAATTCTATCCTTTTCCCTTCCCTGAGACAATAAGCAATTTGATATAGGTTAAACATGTGTAGTCATGTAAAGAATTTCCATATTAGTCATTCTGTGCAAGAAGATAAGAAAGGAAGAAAGAAAGAAGAAAAGAAAAAAATGAAGGAAGGGAGAAAGAAAAAAGGAAAGAAGGAAGGAAAGAAGGAAGGAAGAGAAAAATAATATGTTTCAGTCTGAATTCAGACAATATCAGTTCTTTCTCTGGATGTGGATAACTTTTTTTTTTTATCATGAGTCCTTCAGGATTCTCTTGGATAACTGTATTTCTGAGAATAGCATAGTCATTCACAGTTGTTCATTGTACAACATTATTTTTTCTGTATACAGTGTTTTCCTGATTCTGCTTACTTTACTTTGTTTCAGTTTATGTAAGTCTTTCCTGGTTTTTCTGAAATCATCCTGCTTGTCATTTCTTATAGCACAATAATATTCCATCACAATCATATACCACAGTTTGTTCAGCCATTCCCCAACTGATAGGCATCCCCTCAATTTCTAATTTTCAGTCACTATTAAAAGAACTACTATAAATGTTTTTGTACAAATAGGTCCTTTTCCCTTTTGTAGGATCTCTTTGGGCTAAAGACTTAGCGGTGGTATTGCTGGATTAAATGAAAGTACTATAATATTTTGGTCTCACCTCCTTCTTTCTACTCTTCCCTCCTTCCCCATCTCATCTCACTCCCCGGGACATTATTGTTTGGAAACAGAAGCCTGGAGACAAACTTTGTTACACTCGTGATTCAGCTAGATTATCCTAGAAAAAAGTTTGATCTTAGAGATGTCATCACTGCTACTTCCATTCTAGTATTTGCTGTATATCTGGCACTACCGATGAGGTTGCAAACTCTAGCCCTATGCATGATGATTTTGCAGAAGAAGATACAAGTTCAAGTCATTGATATCTAAAGCAGTAAGAGGCAAAAGACAGTCCCTACCTTCAAGGAGTTTACAATCTAATGAGTTAGATAATAAGCAAAGAAGTATGTACAAACAAGATATATGCAGGATAAATAGAAGATCATTACAAGAGAGAAGACAGAAGAATTCAGAGGGGTGAGAATGATTTCCAGTAGAAGGTGGGATTTCAGTTGGAACTTGAAGGAATCCAGGGAAGCCAGCAGGTAGAGATGAGCAGGAGTGTTATCCGGGCATGGGAGGCAGTCAGGGATAATGCCAAGCTAAGGAATGGAGTCTTGTTCATGGAACAGTCAAGAACCCACTATTACTGAATCTAAGAGTACATGTTGGCGAGTAAAGTGTAAGAAGACTAGAAAGATAGGAGAGGACTAAGTTATAAAGAGTTTTGAACTCCAAACAGAGGATTTTGTATTTGATCCTGAAAGGGATAGAGACCACTGAGGTTTATGGAGTGGGGTTGGTGGTATATGAGATGGTGGGACCTAAACTTTAGGAAAATCACTGTAGTGACTGGAGGCTAGCTTAGGGTGTTACCCCTAAATATTTCCTGAAGTATTATGGTAATCAATTCATCTAATGAAAGTATGAACATCAGTGTTCCTTTTCCTTTCTCAGTTCTATAGTGTACACATTTCTTCCTCTCTAAAATGGGGTTTTATAGCTATATAGTGTCAAAGGTGTTTTATAACTCTATAAACTATGATCCGAGGACCTTAGTATTCATTGCCTGAGACTAAACATATCCAATTTATATCATAAAGAAAAAAAGGAATATTACCTTTGACTGTAGGAATAGATTCCTTCAAGCAAATATGCTCCTACCAAACACCCTCTTGGCATGAACAGGCTAGAGTAACACCTTCAGAGGTTGCTGAAGCAGTCACCAGTGATAGCTGAGAGTTGTCTGCTGGGATCTTAGAGTACAGAAAGTTCTTGCTTTACATTAATTCACACTATGCAAATTCTTTACATAAAGAATTCTGAAAGAAATTCACACTCCAAAAAAGCACCTATATTTATTTTCCTGTATAGTACTGTGCCCTTTTGTTTCTCTGTTTCTCTGTTTCTCTCTCTCTCTCTCTCTCTCTCTCTCTCTCTCTCTCTCTCTCTCTCTCTCTCTCTCTCTCTCTCTCTCTTTCTCTCTCTCTGCCCCTCTTCTCTTGCCCATTGGCTCAGCAATCTGTGACCTTCCTCTAAAGTAAACAAACATACAAAAAAGAAAAAACGAAAAAAACCACTTCTGACTTGAAAGCACAACAGGTATGCAGAGAGTCTGCATGGGAGCTTGACTTGAGACCACTGACCCCAAGAGAGTATGTCTTTGCCCCATTCCACCACTCACCTGTGTCTGCTCTGGTGTATCTGTCTTTCATCTGAGATACTATGTATCTGTCTGTGGCCCCCACCTGTTGCCCATCCTCTCTGTCTATGTCCATGTCAGGCGCCCCCATTTCTGCACACCTTACCTTGTTCTCCCTTTTTGTACTGGCCCCCCCTTTCCATGACTCCCCCTATCCCTTTCCTCCTCCTGCTCTTGCTTTCCTGTGCCTGGACCCCATGTGTCCTGGAACATTCTGCTAGCTTCTTCCCTGCTTCTCTCAGTCCTTTCCTTCCCCACAATCAGGGGCAAAAATTTCTTTATATAAAGACCTGCAGAATGGTCCACTTACATAAAGTAAGAACTGTCTGTATAGGTTTAGAGGATTATGACCATGCATCATTCTACTCAGTTTTACTATTAGGTTGGGAATGGAACAGAACTCATTATCTCCACCCAAAACTCAGTCTTCTTCCTAAATTCCCTGACTCTGGAGGATACCACTGTCTTTCTAGTCATTCAAGGTCACAACCACCTCAGAGTCCATCTTTTTTCCCTTCCTTTTCTTCATCCCACATATGTGAACTTTTCTTGTTTCTATCTCCACAACAGTTCACATTCATCATTTTCTTTCCAGATACATGTGTTACACTCTTTCAGTACATTATCATCTCTCAGTTGAACCACTGTAATGGTGACCTAATTGGCTTTTTTGCAACATTCTTTCTCCTGGATAGCTATCTGGGTAGAATAGTGGATAGAACTGATCTTATGAAGACCTGAGTTCAAACCTGGCTTCATACACTTACTAGCTATATGACCTTTGGCAAGTCTGTCACAGTTTCCTTAACTGTAAAATGGAAATAAAATATAGTACCTACCTCCCAGGGTTATAATGAGGATCAAGCAAGATAATATTTGTAAAGCACTTGCCACAGTGCCTGGCACATAGTAGTTAATAGATTTCTTCTTTTTTCCTTCCTTCATTTTTTTCCTTCCTCCCTCTCTTGTTTCCTTCCTTCCATCCTGTAATGTTAATTAGAGTTAAAGATCTTTTCCACCCATTAATAGACCTCAGATACTTTTTCTTAATTTCTATGAGGCACTGGCTCATGAGGGCCATGGCCCCTGACTCTGAAAAGTATATGTATGCTCTGAGGTGAGGTTTTACTTTGGGGCTTACTCTTTGGAAAAAGGTTCATGTGGCAGATGAATCTCTGGGCAGCTGTTAAGAAGCCCTCCTGGCTTTGAAAACCCAGATGTTGGTGTTTCTCTCTCTGGTCAGACAGTTGGATCTGTCTGTTGATCTGTGATGTATGTATTGCTTTTGGTCAGGCAAATAGAAGCCCTGTCTGTTGGTCTTTATTTCTCTGCGTGTATTTGCTCTATTGGTGAATGCAATTAAAGTGATTGCTGACCCCTCAAAAGCTGCTTTCTTTTTAGAAAAGCAAATCTAAGAACCTGTGCAGCAGGCCCTCCTGTGTATGCTGGGGTATTTCCTGCTACACTTCCTTCCTTCCTCCCTTCTATCCTTCCTTTCTGTCTTCCTTCTTCTCTCTTTTATTTCCTTTCTTCTTCCTTCCTCCCTCCCTTCTTTCTTTCCTTTCTTCCTTCCCCCTTCCTTTCTTTCTTCCTTCTTTCCTTCCTTGCTTCCTACTTCCTTTCCATCCTTTTTGCCTTCCTTCCTCCCTTTCTCTCCCATTCCCCACAGCTGCCAAATTAAGGTTCCTGAAGCATAGGCTTGACTATGTCTTTTCCCAGCCTAAACAGCTTCAGAGGCTCCTAATTGAAGCTAGAATTAAATACAAACTCCTGGGTTTTTTTTGGCATTTAAAGCCCTTCCCAATCTAGCTTCAGTTTACCTTTCCAGGCTTATTCCACATCACTCATTCAATAACCATCCAACAAGCAATTGTTTAACACCTATTATGTGCCATCTACTGTCCTAGGTCCTGGGACAACAACAACGTCCCATGTGGCATCCTTTACATGTTACAGTCTAGGCAGCTATTTACCATGCCTTCCTTTATTCTTGCTCAGCTTCTACTACAACTTGGTGGGAAAATACTATTGTCTCAACCTTTGAAAATCAAGAACTTTCAGTTCTGATTACTTTTAAACCTTTGAGCTGATTTTCTTAGAAAGGTAACAAAACTCACATTTTTGTCCTGCTCTGGATCATGAGAGGGAAATATAGCCAAAGAAGAAGTGTAGAAATGAAATATTATTTTTTATATCATAAAAAATATAGCCGTTTAGTTCCTTACCAGTAAAATGGGAAAGAAAAAAATGTTGAAGACATTAGTGAAAAACAGAGCTGGATTTTATGTGGATTTCAAAATTTGGGCAATACTCAGGTATATGAGAATAGAAAAAGTTGCATTTTGGATTAGACCAATGGTCTGTCCTCTTTAGTACTCTTTCTCTTTTAGCAGCACCAGGGGACAGATTTGGGGAAGGTCAAGTGCCTGCTTTATACTAGGTTCCTCTCAAAAGTCTCGATATATAAATGAAAGAAAGGTTGTGGGACATAGTAGAAAGAATGCTAGACCTGGGGTCATGATCTAGAGTTATGGTGGAAGCTAAGTGGGATAAAGGAAGGCATGGTAAATAGCTACCTAGGTTATAGCATGTAAAGGATACCACAGTGTTTTTGATTATGATGATGATGGTGATGATAGTAATAATAGTAGCACTCTGTTAATGCAAAAAATCCTCCTTTCTGTATGGAATTTTTACCATCACATTAATTTTGTGATGTCTTGAATGTCTTAGTTAAGGTGATGACACAAAGAGAATCCATTTTCAGACTAAGGCAAACAAATACCTTTTCCAGTGTTTGAGACCTTGGTGGCAAATTAATCAGTTTGTTAATGCTCTCATGATGAATGCTTAATCAGATTTTTGGCCAAGTTTGTTGACGATGTTAATCAGTGCATGGCTTCCTCTTCTGCATATAAACACATAAGGAATTGAGCTACATGAAGAGTAGGAGATGTGGTACCCATGTCACGACTTTTTGTCCTTTTTGGATATTTACAAAGAATTGCTATAATGATTCTGAAACATGATGGTGAGAATAGAGCAGATAACTTTGGAATGCATGACACAATAGAGGAGTTGCAAGACAATAGTAAAAGTCTGAATCTATTTTTTTATTGTCAATTGGAAATACATGCACATTATACCTTGAGTGATATAGAGATGCTGGGGTTAAATGGTTTCTCATTGTCACTTTTCTTTGAAATGGAGCATTTGAAGAGGGAATTATGTTGGAAAGATTTGTCATCTGCTCAGTGGATTGCATACAAGCTGAATGGGATGATTTTTTTTATTTTTTTCAGAGAAAGAAGCCTTTACATTTGTGTATTGCGGAGGAGAGAGATTGGGGTAAAGATATGGTAGAGAGCTCTTTGGTTTCAAGGCATAGTCTAGTCCATTCTAATCATAGGAATCTCCAGAGTTTAAATTGCTTTTGAAATTGGACTTTAAGGCATGTCTCCTTTAGGTAGTACTTGATTCTTATAGTTACACAAACAGGCTTGTTTGAGATTTTATTTTTTTGCAATAAGGAAACAGTGGAATCTTTTGAAGATACCTTCTATCTCATTGTTAATATCAGTGGTTTGCATTAGAATTCTCTCCAGAGATGCCAAAGTGATACAGCTACACTTATTAATTAAGCCTTGCCACTTTTGCAGGAAGTCAGAGAGGATCCCATCACATCTGACTGACGTGCTTCCATTTCTAGATAGAGTTGCTTCATTTTACTGTTGTGACCACCATAGCTGTCTACTCAACTAATTCAAATTCAAGATGTATTAAGCATTTACTGCGTGCACTGCAGTGGGTTAGATACTAGGAGAGACACAAGGATAATCTGGTCACATTTCCATCCCCAGTCCTTGTAACCAAGGAATTAGAATGCATAGGACTTGCCTGTCTTCTCCCCTTTCCCTTGTCTTCCAGTCCCTGGTAATGATGCAGATAAGGAAGATGGTAATGACAATAATTTGTGAAATTCAGAATAAGAGGATGATTAGGAGAAAGGTAGGAAAGGGAAGGGAAAGGAAGAGAAAGGAATGAAAAAGGGAAATAGCATCTAATTAATTTGCCTCTTTTTGTATCCACAATGCTTAGCATAGTGCCTAGCTAGTATATAGTAGGTACTTAACAAATGTTTAATGATTGACTCATTGAGGAGGAGGAAGAGCTAAACTGACTATGTTCCAGTCAAGTAAATTGACTTTTTGAATCCCGAAGATAGAGGAGATGTTCTAATCTTTCCTTCACATTGATAGTAGTATCATTTACAACTCAGTAAGTGATTCTGCAGAAACAATAGAATTTTTAAGTCTCGAAAATGCTGCCTCTTAGATTTAGACAGCAAAGACCACACTGAATTCTAACAAACCAGTCAATTAATAGGTATTTATTAAGAGTTGAATATGGATGAAATACCATGCTAAGCATTTGGGGATGCAAAGAAAGACAAGAACTCTGCCTCTGTCTTTGAAGAGCTCATTTTTTTAATGGGTGACATTGCATGTCAAAAACCACATACTTGATATCATAGGGAATGGATAGAAGGTAATCTTCCTCACTGCTGGGGGAGGCATTAACAATAAAGTGAAGGGAGTGATTAGAGGGAGACCAGAAGAGGTCTCCTTCCAGAAGTGAGATCTGGAATTTGATTTGAATGAAGCCTGGGAAGCTAAGAGGTATTGAGAAGAGAAAGAATGTCAGGTTTGGGAAATGCCAGCAGCAAGACACATCAACAGTTGGAGGTCATAAGTAAGGAACTGCACAGATACACTTCAGTGTTTTTGGATCAGTTTGTCTAAGAGAGTACAATATAAGGGGAATGATCTTTAAGGTTTGAAAGGCTATGAAAGACTTCAGAATCTGCAGCAGAGAACCCAGACACAAAAACAAAACAACAAGAAAACCAAAACCAAAAACATTAGAGTGTTTTAAAATAGGAATTTGAGTAGACTTTTTACTAGGGGTGGGGAACCTGTAGTCCTGATACCATATATGGCCCTTTAGGTACTCAAGTACAGAACCCACACTTCACAGAACAAATCCCCTTAATAAAAGGATGTTCTTTAAAACTTGGAGTTGGTCAAAAGGCCACACTCAAGGACCTAGAAGACTGTATGTGGTCTTGAGGCTGCAGGTTCACTCCTCCTGGACTATATAGAGCATCAGTTTAGTTAGCAAATATTTGATTCATGTTCCTATTCCATTTAAGACACTCAGCTCCGTGATGTTGGGGGAATTAAAGGGAAGAAGTTGACTCCTTGCGGCAGGCACAGAATTTAAGAATATGCCAACCATAGCAGAAGTGCTCTCTTAAGATACTCCCTCTCAAAAAGAAGTTTAAAATAGTGCATGGTTTCCTCTGATAAAGATCTCATTTCTTCAATATATAGAGAACCAAGTCAAATTTGTAGAAATGAGAGCCATTCCTCAATTGATAAATGGTCAAAACATAAAACAAGCAATTTTCAGATGAAGTAATCAAAATTATCTACAATTATATGAAAAAATACTGTAAATTATTATTGATTAAAGAAATTCATATTAGAACAACTCTGAACTATGACCCTATACCTATCAGATTGGCTAATATTACAGAAAAGGAAAAGGGAAATACTGGAGGGGATGAGGGAAAATTGAGACAGTAATGCACTGTTGGTGGAATTGTGAACTGAATTAACCATTTTGTAGAGCAATTTGAAAATATGCCCAAAGAGTTATAAAACATTACTTTGACTAAGAAATACTATTACTATGTCTGTATTCTAAAGATATGAAAAACCAAAAGGGAAAAGGACCTACATATACAAAATATTTATAGTATCTCTTTTAGTGGTGGCAAAGAATTGGAAATTGGGGGGATGTCCATTCGTTGGGGAATGGCTGAACATGTTGTTGTATATGATTATGATGGAATACAACTGTGCTACAATAAAGGACAATCAGTATACTCTCAGACAAACCTGGAAAAACTTACATGAACTGATGCAAAGTGAAATGAGCAGAACTAGGAGAGAACACTGTGAACAGTAACAACGTGTGTGATTATCCACTATGAATGGCTTGTTGGCTGTTCTTAGTAGTACTGTGATGCAAGACAATTCTGAAGAACTTATGACGAAAAGGTGCTGTCTCCACAGAAAGAACTGATGAAATATGAATATAGATCAAAGTATACTTTTTTCTTTATTTTTTTGTTTGATGACTAACATCGAAATATGTTTGGGATGACTATACATGCATAACCTATATTAAATTGCTTGCCTTCTCTATTGGGGGGGGAAATTGGAACTCAAAAAATTTTAAAATAAAAAAGAATATTAACATTATTTTTACATGTAATTGGGGAAAATAAAGTATTATATTTTTAAAAAGTGTTTGATTGTAGCAGGTAACCATGAAGCAGAGACAGTGGATAGGTTACCTGGCATGGAATCAGGAAGACCTGAGTTCAAATTTAACTAGTTCTGTGAGTTTGAGCAAATCACTTAATGTCTATTTATGTCAATTTCCTAACCTATAAAATGAGGATGATAACAGCACCTACCTCCTACAAAGATGTTTCCATTCATTATCTGTACATGGAATGTACTCACACTCGTGGGTAACATGATATCTGGTAGACTTAAGAGAACAGCTCTCGTTGAGAGAGAGCTCAGCAAGTATTGCATTCAAATGGCAGCCCTGAGTGGAACAAGACTGGCAAATGAAGGCCAGCTTATTAAAATCAGAGCTGTATACGTATTTTTCTGGAGTTGCTGCTGTGATTCAGGGTATTATGAAGCTGGAATAAGTTTTTCAACCTGATCTAATCTGAGCAAACTGTATGCCTCTCAAAAGGAGTGAATGACAGGCTTAGTACAATACAACTGCCATTTATAGGAAAGTGTCACGCCACTATCATCAGTAGGCATGCTGTCACCATGACTAATCCTGATAGGGTCAAAGAAAATTTATTTGCAGGCTTAGAGATCTTCATTATGAATGTGCCAAATGAGGACAAGCCTATAATTCTGTAATTAAATTCTATAATTTAATACCAGAGTAGGCATGGACTATCAGACATGACCAAGAGTCCTTGGGAGATGCAGAGTCAGAAGCAGTAATAACTATAGTCACCTTCTACTGAAGATTTGTGTGTCTCATGACCTTCTCATCACCAAGACTATCTTTTGCTTACCTAATCACAATATAACATTATGGATATAACTTAACACACTTGCAGCAAGCAATGGTGTTTAATAGAGTACATCAAAGTAAGGATGAGCTGGATCTCCATTCAGGCAGCTTGGACTTCTCACAGGTTATATTTATCCTTCATTTTAAAAGAGGACCATGATAGGGAAATGATGACATGATTTTCTGTAGCTTTTGATTAGGGTGAGGGAGGACTATGCAAGGTCACTAACCTCACCATCTCCTCCAGAGTCTCTGGGTCCCATGACCAGATATTCATCAGGACAAATAGAGATGGATGCAGGATGCATCCATCAGGATGGATGCAATCAGAGAACCTGGTCCTTTTATACTAAGACCTTTGCAGGTTCTCACTTTGAGTGAGGAGCTCCCTCTTCTTCTCCTCTCCAAAGAAAGGTACATTTTTATGACTGGAAGCTGCCCAGTTAACTCAGGGTTAAGTAGCAAGATTCTTTCCTTCCTTCCTTGCTCCCTTCTTGTCTTTTTTCCTTCCTTCATTCCTTCCTTCTCTCTCTTTCTTTGTTTCTATCTCCCTCCCTCCCTACTTCCTTCCCTTCCTCCCTCCTCAAAGACCTCAAAGACTTAAACACATTTCACTCTGGAGCTGTTAGACTGGACCAACATAGGTCCTTGCCCAACCTCTGCTTACTGGCTATATTTGGGGCCCTTCTGGCTCAGAGTGAATGTCAATAGCAACTGTTTCTTTTTTGACCAGCAACCTCAGGATCTTCTATTCCCAATTTGATTTTTTTTAATAATTAAAATGGCCATCCCTTGACTCACTTCTTAAAGATGCTGAATGGGTGTTATCACCCTCAATGTGAGAACCTGAAAAGACCTTAGCCTAAGAGGGCCAGGGTCTCCCATTGCATCCTGAACCATCTTTAGTCATCCTGATGAATATCTAGCCACTGGATCCAGATGACTCTGGAGAAGAAAGTGAGGCTAGTGACCTTGCACAGTCCTCCCTCACTCACATCAAAATTAAACAGATAATATTCTAGTTAATGATAGCATATCACTTTTAATATAGTGCCTTATAAATGATGAATTGCTGCACACAATAGCTCCTTTGATGCTTATAGCAATTCTGGACAAGGGGTATTATCCTCATTGTGTGGATAAGAAAGTAGATTTAGAGAACACTGCTCTTGAATAGAGATCTAAAGGTTCTTAGAATTTTGATTTGATGTCTAGTTAATGATGATAAAGCTTGTACCAAAAGTGTTCTCTATCATCACTTCCCAGATGTCATGGTCCTCTTTGAAAATGAAGGACAAACACAACAATAATCATGGTAAGGAGAAGAGACAGGCAAGATATGAGAGTGATCAAGGCGATGTGTGGCACAGAGTGCTGGACCAATCATAGACTCATCCTCTCTAAGCTAGACATTCTCATTCAGCAAAAACAGTGGCCCCAAGGCAAGATGACTGTTAGGAGACGCAGTGTCAAGAGATTAGAGAGCTTCACTATGAACAATTTATTTCTGACCTGGGGGGAAAGTTGAGTCGGCAGTTACCAACAGTGGAGCAGAAAGTGAAGTGGGCAGCTTTCAGAGACTTGGTGCACACCTAGTCATCTTTACCTGAAAATGGAGCTGCCTCTGATTACCTTCTCCCAAGATTTCTTCCAACCAGGAGTTTTTGCAATCTTGGAAAGTTGGGGAAGGGGAATCAGATGAAGAAAGATAATGATTTTTCTTTTAGTTCTGTTGAATTTGCATTGTCTATGATGTTTGAGGTTTCTACATCTGAGTGGAAAAGTCCAGGCCATTGAAAGCAGTTACATGCCTGAGTTTCAGGAGACAAATAACTTCTGGAGACAGATTTGAGAATCATCTCTTAGCAGAGACCAACCTTGGAAGCTATGAGAGTGGATGAGTTTCACATGGCTAACATATAATAATATCTACCTAGATTTTTAAGAAAACTGAAAGTAATTTTGATATCTTCTTATCTTTGTTTCTTATTTCTTTTGCTTCTTTTAGGAGCTTTAATTGTATTTGCCTGGTCTCCCACTGCCTGATCCATAGACTTCAAGCTTTGTTACTCTAGTTCATCTTTTATTGTAAATTCTCTTAAATTTATTTTTCATTATTAATCCCCTGGCCATCTGTTCAATCCTCATTTATAATCTCTTAGATTCCTACTGCCTATCTTCCCATGTTTGTCCTTAGGAGCTTCAGAAAGTTGTTGTTCTAGAAAGATTCTACTTTTATTTTGATTAATATTAGACTAATACTTTTTGGGTGGTCTCTAGGCTAGACATTTTCAAAACAACATTACATCTAAGCATGAGAAGGTAGTTTAGGACAAAACATTTTAGAGATCTAAAATATCATTTTGCCCTGGTAACATCAAGTGATGTTCCCTACTTGTAGTTCCTTGGGGGTCCATAAAATTAAACAGATAATATTCTGGTTAATGATAGCATATCACTTTCAATATAGTGCCTTATAAATGATGAATTGCTGCACACAATAGCTCCTTTGATGCTTATAGCAATTCTGGACAAGGGGTATTATCCTCATTGTGTGGATAGGAAAATAGATTTAGAGAACACTGCTCTTGAATAGAGATCTAAAGGTTCTTAGAATTTTGATTTGATGTCTAGTTAATGATGATAAAGCTTGTACTAAAAGTGTTCTCTATGTGGCAGGCACTTTGCTAAGTTCCAGGAATACAAATACGGGGAAAGCAAGGCAGTCCCTGTGGTTATGGAGCTTTCATTCTAGAATTGTGATGGAGGAAGACAATACATAGAGTATTATTAAAGTGTTTGTTAGAGCAGGAAAGGAATGAGGTGGGGAAGGGAGGTAGCTATATGGTTTGGAAATGACAGGGAAGTGACATGTAAGCTTAGTCTGGGCAAAATAAGGCAAAATAGAGCCCAGGGTTGTTCCAGGGTCAGAGTTCTTCATGCTGATAGGAGGGGGATGTTACCAGTTAAATCTCTTCATTTTATAAATGAAGGAACTGAGCGGCGAAAAATGGAACTCGTCCAAAATCACATACATTTATACCATACTCTCACTGTTTATGTATGTAACATATATCCCAGTTAGACTGTAAGCCTCCTAAACTTTTATTTCCTGAATACAACAGACCTTAAAAATGTCTGTTAGATTGACTTGTCTGAGGTGATCATAGCTAAAAATGGGAGGATTCTAGTGTAACCAATTAAATTAATCAGTTAATGAGAATTGATTGTTTCACTTCACTCTCTACTCTCTAACCTTGGTACGCACTCTGGTGACTATACTCTGGAGAATCTTTTAGGCTGGCCTCAAACTCTCCAGGCTGGTAATAAGTCCCCACCATCTTGTGACACTTTTCTCCACAGCACGTTAATCTTCTTACAACTTTGGGTGTGCCCTTTTGCAACTCTGTTCCAAATCCAACAGTCCGTTAGAACCATGAACTGCAAATGTTCCTGGACCCAGTCTGTTAATCGATTACCCTGTAGTCCTTACCCATCATAACTTTCAGTAGTGACACCTCTTTTCTTTGTATATGGTGTCTTCCATTAAAATGTAAGTTCCTTTGGGAGGTTTTGGAGGTGTTAGGTGGCAGGACAAGGTGTTAAGACAGGATTCTGTGGTTGGAAGTAGCTCCAGGAGAAGGGCCAGAATCTTGAAGACGGTCACGATAGGTAACCCTAGGTGAGGATGAGAAGAAATATGTACTTATTTTACAACACACAAGAAGAAATAGCAGACAGGATGGAAGAGGTGGTAAGGTGGCCCTCTTAATGCCAGCTGGGATGTTTGTGTGAGGAATATCACTCTTGTGGCATGTGTGCTGGTTAAACTCAATAATGGGAGAGGAGGTAGGGTATAGCTGTAATGGACAACTCTGAGGAAGTGAGGCCAGTAGGGAGCCACTGAAACTTTTTGAGCAGAGGAGTGACAAGGTCAGACTTGTTTATAAATATATACATTTCAAAGCTCTCCTTGAACCTGCCTTTGACAGGCTGTGGAAAAGGCTAAACAGTGAATGATTATAAATGAATAAAAATATGAAGAATTATCGAAAGACTCAATTATAAAATTATAGTAGCATGTTCTCAAATTTCTATTTAAATTTAAAACTCCCACTGCATATATCAAGCACAATATTTCTTATTATTAATTTTTTTTGCCCTTTTTGGAAATGTACTAGAAGAGTGTCACTGAAAGCTGAAAGAAAACCCATGACTGCACAGGAAAGCCTCAGTTTTCTCCATCTATCAATCCTGTTAATAGACATTGCCATTTAGCTAATGAAGGTGCTAGTACAAGCCAGGGTGTACAAGTATAACAAATCATGATTTCTAGTACAAGTCACTTTTATATGGATTTATGAGGCTGTGGGGTCTTGTTTCTGATCTGAAAGCTAGAATACAGATGTCAGCCTGGGGAAAAAAAATGTTTCAATTGAGAATTATAGACTGTTAGAGTTGAAAGGATAGAAAGGACCTTAGAACATAGACTAATCATATCTAATATTTTATAGAGTGCTTTCTGTTTTTCAGATTTTAAATAACTTAACAGATTTGACCCTCATACAGCCTTTGTGAAATAGAAAGAGCAGGCTTTGACTATACCTATTTTATAGATGAGGGACCTGAGGCACAGAATACGTAAATGGCTTGCTATTTATAAGCAACAAAGCTTGGATTCAACCCAAGGTCTGGACAGCCTTATCTTTACCACTTAACACCTCTGTGGTCTTGAGCAAATCTTATAACCTCTCTGGGCCTCCTATGTAAAATGGAGGGTGTAAACAAGAAGATTCCTTCTCACTCCACATCTCTTACCCTCTTTGATACAAAATTAGATTGTTTTACTAATTTTAAGTTTCACCCAGACTATAGAATTTGAGACTTTAGAAGGGGTTTTTAGAGACCATTTAGGCCTACTCACTTATTCTATGGCTGAGGAAACTGAGCCTGCTATTAATTGGGTCTTCAATCTCACTATCATATATAGTAAAATCATTTTATTGAATTGAAATGGAACTGATATGGAAATTTTAAAATAGTTTATGGAATTATAAGCCCAAGACTTTCCAAGTTAAAGTTCAGTATTCTTTTCACTGCAGGAGACTATTTCAATAGATCCACACGATCTTATCAATGTGGTTACTAGCTGTCATGGTACAAACTGAAATCCTATAATGCTTTCCAATCCAATCCAATCCTTTTCCATCTTCTTCCATAATTCCTTTCTTGAGTATTGATCCAATAAAATGGAGGGATTTCTGGGAGATTTTTTTTAACATCCCTTGGACACCAGTGCAGTACATAGCTTATTCATATGTTATCCTTCCCTTTTTTCTATATGAACAGGTCACTTTTCCCCTTGCTCCTTTTTTGAATGTAGTGTTTTATGTCATTTCTTTCATGTATCTTTTTAGATATGTATATATGTACATGTATACACAAATGGAATATATATATATGTTATCTATGCCTGTCTCAATTCTCATTTGAGATTCCCACAATTTGATCTTTTTGGCACGATAGTGTTTCATGACTCCTGGTGATAGAGCATCATCAGGAGAACTTTTGTGTTAATATGATATATTTTAGTGTCATGGAACAGTTTGGATTATAGAAGTTCTGAATCGCTTCCCCAGTACAATCCATCCTGTTCTTCAAATTTGGATGTAACTCATTGTCCACCTGAGACACCACTTCAAGATTGATGTACTGTTGGTCAAACTCAATGGGCTGACTGTCTATTTGTCACAGTCTGGGCAATCGACATTCTTTATCAATTTATTTAGTAGACAATCTTGTTTCTATTATCAATTGAGTCCTTTTCTATTGTCAGAAAGTATCACCACTCTCTAAGTTGAAATTTATTTGTTTCTTTTTTAGATTCTTTTCTAAGCAGATCTCTCTGTGTATTTCTGTTTGGATTGTTTGAATATTTTCTTTTGAGTAGTGAAGAATCTCCTCAAAGAATTTCTGAAGTATTCTGAAGTTTGAACACAGGGGCATCTACCAAGAGGAGTATCTTGAGGACCTCCTATTCTATGAGGAATCTGTTTTCCACCTTGACTGCTCACAAGACACACTCTATGCCAGTGGTAGTGAATATTTGCAGCTAGCATTTATCTTCTTGTTTTATTCATTACTTGATTTTGCTAATCAGAGGTTTATCAAACAAAGTTTTCCTTATTCTTCTGTTTCTTGTAGTGTATTTTGTATATTGTGACCTTAACATGTGCATGGGATGCATCTTGTTAGAAGAGAATTGTTAAGGCTACATTTTTTTAATCACATTACAGTGCTAAAAATATTTGAGAATTAGTAAGCACACTGTTATTCTTGCATTCTCTATTCTCTCATAGTCAGTTGGGTAGCTGTTAAGATGTAATCTGCTATAGAAAACAACTTTCAAAAGCCCATTCATTCCCTCTTCACATTTCCATCAAAATTATCCTCAGTGTGGATAAAGATCATTTTCATGAGTATTATATAGAGTTGAGAAACTAGATATATAGAATGACAAGTTGCTAAAGGAATTGTTGAATTTCTCCTGTACTCATGCCCATCTTTTTTTTGAAGTAATATGATTTGTGATTTTTCTCTAATTGTTCAATATTACCCTTCTTTCATCTATCTTGAAACTGATTCCTTCACGTTTTAGTAATTTGTGTTGTCTCTACTATAGGTTTTCTTTGTGTGTATTGGTTTTAGTACAGTTGTTATTCCTGACTTAAATTTCTCAAGTACTATTTCCATTTTTTAATAAAGCATATCTGGAAATAAGTTGTCTGAATGTGAAACTCAATGTGATTTGGCATGATCATATTTGATGAAAGTAGATGACTGTAGAAATGCTGGCAGATTTCTTTGACTTTTCATCTATGTACCATCATCATTCTAATTTCACCCATAAACATTCTGGGGATGATCTGCTTTTGGAACACTTTGGTTTTCCCCTTCATGGCTCTTTGTTGTTTTGTGTGTCAATACTGCTCATCACCTTCTTCCTTAGCACTGCAAAAAGAAGTTTAAACTTGAAATTAGCATTGCCCTTGGCTACCATGTTTCCCTTCCTATTTGTTTTTTAAAGATTGTTTGATCAGTCAGTTGTTTTTTTTCTAGGCTCTTTTGGCCTCCCTCCATATTTTGGTCATATTGTATTACATCAGTTAATAGTTGTAGGAAATGTTTATAAATCATTAGAATCTATACCTCTCTCTTTTTCCATTTAGGGGCATCATAACTACTTTGAATGTGAGGTTGGGCTTTTTGTAATCACATGCAGTATTTTCTTATCTTTATCCTTCTAATATGGTATTGATTTTAAAAATCTTAGTTTTAATTAGATGATAATAGATTGGAGGCTAATTGCTATTTTAAAAAACTTATTGCTATATTTTTTTCTTGACATAACAGATATTTACCAACAAATATTGAAGTACCCCCCTCCTACAAATTATAGTTCCCTAAAAGAGTTTATTGTCTTATCAACAGACAAGTGCACGATCTAGGTATAAAGATTGATACTATGGACAAATTGGTGGAGCAAGGAATAGTACATTTATCAGATTTATGGAGAAGGGAAGAATTTTTGACTAAAGAAGAGACAGAGAGCATTATGAAGTGCAAAATGAATAGTTTTGATTACATTAAACTGAAAAGGTTTTGCACAACCAAACCCAATGCAACCAAGATTTAGAGGGATGTAGAAAACTGGGAAAGAATTTTTACAGTGAATGTTTGTGATAAAGGTCTCATTTCTAGAATATATAGAGAACTGAGTTAAATGTACAAAAATTCAAGTCATTCCCCAAATTGATAAATAGTCAAAGGATATGAACAGGCAATTTTCAGAGGAAGAAATTAAAGATATCTATAGTCTTATGAAAAAATGCTCTATTGATTAGAGAGATGCAAATCAAAACAACTGTGAGGTACCACATCACATCTATCAGATTGGCAAATATGACAGAACAGGAAGATGATAAATGTCGGAGAGGAAGTGGGAGAGTTGGAACATTAATACACTGTTGGTGGGACTGTGACCTCATCCAACCATTCTGGAGAGCAATTTGGAATTATGCCCAAAGGGCTACAAAAATATGTATACCCTTTGATCTAGCAATATCACTTCTAGGACTGTATCCCCAAAAGATCATAAAAATGGGAAAGCGGCCCACATGTACAAAAATTATTATAGCAGCACTCCCCAAACTGGAAATCAAGGGGATGCCCATCAATTGGGGAATGGCTGAATAAATTATGGTATATGAATGTAATGGAATACTATTGTGCTATAAGAAATGCTGAACAGGAAGACTTCAGAGAGGCTCAGAAAGACCCATATGATCTGATGCTGAGCGAAAGGAGCAGAGCCAGGAGAACCTTGTGCACAGCAGCAACCACAGTGAGCGAGAGCTTTTTCTGATAGACTTAGATCTTCATAGCAATGCAAGGACTTAAAAGAATTCCCAATGGTCTTTTAGGCAAAATGCCTTCAACTTCCAGAGAAAGAACTATGGAGTTCAGTTGCAGAATATAGCAGATCATTTTTTTGTGGGTAATATGTCTTGGTTTGTTGTAAGATTTCTCCCATTCATTATAATTCTTCTACACAGCATGACTATAGTGAAAATGCATTTAACAGGAATGTATGCGTAGAACCTATAGAAAACTGTATGCCCTCTCAGGGAGAGAGGGAGGAGGTAGGGAGAAAAAAAATCTAAGTTATATGGTAGTGATTATAGAATGCCGAAAATAAATAAAATCAATATTAAAAAAACAGACAAGTGACTAATTTTGGTATGGTGCTTGCATAGATTGTTGCATTTGATTAGAATTTTGTTAGTTATCTATATTGAACATATGTTTTCATAGATATTGTACCTAATGTGCTTCTGATTCTCCTTTCTTCACTCTATATCATTTATATAAGTATTCCCATATTTATCTAAATTCTATGTACATGACAGAACTAATTTGGAAATCACTCCAACATCTGTAACTTGTCATCTTCTCCATGGTAAGATAGATCTGATTTCACTTTTTTTGTAATGTTGTCTGGGCTTTGCCATGTTCATGTCTTTATAACTTACCTCTTGGAGAAACATGTATTAAGTATTTGAGGAGTCTATTGACCTTTGGTTTCCTTCACTTCTTAATAATGAACAATGTGCCGTAATATTTTTCAGTATTCCACTGTGCCAGAACTTTTCATTGAAGTCACCAAGAAGCAAGATATATATTGACTTGTTTTACAGAATTTTGCCAAATTCTTCAGACAATTTCTATAGCTCTGAAATAAATATTGATATCAGTGCTGCAACTACCTTTGTGACTGCCTTTTTGCTTATGATTGGCATAGACACTGTAAGGCCCAATGACTAGGTGATCTGGAAAATTGTGTTTCTTTTGGTTTTGATGAAAACAACTGATAATTATTGAGTTGTTTCAATTTTATCCAACATCTTGTGACACCTTTTGGAGTTTTCTTGGCAAAGATACTAGAATGGTTTGCCATTTCCTTCTCCACCTCCTTTCACAGATAAGGCATTGAGACAAGAAAGAATGTGACTTGCCCAGGGTCGCACAGGTAAGTATCTGAGGCCAGTTTTGAACTCATGAAGATGAGTCCTCCTGATTCCAAGTCCAGTGATCTATCTACTGGACCACTTAGCTGCCCTGCACTGGCTCCTTTATTTGCCTCTCTGAGGAAAGCATGTGAGCCAGCCTATCATTTAGCTCTGACTTCCTTAGAAATTTTGTATAAAATCATAGTGAGAATGTGCTACTGATATGGTGTAACTCTGTACATTTACTCCTTGGGCACCAGGCATGGGCTTCACATTAATTTTAGAAGTAATTGAAGTTTATAGAAAAGTTAAAAACTGTGTCACCTTCTGTGCCATTTTCTACCCATGCTCAGTGAAAAAGTGGGCTCATGGGACTGAGGGCCATTTTGTATTTTGCTTCATTTAATGAATTTTTATGCAAAGAATTCATCACCTAGTGGTCAACCTGCTGGTAATAAGCTTCTCTGCATTCATCTAGTCTGGTCCTGGAAAACAAACAGAGTTTGTATCTATAACTATATACCACAATAAAGAGTAAAAAAATAAAATATGACTGCCATTTAAAATATAAATGTATTGATTTTGAAAAATTTCCTTACTATAATATGGATTCTGTGTGGCTAATTCTATGCTGTAATTTGTTATCAAGATAAATGTTTCTCACTGAGAATGAAGATGAAATTATCCTTTAATAGTTCTGCTTATAAGAAAGGATTCACTCTATCATGAAAATTCTTTTTGGTTACATGGGATTTTCACTCTTTTGATATCAGATGCCTGGAAGTAGATGCTTAATTTATTATTTTAATAAAACCAAACATAAAAGTAGTCTGTAGCCTATTACTTCAACTCCATTTCCCCTAAGAGTTGTTTTTCTGTAATGCTGGAGGAAAACAACTTTTACTGTATTTTTTGTATCTGTATTTTGTACTGTATTTTACTGTATCTTTTCTTAGGTTACTTATATTCCTGTTATGTTGTGTTTGTTGAGTCCATTTCCTGGCAGGAAGTTTAAAGTATTAACTTTTTCAGAACTTTTGGTTCTTAAGTGCTTCAATGAATCTGCTCTCTCAGTAAAATCAGTACTCCCTTCAGAATATACCAATGCCTGTTCATCTTATGTTTTTCTTTGTCATGTCCTCTTATAAACTCTTCATAGAGATTATACAAGTTTTTCCCTAGTTCTATCGATAGTTTGTGAGCACCAGTATCAATTGTGTATGTTATCCCTCACTGTTGACCAATAACAGTTTGGCGTGGGGCAGGAGGCAAAGTTTTAGAGGGTTATATTCCTTGGTAATCTGCATAGCCTGACATACTTATGATTCATCCTTAAAAGATATGATCTTTTATGATCTGCATTTTATTATATGACATCACTAGGAGAACCACTGTTGATTTTAGCTAAGAGACAAGAAGTCATAACTATGGTAATAATAAAGAAGTGGTTTTGTATTAGAGAGCAGTTCAGGACCACTCAAAATGTCCCACAATCACCTGAATCCTGATAAACTCACTCTTATTTTATATAGTCTACTAATAAAAAAAATGACAGTGGCAATTTTTGGTCTGGACCCTGATTTCATTCATTTAGGAATATGTTGGAATTGTTCTATTTTCTGAACTACATGAGCAGCATTGTAAGTACCTGAAACCTGACCTTTGTTTAATTTCAGAGCTGCAAATGAAAAGAAACTCTGTCGGGTTTCATCAAGACTGTAATAGGAAAGCCCTCTCTGCTTTGCTGTACAATCACCTCATAAGTGACCCTCCATTTTATGATGCTGTGTTCATCTTCCCTCTGTCCCTGCAGCTATATCATTACTTTGGATATTTGAAATGCCAAAATTCTAGGTCGTACTAAATTTCCACAGCTTAATGTGGTAGGCTAGGGGCAAGGAGGTTGAAGGAATGAATCCAAATGGAACTCCCATGGGAAAACTGTGAGTTGTTGCTTAAGGGTGTCAAGTGAGAGTATGGTGTAATAGAAAGAACAAATGATTTGGAGGCAGAGAAATTGGGAAATCATTTCACCTCTTTTGGTCTGTTTCTTTCATATAAAATGAGGGGATTGGCGTGCTGTCTAAAATACCTTTCAGTTCTAAATTGTATGAGAGTTTTTTATACTTTGTACTGATCCTATTCAGGAACTACACCCTCCCCCCGCAAAAAAGAGAGAAAAGTAAACAGAAAAAATCCTGTAATGGTGTTAGATCTCTCTGTTCCATCCCCATTAATGATGTGCCAATCCAAGGTCTCATTGTCTTTTGCCATTCTCCTCAGTCCAAACTCTCTCCCAGGCCCTTCATTTACACTCTACTTTTTCCCTTACTCAAACAATAGGATCAGAGATTTAGTGCTCAGACCAACCATACAGGTCATCAAGTATAATCCTTCATTTTACAGATGAGGAAAATGAAACTCAGATATGTAAAGAGCTTTGCCTAGTGTCCCAAAGCTAGTAAGTATCTGAGGCAAGATTTGAACCCAGGCTTTTACTCTACCAAGTCCAGCACTCTATATATGGTGCCACTCAAATATATCCTGTGGCAATTTTCAGACAAAGTAATCAAATCATAAGATAAAATGCTCTAAATCACTATTGATTAGAGAAATGCACATTAAAACTCTGAACTACTACCACATACTTATCAGATTGGTTAATATGACAGAAAAGGAAAATGACAAATGTTGGAGGGGATGTGGGAATATTGAGACACTAATGTACTGTTGGTGGAGGTAGGAACTGAACTATGTTCAAAGGGCTGTAAAACCTTGCATACTCTTTGACTAAGCAATCCCACCAAATACATCAATATCTCAAAGAGATAAAAAACAAAAAAAAAGAAAAGGACCTACATGTACACAAATATTTATGGCAGCTCTTTTAGTGGTGGCAAAGAATTGAAAATCTAGGGGATGTTTATCAATTGGGGAATGGAAATGCTATTGTGCTATAAAAGTGATAAACAGGTTGCTCTCAGGAAAACCTGGAAAGACATGAACTGATGCAAAGTGAAATGAGCAGAACCAGGAGAAAACATTGTATACCATTACAGCAACATTGTATGATGATCTTTTGTGAATAATTTAGCTAGCTATTCTCAGTAATGAAACGATCCAAGATCATCCTGAAGGACTTATGATGAAAGGTATTGTCCACCTCCAGAGAAAGAACTGGTGGAGCCTGGATGCCGATCAGATGTAGTTTTTCTTTACTTTATTTTTCTGGTTTTCTTTGTCTGTGTTTTCTTTCACAACATGACTTCCATGGAAATGTGTTTTACACAACTGCACATGTATAACGTATATCAAATTGTTTGCCTTCTCAATGGGAGAGGAAGGAGGGAGAGAATTTGGTACTCAAAATTTGAAGAAAGAATGTTAAAATTGTTTTTACATGTAATTGGAAAAATAAAATATTAAATTAATAAAATATGTATTCTGTGAATCCTGCCAGATCACTATTCCTAACGCGCAGGTCTAACTATGTTTCCCCTCTTCTCAAAATCCTTCAACGATTGCATATTTCCTGCCTTGAAAGGTTCAAATGCTTTATGTTGGTATTCACAGGAACAAAAGATAAGAGCTAGATAGTACATCTGAAACTATTTAGTTTAACACTCACCTGATCAATACTCTCCCCACAAGTGGTTGTATAACCTTTGTTCAAAATTCCCCAAAGAGGAAGAACCCATAGCCTCCCAAGGCAACCCTTTCTCCTTTTGTATAGCTAGCCTAAATTTGCCTCTCCACAGCTTCTCTCCCTTGCTCCCACTTCTTCCCTTTCTATCAGAGCACATAGCATTTGGACAACCTTTGAAAAATAGGAAGGAAATAAAGTTTGTCTCTAAATCTCTCTTCTAGACTTAAAATGCCCAATTCCTTTAAAAATGACTTCTAATGATTTTTCCAATACTTTTACCATCCTGGCTGCCTAATATAGAACACTTTCCAAATTAATTAACATTGTTCTCCCTAAAAAGTGAATATGGTCTTCCAGAAGTGGGCTCACTAGACTAGAACATGGTGAATATTGCTCCTAGGCACTGTATCTTTTAATGCAGTCTCTAATAGCATCAGCATTTTCCCCTTGTTATATCCCACTGTTAGCTTGCATTGTTTTTTTTTTTTACTCCACTAAGACCCCTGTACCTTTTTCATAGCAGCAATTATTTGTCCTTGTCTTCCTTTCATTTAAGTTTTTGACACAATACTTTACATTTATCTCTATTAAAATGATCATATTCTGATCGGTCCCTACTTGTGAAGGAGTTTTTGATCTAGGCTCATTTCTCTAATGTGTTAGTTATCTCTTTAAGGTTTACATCATTCAAAGATTTTCAAAATATTGTCTCTCTGTGTATATCCAAGTTTCTGCTAAAATGTTGAGCATCACAGGATGTGAAACACTTCGCTAGAGATAGCCTCTCAAATTGACACCAAACACTGGCAATTGGCAACTGTTTATTCAACTGGTTTCAATTTTATTTAGTGAAATGCAGCCCACTATCATGTAACCCACGTCTCTCTATCTTATTCACAGAGGCAGCTAGGTGGAGCAGTGGATAAAGAGCTAACCGGGTTGTCAGAATGATGAGTTCAATTTACATTTAGTAAATTTGCTCAGATATTTACTAGTTATGTGACCCTAAACAAATCACTTTCTACTTCAGTTTCCTCATCTGTAAAATAGGCATGATAATAGCACCTACCTCCCATCTTTTGTGAGGATCAAATGATATAATGTTTAAAAAGGGCTTTGCAAACCTTAAAGTGCTATATAGTTATCCCTTCTACATTGCAACTTTCCCCATCATGGTTTCAATATATCATGAGTCAGCTTAACAAGTTAAATGGGAATTTTTGAGAGTTTTTCAGAAGTTGCAGATGATTGGAAAGGATGACGCAGACCTTATGACCAAATACCTAATCCAAATTTTACAATAAGGTACTGTAAACACCCCATAAAAGAAAAAGTTCAGACATTCTCAGGTACTAAGGGAAGGTCAAAAATTTTACACAGATTTTCCAGATTCCCACGACCATAGGCCCTGTGGTGTGGGACAGATAATTGTATATGAATGCCAATTACTATTACTAGTGATACTCCTTTCTGATTTAGTCTTCCACTCAAAGGTATGAACCTGACTAATTCTGCTGCTCCAAAGTAGTATTTCATGTGAAATTATTCATTTCTATCTTAGGGTGAGAGCCCAAACTCTCATTTTTGTTAGCTAACCCACAAGTACAAAATATACTTTCATCCCACAGTCATCACAGTTCTAAGTATTACTATTTCCCAGCCATCAATTTCATAATCTTCCTAACCATCATATTGAAATTAGATACTTGAAAACAGGATAATTCAGCCAGTTTTTTTCCCTGAATATGTTTTTTCCATGGACTATCTTCTCAATGTTTCTCTCTCAGTCATTCTTGTTTTTTACCCCTTCTATAAATTAATATTGTGTTGTTCAGTTGTTTCAGTTGTGTTTTACTCTTTATCATCCCATTTGGGGTATTCTTGGCAAACATAATGGAATGGTTTGCCATTGCCTTCTCTAGCTCATTTTATATAGAGTAACTAAGACAAATAGGGTTATGTGACTTGCCTAGGGTCACACAGGCTGTATTTGAAGTTGGGACAAACTCCATGATTCCAGGTCTGGTGCTCTAACCTCTGAGCCACTTAGCACTTATGTTAATAAATAATTCATATTTCTATGAACATAACTATCCCAATCAGAAAATGATACCCCGTGACCATAATGTGAGAGAATTTCTCATATGCTTTGTTGGAATCTAAGTATTACTATCTACAATATTTTCCTCATCTATCAATTTATTTAATATTCAGACACTCTAATAGATTTGTGATCTTATCAACATGAGTTTCCTTTCAGTACTGCATGTCTGAATCTGTCTATGCTTGCCCATCCTCTATGACTTGTGTTCATGTCCATAGGTTTGTGACAAAGTTCTATGTAATATGTTTAAGGCCTTCTTCACTTTTTTTTGAGTGTATACAGGTATCAATGGAGAGAATGGGCAAGCTCTCTATTGCTCAGCCCTCATTCAAAGTCATGGGATCTGCCTATGTTCTTCCCATCTTTGATAACTCACTCCACACCACTTCTCTTATTCATGCATTGCAACCTGCTCATCTCCACTGTTTTCCACTTCCCTGGTTTTCAGAGAATATAGTGTTCCATAACTCACTGCTATAGAGAAATGTCAGAAGAATACTGGAATTGAAAAAAGCATAGGTCTTTGTTTCAGAGAAAAGTTTGGGGTTGTTAAAAGAACTTAGTCCTTTCCTAAAGGTACGTTGGCAAGCTCTCTTCCTTCTGTTCAGCAATGGGCACAACTAAATGTAAATTTCATTGAAATATACAATGAAAATGTCCATTTGCAGTATCTTTCCAAGATGTATACACTGCTGAATGAGTGTTATACATTCCCTAAGCAGTCACATATCAGACATTGGACAAGAGACTTTCTTCGTATAGTTGCTTTCTTCCCCTGTATGCCAAACTCTGTAATTACAAATCTTATTTAGGAAACTGCAGTGTTCTAAACCTTGATGTAATCAGTACAAGACAGGAGCATCTGGAGGACTTTACCACCTATAAAAACATCTCCCTAACTTGGACTCTGCTGGATCTCCTCCAAGATGAGGGTAACTGTGTGACCTTTGGTGAGCATATGTCTCTCTTTTTCTAAGTTGTAAAACAGTATATAAATGTGAACTATTACCATTGTTAGGACAGTAAAAAGTATAGAACATAGGGACATTAAAATGATAAAATATTCACATGGATGGTGCGCTGAGTAGTGTTGCTTAAGCTATTAAATATATTCCCCCCTGAAAAAAAAAAAGATGGAGAAATGTAATTAAATATGAGAAACAATTTATTGATTTTTTTAAACATAGAAGTGATTAAATACTGGAAATCAATAACAAGATAGATTATATGATCCTCGACCTTGAATATATATTTCCCACATACATATATAATTGTATATGACTGTATATAGACATTTATGGAGTATAGCATGCTCGGTGGCTACACCCCAATAAAATCATCTTGGTAGATGAACTACACCAACTTGTTGGTAACCAACAGAGCTCAGACCCTTCAATGAGTTATGGGATGTCTACCCTAAGCTTATGAAGACTTCCCCCAGAAGAATGGGCAGATGAGAACAATTTGTTCCACCGGCATTTAAAATGGCTGAAGCAGACACTGTGGAGCACTTAGAACTTGGTCAGATATTGAAGATGCCAAGATAATTCATTGCATTCCAGACCATTACCAGTCATCTTAATTTTTGTCCAGGCACTGGACCTCAATGACTCTGGAAGAGAGAGTAAGGCTGATGACTTTATGTGCCTCACAAATCTAATTTACCTTCAGGTTAAGGCATCACACAGTGGTGTAATTGGCCCCCTTATTGAAATGAAGGATGTACAACATTAATATACATTTCTACATATATATCTATATCTGATTTAGTTTCCTCATCTGTAAAATAGAGATAATAGTAGAAACTTCCTACTAGAGCTGTGAGGATGAGATAATATTTATAAAGTCCTTGTCAAATCTTAAAATCTCATATATAAACACTAGTCATTATTACATATATGTATACATGATTATGACATAAATATTATGTGCATGTACATAAACATATTTATATGCCTAGATACACATATGGGCCTATTCTTGTGTGTGTGTATATGTTTATTTATACATATGCACAAATATATTTGTATATATCATATATGTATACATACATACATATATCCACACATACATACATACATACCCACACACATACATGCATACTAAGGGAAAAGGACAGAGAAAGAGAGTGATATGCCCTTCTGAGGGTCATTTTACCAATTTGGTTTTGAGATTCTCTGAAATAGCTCATACATGATAAAGCTTAACAATTTATACCTCATTTAGAAACAGCTCATAGCAGAATATGAGGTAAGCATTCAAAGATCCTTCTCTATGTGTAATTTGCATAGTAATGAATAAACATTAGTTACTATACTTTATATATCAGTAATTAAATTGCCAAGTCATTTTAACAACTGTTAAGTAATTCTAAGGAAATCAAAACACTCAACGGTAAATAATGCTAATTCATTATTGAATTCCTTTCTTTTTGTTTCTCAGTTAAAATATTATTATGGTCCAAATGAAATCATATTAAGCTATGGATGTTTCTGGCTTCTTCTGGAATATAATTTGCTTAATAGTTTAATATTTTTGGTTTGGTGCATCTTTGCTTTCATAAGTCATATTATTTCATACCTTCTCTGAGCCTCAGTTTCCTCATTTGAAAAGTGAAACAAATGAGACTAAATGACCTCTAAAGTCCTTTGTAATGCTAATTCTATAATTCTATGATTATTTTTATATAAGCTAAAACATTGATTTGTTCTGCAGAATTTATGTAAATGGCAGAATAAACCTGTGAATTCAAAGGACAATATTTCCATTCGATCCCTCACCTATCTGATCGTTGCCGTCACCCATTGAACCCAGTTATTTTACTTTGGCTTTTACATTGATCCTGTCAGCATTGGGGAATGTTTTCTTCACCCTGCTGGCACATTGATTTTCAGTCATGCAGCAAAAATCCTCAATCTCTTGTTTTTTGAGTTAAGAGAAAGTATTCATTTGGCGGCCATTCTTTCTAAATCTTCCTCGGTAGATCTGTGTTTCTTTCCAGTAGATATAACATCAATCACTGATCACCTTTCTTGCGTTGTCAAATAATTTTACTGATAGAAAATATATAGGAATAAGAAACAAATATGTTCTACTGGAAAGGGTACTGAATTTGTCATCAGCAAACCTCGGTTTACATAACAACACTGCCCCTGTGTGACTTTCCTGAGCCTTGGCTTCCTCATTTGTAAAATGAGGATATTTGTTCTATAAAAATTGGACTCAGATATATGACCTTACTTGAAGACTTAGAAGGTCACACGTGGCCTCGAGGCTGCAGGTACCCTACCCCTGGGATGGAGTATTGGGCTAGATACTTACTATGTGATTCTAGGCAAGTCACTTGATCTCTGCCTCAGTTTCCTCAACTGTAAAATGGAGATAATAATAGCACCTAACTTACAAGATTGTTGTGAAGCTCAAATGAGCTAGTGTTTGTAAAGTATGTAGTACAGTGTCTGGTGTTGAGTTTGCTCCATGTAAATGCTTACTCTCTTTCCCTTAACCTCTTCCTGTGAGCTTAAGAGGATCTCATAGAATCTTTGAGTTGAAAGAGACCTCAGATTTTATTTACTCCATCCTATACTTAAATAAGAATCCCCTTATGATGTGCTGACCAAGTGACCATTCAGCCTTTGAATAAATGAAATAATCAACTGAAAAAAATTCTGAAGAAACTCCTATTTATAAGTCACTGGGAAAACACTCAGGAATACAGATTCAAAAATGAGATAACTCCCACTCTCAGGGGGCTTACTTTCTAATAGACGGAGAAAACACATGAGAGGGTGATACGGAGGGGAGGGAATTTCGTGGAGCCATTAGACAGTAAACTGTCACTTCCTTTCCAGAAGCAATAATAGTATTTATCTGATGACTGTTTTCAGAGAAAGCTTATCATGGGATTGTAGACCAGGAATTCTAAGGGACCACAGAAGCTACACAGTCCATCTTACAGATGAGGCGATTGAGGGTCAGGGACATAAAGGGGCTCAATAAAAGCCACACAGCTAGTGAGCATCAGAGGCAGTATTGGAACCCAGATTCCCTGTTTCTGGAGTCAGATATTTCCACTGTAGTGAGCTTAAATTGTCTTAAGAGATGCATTGCTTCTAGTAAAAAGGGAATTATAGTTTTGTTGTGTCGTCTCCTACTCAGATGACATCTGGAGTATTATTCATTTCTGGGCACCTACATTTAGGAAGGAGTATTGCTTATTTGGAGTATTTATAGTGAAAGGCTAACCCACTGTTGAAGGACTACAGGCTCATGCCTGTATGAGGATTCTTTGAAGAAACCAGGGATATTTAACCTAGAGAAGACTTGGGGAAGGAGAAGTAGAGAATATAGTAATTATCTTTGAGTATTGAAATACTGTTATATACAAGAGGATTAGATAAGATTGTTGGGGCTCACATAGAAGAAATAGGAGTGATAGGTGGAAATTGCAAAGAAACAAATTTAAGTATGCTGTAAAGAAAGCTTTCCTAATAATTAATGATATTCAAAGTAGAATGAGCTGCCCTCAAGGGTAGTGGGTTTTCTCTTACTCATCATTTTCAAGACAAGATGAATGATCATCTGTTGAGTTTGCTGGGAGTTGGGGAGCTATGATAGACATTCCTTTTTAAAATTTATTTTATTTTTGTTTTATAAAATAAAACAAGCAATTCCATAACTTAGTATGATAAAAAGCTGATTGAGCGTGAAACTATAAACTATTATGTATAACTTGCTATTACTTTTAAATGTATAATAAAATGATCATGTAAATTTCTCCTCCCCCCTCTTTTTTCTTCCCTCCCCACCTCTGTCCTAGAGTTAGAGGCCATTAGACACAAATGCATACTTCTGATTTATCAGTTCTTTCTCTGGATAGAGAGAGTGTCTGTCTATATATGTCTTTATGGTTAATTTGGATATTAATAATGGTCAAAAAGACTCAGAGTTCTTAAAACAATATTGCCCTTACTGTGTACAATGTCCTCTTGGTTCTCCATATATCTGAATGTATATATATATATATATATATAGTTTTTTTTTTCTGCTTATATTGGCTTAGATGGCTACTGACTGAATAATCCACAGTTGAAATTATCTGATTTTGATTCCATGAAACAACGTTTTGCATGCATTCATCTCCAGCTCAAAAACCAGCAAGGGTTACTGTCAGAATAAATAAATGCCAAAGCCTTTAGTCTGACATTCAAGGCTATTCAAGATTTATCGCTGAATAAATTTCCTACTATTCATTATACTCTGACCAATTGGACCTGTTTTCTTCTTGCTCGCATCATGAACATTCCTATGCTCATATGCTGCCTTTTTCCTTCGGTTCCCTCCCCTACAGTTATCTCTTAGCTTCTACAAGTCTTATCTTTTCTTCAAGACCCACTAAACTAGAAGACAGAAAACTTGATTCCTGGCTCTATACCTACCTCTGTGACTTTGAGTAAATCCCTGGAATTCTTTGGACCATTTCCTTATCTATCAAAAGAAGAAGAAAATGATGGAAGGGAAATATTTTGCTTGATTATATACCAATAAATTCTGATTATAAAATGATCTCTTAAACTAAAAGAAGCATCTTCAAGAAACCATCTATGGCTAACCTGATTTCTAATCTTATCTCCCTCCTTTGAATTCTTATAGCACTTACAATCTGTCCCATCCATTTAGTGTTTAGCCCATACTACCATGGGTTGCTGTTTACCATTTAAAAATGTATACACACAAACATACATATATATATATACATACATACATACATCTCTCTATACATATTTATATATACATATATACCCATCCATCTCTATCTCTATCTCTATCTCTATCTCTATCCATCCATCCATCCATCCATCCATCCATCCATCCATCCATCCATCCATCCATCCATCCATCTATCTATCTATCTATCTATCTATCTATCTATCTATCTATCTATCTATCTATCTATCTATCTATCTATCTATCTATCTATAGATGGATGCATTCTTTATCTGTAGGCTATTAACCACTTGGTAGCTGCCATGAATTCTTAGTCTTCATGCCTCCAGGGCTCATCACAGTGTTCTCCTGAACTTGCTCATTTTTGCCAAAGGCAGATGGCACCACCATCCTTCCAGTTACCCACAATCACAACCTTGGGATTATTTTTGACTTCTCATTCTTTCTTACCCCACATATCCATTGACTTGACAAATCTTGTTGTTTCTGCCACTACAGTATCTCTCACTTTCTCCCCTTACAGCAAATATCTCCTTGCTCCAATTTATCTTCCAAACAGCCACTAACGTCATTTTTATTAAGGTACAAGTCTGACCATATAACTTCCCTACTCAATAAACTCCAATAGCTATTGCTTTTAAGATCATATATAAACTCTCTCTTTGCTTTTTAGAGTTCTTCATAACATGCCCCCAACCTGACTTTCCAACCTTGTTACAAAAGTTATCACTCCCCTTTCTATACTCTTCAGCCTAATCATACTGTTCCTCACAGATGGCACTCCTCCTATCTCTCACCACTGGCTATCCCCATGCCTGGGACTCACTTGTATTTCTTAGAATCCATTGTTTCCTTCAAAACCCAGCTGAAGTCCTTCCTTCTGTATTAAACCCTCTACTTCATACATATAGCCTTCCCCAAGCTGCTAGTGCCCTTCCCTCCAAAATCTCCTTGTGCATATTCTGTACATATATTGTATATAATTATGTTGTCTTCTCCAATAAAATGTCAATGGCCTAAAGGCAGGTCATGTTTTATATTTGTTTTTGACAGCTAGTACCAAGCATAGTCCCTTGCTCATAGTTGGCATATGGTAAGTGCTTTTTCTTTTATGGATTACCCAAAATATACGTATGATTTAAATAATTTGAATAAATATTTGCTAAGTGCCTACTCTGTACCAGTGGAAAGAGTGTCAGGCTTGGAGTCAGGAAGACTCAACTTCATCAGTTCAAATCTGGCCTGATACTTCCTGGCTTTGTGACTTTGGACAAATTACTTAGCCCTGTTTGCCTCAGTTTCCTCATCTATAAAATGAACTGGAAAAGGAAATGGTGAACCACTCCAGTATCTTTGCTAAGAAAATCCCAAAAGGGAAGGATCATGAAGAGTCAGACATGACCGAAAATGACTGAAGAAAATAATGACAACTCTGTCTATGTATCAGGTTTTAGGGATGCACAGATGAAAAATGTTACAGCCTTTTCTCTCTCAATGAGCTGAAAGTCTAAGGAGGAGAAATAATTTGTACACAAGTAAGCATGACATAAAGTAGAATACAATAGGATAAAGTTCCCATGAAGTGCTCTAGGGAAGGTTGAAGGGAGATAGGTCACATTCAACTGGAGAACATATTGTGGAAGATCAGAAAAGTCTTCATGAAACAGATGACCCTAGAACTGGATCTGGAAGGAAAAGCAGAATTTTAGTAGATAGAAGTGTGGATGGCATGAAATCTATGCATGTGAATACACTATGCAAATATGTAATGATTGATAATATCAAGATAAAATCTACTCTAAACTATTAATACTTTGTCATACCTTTATATGTTACTTCTTCAGGGTCTTTTAAATTTTAATGGGAGATTCCAGGAGATTGAAATGCTTTACTGAAAACAAATGATCCTTCAACACTTGGAATTTTAGTCCCTATGGAAGGCTAGTGCTGGTTATGTTTAGAAGGAAACAAGCCTCAGGTCATACTGTATATGGAACTGTCTTTTGCTTGTGTGTAGGCTTAGCCCTGTGGGCTTAACTTTCAACTCCTTTTGGGACTAATGGGACTGCTCTAGGATTCTATGGCTGTCAATTAAGTCCACAAGGATTCATTGAGTACCTGCACTGTAAATATGGTGCTCACTGTTGTACAGAATAGAGGAATAAGTTCCCAAGGGTCTTACATTCACCTGGGAAAGACAATACTAACCTGTGAAACAATTTTGTATCAGTTGTGTGGTCCTGATTGTGAATATAGAGAATATGATGGTCAGTGTGGCCTCCCATGATCAGAGAAGACTTCAATTGTGGGGTCTGAGCTGAGCCTTGAAGGACAGTTAGGCTTATGTTAGGTCTGGGGACATTCTCTGTGGAAATGATTATAGAATTAAAGCCACTGAAATAGGAATAAGCTCTGAATGCGTGCAGGACAGTGTGGAGAGTTGTCTGAATGAAGTGGATACTGGGTGTATTGGGAGGAGGCCTATTTGTTGTGGTCACACAAAGGGTACCTTTGTAAATATGGAAGGATACTACTCAATAGTGTTCCTCTAGATCAGGGATTCTTTATCTAGATTCATTAACTTTTAAAAAATGCATATTTTGATAACTATCTCAACATAAATTCCCTTTGAAATGCTATGTATTTAAAAACATGATTCTGAGAAGGTATCCATAGCTTTTACCAGATTTCCAGAAGGAGCCATAACACAACAAAGGCTGAAAATCCCTGATCTAGATGCAACATGATGTGGTGTGATGACTTCCAGAGTTTGAGTCTGTTGGAGGACTGTATAGTCCTGTGAAGACTGGGTTTGAAGTCTGAGCTCAAAACCTGTTCCTTCCAGTTGATGCTTGTTTCACCTTTGGCAAATCACTGAACTTTTGTGCCTCAGTTTGTTCATTCATAAAATGAGAGAACTGGATGACCTCTAAGGTCCCTTTCAACTCTGTATCTGTGATATGCTGAGGATTGGACCTGAAGTCAGGAGGCCTCAATTTCATTCTCAGCTCTTATATTTACTAGCTATGTAACCTAACCATGAGTAAATCATTTAACCTATCACAGCCCTACTAACTTCTTCTGTAAAATGGGGAAAATAATCCTGGCATCACCTATGTCATGTCATGATTTCAGGGAAATCATTTTGGAAAGCTTTAAAATACTATATAAAGATGAGGCATTATTATCATTAATATTATTACTTATTAGTTAGCCTTAGGTAACTGACTTCAATTTTCTGAACCTTGGTTTCCTCACTGGAGTGTTGTGAGTTTCAAATGAGATAATTTGCATTAAGGCATTTTATAACCCAAAATGACATATAAAGATGAGTCTTTACTTTCATTAACCTCCTCATAAATGTTTACCTAGGATCAGCATTAGGGGAACACCAAGAACTGCTTTGTGGGTTATAAGCTGATACATCTTCAGTTCATCTATATTTTATGTCTCAAACTGCAATATATCTGCATTAGAACACTGTAGTCCAGCATCAAGTCTACTGAGTCATGTCTGCTTGAGCCATCAGAGTATTGCAAAGTTAGCGAATCCTTTCCCCTGATTCTTGCATAAATATAAGCACTATGCAGTAGAATAAGGCCAGGGCTGAGAATCAAACACCTGTACGTGTACATTTTTCCCATCCATGCCTTCTAATGGATAGTTGTGGATCATTGGTGATGCTATCCTCTTCACTGGTCCACAGGAAGTGGTGATTGGGGTGACAACGCATTTTGCCTTGTTTATGAAGCATGGTGATGAGTTCAGGCTTTTGGACATTGAAGCTCCTGTTCTTCATAGGGCACTGGTGCTTGGAGTCGACACTTAATCACCATGGCATTAATGTAGCTGCTGGCGCCTTAAGCCTTTCACTTGCCACTCTGGCTATGCCTCGTTGACAAAGCAATACCTATCCAGTCCCTTGTTATGAGAGAATGCTGAACAAACAGTCTGAGTGCCTGTCAAACCACAGAATTGTAGTCAAGAGGAGGAGAAACACCAAATAACTTTCTAGGGCCTGGTAGTGGTGTGAAAGAGCCTGATATTGAGCTTAAAGTGGAATGGAGCTTAAAGTTTACAGCCAGGTCAATTTGTATTTTAAAAAGTCAGACACACCCAGCAATACCATTTCTAAGACTGTATCCCCAAGAGATCGTAAAAATGGGAAAGGGTCCCACATGTACAAAAATATTTATAGCAGTTTCTTGTGGTGGCCAAAAACTGGAAATCAAGGGGATGCCCATCAATTGGGGAATGGCTGAATAAATTATGGTATATGAATGTAATGGAATACTATTGCGCTATAAGAAATGATGAACAGGAAGACTTCAGAGAGGCCTGGAAAGACTTATATGAACTGATGCTGAGTGAAAGGAATAGAACCAGAAGAACTTTGCACACAGCAACAACCACAGTGTGCAAGAAATTTTTCTGGTAGACTTAGTACTTCATTGCAATGCAAGGACTTAAATAATTCTCAATGGTCTCAAGGCAAAATGCCTTCCACATCCAGGGAGAGAACTTTGGAATTCAATCACAGAATGAAGCAGATCATTTTCTTTTGTATTATGTTTTGGTTTGTTTTATGATTTCTTCAATTCATATTAATTCTTCTATGCAACATGACTAAGGTGAAAATGTTTTTAATAGGAATGTATGTGTAGAACCTATATAAAACTGTATGCCATCTCAGGGAGGGAGTGGGGAGGTAGGGAGATGGGGAGAAGGAGGAGAAAAATCTAAGATATATGGAAGTGATTGTAGAACACAGAAAATAAATAAAATAAAATAAAATAAATTTAAAAAGTCAGACACACTAGTCCTCCTGCCATTAAAAAAAATCCTCCTCTCTCCTTATGGAAAGGGGTATATTGGTAGGGCCTATAAGAGTAGGAACCCTTAGTCTGGGAGCAAGAGTGTCAACATTGACAGAGTCTACATGTTTTCTGCATATTTATCAGTTAATGGATCTTTTTAGTATAGAGGAGAGGGACTGGAATTGAGATTTCATTGCTATAAAAAAAAAAATGACAAGAACTGAAATTTACACCAAAGTTTCCCAACTTCAAAGCTAGAATTTTCCAGGATCATAGATTTAGAACTAGAAAGGACATTAGAGTCCACCTAGTCTAGCTCCCTCATTTTATAGATGAGGAAACTGAGGATTATAGAGGGTGTTACTTGTCCAAGGTGACACAAGAATTGAATGGCAGAAATAGGGAACTCTTGGAGGAGAAAACTATCTCTTCCAATGTAACTCAGCATTTTCACTACAATTTATAGTCTTACTGAGTTTCTTAAAGCATTGAGACAGTAAGTGATTGTTTAGGGTCACAAAACCAGTATGGGCCAGAGATGGAACTTGAACTCAAGTCTTCCTGACTCCAAAGCTGTCTATCAATTATACCATGACTGCCTCTATCATACTATACTCATTTTTGTTTGGATTGCTTCTTCAGTAATCCCCTTGTTTTCCCAATTCTCAGATTACAAATTTGTTCTTTAAAGCCTTCTCTGGAGCTATTTGAGTACAATTCACTTGATGAATGGTGGTATCTACTTATGACTTTAGGATCAGTAGTTTATTTTCCCTTGTGTCTTCATACATTTATTCATCCATCCATCTATTCATTTTGTTCATTACTTTATTTATAACATGATGATGATGCTGATGCTTTGTGTTAGGCAATGTACTCAGTGTTGGACGAGATACAAAGAAAAATAAGGATTAGCTCTGCCCTCAAGAAGCTTACATCCAGAAGAAAAGTTGGGGAGCAAAGACTTTACCAACATAAAGTAATTGAAGAGAAATACAAACTAACATAGACATAGTGTGAACTGCTGTGGTTAGGGAAGATATCCAGGAGACAGAGCTGAAGCTAGACCCTGAAAGTTGGACAGAATTCAGATAGGAGATTTGGGGCAGGAAAGTGCAGGTATGCAGAACGCCAAGAGAAAAGGCACTAACACAGAATGAGCATATTATGAATGATGGACAATACAGGAAATGGCCTCATTGAAGCATGGATTTGTGCTGATAAGTAGTGGAAAGTAAGGTTGAATATGGGTAGGGAAAGAAAATGAAAGAAGGGAAGGGGGAAAAGAAAGGAAGTGAAAGGAAATACACTTGATATTATAGGAAATAATTGTATATATTCCAACCACAGGTGAGGTCTTAATCAGAGAGTGGAAATAGATGAGTTTTCTCTCTGCACCTTATCATGGTATTTCCTTCATCTCAAAGCATTTTGTTCTCATGTAATTTTAGTATTCTGGTTTGTGTTACCTTTTTATTTGCATACGTCATCCACTGCTACCAAATTGTAAACTCTTTAAGGGTTAGAATTATACTTTCTTTACCTTAATATCACTTCCCATTATACACCCTCATGCAACCCATGAAGGAAAGGCCTTGTGGGATAATGGACTTAGTGTCAAAGAAAAGTAAATTCAAATACTGGTTCTTATACTTATTAGCTATGTGACCATGAAGTTACTCACTCTACCACTATGCTTTATTTATTTTCTAAGATTAAAAGTTATGAACAGTCTCTGTTCTCTTTCAATAGAAGGATGCTATTAGCATCACATCATAATTTAGACCTAGAAGGGACCTTATAGTCTTCAGTTTTGTATTGCTGCTAGGTGGTATGGTGGATAAAGGGCTGGAATCAGGAAGATCTGAATTCAAGTTCAATCTCAGATACTAATTTATGTGTTATGTGACCCTGGGTAAGTCAATTAACCTGGATCTGCTTCAGTTTCCTCATCTATAAAATGAGGGTGATAATAATAATTCCTACCTCCCAGGGTTGTTGTGAGGATAAAATTAGAAAATATTTATAAATTACTTTATAAGATTGAAAGTTCTATGGAAATGCCAACGATTCTTCTTCTCCTTCTTCTTTTCCTCTTCCTTCTCTTCCTCTCTCTCCTCCTTCGGCTCTTCCTTTTTCTTGCTCTTCTCTTCTTTCTCATCATTCTCCTCATTTTTCTCTTTTTCTTTATTCTCTTTTCTTTTCTTGTTCTTTTAAACAATTTCGTTTTGCACAAGGGGAAGCTGAGATCCAAAGAGTTTAAGTGATTTGTTCATATTCCTCCAGGCAGCAAATGGCAGAGCCATGAACTGAACCTGTTCTTCTGACTCCACATCTTCTTAATGTCTACTTTAATACATAGCCTAGAGTTCCCCCATTGAACAAATATTACCAGTCCTTGACAATTCAAATGCATAAGCCTTCATTAAGTGCCTTTGATGTTTCAGGCGTTGTATTCTGGAGAAAACAGGCATTGTCCTCAAGGAACTTTACAATCCATAATATTTATATAAGAAACTTTGAATATATCCATCACAGTACCTAGCATATAATACGTATTTATGTGTTTCTTATTTTTAATTTTTTGGTAAATAACATTTTATTTTTCCCAATTACACATAATTTTCTCTATTTTTATAAGATTTAGAGTTCCAAATTATTCTCCCTTTCTCCCTTCCCTCCCCCTCCCCAAGACAGCAGACAATTTGATATAGGTTATACATGTGCAATCATGGAAGCATATTTCCTCATTAGTCACGTTGTGAAAGAAGAAACAGAATAAAAAGAAAGAGCCACAAAAACCCCAAAACAAAAAATGAAAATAACATTCTTTGATCTGCATCTAGACTCCATGGTTCTTCCTTTGGATATTGGTGGCATTTTCCATCATGACTCTTTTGGAGCTGTCTTGAATCATTGTATTGCTGAGCGGAGCTAAGTCAATCATAGTTGATCATCACACAGTGTTACTATTACTGTGTAGAATATTCTCCTGTTCCTGCTCACTTCACTCAACATCAATTCATGTAAGTCTTTCTAGGTTTTTTCTGTAATTTACATGCTCATCATTTCTTACAGCACAATAGTATTCATTTACATTCATACATCATCGCTTGTTCAGCCATTCCCCAATTAATGGGCATCCCCTCAATTTCTAATTCTTTGCCAGCACAAACAGAGCTGCTATAAATATTTTAGTACTTGTATGTCCTTTCCCTGTTTTTATGATCTCTTTGGGATGCAAACCTAGTAGTGGTATTGCTGGATCAAAAAATATGCACAGTTTGATTGCCCTTTGGGCGTAGTTCCAAATTGCTTTTCAAAATGGCTGGATCAATTTACAACTCTACCAATAAGACATTAGTGTTCTAATTTTCCCACATCTCCTCCAACATTTATCATTTTCCTTTTCTATCATATTAGCCAATCTGAAACATGTGAAGTGGCAACTTAGAGTTGTTTTAATTTGCATTTCTCTAGTAAAAAAATATTTAGAGCATTTTTTCATATGACTATAGATAGCTTTAATTTCTTCTTTTGAAAATGCCAGTTCGTATTCTTCGACTGTTTTTCAATTGGAGAATGACTTATTATTCTTATGAATTTGACTCAGTTCTCTATATATTTTAGAAATGAGGCTTTTTCAGAAACATGTGCTGTAAAAATTGTTTCCCAACTTTCTACTTTTCTCCTAATCTTGGGTGCATTGGTTTTGTTTGTGCAAAAACTTGTTAATGTAATGTAAAATTGTCCATTTTGCACTCGTAATGTTCTCTTTTTCTTGTTTGGTCATAAATTCTTCCCTTTTCCATAGATCTTAAAGGCAAATTATTCCTTTCTCTCCCCATTTGCTTATGCTATCACCTTTTATATCTAAATCATGTACCCAGTTTGACCTTATCTTGGTATACAGTATGCGATGTTGGTCTATGTCTAGTTTCTCCCATACTGTTTTCCAGTTTTTCCGACAGTTTTTGTCAAATAGTGAGTTCTTATCCCTGAAGCTGGAGTCTTCAGGTTTATCAAACAGTAGATTACTATAGTCCTTTAATACTGAGGTTTGTGTACCTAATTTATTCCATTGATCTACCACTCCAATGTCAAATACTTTTGATCATTGCTGCTTTATACTATTGTCTTATATCTGGTATGGCTAGGCTACCTTCCTTTGTATTTTTGTCATTAATTCCTGATATTTTTACCTTTTGTTCTTATGAATTTTGTTCCTATTTTTTTCTAGCTCTAACAAACAATTTTTTTGGCAGTTTAATTGGTATGGTACTGAATAAGTAAATTAATTTAGGTAGAACTGTCATTTTTACTATATTAACTCAGCCTACCCATGAGCAGTTAATATTTTCCTGAATTGTTTAGATTTGACTTTATTTGTGTGAAAAGTGTTTTGTGATTGTGTTCATATAGTTCCTGGGTTTGTTTTGGCGGGTAGACACCCAAATATTTTATATTGTCTGCATTTATTTTAAATGGAATTTCTCTTTCTGTCTCTTAATCCTGAACTTTCTTGGTAATGTATAGAAATGCTGATGATTTATGTTAGCTTATCTTATACCCTGCAACTTTGCTAAAATTGTTAATTATTTCAAGAAGGTTTTTTAGTTAATTCTGTAGGATTCTTAAGTGTACCATCATATCTTCTGGAAAGAGTAATAGTTTTGTTTCCTCATTACCTATTTTAATTCATTCATTTTATTTTCTTCTCTGACTGTTAAAGCTAAAATTTCTAGTACCATATTGAATAATAATGATAGCAATGAGTGTTCTTTTTTTCTAAGATTTAAATTTATTTATTTTTAGTTTTCAACATTCATTTCTACAAGATTTTGAGTTCCAAATTTTCTTCCCTTCTTTCTTCTCTCTCACCCCCAGATGGAATGCATTCTGGATTACTCCTTCCCCCAGAAATTATTTTCTTCAGTTAGCTTTGGTTCTTCCTTTTCCCTTTGGTCAATCTACTTTTAAAGGAGTTGTTTTCTTCAGTTAATTTTTGTGCATGCTTTTCCAAGCTGTTGACTCTTCCCCCCTGCCCCAACAATTCTCTTATATAATTCTAACTTCTTTTCCAAATTTTTCTTCTATGTCTTTTACTTGCTTTGTAACATCCTTTTTGAGCTCTTCCAAGATGATTTTTTGGATTTAAGATCAATTCATATTCCCCTTTGTGGCTTTGCATGTAGTAGAAGAGGACATTGTCATCCTCTACTTAGTTTGTGTTTTGATCTCCCTCTTTTTTGCTCATTTTTAAAAGTTGAGCTCGGCTTTTGGGCGCACTGTCCCAAGTTTCTTACCCTGGTGCCAGGGGTTTTGTCACTGACTTTTGGAACCAAGGACTCTATAGTTGGTGGCTTGCCCATTGTGCTAGGCTGGCCTGACCTAGTCATGCCTGTTGTGACCTGGGTTCCTGGGCAGTTTGCTCATTACCCTGGAGTTGGGATCCTTATGGTTGACCTGCCCTGACAATGGACTCCTGAGCCTAGACCATGGGCCCTTGGTTGCTGATCTGTGCTGTAGCTAATAGCCTCCGGCTGACTTGCCTGGTCACCATCTATGCTGGGCTGTACTCTCTTTTCACCTAAGTGAGGCAGACCTTTTCTGAAGTCTATCTATGTTATCTTGGGCTGGAAAATTGTTTCACTTTGTCTTTGAGGCAGACCTTTTCTGAAGTCTATCTATGTTATCTTGGGCTGGAAAATTGTTTCACTTTGTCTTTTTGTAGATTTTGCTGCTCCAGAATTCTTTTAGAGACTTGATTTAATGTTGCTTTTGAGGGAGAGTAGGGCAAGTGCAGTCAACTTCCTGACTTCTCTCTTCCATCTTGGCTCTGCCCCTCAATGTTTCTTAAATGAAAAAGCTAATATTCTTCAACCACAGATGTATTAGAGTTGTTGAATTTATTGATTCCACTGATGATGACAACCACATTCATTCTGATGTGATTTGGCTATGCTCTAATCATAAATAACTTTTGAACAGTTGATGGATTCTGGTGCTTTCAAAAAGTCTGATTTATACCTTTGAGAAAAGTCTGGACATTACAATCCAAGATAAAATAAAAATTTTTACTGAAAGCACATGTCTCCATTCATGTACTTCCCACTTCTACAAAGGAATGCAGAGATGTCTTCTTATATAATGTCTTTGAGACATGTTTGTTTGTAATTTTGAAATATTTGATTATTTCATGGTTCTTTCAATTTACATGGGTGTAATCGTTGTTTATATTGTTTTCTTGGTTTTCCTTAATTTAGTCTGTATCAGATAGTATAGCTCTTTCCATGCTTCTCTTTGTTCCTGATCTTTGCAATTTCTTACTCCAGAGTAATATTTCTTTACATTCATATGGTATAATTCCCAAATTAATGAGCATTTACTTTCTTTCTCATTCCTTGTTACTACAAAAAAAGTGCTACTATAAATATTTGGGGGATATAATGGAAATTTTCTTATTAATGGTTTCCTTCAAGTACATGCCTAGTAGTGGAGTCTCTGGGTCAAACAATATGAATATTTACATTACTTGCGTAATTCCAAATTACTTTCCCTAATGTTTATATGGATTCACAGCTCCACCAACAACACACTATTGTAAACATCATCCTACAATCCTTCCAACACTATTACCACATTTTGTTATTTTTGCCAATTTGCTGAATGTGAAGTGAGGGTTCAGGGTTGTTGATGTGCATTTCACTTCTACTAGTGATTTGTGCCATTTTTCATATAGTTGTTGATAGTTTACAATTCTTTTGAGAACTTTTGTTCATACTGCTTGACAGCTTATCTACCAGAGACCAGCTTTGGTGATAGCCAGTAGAGAGATGGACCAGTCATGATAAGTGAGATAGATATAGTAAATTGTCTATATCTTGGATATCAGATCTTTATCTGAGAAATTTGATACCATAATACATCTTCCATTTGACCACTTTCCTTCTTATCCAGAAGCATTAATTTTGTTTGTGCAAAATCTTTCCAATTTCATGAAATGAAACCTCTATTTTATAGTTTGTATATTTGATTCTATCCTTTGGGAAAGAATATCTTCTGCATTTTACTATAAGACATGTTATCTTTAAGGTGTTTAAAGGCATTACATTTAATATTCAAGTTCAATAACAATTTGAATTTATTCTACAATCTGGGGAAAGATCTTGGTTTGGACTGAACTCATGCCACTGTACTTTGCTATTTTTCCATCAGTTCCTATGAAATAGAGTGTTCTTTCCTAATAAGCTGTGTTTTGGCATTTATTAAACACTGGTTATCTGAGTTACATGGTTTTTGATTCCCCCTTGTCTGGTTTGTGTGACTTAACTACTTTTCTAGTTTTCAAACGACATCGAATGCTTTTTGGTAATTACTGTTTTATCACAAATTCGGGCTTCAGAAGTGTGATTACCCTCTCCTTCCTACATTCTTTTTCATTATTTCCTTGAAATTCTTGATCTTTTGTTTCTCCAAATGAATTGAAAAGTATCAGTAAGGTATTCTTGTGATATTTTGATGAGTTTAGGGTTAAATGTGTATGTCAACTTTGGTTGCATTTTCGATTTTTTTTTCTAATAGTATGTGTTTGAAAATGTTGACGATGGAGGCATCAACAAAATGTTATGTTACTTTGTAGATAGTCCATATTTTGAATTTAAAGTATGTTATTTTACTTACTATTTTTAGTTTTTCAAAGTATCATTTTCTTTTTTTCCCCTTACATTAGCCCTTTCTGAATATAGGTTCTTGATTCTACTTCCTAGAACCAAACCTTCTCATGTGACAAAGAAAGACAATTAAGTCTAAACAACCAACAAGAGTGACTACTTCTGCCATATTCCTGATCCCAGTCTCCTACGTTTCCTCTAAGAGCAAAGACTTAGATTTCAGTGCCTATTCCTCAGAACCATGTTGATTAGTAAAATTACTCTGAGCTCTGCCTTTTGTTAGTGTTCTTTTCATTTGCATTATTTTAACCATCTTGCCTGTGGCTTTTTTTATCTCTCCAGGTTTAGCTCATTTCACTCTGTCAGTTCATGTACATACTTTCTGTATTCATCTGAAGTCTATATCTTTATTATTTCTGCTTTTACAATCACTTTCCATTCCATGCATATACCATAGTTTGTTCGATGATTTGATTAGCAATCTGTGAGCACTTTTATTTCCAATTCTTTTCTGTCTCATATGGTTATATTACAATTATATTGGTATATAGTAGACTTTTATTTCTCCTTTTAACAACCTTGAGGTTTATACCCAGTAGTGGCATTTCTGGATCAAATGGTATGACTTTTTCACAATAATTAAATGTTTCTTAGAATGATAAGACTAATTCACAGCTTTGCCAATAAGGTATTACTTTATCTCTTTTCTGACAACCTACCTACAGTTGAATGTTTCTGTTTCTCATCATCTTTGGTGATTTGCTGTTTATAAGGTAAAAATTGAGATTTGCTTTAATGTTGGTTTTTCTTTTTAATGATTTGGATGTTCTTTTCATGTGGATGTTGATAGGTTGCAAAGGTGAAAGGATAATAAAAACGGATTTATTGCGAGTAGGAGAAAACAATAAGAAGATTGGGGATAATTATATCAGATAGAAGAGGCTTGCAATGAAGAGGTTATAAGATGGAGGGGAAAATACAGAGGGGAAATACCAAGGCTTGAACTCATTTTCCTCTTCACTGGTTCAAGGAAGGAAGACTATATATGTATATATGTATACACACATATACATATATGTGTGTGTATAGGTATGCATATACATACCTATACACACACATACAGAAATTCATTTTACGTAATAGGCAAGTAGGAGGGGAAGGGGTTAAGAGAAAGGAATAAAAGAGAATGCAAGAGTGTGGCTCAGCAGATAGAGCACTGGACTAGATGAGTTCACATCTAGCCTCATACACTTATTAACTGTGTGACCCTGGGCAAGTCACTTAAACTCTGTTTTCCTTAACCCACTAAAAAAGGAAAGGGCAAACCACACCAGTATCTTTGCAAAAACAAAAACTCATGGACAGTACTGGTATACTATAGCCAAGGTGGTCACATGAGTAAATGGTTGAACAGATTAAGAGAAGCAGTAGTCAGAAGGAGAACAGACTTTTAAGAAGAGGACAGTAAAAAAAAAAGAGAGAAGAATAAATAGAAAAGTATGGGATAGAGGGAAATATACAGTTAGAAATCATAACTGTGAGTATGAATGGAATAAACTCACCAATAAAATGGAAAGGACACCGAATAGATTTGAAACCAGAATCCAATCATATGTTCTTTAGAAGAGACACATCTTAGAAGAAAGATGAATGGGTCATGTAGATCATCTCATACAACCTCTTCCTTTTATAGAGTAAAAGAAAGAAGGCAATGGACTTGCTCCAGGTCACACTGGTTATAATGAGAGAGCAAGGATTCAAACCTAGGTCATTTGACTCCAAATTCAGGGCTCTTTACAGACAGTGAATTCAAGTATCTTTCAATCCTTACAACAGTAGGCTAATTCTTCTATTGCGGTTGATTGTGAGCAGAGGAAAGAGGGGTAAAATGGAATGATCATCAACTTTCTCAGCAGAATTCATTAAACTAAAGGCCATTACTTTTAATCAATCAACTGGCATTAAACAAACATCTATTTTCTCTCCTTGCCACTTCTCTCCCTTATTAAACACAATTTTAAAAAATTATAACCGTCATACCAATTATAGTCAAGGAAAACACATTCTCTTTTTAATATATCCAAAAATATATGTCTAACTTGGCATTTTGAGTCCATTACCTTTTGGGATGTCAGATCTGTGGGAGTTAAAATCTGCCTCAGATAGTAGTTACATGGCCCTGGGCAAGTCACTTAAACTCAACATGCCTCAGTTTCCCCATCTTGCTGAATTTTTGTGAAGATTAAATGACTCTGTCTTTCACTGTCTCTACATACATACACACATACATATATTTGCAAAACTTAAAGCTCTATATAAGTTCTAGTTATTACTGTTATCATTATTATTTTCTTATACATCTACCTCATAGGCTTCTTGTGAGAATCAAATGTGACATATGCAAAGTTTTTTGAAAAACTGGAAATAATAATAACACTTACCTCTCAGGGTAACAATCAACTAGAGTAATTTGCAAACCTTAAAGTGCTATATAAATGGTAGTTATTATTATTTTTATGTATAGTGTTGTTTTTATTATATAAACTGTTCTTCTGGATCAGCTCTCTTTACTCTCCCTCGGTTCATACTGGTTTTAAGTTTCTCTGAGAATGTCCCTTTCATCATTTGTTATGGTAAATGATATATTCCATTACATTAAACTATCATAATTCAGCAGACATTTATTAAATTTTTTTTGTGCCCCACAGTGTGCTATTCCTGAGATTTTGAACAATGACTTCATTTTTTTTCCTTAAGAAAAAAGGAACAAGACAATGAAAACAGACTTCAAAAAGCCAGGCTGTGCCTTGTTTGTTGAAGGTTGCCCAAAAGATGCTGTTTGGTTTGGAAAGAATGATATATCAAAGTACCATCAGCCTCCTGGAAAAAAAATAAATGAGGAGCCTCTTATTAGAGTGGCTCTTCTGTCTTTCATTTACTATGAACAAAAGCACATGGTGAGAGGAGAGATCTCTAAGGTAACCAGAGCAGCAGGCACATTGAGACAATTGATAGATATCTCATTTAGTTGGAGCTATATTTCTACCAACTAATAACCAGAGTGTGTTTCAGTTAGAAAAGCAATGCCTTCCTGACATTTGCTAGGGGTTTTATCCCCTAGAAGCGTGTACTTAGGAAATGTGAGCAGTGTCTTGAGAAAACACAAATTTCATTTTGTGGAAGTTGCTGGGGAAAGTGTGTTTAGTGACCTTAGCATAGGGATTGGTTCTTAAAAATTAGGGCATTTTTTAGAATGAATGAAAAATGTGATTTTCAGTTTTTTAGAACCATTTGAATTTGGGGTTGAGATGGTCAGTTAGCATCTTTCATAGAATCCTACTATCAATAGACTTTCAAGGTTCTAAGGGATCTCTGACTTTTTAGCCAGAGTGTTGTAGATATATTTGAATGTCAAAATATGTGCTTTAAACAGTAAACATTGTTTTTCAAATAAATGCCTATTATGAACCAGGCACTTACTCAGTGCTGGGATACAGAAGACAAAAACCAAACCATCCCTGCACTCAAGGAACTTATGTTCCATTGGATGAACCCACATATTCGTAAATAAATTAATACAAAATTTCAAACTGATAGGGGAGGATGTTAGGTAGGATCACAAAGGGTTTCATGTAGAAAGTAGATTGTGAGTAGAATTTTTGTAATTTGTTTTCAATTAACAAAATAATTATTTTCTTTCCCTTCCTGCTCCCGACTGAGAAAAACAAACAAATAAATGACAAAAACAAACCTACCAACACCTGCTCAAAATAATGTGGAGTTTGGTTTTTTTTGACCTCTGGTTATAAAGAAGCACTAAATTTCAAAGTTTAAAGTTTAATGCAAACAAAAATTGTATTTTTCCTCAGCTGACAAAGCCCCTGAAATCTAGTCTATAAACCCAGATTAGGAATTCCTGCTCTAAATTCTCAACATCATTGTAAAATGTGGTGCCCAGAAATGAACAAAATATACCCAGTATAGCCAGATGTGGACAAAGTACAACAGACTATGAGGTCTTTAGTCTTGGACATTGTATATTAATGTAGTCTAAAATCCCATTAGCCAGTCCCAGATAATCTGTGTAAAAAACACTGTTTGACTCTTGTTCCCCAGTATTATAATTATAAAGTGAGGTTTTTGATTCCAAGTATAGAATAATTATTTACTCATGTAAGTTTCATCTTAGAGGATTCATCTGAGTATGCTAAATTATAAAGTTTAAAAAAAATTTAAGATCCTGATTTTGTCAGTGCACTTAATTATCCTTCCCCTCTTTGATTCATACACACCACTTAGTCCTTTATCCAAATCATTAATGAGAAAGTTAAATGCCACATGGTGATGGCCATGTCCTAAGGAATTACCCTAGATACCTCGTCCCCATTGGCCATTGAATGATTCTTCTTTTTATCCAAATGTTCAACTAGTTCCTAACTTACCAAATTGCATTATTTTAATGATTCTAGCCCATATCAACCCTATTATTGATAAATCCTTGTGGACTTTTGATGATCTTTTTTTCCCAGATCAGTGTTTTTGTGAGTGTGTGTGTATGTGTGTGTGTGTGTGTGTGTGTGTGTGTGTGGTGGATCTTTTGGAAGTTTCACATTATGAACTTCCTTCTCAGGATGATGCTTTTTAAAAGAAAAGTTGTTTATAGAATTATTACAAAGGTAACCAAATTTATTGGAATTGAGTTATCAAACTATTAAGAAAATAATAAATCCTAAGGTAAGAGTCCTTGTATTAGATGTTCTAGTACTTCTCTGGCACTTGGAGATGTCTGGAGAAGCTTCAAAGTGGCCAGTGGTGCTGAACACAATATTATTCCTTTATTTGGTCAATTCTAGCCCAATCAAGAGAAAGCTTATCATTTAACCTATGGCATGAAGAAGTAGGAAAAAGAAAGTCATAAGGTACAGGTATATATGCATCACAGTCTCTGCAGGGGCAGCGATATTTTTAGATCTCCAGAAGAATCTAAGTCTTTTGTTTGTTCATCTTTAAGCCCTGGTTGAAAGTAGAAAGAAATAGTGAGGTGCAGTTTTCCTAAGTGACACCCAGATTACTCTGGGCTGGCACTGATTTTCATAGTTCTCTGTGAGATGTTGTGAGGTCCCAGAGGATAGGTCTTCTTAGGCTAGTAGCTAGCATTTAAATAGTATTTTATTGTAGGCAAAGCCCCTTACAATTATTGTATCTTTTGACCCCCCCAAACAACTTTGTGGGGCAGGTGCTATTATTATCCCAATTTTGCAGTTGAGGGAATTGAGGCCAAAATGACGTGACTTGGTCAGGGGCACAAAGCATTTGGTTGGAGACAGATTCAAGCTTCAGGTCTTGCTGACTCAAAGTCCTAGGATCTACCCATTTTACCACCTACCTGCCTATCGAAAAGGCCCCGGTACTATAAAGTGCATGGTATGGTTTCAGACAGGCACATCTTACTGGTTTTTCATCATTAATGACAGGCAGGGAAGAACTAATTAGCAAAGTTGAAATGGAAGATGAAGGTTTCTAACGAGCCATGAGTGGAAGTCAAGAAAAGGGTGAGGGTAGGATTATATGTAGAAAGATGAGGCATGTCCGGAGCACAGACAGCCCTTCGCAAGAAACACTGTGCCCAGAAAACCAGAGGGTTTTTAGTATTTTTTTGACTACAGAAGAGATCATTTGGTCCAACTTCCAGATTTTCCATAAGAGAAAACTGAGGCTGAGGCTGGGAGAAAATGACTTAGCCAGGATCATAAAATAATGAGAGTAGAGTCTGGATTTGAGACCCAGTCTTCTGCCTCCATATTCTGTTATCTTTATCCTCTACCCATAAGTTTGTGTGAAAGAATGCCATGTAGGGTAAGTACAAAGAAAGGATTGAAATAAGCTAGGAGGCCACGAGAAACAAGTGCAGAACTTTGAAAAGAGAGCATCCTGTTTGGGAAGCTGTCTGCCTGACAATACCCGGAGCTAGGTGGAGAGAAGGAAAAGTGGAGGTTAATGAGGCCCATCGATCAAGAGACTGCTGATTTTCATAATCAGTATCTTCCTTCTTGCCAAGCTCAAGAAATCTAATATCCTACCTCATTTTACAGGATTTGGCCACTCTATATACTTTCTATTGCATGCTGATTCATTGAGCAGTATTTCTCATCCAACTGAAGACCAGATGAGATTGCTGGAATCACAAAATTGGAGGTGCCATTCCTAGATGTTACAATAGCACCCAAGGGCTTAGGCAGGGTCTCTTCTTTGTTAGATGCATAGTACTCCAATGAGAATTAGTAGCTAAATAGTTACATTTTTTGAAATTTCTTCAAGATTATTTAAGCTAAAGTTGTTAAAGAACCAGAATCAGAAGAGGGTAACACACACACACACACACACACACACACACACACACACGGCAAAACAAAATGTAGCAACACAACAAAGCCCTGAGTGGTGCAGTAGATAGAGCGCTGAACTTGGAATTGTGAAGAACTCCTGAGTTCAAATCCACCCTCAGATATTTATTTTCTTTGTGACCCTTGACAAGTCACTTCTAATTGCCTCACTTTCCTCATCTATAAAATGGGAACAATACCCTGTCTTCCAGGATCAAATGAGATAAAATTTGTAAATCGCTTTACAAACCTTCGAGTCTGATATAAATGCTAGCTATTGCTGTTGTTAAACACACATGTATTATGTTAAACTATGTTATGTAGAGTATATAATTGCACTGAACTTTAATTTTATTAGATAAGAGGATTTTCAAAATGCAGAAAGATCTCCTACCAATGTCAATCAGTTTTTGATCTTTACTTTACGGTCTTAAAGAGTTCCTGCCACCCCTGGAGGTTGAAGTTGCTCCAGAGCTACAAAGAGGCAGATGCTAGACTTGAATCTAGGTCTTACTGATTCAATTTTTCTGCAATTCCGTTGTCTCCTCTCCCCCCGCCCCTCCCGCCCCCCCTTGTGTCTTTATTTATCTGTCTCCACCTACTTTATTTTCTCTCTGTCTCTGTTTCTCCCCTCATCTCTCTCTCTCTCTCTCTCTCTGTTCCCGTCTTTCTCTACACACACACACACACACACACACTGACACAAACACAATTTTCTATGAAAGGAAATATTAATGGAACAACTTAGTTCTTCAGAAAGGCTGAGAAGCTTGAGAAATCTAAATGGAAAGTTTAGGTTTAGGGCAAGCCTCTAATTACCATCTTTTGTCTCCATTTAGAGACAGATTTTCCAGTGATAGCTGGAGGCCAGTTACAGGTGACTTTTAAATCTAGAGAAATATTTCTTTTCAGTCATCCCCACCTCCACCCTCCCTCCATATTCTGGAAGAACAAAAGATACTCAAATTATCTTTGCAAAGATAACAATAGAATTTTCACCAGTACTGCATGTTGTCTGAGATTTTAGTTGAATATTTTCCAATTTGCATACACACATATATGCCTATATACACCTGTGTATTTCTATGTCTGTGTATATAGATTATTTTGTTTTTGATTTTTATTTTTTTTTGCTCTTTATTTATTGTTGTGTTTGTTGCATGGTCAAGGCACTTTCCCAACCAAAGACATTAGTCTTACATGTATTGTGTCTGAATCTGGGATCTGACCCCAAAAGGGTCAGTTTCTCCCTTTGGGTCATTGCTGCCAATTGGAATTGATACATATAAACTGTTATACTCAGAGTATAGCTAATGTCTAGGAAGCCAGCATTCTGGAAGGAAGGAGGGAGGGAAGGGCGAAGGAATAAAGGAAAGAAGGATGGAAAGAAGGAAGAAAGGAAGAATACAAAGAAAAGGAAAGAAAGAAGTGGAGAGGCAGGGAGGGAGAAAAAGGAGGAAGGAGGCAGGGATAAAAGAAGAGAAAAATGAATGAAGGGAGAAGGAGCAAAGTAGGAAGGAAAGATGAAAGAAAGAAAACAAACATTTATCAAGTGTATCAAGTGCTGGGCACTATGCTAGTGCTTTACAAATACTATTGTTTGAGTCTCACAATAACCCTTGGGACGTAGGTATTATTATTATCCTCATTTTTACAATAGATGAAACCGAAATAGATAGATGTAAAGTGACTTGTCCAGGGTTACACAGCTAGTAAATATCTGAGGCTAGATTTGATTCTTGACTCCAGCCCTAGAGCTCTATCTATGGCACCAACTAGCTGCAAAGAAAGTTCTGATTTGCATTGATATAGGACTTTTCCTACTAGAGAATTTTTTAAACCGGTGAAATCACAGGTCAGCCCTCATCTCTGAATCAATAATTCGCATATGATATTTCTGTCCATTTCAGAGTTTTGTTAGTTTCCTGCCAAGGGCTGCACTACGTTCACTTTTGCTTGTAATGAATTTCTTTTTTCCCCTCTTCAATGGAAAGAAGCCAATGAAGTAAATGGTCTGTTAGATCTTTTGCCATCCTAAAGCAGTCTGCGAATTGAACGTTCGATTACCATTAATGTAAATAATAGCGCTGTTTTTATGTGGTACATTTTATTTGGAAACCTTTTTCATATTGATGATAAGTTTTATTATAATTTCTAAAGATGACAGCTTGCTTGAATTTTTAACCCAAACTCAAGTTGTATAATAATTAAATAATATTCTCCTCTCATCTTCTGTGTTGGAGTTCTGAATCTCTGAGTCTGTGATCAGTCATTCAATTCAATTCAACTAGATTTTATTCAGTACCTACAACACACAAGGCCCTGGGGATATAAAGGCATATAAGCACAATCCCAAGCTCTTACTGACTTTTCCCTTTAAAGACAGGGAGAGACCCATACATACATAAGGAACCATGATACAAGAGGAAGAGACAAGTCCAAAGGAAAACTTCAAGCAAATTCCTAAGAGAAATTTTGAGTTTTGAAAGTTCACATCTGTCTGGGGTGGTGGAGAAAAGACCTGCAAAAGGGACAACATCTGCTTCTGCTGTTGAAGTAGGAACTTCAGCAGGCTAAAATTTGAGATGCATCCATTCCAGGCACATGAGATAGCCTAACCAAGGCATGGACATGAGATGGGGCAGGCTAAAGAAAAGGAAGTAGAATTATTTCCAGAAACACAATTTTTGAAGGCATATAATCTAAGATGCAGCTCAAAATTATATTAGAGTCACATTTGTGGAGAGCCTTGAATGCCAAGATACGGTATTTATACTTTTTAAAGTATACAGTAGTCTTTCATCAAAAATATATATATTTGAGTGCCTATTAGGCAAGACACAGGGCTAGCACAGAGATTATGAGAACACAGAGAAGGACTAGCCTCAGGCTTTAAGGTCATCATCACTAATTGGTGGAACAAAATAGGATCCTGGCTCCATACCTTACTTAGAGTTGGGTACTGACTGGATGACAAATGGTAAAGATAATTTAAGGGATAGTACATGCTTTCTGAGTTCCCAGGATCATTGTGGGATGATGGTGACCCAGCAGATAAATACCTGTGCTGATTAATTCTTAGCATCCTGGATTTCCTTCTTAGTAAGAAATCAGTATTCAGCCACTCTCTGAGTCACATTGTGAGCTATGTTAGTATACGACAGTATACGACGGTGTTGTATCTTTTGTAGTATGGCAGCCCCATTGGAGCCAGTCTTCTTAGGTCGAGGTGAATTTTAGTTCAGACTTATAGTGAGCTTAACACAATATGACATAACAGGGTAGACATGCAATAAGATTTTTGTCTAATGAGGGCCACTTACATTTGTTTGTATATGCGTCAGGTTTGACGTTTCAAAAGTCAAGTGTGGTGTGACTGGCCATATAATTATAATTTACCCGTTTCTGAAATTCCAGTGATTCTTTTGAATATTAGTAAGATGCAAGGGGAAAAAAAACCTACATGGTTTTAAAGGATTCATCTACCAGAGGGCCAGAGTCTATAAGCTTTATTCAAATATCCTGTGCAATGTATTCAGGTGACAGAATCATTGAATTTCAGAGTGGGAACGAGCCTTGTAGATCACCTAGTGCAAGAATCCCTTCTAAAGCATCATTGAAAAATGGTCATCTAGTTTCTACCTGAAGACCCATCAGTCACTAAGCAATTATTAAGCTCCTAGTGTGTGTCAGGCATTGTGCTATGCCCTGCGATTGCCAGCACTTAGTGTTTGAAATATAGTAGATGCTTAATAAATGTTTTTTTGACTTATTATTGATTTCCAGTTTTGTATAACTCTATTAGTTATTGTTAAATTTTTTTTCTTTCTAATCCTTTTTTCTACTTGATGGTCATTCACAACTATTCTCTCTATACCTATTCATATATATATATATATATATATATATATATATATATATATATTTTTTTTTTTTTCCCCTCTTCATTTCTTTTAAACATGACATGTTTCAACCCCCCACCCCCCACCCTACGCTTCACTATTCTGGTCACTCTCTTCTGGTATAGCACAAATTTGTCAGTGCTCTTCCTAACATGTGGTGCCTGGGAGATGGTAAAAACTGCTTTGATGGTATGGTCCCAACTCACAAGATGTAGGTATGCTATGGGTCAACCGACCTGGAGGCCAGGCATTGTCCTCCTCTGTCACTCACTTGCTATGGGACAGTTAGAATTAAGTTTTCTGAGTTTCTTTTCCTTATTCCTCATTCTCTCTTAGGCAAGTCAGGAAATACCCTATTTCCATATAAGCTTGATCTCTGAGTGGTTTCAGAACTGGAATTAGAATCTATAGTTTGTTGCATGTTTGAGCTACTAGCCTTCCTGTAGAGCTTGGGACAGTGGGGAGCGGGGACTATTCACTGGCGTCTACCCGGTTCCATGGCTGCCATCCTTCGGTGCTAGCGTTACTCTTTGGGAACAGTTCCCTCACCTTTTCTGCTGCAGTATCCACATGTTGGTGTCATGTTACTGCCTCAGAAGCAGATTTGAGAATGAGAGGCATATGCATACACACATATACATGTACACATATATAAATATACACATCTATATATAAATGGAAATTTAAATTTAATTTTTGGTCCTTTCAGCAAAATTTTGAAGTGACCCTGTTTTAACCTTTTTCTTCCCCCATATAACTTTGTCATGTATTCATGGTGAGGCTGTAGAAGGAAAAATATCTTCTGTAGTTAGCTCAATATATTTCAAATCAATTTAAAGTAGCTAAACCGTTGGTAAGAAGTTAAGGTTCGGATTTTATTTTTCCCCTCCCTTAAGAACTTTTATTTAGTAGCTTAGTTTCTCCATCTGATTTTAAGTTAAAGATGTTGGTAGGTTTAAGCTTTATGGATTCCATGACACTTGTCTACTTGAAGTCTGGGATGAAGGAACATCAGGTAAATGTTTGGTCTGGCAGAGTTTTCATGAGGAGAATTGGCAGCGATGCATTTAGGTGGTGGACATTTCAAACCCTTCCCAGTCCAGCTCCAGTCTACACTTCCAGACTGATTTCGCATGCCTTCCACTCACTGACTGTATTCCAGCCACACTGGCCTCTGGGCTGCTTTTGTAAAGACCTTGCCCCAGACCTGACCTTTTACTGCATGCTCACCTATCCTCTCTGACTGGAGAGAAAAGCACCCAAGAGTTGCCTTTGTTTTGAATGGACAGGTATCCCTAACAGCAAACACCAGCAACTGATAGGATTCTATGTGGCTGAAGCATTTCTTGATACCAGTTAGTCAGTCATTCAATAAACCTTTCTTGAGCACTTACAGTATGGAGGCACTATGTTGATTTGGAAGAATTATTCATTTTGGAATGACTGTATAATATTGCATATAAAGGAGAATATATTGGAGGAATATATATATATATTTCCCCTATTTATTAGGTTCAGATTTGGAAAGGACAAATATAGGTCATTTGTTTCCAGGTTTCCAGGGGAGGCTGCCAAACACCAAACAAATGGTGTTGCTTTCATTATTGCATCATTGAAAGACATTGATGTTCCCACCCAGAAGATACATTAGACAGTTCTGCTTTAGTGTCTACATTACATGGGCTTTGTCTGGTGAGGCTTCCTAAGTCTTCTCTCCCCCTATCTGGCATTGTGCATTTACCGTCTAAGAGGTGTCTGCACAAAGAATGTCAACAAGACTTTTATGACTGCTGCAGGCATTTTTGTTGGCTACTTACTGGAACTTCAAAAATCATTGGAGATTATTTAGTTTAACTTTCCTTTATTTTTGTAAGAAGGAGACCGAGGACCAAAGAGTAAAAACTCAGGAATATAGCCACTGGCTAATCTAGTGTCAACAATGATAAGTGGTTAAGAATGTCAAAATCATGATTGTCTAATAATTGTCCCAACATCATTTTGTTGCTTCTTTGGAGGATATCTTCAGTATTATTGTCTTTCAGTATATAAATAGATAGGAAGGAGACCTACATTTCTCTTGACTCAGAATTGTCTCAGTACCAAGATCTCTTTCTAAAATGTTCACAGATTAACTACCCTAATTTCATAAATACACACACACACATGCACACACACACACACACACACACACATACACCATGTTCTTGTTTGACTGTGCCTGTTAGTATATTCAGATGGAATTATGTAATCTATAAATGAACAGGAATTATGTAATCTATAAATGAACAGGAAAAAAAATGTCTTCTTTTGCTTTAAAATCTTTTTCCCAATTAATTTTAATTTTATGCTTCTTACCTACTAGAGACAAGGTTAAAGTTTTCTTTTTCAAATTGCCTTAGTCATGAATGAATGAATTCCTTATTTTTTAAAAAAGCAGCAAACAATTTGTTATTTTAACTGGAGCCTGACAATGAGAAGTATGTTTATACTTTAAGGCAAGACTCAATTTAATTTTTCTTGGATGGATTGCTGCAAGTAGCACCCAGTAGTGACATCCAAGTGCTTCAGTAATCGTAGCTAGCATTTACATGGAGCTTGAAAGTCCCCAAAGTCCTGAATATACATTATCTTATTTGCGCCTCACGATAATCCTGAGAGGTAAATACTCCAGATATTAATTATCCTCATTCTATGGATGAAGAAGTTGAAAGACAGCTAGAGAGACTTCATATTGCTTATTCATATGTCATAGAGACATACAACAAAGCAGTGTCAGAGGCTCTATTTGAACTGACTTCTTCCTGACGCTTGTTTCACTTTCTTTCCCCTGTGTCATTACTGCCTATTGACATCTTGCTGTAACCCTATGATTTTTAGACCACGTTTGCATAGGTAGAAGCCATGCTTGTGTGATGCTTTTGTACCTAATCAATTCAGTCCAATATTTAGTTGGCAGTCATCCAGAAGTTTTTGTTAGAAGATGTCAAACTATTGATTTGGTTCAGATCCTGATAGTGTTTTGAATCTCAGCTTACTAGTTTTGAGCACTTTATGGACACAGGAAAGTTGATATCTACAGCACTAAAATAATGGGGTAGTCTATAATCAAAAGTTAGTAATGCATCATTTGAAAAGCTAAAAATAAGATGCGCATTGGTTTTAAATGACTTGTATGGAATATGGAATGTGTGAGGACCCTGGTTGTTCCATCATGGGTTTAGGGGTTATCTTTTTGCAAATGACTTTTGAGCTTTGATATTTCATCATCAAGTGCCTATCAGACATTTCAAATTGAATACCTTGGGGACATCTCAAACTCAAAATGGTTGCTATAGAACTCATTACCTTTTCTCCTAATCGTTCCCCTCTTCCATACTTCCTTTTTTCTGTTGAAGGCATTAGAGTTCTTCTAGTCTCCCAAATTTGAGACCGAGGTACTATTTTCAACTGCTCACTCTTCCTTACCCACCTACTCATCCTTTGGCATATCTTACCATTTCTGCCTCCAAAACATCTCATGTCCAACTCTATCTCTCTGATGACACAGCTAACACCCCTCATCACCTCTTACCGAGACTATTGCAATGGCCTCACAGTTGTTTTATCTGCCACATGTCTCTCCCCCACTCAAATTCACCTTCCACCCTGTTGCCAAAGTGGTTTCCTTAAATGTAGATCTGACCTTGTCACCTCCATACCAATACACTCTAATAGCTCATAATTACTTCTAGGATCAAATATAAAATCAATCAGTCAGATACTTATTAAGTACCTTCTTTGTACAGGGAACTATGTGAAGCACTAGACATACAGAGAAAGGCATAAGATAGCCCCTGCCTTCCAGGAGCTAATAGTCTACTTAGGGAGACAGTCTGTAAACTATATACAGAAAAGCTATATGCAGGATAAATCAGAAAAAAACAACAGAGAGACATCATTGGAATTAAAGAGTATTGAGAATGGCTTCCTGTAGAATGTGGGGTGTTAGCTGGTACTTGAAGAAAGCCAAGGAAACCAGGAGATGGAGATGAGGAAGAAGGGACATACACAAAAGGGGAATGGGCAGTGCAAGTGCCCAGAACTCCTCTGTGGAGCATTTAAAGACCTTCACAACCTTACATGACCTTTCAGCCTCATTATATATTACTCCCCTTCTGCACCCTCTAGTCTCCCCCAAATGGCTTCTCTGTTCTTTACATTCCTAGTGTTTGTTCCCCACACTTGGAATGTAGTCTTTTTTCATCTCCATTTCATAAAACATCTTTCTTCCTCTAAGACACAGCACAAGCAACACTTTCTACCTGAAGCCTTTTTGGGAAATTCTCAGAGGCTTGGGTCAGGGCTAATATCCGAACCCTTCCTCAGTGATCTTGCTTAGTTTGCATTCATCCTGTATTTTTATAGCTACTTACAGAGCTTGTTGTTTTTCCCAGTAGAATGGAAGCTATCTTGAGAGCAGGGATTATTGCATGCTTTATACTTATATATAAAGCACCTAGCACAATGTCTGGCACATAATAAATGATTATTGATTGCTTAATGGCCCTCTGCCAACCACTGTCAGAGAACCCCTGTCTATAGCTCCTTTCTCCACTTACAAGTCGGTGGTTGACCAGTAATCAGCTGCCTTTTTCTACACTGTTTCTCTTACGTTGTGATTTAACTTGGAAGTATTTGCCTCTAATATTTCCTCTAAACTAGTCAGCAGAGCTGTTGAGAAGAATTGTATTTCTTTCTCTGGAAGAGGGCATGTGGCTTGCTGGACACATCTAGCCAAAGTCCCACTTGTTCACTGAAGATGAGAAATAATAATGATAATGTTAATACTTATGATAACAACAACATTCATAGAGTACTTAGGGTGCTAGTATTATCCCTATTTTATAGATTAGGAAACTGAGACAGACCCCCAGGATAAGTGACTAGCTTAGGGTCACATGGCTAGTAAGTATCTCAGACTGAATTTGAACTCAGGTCTTCCTGATACCAGATATAACACTCTGCCCACCAAGCCACCTAGCTACCTGTTCATATTCGCTGAAATTTATATATTATCTTAAGGTTTACAAATAGTTTTTATATATTATCTCATTTGATCCTCAAAGCAACTTTGTGTTAGAGGCAATTATTATTCCTATTTTTTTAAATCAAGAAAATATTTTGCTTAAGCTCAGGCCCTACAGTTGGCCTGCCAATGATTCTGTTTTGATGCCTATGCAAAGCACTTTGTAAACCTTACATCAGCAGGTAAATAACAGCTCTTATTCCAATTTATGTTCTTGGCTTTGGTCTCAGACTGGTGATTCTTCCTGGACTGTTCCCTTTGATTCTGTTGACTCATTGCAGATAACTGCATTCCCCTTTGTCTCTATTATGTCTTAAACTTTTTATTTGGCAGTTGGGTTTTTAATCTCCTCCATCACCGGAGAGTACACAAACTCTGGTCCTCATGGTCTTGCCATGAGATCTCTACCAGTGTCTATGTTGTAGGATTGTCCGGTGTTCGGATCTTCCCTCTGCATTGTCCTTTGTTGAGGCCGGTAAAAATAGAACAAAGGTTAAAACAAGAGCATATTCAGTTGGGAAGGCTGGAGGAGGCATCATGGGATGGGAGGGAGGGATGACATTTGAGACACAGCCTTGAAGTATTGAAGGATTTTAACAGGTGGAGAAAGGGGAGGGGAAGGGCATTCCAAGTGGAGGAAATAGTGTGAACAGAGATCCAGAAATTGAAAAATGTGGAACTATGTTTGAGAAATTGTAGATAATACAGTTTGACAGGGACTTTAGGTATGAAGTAGCAATGGTATATTTCATTGTAAGGACTAGCACAACATTGTAATCATAGACCTTTTGAAGGAAGGGGAACCTTGAATCCTACAGAAAGAGTTGCTTGACTCTGTGTATTTGTCACAAGTTTTTTTTTTCATACTAATGGGGGAGATACGTAGGAGGAAGACAAAATGAATGCTTCTTAATTGAAAAATAAAATGAAAATATTAAAAGGGATTAGTGGGAGATAAGTACAAACTAGACAAGCAGTATTCTTTGCAAATACATATGGAATCTTAGCAGAATTAATAGACTTCAATATGAATCAATCAATTAATCGAGTATTTATTAAAGACCTATTCCATGCCAGGCATTGTGCTAGTTACTGCCAATAAAAATAATATGAATGGAATAATCCACAGTTCAAAAGCTTACCTATATGACCCTTTACACAATGATCCCTGTGTACAAGGAGTTTGCATCATAGCTATTTATATACATAAATAACAAAAATTTAAGCTGAATGTAAGAAGTTCTATCAGAACAGTACAGTCATTCAAAAAATGGAGAGGAATTTTAAGCAAGATCCTTTGAAAGTATTGGTGACGGAGAGGAGAAAATTTGAGGATGGGGCTTAGGGAATTGGGGGAAGGTTGTCATGTTGAAGAGGTATTAAACATGTTCTTCTTGATCTCATGGGGAGCACTGGGGAACAATGGGAAGGAGTTAAAGAGGCAGATTTAGGTTTGATATAAGAAAAAAATCTAAATAATTAGTGATCCATAATTAAATGGATTCCTTCATGAAACAGTGAGCTGAAGACCTTAAAATGAAGCCTCAATGACCATTTGTCAAGATGTTGTGGTGTATACACTTGTTTCAGTTCAAATTCTGAAATTATGACATCAGATCAGATGTGTGTCATTAGGGGAGGCTTTATGTAGGAAGTAGTATTTGAGTCCGGTCTTGAAGGATAGATTTGATTGTGATCATCAGACATGTTCAAAGGAAATTTTATATGAAGACAATAACATTTCTTGATTATAAACAAGAACCCTATCCATGGCCTGATTCCTTTGACCATGCTTAGCATGCTTGTTGGTTACCAAAAGTAGGGCTAAAGGGAATAATCAGAGGATCAATGACAGGTCAAGTGAAGAACATTTTTAGATTTCTTCTAAAGAAAAGAAACCAAAGTTGATTTAATTTGTGGTATAGTGAGGGGAGGGGCAGCTAGGTAGCACAGTGAATAGAGCACAAGGTTTGGAATCAGAAAGACTCATCTTAATGAGTTCAAATCTGGCCTCAGATACTTATTCCATGGCCATGGACAAGTCACTTAATCCCATTTGCCTCAGTTTTCTCATCTGTAAGTTCTCCAAACTGGAACTGGCAAACCATTCCAATATCTTTACCAAGAAAACCCTGACTGGGATCACAAAGAGGAGGACATGAATGAAGTGACTGAACGCAACTCTAACAGTGGAGATCCCTGAACTTAAAGCCTGAAAACCTCAGTTTGAACCTTGAATCCTATACTCTAAGACTGCCTACAAGTCATTTTATGAATCTTCTGTGGTTCTCTATTGCCTGCATCATAAAACACAGACTCAGAGATTCAACCCCCTTATTCAAAAATGGGAAAAGGAATTTAAAGGAAGATCATTTAAAGTATTGGGGATGTTTACCTGACAAAGAGAAAAGTCAAGGATAGATTTTAGTGAAAGGATCCATCAGCATCTATGAAAGATGAGGAAACACTTAAGAAGCTTAGATGGCTTCCCCAAGCCTAGATAGTGGCTGTTAGAAATGGATTTGAACTCTTGTCCTCTGATTCAAGACTGAGCTTCCCACCTCAGAACCATGATATCTCCTTACGTCAAGTTTCATAAATTACATTTGCTTAAAATGGAACCCAGAGCATATGCTAGGCCTTATGTCTTTGGAGAATGCTTTTGTTATGGAACTTTGCCAAAAGATATCTGAAATCTGAGTAAGTCTCCAATTCCACATAAGAGAAAATTCACCTCTTCTCTCATTATAAGTTGTGTTCTCAGGGAGTTGATTCTTTCTTATTTCTGGAAGACTAATCCCAATTGTTATGATTGCATTTTCTGAAGCTGAACCACAACACAGTTATTGTTTATCTGATGAGGACCCTACACAGTGATAAGTATGTAAACAAGATTGTAGCTTTTTTTTCTCTTTTGCAAACTTGGCTGATTAAGGGAGAGACCAGGTTCTCTCCTATTTCATCTCTTGGCATCTGCCATCCTGCAGTGTGGTGCCAGATATTTTTTAGGCATAAGAAACAACTTCATTAGGAGCTTGAGGCTGAGCAGCTCTATCACCCACTTCCCTCCGAACCAAGGCAATTTAATTGGTGGAGGCTGCCTCTCTGTCTGTGTCCTGCAGGGAAGAGCACACTCTATTTCCTTGTTCAAAGTTTTCCTTTTGTCCTCTGTTACTTCTAAAGCTACTCTAGAAAAACCCACAGAAGGTGCCTGAAGGGAGAGCCCAGACTTGGGAGGTGTGGGAGAGGGGAAGAGGTCAAATGAGCACAGTGCCTAATGAAAAATAAACCTAAATAAAGCAATAAACACCTTTTAAGACACCTACTATGTACTGGGCACATACAAAGATAAAAGCAAAATCGTAACTGCCTTCCCGTACATTCTCACGTAAAAATGATGTCTCGTACGAGATATCAGAATTTTGAGTGTAAGTATGACAGAGTAGATAGAGGACCCAGTCTAAATTCAGGAAGATTGGATTTAAGTGCTACCTCTGAGGCATACTGACTGTGACCCTGAGCAGTAAACTTTACCTCCCCACTGGTATTGTTCAGTTGTTTCAGTCATGTCTGACTCTTTATGACCCCATTTGGGGTTTTCTTGGTCCTTCTTCAACTCATTTTACAGATGAGGAAACTGAGGCAAACAGGGTTAAAGTGGCTTGCCCAGGGTCACAAAGCTAGTAAGTGTCTGAGGTTGAATTTGAACTCAGATCCTCCTGACTCCAGGCCCAGGGCTCTATCCACTGCACCGCCTTGGTGTCCTTTACTGCTTTCTATGCTCACATGGCTCTAAAACTTTAAGTTAACAAAGAATTGTGGATCTGTGCTTGTCATGGAGATTTTCATGCAAAGATCCAGAGGGCTAACCTACTTCCCCATAAAGGGAATTTGTATTTCAGGCTTCTGAGGAACAAAGGGATTGGAGTCTAAATTTTCAGCCTTGTCTTGCTATAGAGAAGAACAAGTGGAAAGGTACTCTTTCCTCTCCCCCTTAGAGATGTAAAATACCAGAGCCTGAAAAAAATTGCCTATTTTGAGTCCTGTTTGGATAGAATTCCTTTTTGGCTTGCAAGAATTCTTCATGCAAGATACTTTAAAATGATTTTCCTTTTTAAGGACCTGTAAATGCTTTAGGGGAATGTAGCCTCACATTTTGCCAAGAATTGTTTTTCAGATGTCCTCTCTTGAAATGATTAAAGCCAAATAAAAGGAATTAAGTCAAAATCATAGAATTGGAAGGAACCTTACAAATCATCTGGTCCAAACCCTACCTAAAACTTGAATATTTTCTAGGACAATTTCAACAGCTATCCAAATTTTCCTTGAATACTCCTTGACAGGAAACTCATTACCTCCACATTTCCATTTATGGATAACTCTAATTGTTAGGAAATTCTTCTTACCCCAAATTTCCCTTTCTGAAACTTGTACCTATTGATCCTCATTTTTTCTCCTACAAGCTAAGCAGAAGAGAGAATATACAAAATAGGACATATCCTTGTGGCATAGTAGGTGCTTAATAAATGTCTACTAACTATGATGCTGAAGATTAAAAATCTTCATGAAAGCATGAATCATTTGACCTTTTGGGGTCCCTTCCAACTCTCAAATTCTGGGATTTTTGTGAATTCTAGTTTCTGGGACTGAGGGAAGGCTTCACAGAGTAAGTGGAACTGACCTTCATGGATAAGAAACATTACTGTATACAGTAATACTGTACTTGGAGTCAGGACAACCAGGGGTTAAGTCCTACTTCAGACTCTTATTATCTCTGGGACACTGGGCAAATCAATTAACCTCAGTTTCCTCATCTGTAAAATGAAGAGGTTGGGCTTATTGACCTCTGTTGATCCATAGTCCTGTGATAGTATTACTATGCCAAAGTGTTATCATCATTCACTGCCAAGATCCTGCCACCTCTGACACAGAAGTGTTTAGGAGACTTAGGAAAAAGCTTATAAGGTGCTACTCAAAGCGGAGCTGTCACTGACTTTGTGACAGAGCTGCCATCGCTGCCACACAACTCTCCATTGTGCTCTGTGCCAAAGACTTCAAACAGCTTATAGCACAGTCCATTGAATGAGACTTTTCCCCTTTACACATACAACACAGCAAAATGAAACCATTTTTATATTGGTAAAGTTCACCTTTCCCAGAGGGTTGGGTGGAGCTGGCCACTCCCCTGAACTATTCAGTTCTAATTGCTGTGTCAGTACAATGGAATTTTCACCAATTGCTTTCCTCCAGGTAATTCTCTGTCACAAAATGCATTAGGCAATTTAGGGTTCTCATAAACCAGAATGTAAACCAAAGGAGCCACCATCCTTATTAGAGAAATTATTTTACTGAGAGGTCAGGAAACCTGAGTTGTAGTACTAGATCTTTTGTGTGATTGATAAAATCCCTTACCCTCTTTAAGTCTTAGTTTTCTCATCTTTAAAATGTAGTTTCAAGGCAGGAGACTTGAGGGTATGGACAGAATACTACGTCTAATATCAGACCTGGTTGAGGAGTTGGTTTGTTTTCTTATGTTGTTTTTATTTTTCTCTTTCTTTCATATTCTGTGTTAGAAAAAATAGATTACTAGGGAAGGGAATCAGAAAGATATATTCAAAAATGATATAAAAAAGATATCAATAAAAAGTTTTAAATGAAATTTAAAATTTAAATTTATATATATAGATTTCTAATTAAATCATGTCTCACCTTCCTCCAGCTCTAAGATTTTTATGCCTGAGTTCCTTCAGTACAAAAATGTATGAAATTACTAGGTTTTACTGCAAGTAGTTTTAATTTAAGTGGATAGAACTTTTAACAGGATGATCAAGTCAGAATAGCCAGAATTATAAGTTTAGGACCAATTTCTTTGACAAGTTCATGAAAAATCTTGGGAATATTTCTAACACCTCTACCTTAAAAGAAAACTCATGCTACTATATATACATGTGTGTTTATGTGTGTGTATATGTAAAAGACAGAAAGAGAGACAGATACATATATATATATATATATATATATATATATATGTAGAGAGAGAGAGACCTCATTTCTCAAATATATAAAAAACTGAGTCAAATTTATAAGACTACAAACCATTCCCCAATTGGTCAGTTGATAAATGGTCAAAGGATATAAACAGTCAGTTTTTCCGATTAAGAAATCAAAACTATCTACGGCATATGAAGAAGTCATTTAGCACTTTTTATTATAGCAATGCAAATTAAAACAACTCTGAGGTACTACCCTATGCCTATTGGATTGGCTAATAAGACAAAAAAGGAAAATAATAAATTTTGGAGGGAATGTCGGAAAATTGAGACACTAATAGACTGTTAGTGGAGTTGTGAACTGATCCAGTCATTCTGGGGAACAATTTGAAATTCTGCCCAAAAAGCAACCAATTTGTGCTAGATCAAAGGATTTGATCTAGCAACACTACTGCTAGGTCTGTATCCCAAAGAGATCATAAAAAAGGGAAAAGGACCTACATATGCAAAAAAAATATTTGTAGCAGTTCTTTTCATATTGGTAAAATATTGGAAATTGAGAAGATTCCCATCAGTTGGGGAGTGGATGAGCAAGTTGTAGTACATGAATGTAATGGAATGCAGTTGTGCAGTAAGACATGATGAACAGGCACATTTCAGAAAAAACCTGAAAATCTTGCATGAACTGATGCAAAGTAAAATGAGCAGATCTAGGAAAACATTGTACATAGTGTCAGCAACATTGTCAGCAACTCAGCTTTTCTCAGCAGCAATGATCAAAGACAAGTACAAAGACTCACTTAGGAAAATGCTATCCATATCTAGATAAAGAACTGATAGATGTTGAATACATATTGAAGCATATTTTTAAAGCTTACTTTATTCTTGCTCTTGTCTTTTTTTCTTTTTGATCTGTTTCTTCTTTCACAACTGTGACTAATATGGAAATATTTTTATATGATAGCACATGTATATACTATATCAAACTGCCTACCATTTTCAGAAGGCAGGGAGAAGGAGAGACAAAAATTTGGAACTCAAAATCTTGTAAAAAGCAATGCTAAAAATTTTCTTGACATGTAACTGGGGAAAAAATAAAATACTGTTTTTAAAAAAGATTTGGCCTTAGGTTTGACTTCCTGCTTTCAAGTCTGGTTGGTCCTCAGTCCTAGCCCAGCACAGCTCAGTAAATGTTTATGTATTTGGTGTCAGACCCGGGTTTAAATCTTGACTGTATTACTGAAGAACCGTGTGACCTTGGACAAGGCACTTGCTTTCCCTGATGCTTGATTTCTTCATTTCTTAGATAAGGAGGTTAGACTAAATAATCTTTAATGTCCCTCTGAGCTCTTGGTTAAAACCCTGTGATCTCTGGGTTCTTGTTTAATCTCTCTGTTTCTCTGGACTGCAGGCTTTTCTTCTCCAAAATGGAGGGGATTAGATTAGATGACACCTAAGATCCTTTTGAGCTCTAAGACTCCATGATCTAATTGAATGTCGGCCATTACTACCCATTTCTAAATAAGAATGGGCTTAGATAGTCAAAGTCTTCATTTTTCTTAGCGTTCTCAATGAGCATTTATATGCCAAACTCAGCCCTCACTTTCTTGTGGCATTACATCTAATCAAAGCACATGGGTTTATTCTAACTGAATTCTGCATTCCAAAGTGAAATGTAGACAGAAAATTGACTTTATTCACCATCTCTTTGCTGCAGGCATTGCCTAGTGTTCATTTTTCAGCATGGGTACACCCATGATGCTTAGCTCTCCTTTACTTTTGTTTTTCATTTTAGCTTCATAGTATGAAAAATTCAGCTACTTTATGCCATCTGTTAAAAATCATTCCCATGTTTTAAGGACTATCTCAAATGCTACTTCTCCTATGAAAATATCCTGATTTTTTTTTATTTGGTAATTATTTCTTCCTTTCCTAAATTCTCAAAGCGCCTTGTTCCTATTTATTTTATGAATTTACACTCTATTTTGTATTGTAATTATTTCTGTACATGACTTGTTGCCCTACATGTTTTGTCGAGACAGGGGCTCTGTACCCTTCAATGGAAAGATTCCTTAGACAAGGATTAGACTAGGTGATGTTTTAATCTCTCTACTAACTCTTAATTTATATTATTATATTTAATTTAATGTTAAGAATAAATAAATATTTCATTTATTCTGGGAATATGAAAATTGATATGGTAGATTCTGCTCTCAGGGATTCTGCAATCTAATAGGGGAAGAATATAAAATATGCAAACACAATGATGTTAGGAGTATAATAATTATAAAAGAGAACCAAGCAAAATATCATAAAAATGTGAGACCAGAAAAATGAATTTTTGGTAGGAAGAAGAAAGTCAAGGAATGTGTTAATTAGGCAGGTGGCACCTACAAAGACCAAAAGGACAAATTCAACGAACGGAAATGGGTTTGGTAATCTATTCCAGGTATCCTGGATTTTGTGAGCAAAGACATAGAAGTGTGTGAGCAAACAGGTTTTTTGTTTTGTTTTTGATCCAGAGTCATTTAACCAATGCATTTATCATCACTACAAGCTTTTTCAGATTTGGTAAATGCATTCTCTGTGTCATTATTGAAGTTGCCAACAAAAATGTTGAACAGCATAAGATTTGGAATTCTCTTCTAGAAGTAGCCCTCCAGTGCTAACCTGTCTATATGTACTCTTTAGGTTTGGTCATTGAACTAGTTCTAAATTCATTTAATGGCAATATGTCATACTCAATATTTTTCCAGTCTTTTCAGAAATATGAGATAATTTTTCAAATTCTTTGCTGAAATCTAAGCATACTAGTTCTACAACATTCTTTTCATTTATTTTCCTTAAATTCTCAAACTCAAATCAAATATTCTCTTTTTCTTCAAGATAACATAGATCCGAGTCCTTCTATGGTTGCCAATCCTGTTTCTTGTGTTCACATGCTCCCATAGGTTTTTCCATGGGAGTCTAACCGTCATGCTTGTGTTATGGGAGAGGTCTACCTTGCTTTTTCTGGATGTTGTATAAACATAGATGGAGCATAAGGTCCTTTGGTTTTTCCTAATTTATGAGTTGTAATTATATAAATGAGAGGATCAATGAAAGGAAGTTGATTTCTTGAGTAACTGAAAAAAAAAAAGGCCATGATGGTCTTAGAAGCTAAATGATAAATCATGGATCCCTCGATATAGATGGGGAATTATACACTCACAGCAGAGAGGTGGGAAGACTCTTGTAATCATATATTCAAATGTGATGATTTTATTAGACAATTTTGTTTAATTTGTTTCCTTTGTTTCAAGGGAGAATTAAATCTAGATCGAATATAAGCTTTTTCCAAAAATGATTATGACTTAAGACGAAGGATATCAATAAAAGGCATTGTCTTAAACAAAACAGCAACAATCGGTGGATAGAAAAACAGATGAAAAGAAAGTATATGATGAGATCAAACTAAGGAAATTTATCCTGAAGATATTTAAGGATAAAACTTGAAGGAGGTTAACATAAAGCATATAGGTCATCTTTGGAAAATTGTAAAAGAATTCTTATAACAACCATCTCCTCCCTTTCATTCATGTATACTTTTAATTCCTCAGATGGTGGTGCTAAATAGTATTATTATGAGACACTGAACATTATTGAATTCTAAGGTCTATGAAGAACCAAAAGTGAGAATTATCCAGAGGATAATGGAAACATTCCTTGGTGGGTGTGATTCAACTTTAATATAGTACAAAAAAAAGCATTAAATCAAGGCAATGATGTCATTAAAGAAAATAACTTGGTCATATATAGCTGATCTTTTCAGTGGAACCTGTAGAAGATAGTGTGAAAGCTCCGTTGATATTCTCAAGAAGTTATGATAAAGAAAGGAAGACCCCCAACAGGTTGAGTGGACCTCTCCCTCCAATAGCAAACTTAGGGGAGTGGACACATAAGAGTCACATAGCTTAGGCAAGAAGGGATGACTTGAGATCTGCTTTGTTAGAGGGAATTCCCACTTTGCCAAAATCACAAAACTCACTTATGTACTGAGAAAATATTATAGACTATTGTAATATATGTAGTAGATAATCAGTACTATTTTGTGATATTATACAGACATACATATGTATTTCTTTGTATATGTACTGTTACAGTTCAATACAATAAATAAGCATATTTATTGCTCTGTAAATGTTCTTAAATATTTTTCATCTGTGTATGAATAAATAAGCATATTTATTGCTTTGTAAATGTTCTTAAATATTTTTTCATCTGTGTATGAATAGACTGAGATGTAGCCAAGACATAGTGGACATAGATCTGGTTTTGTAGCTGAGAAGACCTGGTTTCAGGTAATACCTCTCATAATATTGGTGTTCGACCCTGGACTAATCATTTCATTTCTCAGTATGCAAGATAATTCTCTCAATCAATTGCAGATAATGCCCTATGACTATAAATTGCAGATAATTCCCCCCCACCTCTCATCAGATTAAAATCTGGCACCTTACCTTCCACCTGTTGCTCCTCATTCCGCCCTCCAGAGCAAAGTGGGCCATGTCTAATCATTCTTTCACATGACTCACTAAACACTTTGCTGTTTCTGATCTTTAAGAAAATGAACTCTTTTTCTCAGTTTTTCTTCTGTGAGCTGATGAGAATGGAAAGCAGAAAATGTTGCATGTAGCCCTTCTACATCGTGGCTTTTCCCATCATGGTTCTGATATATTGTGGGTTGGCATAAAAAATTAAACAGGAGTTTTTGGGGAGTTTTTTGGAACCTCAGATGATGTGGAAAGGTCAGCAAACGACTCAGAGAATATGACCAAAGACTTAACCAAAATTTTACAGTAAGAGACTTTAAACACTCCATAAAAGAAAAAGACAATCAGACTTCTTCTCTGATACAAAGGGAGTAGAGACTGTAAACACTCCATGAAAGAAAAAAAATCAGACTTCTCTGATACAAAGGGAGGGCCAAAATATTTTATGTGGATTTTCCAGATTGCAGGTGCTCTGCACCCCTAACTCCCATGATGTGGAGGGGATAAGTGTATTCCAAGTTGTCATTTTGTATCTCTGTGATCTTGATAAAGTCAGTTCATCTTTCTTTATGTTTTAGTATGCCTGATTGCCAATTAGAGATTAATAGGAGTTCTAAGCCTGGGGTCTGTAGAATTAAAAAATATATTTTATAATTATACTTCAGTATAAATGGTTTTCTTGGTAATCCTATATTTTATTTTATGCATTTAAAAATTTGAAAACTTTATTCTCAGAAGGGTTTGATACGTTTTGCCAGTCTGCTAAAGAAGTCTATAAATACACATTCACACACACATACATGCACATACCCACACCCACACAGTTAAGAACATAAAAGATAAGAAGACCCAAATTTCTTTGTCATGATTGGGTGATTTGTCCCAAAAGTTGCCAGTTCACAGATGGCATTTGCTGTAATGTAGAGACGGCCATATTTGAGGTCAGAAAATCCAGGTCCCAGCTGGTTTTATTACTTGATGCCTATGGGGCTTTTGCTTGAGGTACTTGTATGAACCTTTGTTTATCTGCAAAAGCAAAAATATTAATACCTTCCATATAGAGTTATTTTGAGGATCAAATGAGATAAACACATATGAAAACACTATGTAGCTATAAATTGCTGTACTGTTATTGTGGATTTCATATATACATCCTTGCCACACACTGATTCTGGGAATGATACCTTTAATTTTGAAACAAGGAATCACAGTAGAATAAACTAATATTTGATAATAGTAATTAGATTTCCACCCAGCTTTCACAGTTCAGAAATACCAAGATGGTTATTTGAATTAAATGCTCATATCCCAGATTCTAAAACAGCAACTCACTAAGCTGAATAACACTTTGAGGTAAAAAGGAGAATTTACTCCATAAGTCATCAGAGAAATTGATTGATAGTCACTTTAATTGGAGTGGTATTGATCATTTAAGGCATCCATGTGAACCTGTGAGATATTTCATGGAAGAAAATGCAGTGTTAATAAAAGTACTCCAAACAAATTGGCCTAATTTTAAAGGAACTAAAAGCAATTAAAAATAGGTGGGATGGAGAGAAAATGCTTGGTACACTTAATTCACATGCATGTGTACACATGTGTATGTAAATTGTACACAGTGCATTATATATAGGCATGTGCAATGAGCATTGTACATACAGATATATGTACAAGTGCCTGTGTAGGGTATGTACATATACTATACATGTAAATGTAAACAGGTGCACATATGTGTGTGTAAACATATGTGTGTATGTATTTGAAGTCACAGAATACTCATATGTGGTAAGGAAATACCAGGAGAAAAAGACATATTGTAAGCAAAATTGTTTTCCCAAATGCACATCTCCTATTTTGCCTTCCCTCATATCAAGCCTTTTAAAATTTCTCTGTGAAAAATTACAAAACACATAATGATAATACTAATAACAAGCCTATAGATCCTGCTTTAAACTCCGCAAAGAATTTGTTGTAAGTTACAATCAGCTGAGTAGCACAGTGAATAAAGCACAGGACTCAGAGCCAGAAAAGTCTGAATCTGAATCTCATTGTGGACGCTCCCTAGAGGAGTTACCCTGAGAAAGTCACTTAATCCACTCTGGGCCAGTCTGCTTATTTATAAACTGAAGGTAATCATAGCACTACCTTGTGGTGTGGATCAAATGAGTTAGCATGTGTAAAATGCTTTTCAAAGCTTCAAGCACTGTTTCAATGCTAGTTTTTGTTATTCTTATTATTTTGTCACATTTGATTCTCATAATCGCCCTCTGAGAGGTAGTACAATTATTATCCCCATTTTACAGATGAGCTGACTGAAGCAGGCAGAGGTTAAGTGACTTGCCCAGGGACACACAGCTAGCTAGTATCTGAAGGAGTATGTGAACTTGGCTCTTCTTGACTCTATGTCCAACGTTCTGTCTATTCCATCTACCAAGCAACCTCTGAACAGGTATGGTTACCTCTAAAATTCCTGAGTTGGGGGCAGCCAGGAGGTGCAGTGAATAGAGCAGTGGCCCTGGAATCAGGAAGACCTGAGTTCAAAACTGGACTCAGATGTTTGACACTTACTTGCTGTGTGACCTTGAGCAAGTCACTTAACTCCAGTCCCCTCAAAACAAACAAAAAACTCCAAAAAATAAAAATAAAATTGCTGAGTTGGAAGATGGGATTTATTTAGAGAGAGCCCTCTAAAAAGTGAACAAGTCCGGACTCAGAAGATCTATAATCTCTCTAACATTACACTCCACATTGACCTATGGATTGCAAACTTCATCATAACGTGCCCTATCCAGTCATGACCACAGAGTTCAGGAAATCACTGGTGTGTGAGTCCAACAATTCAAAGGAGCTCTTAATAAATGTTCACTGACGAATCAATGGATAAACAGGCTCGCTTCTGCTGAAAGGCCCCTTCTTGAAGATATCATAGAGGACATTTTTGTCTTGGTCCAAGTTAGACTAGGTGAGTTCAGGTCCTTTTTTCATTTGGAAAATCTGTGATTCAGCCCTTTCCCAAGAAGAATTTGCAATCTGTCCATTCTAGGACTATGAGTTCTCTGAGAGCAAAGACTATCTTTTTCTATGTATGTCCTCTGTGATTAGCACAGAGAAAGTGTTTAATAAATGCTTATTTTTTTTCCTTCATTCATGAACAGAGGCAGAACAGAACCCTGGACTGGAACTTAGGAGGCTGACTTGGAAATCTGCTCTCTGATGCTGACTGTGTTGCCTTGGATAGGTCACTCAACCTTTCTCAACATCTCTTTGCTCATCCAATTAACATGTTAGTTATACTGGCAATGCATAACTCATAACTCTTAAGTCATATAACTCACAAGTTTATACCGGCAATGCATAACTCATAACTCTTAAGTCATATAACTCACAAGTTTATACCGGCAGTGCATAACTCAGAAGTTTGTAAGTGAGCCATGTGCTTTGTAAACTTTAACAGCCATGAAGATAAGAGCTTTTGTGATTATTATTTTTAACCTTGTACCTGTTATGGGCAGACCTCTGTGCTAGAGTCTGAGAGTTTACACAAAACAAGTCCCTTGTCTACGCTAAAGAAGGGAGCAGGGAACACTCCCCATATTACAAGCAGCGATACTACAGAATGGATCTTCAGGGAGATACAAACAATAGGTTATGCAATATCTCTGAAAACATTTCCAGATGGTTTTAGGAGATGAAACAGACCCATTCATTACCAGTTAAAATGTCATTTGGTTACCACCACATAGTGTTCCCTCACTTGTCAACTTTCAGTTTACAAATAGTAGCTACATAAGCCAAGAGCTATCTACCTTTAGAATGGGAAGTAAATAGCCCCTAACGCATTAGTGGTAGGGACAGACACCAGCAGGTATTGGATAAGACTTGTTGAGAGAGTGTTATCTTGAATAGTCTAAGTCCTGAGGTTGATACTGAAAATAAGCCACAAAAGCACAATAAAACAAAATATGCATAGAAATGCATCATCTAGCATTAAGATTCTTTGTTACCAGGAATGGAAATCAATTGCAAAGGGATTATTATAGGAAATTGCCCTGAGTTAAACTTTAATTTAATGAACACAGTATGGGAGTTTTAAAATGAGAATTTATCTAAACTTTTTTTTAACGTGGTGCTGTCCTTCAAAGTTCTTTTTTCCCCCAGAGGTAATTATTTTTGATTGTCTAGGTGTTATGTCTTCCTGACACTTCTAAGTGACTTATGTAGCTCTCTGTCTATGTTTTGCATTTCATTTAATAAAAATCAAAGGTCCCTCCCCCCACAGGTGTTAATAACGGCGTTGACAAACAGTGTGGCACACGTTTTGACGGTTATTGTTCAGTTATTTCAGTTATGTCTAACTCTTTGTGACCCCATCTGGGGTTTTTTTGGCAAGGATACTGCAGTGGTTTGCCATATCCTTCTCCAGCTCATTTTACAGGTGAGGAAACAGAGGCAAACAAGATTAAGTGACTTGCCCAGGATCACACAGCTAGTAAATGTCTCAGGCCAGATTTGAACTCAGCATGACGCCAGGCCCAGCACTCTATCCGCTATACCACCTAGCTGCCCATTGGTAAGCATACTTTATATAAAATAAAGAAAGAATGATTTGGCCAAAGGTCATGCTTCCCACTTTTCTGCACCTCTGATATCCTGGTATGCTGAGAACAAGTAATAAATGTATGGAACTAGTTAAGACTGGAAACTTATTAGAAATTAGTTTTATGAAAACCACATCTTGCTTCAGAGAGGAGAGGCAGTTTACTTTATCGAAGACTGATCTCTAGTTGAAGGAAACACAATTTTATTAACTGCTCTCCTATGTAATTATAAGATAAAATGTTGGATTGCTGCACAAAGTAGCATGTCAGGATTTATGATTATAAATCGGACAACCTACTTGCAGGAATAAGCTCAGTTATCAGCCTGGGAGCAATAAATGAAAGTATGGACAGGGTACAATTAGAAATATATTCAAAAGATGAAAGTGAGTTATATCTTTAAGGGAGAAACCTGTTTAAAAGTATTACATTAAAAAAAACAATTTTTGTTAATTTAAAAAGCACCATTTTCAGTACAGGTCTCACTGCCGGTTTCCCCAAACATTACCAATATTCTTTTTCAGTATGACTTTGCTGTAATTAGAAAAATAGGAGAGGGTTTTTTTTTCTCTGAGGGCAAATATTGTAATAGCAGCAAACATTGGGGTTGTTTTTACAAGCACAGATGTTTTGTTACCTTCCTCTTGGTGGATTTAATAAGACTTCTTTTTTGGCTGTGTCCGGTGGAGGAATTTGTTTTGTGGCTACATATGTTTCTAATGAGAGTTCTATTTTTCATACCTTTTCATTTGGGGGAAAGAGACGAAGGAGAGAGAATGAAGATTTTCATTCAACAAAAATTATCTTAAAATACGCTGTGTGTTTATTTCTCATCTCTATCAATGTTTCTCTCTCTTACTCTTTCTCTGTTTCTGCTTCTCCTTTTGTCTCTGTTTTTTTTTATCTGTCTCTTCTCTGAGTCTTTCTGTCCTTATCTCTCTCTGTCTCTTTATGTCTCCCTGTCAACATTTTTCTGTTTCTGCCTCTCCCTGTGTCTCTATCTCTGTATCTGTCTCCGTTCCTATTTCTTTCTGTTTTTGTCTCTTTCTGTCTCTGTCTTTCTGTCTGTTTTTTAAATAGCCTGTCTGTCTCCTATTCCTCCACCTCTCATCTCAAACCAAAGGAGAAAACTAATTTTCTGGAGTCTTTCAAGGGATGGTTCTCAGAAGAAAGTGATAGACATTGCATTTAAAATTGGGACAGACTTCATTGCTCTGAGTGCAAAATTGTTCTGTATTTGGAATTTTATTTCATCTTTTCTTTTGGCCCACTGCTGTCTCCTAAACTGCTCTTTACTCACCCTAAGTGATTCGAGGTAGCCATATATCCAACATATATATATATAGTTATAGCTATATATAACTAGAGAAATATTCAAATTTCTGTCCACAAGACCATTGACAGAATCCAAAGTAACAATAGTGGACATGGTCTTAAATGACTAATATGGACTGAATGGATAAAATCTTGAGTGTCTGTATCCCTTAGGTACAGACTAAAGTCATTAGTTTGTTCTCATTTCATTCTCCATATTTGTCCTTTCCAGAATCAGGAAGTTAAGACAGTGAATTTCTTTTTGGATGAATGCAGGAAGACCATGATTGTAACTTAGGTAGTTTGTAGGGAGAATACATTTTTCTTTGGATAGAAAAAAACTCTGGTCTTCTAGTTAGAAGACCTAAGTTCACATTCTAACTCTGACATCAGCTGTGTGAACTTTCCTCAGCTATAAAATGGGGGTGATCTTACTCATGCCAACTCTTTCACAAGGCTATTGTGAAGAAAGTCTTGTATACCATAAAGCTTGCAGATGTAAGGTGCTGTTGCCATTACAATTATTCTTTGTCACACAAAACCGATTAACAGCAAAACTCATGAAAATTTTCCCCTGGTGCCTTGTTGTATTTTGGAAGTGATCATGAGATCTGGCAAGCTCTGCCAATGGAACAACCCAAGCTCTAGCAGATCCTACTAGATGCTACTGACAAGGTCTTTCTAGCAACTCTCCCCTGACTCGACTCACTAACACTTGGATGCCTCACTCTGGCCATCATTCTCATATATGTTTTGTCTCTCTACATGGCATGTGAACTCTTGAGAAAAAGAATTGTATATAGGAAGGATTTTTGTATGCCATAGTCCCCTTTGGCAGTCTGGTAAAACCCATGGACTCCTCAGTTTAATATTTTTAAATACATAAAATAAAAGACATAAAACCAGTTATTAATTTTTTGAAAAAGTACACAGACCATAGAATAAGAAACCTTGGTTTAGAGTTTTAATTTCTTTTCCTAGAGTCCAGCACAGTGCTTAATAGTAAGTACTTTAAAATTTCAGTCTTTCACTCATTCATTCATCCATCATTTAATGAAGAGTGCCTTTTGGTAGCAAAAGCAGCACTGAGTTGATCACCTGGTAGGACCTGCTAGAGTTTTTGCCCCATTGACAAAGCCAGTTAGATCTCAGGGCCCCTTCATTCATTCCTGTGTTACTTCATTCATTCACAACTGACCTGGAAAGTTTCAACAATAAGTCCAGTGACTGTATGGTTGAATTTCGAGAATAAGCCTCTCTAGATGTAGAGAGGTTCATCTCAGAAGGGGTCCCAATAGTACTCCTTATCCAAAAGTATGTTGCCCCCATTTCTTTCCATCAGTAAAAGGCTCTCAGGGTGCTTGGCATTCCTACCATTAATAATTCCTTTCTATTAAGGTATTCATAGGAGTGCCCAGGAGTTGGGAACTGCTTATCTAGTTTCAGACTGTCAGTTAGTGAAGTTAAGAGAGGAAATGAAGCAAGGCAGATGCCTCTTTATTTAGACTAAAGGAACTTTAGCTCACAGCTATAGAAATCTGAGACTTCAAACATATCAGGGATGAAACACTTCCCTTTTGCACAGGTTCTAGCTTAGAGCAATTCTCCCACTCCTTTTTCTAGCCCCTCTGTATTGCTATCAACTATTTTCTCAGTTCAGAAGAGTTCTTGTGCTTTCCTTCCTGTGGCCTTGGAAAACAACTGGCCCCACCGAATCTGGGGATGTGCTCAGTCTGTATCAGCCTAGGTCTTCCCTGGATAGATAATTCATTCCCTCTTAGAACACAAGCCAGCTGCTTCTGTGGAGGGAGCCTGGTACAGTTTGGCTAGATAACAGTGAAGGTGGTGTAGAGGAGTGGGGGGGTGGGGGAACATTTCCCTGTAGTATTTTATAAGCCAGGGATCAGTCACCAAACTACTGCTTAGGGTTAAATCTAACCAGCAGACTATTTTTGTACAGCTCATGCATGAGCTGCACAAAATTTCATTTTTTTTTAAAATGTAAAAAATATTCTCACTTAACTGTTGCTGTTGAATTGTTTCTGACTCTTTGTGATTCCATTTGGGATTTCCTTGGCAAAGATACTGGAGTGGTTGGCCATTTCCTTCTCCAGCTCATTTTACAGATGAGAAAATTGAGGCAATCAGGGCTAAGTGACTTGCCCAGGATCACACAGCTAGTAAATGAATGAGGCCAGATTTGAACTCAGGAAGATGAGTCTTCCTCATTCCAGGCCCAGCTCTGTATCCATTGTACCATTTAGCTGCCCCTCTTACTTAGCAGGGGATGGTATAAATGGATTTGGCTCTCAGGTCCTCAAACAGTAATTTATGCTCAAATCGTAGTTTGCTACTCTCCCTTCCCAATCTCTTTCTGACTGAACTGTTAGCACCCCATCAAGCACTAGTATAGATGAATTCTCTCATTCAGTGCTTCAACAAACATAGCATGTCCTGTATCAGGAAGTCATAGTGAAAATGATTAAAGAAGGACAAAGGCAAATAAACCATGCCTGACCTAAAGGGTTCACACGCTAGTAGGATTATTAATTCAGGTGCGGAGAATTGGAGAAGCTTAGAGCTAGAAAAGGAACTCAGCAGTAATTGAGTAGTTGATTGAGCAATGAAATCTATATGTGAAAAATTATCTGTGTATCCTGAAAGGGATTACATGACTTTTGCTCAAAGACCTCCAATGATGAAGAACTCACCACCTCTAATACTTGAGATAGCATGGGGTATGAAGATAAACAGTCCCTAATCAACTTGATGATCTTACAGTTTGGTGAACCTCAGTGTTTTCTTTGGAGAGTATGGAAGTATTCATTTATAATCTTACTAAGAGGTTTGGGAGTCAAGTACTGGGACAGAATCAATAATTCATCTGATTGACTTATGTTGTTGTGCCAGTGAGCTATCTCTTTGTGTTGGTTTATAAATGGGAGTCAGTTGAAAAGGCATGATATTTCCTGGTGCCTTTTCCCTCCCCCTTTCTCCTTTTTAAATTGAGATTCTGAGAGAGTCAGAGATTTAAGAGTGAACCTTTGTCTTTGGTGAGGAAGGAACTGATAATTGATTGCTCCCTCATGAGAAATACAGGTGTGAGTTGTAGGTTATCTTACCCTAATGGCCCAAGAAGAGTTTCTATTCCCTAATTTCCTTGCCTCCGTCTTGCAAATAAACATAACCTCTAAACTCAAGAAGTGGCAATTGTGGAGGGCAGACCCATGCAGTTATAAGTTGGTAATCACCAAACCTCATTTCTGAAGAGGTGTTCAGGAATTTTTGAATGCCAGCCTCCTGTATAGAGTAGGGGGAATTGTTTGGATGGGATACATCTTACTGAAAAGAGAGAAGGGGAGGTCGTGGTCATCCCCTGTCAGCTAGAAAGAAGAAGATCCTAAAATCCATTCTTTTAGAAAAAGAAGTAGAATTAATGGACAGTATCAGTCTCTTCAGGGAGAAGAGAACATACATATAGTCCCCCAAAGCAGAGTAGTAACAAAGGGCTAAAGTTATGACACAGAGGAGCAAAAGATCTGAACATTTTTCTCCCTTGTTCTTGTGATGAATTTGCACATGCCAGGCCTGATGGAAGGTAGTTGTCTATCTAGCAATCCCAACTGCATTTCCCTTCAAGATGATGGAGCCTCGCTAAATCTTCAGTGTAGTAATATAAGACTGGATGTACCTCTGAGATCAAAATGGGCCACAGTGAAATGCCTGGGACCACCTGCCTAGCCACCACAAGTGTGTTTCCCTTCTAAATGGAGTCTAAGTCTTTAGCAAAGTATCATGGATACTGGATTCATCTATGCATCTTTGAAGAAAGAGAAAAATTGTGTCGCGTGTCTTCTATGGTATTATATCTATGTCTCTCTATATCTATTCCTTATATTCATTCTGTGGGTAAATAAAGTATTTTCTGTTATTAATGTATGTATTTCTTTTCTTTCTTTTGAATGTTTTATAGGTCTCTGAACTCTTTTACTTACATCTGTGAAGCATGAGCTACATTAGGATGTTTCCTTTTAGCAAATTCTGGGTTGGGGCAAAGTGAGTCGTAGACAGATGATTTGAGTGTTTGGGAAATTGTCTCTGGGAGTGAACCTCATTTGTCCAAGCCCAGGAGCATAGCAGTTGGACCACAGGTTATACTAAATTGTTAGGAAATCTTGCCTGAAACATTGAGCCTAAATTTCTCTTTTTGCAACTTTTACCTGTTGCTTCTACCTGTACCCTCTGAGTCTGAGTCTGTTCTCTCTTCCACATGACAGCTATCCAAAAATTGAAGATAGTTCTCATGTCCTTAGTAAGTCTTTTGTGCATTATCTCACAGATAGCAATAATAAGGATACAATGATGAATACATAAGAGGGGCCTGAGCAATGTGCTAAGAGAATTCAAAGGAGAGAAAGGATAGGGAAGTCTTCCTTACAGTGAGCAGGACCTTGCCAAATGAATAGGATTTCAACAAGTGGAAATCAGGTTACAGGGAAGAGGATAGAGTTGGTGAGGGTATTTCAGCCTGAGGGAATTACAAGAACAAAGGCATCATGGTGGAGGGGATAAATGATCATGGGATAGGTTTGGGGCATGCTGAATGGTCCCATCTGGAGAGTATTTGGGGCTCTCAGAAAGAAGTTGAGGCAAAGTTGGAAAGGTGGGATGTCAGATTAAGTAAAAAAGTAAAAGCACAAGCTAAGTTAATCAACTTACAAAATGAGAACTAGGATAAAATGGATGAAGGGAAGGAGGAGGGGATAGGCAAATTTGGTAAGTTAGGGTATAGCCCTGGTGAAGCGGCAAAGTAAATAATCCTGGCAGTTAGGGGACAGCATTGAAGCCTTGAGTGAGGTAAAAGAATTCCTTCAGGATGATTTTACCACCTTGGCAGTTTTATCAAAGACTGACTCTATTTGTAGAAAACTAAGAAAAGTATTCTGACACATAGATCAGGGCATCTACACAATATAGTCATAGCACTTTGCAGTTGGATGAGATTTTGGAATTCAGTCATTTTATGCACAACCTAAAGTACAAACTCCTTCTACACCAAAGCAGTCAAAGTTCTACATGAACGTCTTCAGGGACATATAATTCACTCTCTGTTAAGACAGCCCTTTCCATTTTCAAATCTTTCCTCTTGTAATTTTACAACAATTCTTAAGAAAAATAACTGGGGATTTTAGTGGGCAGAAAAGTGCTGTGGATATCAAAAAAAACTTCAGGAGCATGAATGGCTACTTAGCATGAGGCAGCTAGGTGATACAGTGGATAGAGCGCTGGGCCTGGAGTCAGGAAGACCTGAGTCTAAATCTGGCATCAGATATATGAACTGTGAGCCTCTGCACACTTAACCCCTATTTTCCTCAGTTTCCTCATCTGTAAAATGAGGTAACAATAGCACCTATTTCATAGGATAGTTATAATGATCAATTGAGATAATATTTGCAAAGTGCTTAGAATATAGTGAGGGATATACACATATGTGTGTGTGTGTGTGTGTGTGTGTGTGTGTGTGTGTGCCCTTCCTTTCCTCACTTCCCATTGTCCAGAATGAGGGAGGTGGTGACTCTACTTTCTTCTAGATCAATATAACCGTCTCAATATATTGTGTGTTCTAGATGATACATTTTAGCATGCATAGTGACAAGTTAGAGCAAATCATATAATGAATTCTAGAGCCAGTTGAAGGAATTGGAGAAATATGTTTTGGAGAAGGGGAGGCAGGGATAAGATAGTGTTAGGATTTGAAGGGCTATCATATGGAAGAGCAGTCTTTTTTTCTGCAAAGCTCTAGAGTACAGGTCCAAGAGTAAAGGGCAAATGTTTCAACAGTATAAATTTTGACTTGATTTGAGGAGGAGGGACTTCTCAACAATTGGAGCTGTCCAAATGAAATAAATTAACCAGTTGTAGTTAATTCTTTGGTAACCTAATTCAACAAGCTTTTATTGAGTAATTACACTATCCAAGACCTTGTCCTAGGTTCTGCTAATATAAAGACAATAATGTCCTCCACGACCTTCCATTGCATTCTCTCTATTGACAGAAGGAAGATGACATGTACAAAGAAATTTTAGAGGTGAGAGAATATTAAGAATGGGGGATTAGGAAAGAAAATTGTACCTGAGCTGAGACTAAAATAAAGCGAAAGATTCTAAGTTATGGGAGCGAAGAGGGAATGTTTTGAGGTAATGGGTTTAACCTGTGCAAAGACACAGTGGTAGCTGTAGAATACTTGGTTCAGGGAATAGTAAATAAGCCAATCTGTCTGGAACAGTTAGTGCATGGAGGGGAGTAACGTGAAATACCTGAAAGGTTAACTGGAGCCATGTTGTGAAGAATTTTAAATGCCAAGCTTTATTTTGTAAGCAATAGAGAACAAGTGAAGTTTGTGAGAGGAGAAATGTCAATCTTGTGCTTTAGGAGGATGCTTTTAATAACTGTCTGGAGGATAGTTTGGACAAGAGGAAACTAGAATCAAGATAACCAGTGGGGAGGCTATTGTAATGGTTCAAGCCCTCTATCCACTGAACTACCTGGCTGTCACAATACTTTCAAATAGAATCCCTTTTTAGTAAAATTCATCGTTAAATTTTATAATTTTGCTTCTCTCTATATCCCAAATCTAAAAACAAAACAAAAAAATGGATTAGGCAAAAAAAAAAGCAGGGAGGAGGGCCTGGACTATGATGATGAGTGTGTGAAATAGATAAGGGAAGTGAATGGATGAAAGAGATGTTACGACTGTAGAATTATCAAGGCTTTGAAATCTGATTGCACACAGGGAATAAGGGAAAGAAGTCAGAAGTTGTGAACCTGGGAGGCTGGAAAGATGGTGGTGCTGTTAACAGAAACAGGTAGGTTTGCATGAGTGTCAATACCTAGTAGGAGGTTGCTGATAGGTGATTATAGTTCGGGGGACATATTAATCCTTCATTTGAGAGACAGCATATTCTCCCTCCCAACACTTAATAGTATTTTATTTTTTTCAAATTACATGGAAAGATAGCTTTGAAAATTCATTTTTATAAGATTATTATTCAATTTTTTTCTCCCTCCCTGCTCCTCCCCACAGGACAGCATAAATCTGATATAGGCTGTAGAAGTATAATCATATTCAACATATTTACTTATTAGTCATGTGAAAGAAGAATCAGAATACAAAGGAAAAACGGTGGAAGAAGAAAAGATCTGCATTCAGACTGCATAGTTCTTTCTCTGGATGTGGGTAGCATTTTCCATCATGAATCTTTTGGAATTATCTTAGATTACCGTATTGCTGAGAAGAGCCAAGTCTATCAAAGTTGGTCATCATGCGGTGTTGCTGTCACTGTGTACAACATTCTCCTGGTTCAACTCAATTCACTTAGCATTAGTTCATATAAGTTTTTCTGAAGTCCATTTACTCATCATTTCTTATAGAACAATAGTATTTCATTACATTCATATGCTACAATTTATTCAACCATTCCTCTATTGATGTACATCCCCTCAATTTCCAATTCTTTGCCACTGCAAAAAGAACTGTTATAAATATTTGTGTACCTGTGGGTCTTTTTTTAATGATCTCTTTGTGCTACAGACCTGGTAGTAGCATTATACAACACATTTTTTAGAGATGATTTTTGGACCAATGGTTGCTGATGGAATTTCCAAGAAGGTAAAAGAGTAGGAAACTAAGAAAAGAAACCTGATCTACATCCATGACCGGATATGAAAGAATCAGCAAAGGAAATGGGGAAGTAGTGATAGACAGTTAGGAGAAGAACTGTGGTTTAAGAGCAATTCCTACTTTAAATACTGGTTGGAGTAGATTACTTCTGAAATATCCTTTTATTATGGAACTATTTGATTCTGTGATGTCTTCCATTGGAATGAGTTTTTTCATAGGTGCTCTGCCTTTCTTTTAGAATATTTTAATTTTCAAAAAATAAGTATACATTTTTTCTTCCTCTCATTTCTCCCTTCCATTAGTGGGGAAAAAAGAAAAAAAACCCATTGCAATAAGTATACATAGTTAAGCAAAACAAATGTCCAAGAATGTGTGTCTCATCTTGCTTCTTATGCTATCGCTTCTCAGTCAGGAAATGGGTAGCATGTTTCATTACTCTTCTCTGATTGAATTGTGATTGGTCATTTCTTTTCTTTTAGTATTTAATTTATGGAATTAAACAAACATTTCCATTACATAGTACAATAAAAAGATGATTGCCCATGAAATTACAAATCTACTGTGCACAACTTGCTATTCCTTTCAAATATACAATAAAATCATCCTGTGATTTCTTTTTTTCCCTTTTTTCTTTCCTGCCCTACCCCCTCCCTAGAGCTAGCTACCATTAGACACAAATTGGCGTGTGTGTATGTGTGTGTGTGTGTGTGTGTGAGTGTGTGTGTGTAAAATTGTTCTATACATACTTCTGTTTATCATTCTTTCTCTGGATATAGGTAACATCTTTCTTCATATGTCCTTTATTTAATTTGGATATTTATAATAGTCAAAATGCCTTATTCCCTCAAAGTTGTTATTAAATATTATTACTGTTATTGTATATAATACTCTCTTGATTCTACTGATTTTACTCTTCCTTATTTTGTGCAAGTCTTTCCATGTTTTTCTAAAACCAATGAGCTCATCATTTCATATAGCACAGTAGTATTCCATCACACTGAGGCAGCTAGGTGATGCAGTGAATAGAGCACCAGTGCAAGAGTCAGGAGGACCTGAGTTCAAATCTCACCTCAGACACTTGACACTCACTAGCTGTATGACTTTGGGCAAGTCACTTAACCCCAATTGCCTCACCCTGGATCATCTCCAGTCATCCAGATGAATATCTGGTCACTGGATTCAGATGACTCTGGAGGAGGAGTGAGGCTGGTGACCTGCACAGCCCTCCCTCACTCAAAACAAAGTCAAGTGCAAGTCATGTCATTATTTCTCTGATGGCATGGTGTTCTTCAGCAAAGAAGGACAAGCACACATTCCATCATACTCATATACCACAATTTATTCAGCCATTCCCCAATTGATGGGCATGCCTGCAATTTCCAGTTCTTTGGCACCACAGAGAGAACCACTATAAATATTTTAGAACATATAGATTCTTTTCCATTTTCCATAATCATATTTGGAAATAATCCAAGTAGTGGTATTGCTGGGTCAAAGAGTATAGGTAATTTAATAACTCTCTGGGCATAATTCCAAATTGCTCTCCAAAATGGGTTTGATCAGTTCACAATTCCACTAACAATGAATTAGTGTCCTAAATTTTTCATATCCCTTGCAACATTCATCACTTTATCCTTCTATCATTTTAATCAATCTAGTAAGAATAAAATGATTTCTCAGGGTTGTTTTAATTTGTATTTCTCTAATCAATAATGATTTAGAGAATTTTTCATATGGCTATGAATAGTTTTGATTTCTTCATTGGAAAACGACTTGTTAATATACTTTCATCATTTATTAATTGGGAAATGACTTGTATTCTTATAGATTTGACAACATTCTTTCTTTAGTTTAGATATGAGACCTTTGGCTGATAAGCTGTCTATAAAACTTCCCAACAATATTCTGCTTTCCTTCTCATTTTGGCTGCATTTGTTTTATTTGTATGAACCTTTTTAACCAAAATTGGCCATTTTACAACTAACTTTGTTCTCTTTCCCTTGTTTATTCACAAATTATTCACATATCCTCAGTCTGATAAGTAATATGTGCTGTGTTCTATATTTCTTGTAAAAAATCTCTCTTTATATTGAGGCCATGTATCCATTTTGACCTTTTCTTGGCAAATGGTATAAGATCATGATCTATGCCCAGTTTCTGTCATATTGCATGGATAGGTCATTTCATTGACCAGAGTTTCATTTTTTTAAGTTAATTATTATTTCACCTTACACTATTGTTGTTCTATATATTTTTCAAATGTCTCTAATCACTTTACTTTGCATCAGTTCATGCAAGTCTTCTCAGGGCTTCTCTGAAACTGTCACTCTGGTAATTTCATTATATTCATATGTAATAAAGCATCCTTTATCCTATCTTACTGTGTAGTTGCAGTGAAGTCATTTCATTATATTCATATATAGTATTTCATTATATTCATATATAATAAAGCATTCTCTACCCTATCTTACTGTGTAGTTGCATTGAAGTCACAGTGGGGACCAAATCATTTGTCCCCAAAATGTTTTTGTCAGAAAGAATTACTTATTATTCTTCCGAAGACTTCAAGCCATCAGGTGAATGGCAAACAATATGTGTGGCTGACCAAACATATTCCCTTCCCAGCTTGAAACACCCGTTAGCCCCAGAGAAGAAAGTTTAGTAATGGTTATTTCCCATTTATTGACCAGATCAGATCTGATGATAAAATCTCTGGTGAGTTCTGATTTCAGTACAAATTTGATACCTATAATCTGTTGTTTTTCATCTATCCCTGCTGATACCTTCCCTGGCCTGGCTAGTCCAAGGGTCTACAAAAGTTGCCAAAAGTTGTATTTACTGCGTTTACCACTAATGGTCTGCCCATTTTCTCACAAATTAGAATGTAATGCCCTTGAGGACTATTTTAACTATTTCTTTGTATCTCTAGCTCATAACACAATACATGAAATATATGTATCAGTTGTGTCTGACACTTCATAACCCCATTTGGGGTTTTCTTGGTAAAGATACTAGAGTGATTTGCTGTTTCCTTTTCTAGCTCATTTTACAGATGAGGAAACTGAAGCGAACAGGGTTAAGCCCAGGGTCACAGCTCATAATTGTCAGTCTGAATTTGAACTTGCGTCTTCCTGACTCCTGGCCCAGGGCTCGATACACTGTGCTATGTAACTATCTGAAACATACAAGAAACGTTTAACAAATCTTTGCTAATTAATTAGCTGGGTTGATAAGTGATAGAAGTAACTCATCTATGCCTTGCTAAATTTTAGTGGCTGATTTGTATGTAATTCATATTGAAAACATATACAAATTGTAAAGAAATACTCTCTTTTTCACTCTCTGTACACTTACATGTTTACCAACATCTTTCACAACTCAGAGGACCCCTCAACATAGCCCAGTGAGGAGGCCTTAACTTGACCAAGAAATGAGCCCCATGTTTTCTATATTCTTCTTTGTTTTCCCGATTCTTTTGCCATCTATAACACCAGTACAACTGTGCTTTCCTCCTGCTCCCTGGGAGAATTATCCTCTCCAGGACTCAGGAGCATACTTGTAGGGCCCTTTGAACTATTGAGATGAAAGTGACCAGGTACATTAGGGGCATGTTCACTTATCTTCTTCTACTCTAATTGATTTGGATTTTTGATGCACTTTCTGTTTGGAGGAGATATTACTGATGTCCCATTAGCCATGTCAAGATTTGAAATATTTTCAAGTTACAAAAGCATCATCCTGCTCCCAACCCATTTATTGCTATTTGGTCAACCTGATCTCTCTATTAATTCAGATTTATTTCCTTGGTTCTTCAGTGAGTATGTATCATTATAACTGTGGGGTAAGAGAAGATGAAATGCCTTTTAAATGATGAAAACTCTTTTCAATTTTCATCCAAGTGCCCAAGCCATAATGTTTCACTTGAACTTAATTAAATTCATTTTAGAAAACATTTATTAAGTACCTACTAAGTGTAAGGTACTATTCTAGGAACAAAGATAGAAGCAAACTGTCCCATATTTAATGGAGTATATAACATACTGAGGCAATTTTGGGGGGAGGGTGGTATGCCATATATACAAATAAGTAAATTTGAAATATATACAGATTTATACAAAGAGGGAGGGGAGAGGAACATTTGGTAGGAGGGCAGATTAGAAAGAGTCTCCTGGGACTGACACTCTAGCTATGGGTAGAAAGGAACTGGGAATTCTTAGAGACTGTGAGATGAGGAGAGAGCACTTTCCAGATATAAGACCCACCTGTACAAAGACACAGTTGCAGGGGTAGAAGGATATATATGGGGAACAACTAGCAGGTCAGTTAAACAGAAATGGAGGGTGTGTCAAGGGGAATAATATGAAAAAAGACTGGAAAGGCAGGTGGGAGACATATTCTGGAGAACGTTAAGGACCAAACTGAGGATTTTGTGTTTTGTAAAGGTAATGTGAACAACTGAAGATTTTGGAGCTGGGGATTGAGGTGGTTGCACCTGCATTTTCAGAATATGAAATTTATCAGCTATCCCAATTGGCAGAGGCTACTAGCAACAGAGGTAAACCACAGGCCATTGATGATGATTGCCTGAACTTGGGGTGTTGGCCTTATGAATGTACCAAAAGGGACACATGTGAAAGATGTTGCAGATGTACAATCTGATTGAATAAAGAACATGAGGAAGACAGAAGAATCAAGGATGATGCCAAGGACGCAAGCTGGAGTGATTGGAAGGATGATGTTGCTTTCAACAGATACCAATTGTTTTTAGTGGTGCTATAGTTTCAAATCATGAATTTAGCCTGGGAATTAAGCTTGTGATTTGCAAATGAAGAAACATTATTCTCCATAAGTGTTTTTAAATTGTTCCCCAACCCCAGTATTTTAGGCTTTTAATAATATAAAGTTTTCCTTACTTTACTTAATTCTTTAACCTCTGTGTGTATGAATATTAATATGTTCCAATGTTTCATATATGCTTTAAAGAAAATTTTTATGATTTTTGAAACAATTAATCTTACTTTACCAAAGAAAATTATATGAGATTTAGAAGGGCAATATTACCTGCGCCTTTAGGAATTATGGACTGAATGATAATTTATCTCCATTTACACATTTTGAAGGAGTTGCCAAGTATAATTTCTATAAGATTTGGGACTGGACATATTACAAGTGCTTTTACTTTGTTAGGAGATTGCATGGTACAATGAAGAGAACACTGATTAAATTGGGAAGATATGGATTCAAATTCTGCATTTGACATTTACTAGCTGTGGACACCTGGATGAGTCACTTAACCTTGGTCAGCCTCAGAGAGTTCCACAATGGTAATGTATGTCACTAAGTCACAGAAAGTCCTATCCCAGGAGTTTCCTAAGCTGATAAAGTTATAATTCTTTCTCAATTTTTTCTTTGTTATTTAGACTAGCACTGATTTCAAGTTTCAGTTTTATCAGATGATGATGAAATTTAAATTCATTGGTACAAAGTTTATACTAGTCAATTGTAGCATTTAGGGTCACTACCTTATATGTGGGGCTCCATAAAAGTAGGTACACTGTGGGTCAAAACTCATTTAAAATCATATTCGTGAGCCCCCCACTCACCTATTAACTTTTTATCAGTCAGATAGGAAATATTTCTGAAAAATAAATGATATTTAATCAATGTATTAAATGAAATGGCAGAAAAAGATTCTCACATATACACATGCCATAAGTTTTTTCACAGGTTATCGTACCTCTAATGAGGCTGGCACACTTAGAGAGAACACCTATGACTAATAAACACATCTGGAGGGTGGACACTCATGTTGGCAGCCCATGAGGTTATCACTTGTGTGGAAGGCATGCAAATTAGAATCCCATGTGGCTAGCACAATGCGTACCTCTGAGGATACAAAGCTGTTTATGTCCTCTCATGATATCACTGGTCTGCTCTCTGCTGAACATCATGTTTCTGTACTATTCTGATCTCTAAGTTTTCTCTGCTGGGTATTGTACCATTTCTGCAGGGCATATCATCTTCACTCATTACTGCATTGTCTCAGTAAACCATCTCTGCTAGTCTAATGGTCACTACATTTCTCTTTGCTACCACCGTCTCTTGGGCTCTCTGCTCTCATCTACTGAACTATAGTAGCTGAAATGTCTCTTCTTGATCAATCTATTCCTGTTCTTTTTTTTTACTTTGAATATTTGATGCATTCTGAGTGGCCCCAAACCATACTCAGCTCCTTGCTTATATATTTTTAATTATCATAATTTGTGGACAGGTCTCATGTCCCTTAACTGTATACTCCATTTAGGGAAAAGACTACATATTTATTAATCTTTGTTTCATTTCTTGTGTCCTTCACAGTAATCTGCAAATAGGAAGGGCTTAAAAAATCTTGTGAAAATTTGTGCAATCCTATATTTAGGAAGGGATTAGGAAGGGATATTAGAGGCCATCTAACCTAGCATTCTCTAAGGGCCAATGGTTTTGGCTTCAGTGGGTCTAAGTCAAAATGCTACCTTTGTAATTTACAGTTAAAGAAATTATAGCAAATAGAATGTGAACTCAAAACCTATCAAACACACACATTTCTCATGCACATGTGCATAAATTGGTCCTTTTGTTTCTTCATTGTTGATAGATTTTGCTTTTGGTTAGCATGCTAATAACAACCGTTTTCTGTATTTTAGTAGATCCCTTCATGAAAGGATCTCAAAAATATTATCTGAAAAGCTTTCCTCACCTTGAACATGTGGAACTAGCCATTTGCATTAAGTGCTTTCAGCTGCTTTTAGCATTTGACATTAGGCAGTTATGTGGCACAGCAGATAGAATGATAAACATAGAATTTGGATGATCTGAGTTCAAATCTGGCCTTAGGCATTTGCTAGATGTGCGACGCTGGGCAAGTCATTTAGCCTCTGCACCTATGCCTCTCAAGGATAGATGAGGATAAAATGAGATAAAATTAAAATGGCATTCTGCAAACCTTAAAGCACCATATAAATATTGACCATAATGTTATAACATAATATTTATGTTTTGTATTGTTAAATGTAATTATATATCTTTATATGATTATATTTAAGATTACATACACATTATCAATTATGTTATGCTATTATTATTATTACCTACAGAAAGCTATTTGAAATAGATGTGAATGCTTTATTATTGATTTGCTTTTATATAAAACTTTATTAGAATTCTGGGATTACAATATATTGGAATAGCTAAATAAAACTTTCATCTTTTATATCACTTGTCAAACCCATTGTCAAGCACTGTATCCAATCTATTTATTTCTATGATTCTCAAATATTAGAGTTGTAAGGGCTCTTTGGTAATATCTAAGTCAACTCTCATATCGTGTAGAAATTATCATTATAACATCCCTAGAAGGTGGTCAGGCATTCAGCAAACATTTATATTTCTCCTATTCTGTTCAAAGAACTGTGCTAGAGATGGGGATTCAGGGATCATTCAATTTATGAGAAACGTATATAATGTGGAGAAGATTTTAGGAGTGAGGAATAGAAAATGATAATCACAAGAAAGAGTTAAAGGAACTTGAGTTTTCTAGAGTAAGAAAAGAAAGCATCCAGGAGGTAATGATTATGAAATAGACCTTACGTTGCATGCCATTTTATCAACCTGAACTCACCATTAACCAGGATTTCTTCTCTTCTCTACTTTTCAGTTACTAGTGTTCATCATGATAATCCTGTGACACTAAAGATTTTAAAGGAAGATTCCAATTATTCAGTTATTATTCAGATATTGACTATGATGTTACTATTTAAGCACGTTTTCTTTCATTGGTGTGAGACTGAAAATTGGTAATGTACAGTATTAACCATTATGCACAATAGAGCTGTGATTTTAGGAGCTTGCAAACTCCGAGTGTGGGAACTTACCCCACCAGTGTAGATCATAAGTCAATTATGATTTAGTGGACAGAATGCCATGCCTGGGGTCAGGAACACTCATCTACATGAATTCAGATCTGTCTTCAGACACTCTCTGTACGACCTGGGCAAGTCATTTAACCCTATTTGCCTTTGTTTTCTCAACTGTAAAATGAGTTGGAGAAGGAATGGCAGGCCACCCCATTACCCAAGAAAACCCCAAATGAGGTTTTGAACAGTTGGATATGACTAAAACAACTGGACACACAAAAATAAAGACCAAGGAGTTAGCCTCTCATCAGGAAGAAATCATGTTTTCTTCATATATTTCAACCAAAGTAACATAGCATAACAAACAATGTAGAAGCATGATAATCTAGCTGTTTTTAATTTATATTTTATATTTATAATTTAAATGTTAATTTATATTGACAGGCATGAGAGAGGTTTGTAAAAATAGGTCAAATAATGCCATTCTTCTTGGTATTTTTTGTTTTAGAAAATAGCTGTTTTCATAAAAAATGTTTTATGGTAACTATAATGGGTTTATTATTTTATTTATTATCGTTATTCATACATTTAAAAAATGAATAAATATCAGTTTTCACTTCCAATATGATAATTATGAATAGTTATAACCCTTATAAAGAAAATTTCTTTAAGGTCCTCAATCATCTGAAAAAATATTTTTATTTATTTCATTAAATGTTTTTCAATTACATGTACTTTCCTAAACATACTCTATGGTTGAATGAATTTAGACAGTAGAGTTATTTCTCAGTGAAGGAATTTGTGTTTCATCTTATAGAACAAGAGCTCTCAAATTTTATGATCTTAGGGATCCTTCACATCTTTTAAAAAATGAATTTATTTATTTTATTTTTAATTTTTGGAATTAAAAAAATTTCCATAGGACAGTATGATAAAAAAATGATTTCACATGAAACTGCAAATCTGTTGTATACAACAACTTGCTATTTCTTTTTATATATGTAACAATGTTGTCATGTAGATTTTTTTTCAGAGGTTGGGAGTGGGACAACACAATAGGTCAATTTGTGAAGAAGGTGAATTTGAGGTACTGACAGCATGCTGTGGAAACTTGCAATCAACAGATGGCAATGTGCATTTGAATCTCAGGAGAGAAATCAAGTATGGAAATAAAAATTTTAGGGCTGATTATTAGAGCTATAAGAATAATTTGAGATCAACAGGGTATTTATAAGAAAGGCAAATGTGAAGCCTTGGGGGTTGACTATTCCTCCAGAGAGATAGGCACACTAGGAGAATGGTGTTACCACACAGTGAATCCAAGGACAGAACATATTAAGGAAAAGGTGATCAGCAGTAAATACAGTAGAGAGGTAAAGGAATAAGAAGGCAGAAAAAGGATTTTATGATTAGGAGTAAACTTGTGACTTTGGAAAATTCAGGTTCACTCATCCTGGGGGAGGAGGGAAGAAAAAAAGGCAATAAAAAGAAAGTTACATGATAATTTTTAAAATATATTTAAAAGGAATACCTAGTTGTACATATCAGATTTGTATTTTCATGTACAATCATCTTTTTTTCTATGTAATGGATTTTTGTTTCATTTCTTAAATTCAGAAGAAAACAAATGAATAAACAAATGAATGAATGAATAAGTAAATAAATAGAGTAGCAGAGATGAAGACATCCAGGTTAGGTATAAAGGATCTTGGCAGAAATGACTGCATGCTGAGTAGTATACAGAAGGAGATCATGATTTTTGTCACCGATTCTTTTTAAAGAATGGGAAAGACCCTTCTTTTCTAGAGGATAGTGACTTCCATAGACAACTTTTTGTACCTTACCTTTGTGAGAAAGGATGTTTCGGAGCAAATATACTTGCCATTGGACTAGGTAGGACAGGAGAGTTGCGTTCCAGCTGCTGCTTTGTAATTGAATAATTATGTGACGTTGGACAAGATGTTTAGGTCCCACTTTCCTCATTTATAAAATAAGAACATTTCATGAATTGTAAAATGTTTTCCATCTCTCACATTCTATGAGTCTAGAAAATGCTTTTCCCTCAGAAGGTAACCTCTGCCTAGGTAAATGCAGCCAGTCTTAACATATAATTGGAAAGCACTTTAGAAGGTAATTTCTTTGCCTCAGGGATAAAAAGGCAATTAGTACATTTTTTGTTTGTTTTATTTCAGTGAGACTTAAAATCATCTTGGAAGGTTCTGTATTTTATGGAAATCCCTAAGTGACCAACCAGGAGAAACACGAAGCAGACCCCTTGTTCTGAGATGAGTCCTGGGGAAGACTCAGGAGTTTGTGCCAAGTATTGTCCCCGCCAGGAGTTCACCAGAAGGTTGAGTCTGACCTTCCTGTTTCTGTTGGCTAAGGGGAAGTTGGCATTTTGGAGTCATTTATTCCCAAGCTATTCACATACTTTGAAAAGTGAGAGGACAACCCAGGGACACGTTTTCATGCCATTCAGACATAAACAGGATACAAATTTGAGCTTGATTGAACTGAATCTGAACTGTAAGAGCTCTCTTTCTGGAAACTGAACAAGTTGAATTACTGTTATTTCAATATGAGATGCTAACATTTTGTTTCATCACTAGGACTTAAAATGAGGCATCTTATTGTGATGTTCAGATCCCATTACGCACAAGTTATAAAGAGCATTCTCTATGCTTCATTGAAAAGTATATAGAGAAAAGAATTTTCATAAGTGAGAGGGCATCATGATTATTGAGCAGATATTTATAAATGGGAAGCTTTCATCTTAATGAATGCCTAATATTTTTGCATTTAATTTTAATAAAAACCTCACAGATTGACCAAGCTGTCAAATTTCAAAGACCTGCAGTATTTGCACAGGTGTTCTTCCTGTAACATTCCTCACAAATGGTTCTTCATCTTTTGCTTAGAGATTCCTGGAGTTGGCAAAGTCATTACCTCTATTAGACCGCTCATTCCACTTTTCGACATTGTTCAGGAGTTTTTCTAGATATCAAATCTAAAGTTACTACGTTGTAACTTCCCTCTTTAGCTCTTTGTTGCCCCTTGGGAACCAAAAAGAATAAGTCTTTCCCATGACGATCACTTTAAATACTTAAAGATATCAGTCCTCTCTTCTTGAGTCTTGACTTGGTAGGACTAAACATCCCTATTTCCTTTCACTTTTCCATACCATAATCTCTAGTCTTCTCATCACCTTGGTTGTCATTCCACTGGTCTATCAGTATGCCTTCAAAATGAAGATGCAATATTCTATATTCTGTCTTGAATTTTTCTATTTCGTCTTCAAAATTTTGATTTCTCAAAAAGATAAGCTTCTTAAATGAGGTGATCATGATTACAGATGTCAAATACCAGAAAGGTTGTCAGGCAGAAGAGAGATTTGTTTGATATTACATAAATGGTTCTAGATAAGAACAATGAGGGGAATTTCCAGGGAACCAGGTTTCAGATGTGTCTGTCTACCCTATGAATGCAACCAAACCAATGACACCAGAGTAATAATTAATGGCAATGGAAAGGAGAAAATAGGAATTTAGTCCCTGAACAGAATATAAATAGAACTAAGGGAGACTTGAATGAATTGACAAGGTATTTTGCTTTATATGCCTCTCTAAATGCCTCATTTTCCCTCCTACCCCACAACCCATCCAGTTTCTGCCCTTTATCCATGCTGCTGCCTGAAAATGAACTATGAGAGAATTATTTTTTGAACCAGTCTTACTGTTAAAATAATGAGGGAAGATTTCTGTGTGCAGTGCCTGGAGGCTTCTGGAAAGAGGTACAACAGAAGCCCAATAAATAAAATATCGATCGCATTTATTTTGTTTCCTTTGGGCCTTAATTTGATTTCCTTCTGCAGCAATCATTTAGTTGCAAAGTATTTTATTTTCATTTCAACTCCTTTGGAGAGAATGGTGCCCTTTCTTTCCTTGCAGCCAATTACAATCATTTTACTCCATCTAATGTTCTGGAGACAGACAGTTTTTATATGAGTATCCTTAAGCTGAAAGTTTTCCTTAAATTATTGCTTTAAAAAATCAATTTCCAGCTTAAATGTGTGGTGTATTCCACTCTGAAAGAGTTGGATTTCTTCTTACTACTGTACAGTCCACTGGCTATTAGACTTATAAAAATGTTAAAGCTGGAAAACTCTTACATGTTTTCTGTTACATGTCTATCATTTCAAAGAACATGGTAATGAGGTCTAGAGAGGGGATTTAACTTGTCCAAAGTCCCTTAGACCAAGAGAAAGTGGCAGATGTAGTTCCTTTGCCAGGCTTCCTGACTCTAAAGTCAATGCTCTTTCCATCTTAGTGTAATAAATTGTCCACAGACATCTAAAGCTTCTCCATCCTTTTAGTTGTCTGTAGCTGATTTTTATTGTATTTGGAAGAGAAGGATATCTTTCTATTGATGTTTGACTCTGTTGGGGTAAGCATGATTCCATACATAGAACCAGTAATGTTGAGCAGATATGGTGGGGACAAATATAGTATCTCAAAAGAGTTTAGATTTTAGAATCAGAAGAGACCTAAAAAATAATCTAGTTCAACCCCTTTATTTTACAAATAAGGAAATTGAGGTAGAAAAAAGTTAAGTAATTTGCCCAAAGTCACATCAGCGGTAAGTGCCAGTCGTACAGGAACCTAAATATCAAACTTCAAATTCAGTGCTCTTTGCAATATATAGTATGGTTAAATGAGCACATTGGGATAAATCATGGGTTCTTTGGAGAGAGAGAGGGAGAGAGGGAGAGAGAGAGAGAAAGAGAGAGAGAGAGAGAGACAGAGAGAGAGAGAGAGACAGAGAGAGAGAGAGAGACAGAGAGAGAGAGAGACAGAGAGAGAGAGAGAGAGAGAGAGAGAGAGAGAGAGAGAGAGAGAGAGAGAGAGAGAGAAACAGAGAGAGAGAGAGAGAGAGAGAGAGAGTGTGTGTGTGTGTGTGTGTGTGTGATAGACCCTTTTCATAGTCAGGTAACACTTATGAACTCCTCCTCAGAATAACATTTTTGAATGCATAAAATAAAATACATTACAGAGAAAACTAATTATCCTGAAAAATAGTTATCAATATTTTTAAAAAGCAAGTTCACAGAATGCTTTAAATGCTTGCACAAATATAACCAGTATCAGATTACTTACTGCCTCAGGGAGGGATGTGGAGAAGGAAAAAGGGAGGTGTGGAATACGGAACTCAAAACATAAAAGAACTCAAATATTAAAAGTTGTCTTAACATGTAATTGGGGAAAATATTATTTTAAAAATTTAAAAGTCAGTTCACAGACTCCAAGTTAAGAATCCCTTACTTAAATGATCTCTAAGGTGTTTTACAGGTCTATTACTTTATGGTTATGAAAGGACTTTGAAAATTGTAATATATTACTTCTAAGAATTTATAGGCTATGAACCCAATGCTATCTTTAGATGTAAATCAAGAAATGGGCTGGGGGAAAGGGTAGGAAGAAATTTTAGATTTTTCTATAGCTAGTCATTTTGTGTTGCCTTCAGAATGCCATGCCCTGGAAATCATTTTATAAACTCAGGTACAGCCTGAGAAATGCTGAATCTACTACATACACATGTACTGAATTCAGCTCTGCATTTGTCTGTGGCATTTTCACTGATGCACAAAGGCAATTTGAATTTTTTGTTTTGGAAGTGTTCATGTTTCCAACATTTTTTTTCTTTTTTCACTTCTCTTTCTTTATAACATTCCAAGTACTTTCCTTTGTCCATTTCCAAATGGGGACCCCCATTTCAGTAGAAGATCTGTGGTCATTAGGCCCTATGAGAGGTATTTCCATTTTCACAATTTTTTTCCTGAGCACTTCAGGGCAACCTCAGAATGTATTCCAGAGAACACAAGAGTTTTCTGTGAATACTGAGCCTATGTCCACAGCTGAACAATAAGTCAGAGCATTGTTCTTGTTCTCTGGATATTTTCAGAGGCAGCAAAATTTATTTATTTGGAACTGCAGACTTGCAACTTTCTGAAATGGGGCTCCTAAAAAGAACAATCCTCAGGACATCAAGGCTACTTGTACACTGGCCTGGATTATAGAACAAGGAAAGACATAATCAGAGCCTTATTATAGCTTTTTGACTGGTGTTGACCTCCACTCAGCAAGCATGTTATTTCCTATTAACGTCTTTTCCTATAGATTTTGTAGTGGGGGTTATTATTAGTAACGATAGCTTATAGTTTGATAGCATTTTACAGTTTCCAAAGTTCTTTCCTCATGACTACCCTGGGAGCTAGGTAGCATAACTATTATCCTCATTTTTCAGAAGAGGAAACTGAGTTCTAGGGAGGATAAGTAGTAATAATTCTTGTTTACTTAGCCATTGGTGGTTTACAAAGTGATCTCTCTTCTATAGTAACCTTGTGAGGTAGGTTCTATAAGGAGCATGATTGCTCTTTCCCAGATGAGGACACAGACTCTGAAAGAAAAGAAAGTGATTTGTTCACAGTATTATAGCTGGAAATGATGGACCCCGAACTGACTTAAATCCAAAATTCCTGAATGTCCAGCGTTCTTTCCACTGTATCATTGCTGCCCCCACCCTCATTTTACTGGGAGCAAAAAATTATAAAGTAAGACAATAGAGTACCATCTACTGGGATTTCCATTTGACCCTGGAAAACAAGACTGGGATTAATGGGCAAAGGTTGTGAAGATATAACTTTACCCTTGATGTGGAGGAAGATGGACAAAAGTTGAACAAGCTGCCTTAATCAAACAATCAATGAACATGTATTAAGTATTTAGTATTTAGGCACTGGAGATACAAATGCCAATAAGAATAAAGATGATCTCAGTCCTCAAGGATCCAATGGGGGAAGACAACACACAAACAGAAGCTGAAGAGGGAAGGGACAGAGAATGTATACTGGGCCCCATGATGGAGAGTTTCAAAGAAGACCAATGAGAAATCAGAAAAACTGTGCTGAGTACCCTCTTTAGATGGAGGCTTTAGTGCTCATGGCTCTGCCTACCAGTCAGAATTCAAACAGAGGCGTGGATAAGATGTGAGTATCAGGCAGATTTCCCAATGATGAATTTCCTGGGTAAAGAAGATAACATGGAGATGCACAAAGTTAAAAAGTAATGTAGCTGGTTAGTAAATGGGGACATTAACTGTGCTAAGCTCCCTCTTTAAATAGGAGTCCTGGAACCCAAGGTCCTGCCCTCCATTCACAGGGAGATAGTGGATTCCCCCACCTTGGAGATCTTCACTTAGAAGATGGATGGGGGTGGAGAGGATAAAGAAAGATCAGAAGTGGTGCTTGAGTTGGCCTTTAAAGGAAATTATGGATTCTCTAAGGTTGAGGAAAAAAGGAAAATATTCTAAGCATGGAAGACAGTTTGTGAAGAGACACAGGAGGCAGTAGATGGGTAGCTGTGAGGTGGTTCATTTTTGTTAGTCACAGCTGTTCTTAAAGACTCCAATACATACTGGTTGAGGGAGGATGGACGCTGATTAAAATCATGGATTCTTGTCATATTGAAGTATATAAATGATGTAAGAGGCAACATGGTATAGTGGAAAGAGCCATCTAGTGACAGTCAGGAAACCCAAGTTCAAGTTTGGGTTCTGTCACTTATTGTGACCTTGGGCAAACCATTTAATTTCTCAAAGGCTCTGTTTGCTCATCTGTGAAATGAGGGCCCTGGAATAACGGGTCTCTGAGGTCCCATCATGCTCTGGCATTCTGAGAGTCTATGATCCTCTTTAGAATGCTATTAAGCAGAATTTCAATGATGTCATGGCTCGCCTGAAAGCCAGCCTGCGTGCAGACACGCTGGTGACTACTCAATATGTGAAGATGATTCCCGATGCTTCCTAGAGCAGCTTATTAACAATGCAATGTGAAGAGCACTGACTGAACTAATAAATAATCCTGGTACTTTGGCAAACATTCATTGTCACTGCCATGCAGGAAATTTCTTTCTTTTTTTAATAGCCATATTTTTTTTATTAAATCATACAAGGTCTGAAAATATTGAGCACAAGGGCAGGCAAATGTGATGTCCTTATTTGAAGGACATGTAATGTGGTAGCCCATATCCTATGTTCAGTTGAAACATGAAGGTTAGTCTGGGATGTTTCCACCAGCAGCTGTAAACATTTGACAATTGTAGGGTCATGGGATTTAGATTTGGAAGGGACACAAAATCATCTCGTTGAATCCACTCTTTATACAGATGAGAAAACGGGAAGCTTAAGAGGGATCATCATAGGATTATAGATTTAGAGTTAGATGGGACCTTAGAAATCTGATGACAGGTTAATGGAACTGGGGCTGGTAGAAGGCTCAGAGGACATATAGTTTACCCCCTCATGTTACATATGAGGACATCGAGGTCATTAAATTAAGAATAAAATAAATAAAATATTTTTTAAAAAGAAAATTTGTGACTTTCTCAAAAATTGCAAGGAGGGTAGAACCAAGATTTCAATTCAGGTCATGTGACTTCAAGGTCAGTGTACCTTCTCTTTCACCCTACTCCCTTTCCAAAGTGATTTGTCCGGGTTTACATACTAAGTAATAGAGCCACAAAAACATTTATTGAGATAAAATACATTTAATCAAAGTATTTTAATTTTTACTAACATACTAATTTTAATTAATATTTGCACATTTTTACTTTAATAATATCCCAAATACTTTGAATCCAACAGTCCCAATCAACAGTTAATGAGTATCCACTCCGTGCAAGGTGAGCCCTATGCTCAGTGCTTTAGAGGACATGATGGAGAGTACATTCTAGTCTCCAGAATTGAACCTGGGGCAGGTTGGTCAGGGATTTGGGCTGGGACACACTTCCTCCCATATTTTACAATCTGCATCTTTGTTTGACCTTGAGCCACTCAGTTACAGGTCAGTCAAAGGTCCAGTTGTAGTGGTACCATTCTCCTGTATCCCATTTAACCCTACTGCTTCCCTTCAGCCTCCTCCGACTAGTAGTTGGGAGAGTGGGGGTTGGTCAACATCAGCTGTGTTGGGGGAGATGGCCTAAATACTGGTATTGTGGCTTAGTGGATGAACTTGGACTTGAAATCAAGTAGATCTAGGTTTGACTCCTGATACAGACGCTTAATAGAGGTATTTTCCTATTGCAGTTCAAGAATGAAGGACCAACAGCAAAAAGTCATCTGCAAAAAAGCAAGGGAACGCATGTAGTGGATTCTAAATCTGTGATCCTTTTATCCTGCAAGATGGCAATGTCCCCTCTAAAGGCACAATCACACATGGATAGAACTGTCCTCTGTACTGCCTTTCATCAACTAAATTTACCTGAAATGCAAGATTTCTTGACGACAGCTCAAACAATCACATTCTCAGTAAACAGGCATTTATGTGTCAGGCACTGTGCTAAGTACTCAAGATGCAAAGGCAAAAATGAAACAGTCTATACTCTCAGGAGCTTACACTCTATAGAAGAAGCTCAAAATTCAGGAGGGAGCATAAGATATACGTATTTAACTCTACAGTAATAGAAGTAGGTGCTTTAGGAATTCTGATGAAGCATAGATGAGTTAACCTGCTTATCTTCTAAAGATTCAGACTTTCTCTCATTTCAGACAATTTGCATTCTTTCCTAGGTCTCCCTGAACCCGAGGCACACAACTTGCAACATGTAGAATACAGAGATGTAATGGGATGTGCCTATCAGGTGTGTCATTCTCTTTTAAGATAAAGGGAACTGAGCAAAAATATCTTCATGGTCTCAAGCTCTCAAGAGGGGCATCAGTCACTCAAAGATCAAGATTCAGGAAATCCAGCAGAGAAGGCTTAAATCTTTGCTCCATTTCTGTGAAAGGAAGTAACTTTCTGTTACTTTAATAAAAATATTTTAAATTTTCCATTAGTAAAAATCTATTTTTTTCTCCCTCCCACCTTTCCCCTCCCCAGCTGAAGAAGAGAAAAAGGAAAAACAAAACCCTTGAAACAAAAGTTCATACTCAAAGCAAATTACTACATTGGTCACATTTAGAAAATATGCCTCATTCCGTGCCCATAACCCAATGACTTTAATCATTCTTTGTAACTGTCATTGGCCACTGTTTTGAGCCAAGTTCTTATGTTTTACAGATAAAGCACAGTCTCCTGTGCCATCCGTGTAAATAGAATTAGCCTGACTTCTGGTTGCTAGCTTCTGATTCTCTGTCCCTGTAGGATCTAAAGGAAAAAGCAAAGCAGAAGAGTAGCAGGGTTTAGGAAAATAGGGCCAGTGTCAGTTAGTCAGTCAACAAGCCTTAAATAGTAACTCTTTATAGGTCAACTTCTCTGCTAAGACATAAGAATACAAAGAAAGGCAAGAAATAGCAAATTGGATTTTAAGGTCCTAGTATAAGCATTCAATTCAATTTAATAAACATTTAGTGATGTTCTTCTTTGTCAATTCTTTCAGTTGTCTGACTCTTCTTGACCCCACCTGGGGTTTTCTTGACAGAGATACTGAAGAGTTTGCCATTTCCTTCTCTAGCTCACTTTACAGATGAGGAAACTGAGGTAGACAGGGTTAAGTGACTTGCCCAGGGTCACATAGGCTGGAAATGTCTAAGGCTGGATTTGAAATCAGGAAGATGAATCTTCTTGATTCCAAGCCCAGTGCTTTAGCTACTGTGCCATCTAGTTGTCCCAGATATTTAATAAATAGCTTCTATGTACTAAGCACTATGTTAAGCAGTGGAGGTACAAATAAGTTAAATAAAAAGACAGTCTACCCTCAAGGAACTTATAATTTAATTGGGGAAGACAATATGCCTGAGGAAGATAGAAAAATGGGTGAGGGAACACCAGGGAATACTGGGTGCAGGGACATCTTGTTCAGTGTTCAAAGGAGCAGATAGAAAATGGAGAGCATTCTGGCTTGACTCTTACTCCAGCAAATCGTTTCTGCCATGTTGCTGGTGTTGCCCCAGCAAGATACGATCGATCTCTCAGAGGACCCCTGCTTGGACTTCTGTGGTTTGCTTGGACAGGAAGTCTGGTCTGAGCCTCTCCACAGCAGGTGTTCTGAAGGCTGTTTGTCATGACATTTCATAACATTTCTCTGGTTTGGGTTGTAGACTTATTTTCTTTCAAACTGTCAATTTAAAGCTTTCCATCTGGCCCCCAACTATTTTTGTAAAATTATTTCTTTTTTTAAAATTTTTCCCCTCTTAATAATATTTTATTTTTTCCAATTCCTTGTAAAGATAGTTTTTAGCGTTCACTTTTATAGGATTTTACCTTCAAAATTTTCTTCTCTCTCCCTCCCTCATAAATGATTTCATATTATTGTCCTTTGTGAACTCTTAATTGCAGCCAAAATGACCTACTTGATACATGCAATTTCTCATCCCTGTGCCTTTGACCATCAATGTCCACACCTGCAATGTGGTCTTTTCACCCCTCTGCCTCTTATAATCCCTAACTTCATTCAGGTCTCACTCAGGTACCAAGTCCCATCCTCTAAGTCTTGATGCTCCAAGAGTTTATGTTATCCTACTCCTGAAATTGCTTTGGGCACCTGAGAGTGGAGAACTAGCCAAGTAGTCAGAAACCTGAGTTTAAATCCCACTCAGGCACTTAGCATAACCCTGGGCCAGCCACTTATGTTAGATCTGTCTCAGTTTCCTCATCTATAAATGAGAAAAATAAGTTTACCTGAATCCCAGGGTTGTTGTGAGAATAAAATGGAGTTTCCTATATTGAATATTTTGTAAACCTTAAAGTACTGTATAAATGAAACTATTTGCATTATCATTTATCTTTGCAATTATTTATGTCTCATAAAAGGCTATTTGGTGGGAGGAAGGAAAAAGAAATTTACAAGAATTTTATTATATATTTAAAAAGAATAGCAAGTCGTACATAATTTGTTTACAGTTTCAGGTACAATCATCTTTTTATTATGTTATGTTATGGAAGTGCTTGTTTTATTCCATAAATTAAAAACAAAATAAACTTTGAAAAAAGAAAAATAGCAATGCATTTATAAAACACCAACAGCAGGAAATGCTAACTTCTTGAGGGCAGGCAGGGATCATTCTGTTCTTGTCTCTGAATCTACCTGCCATTTAGTATAGCATTCTGCATTTAGTGAGTCCTTCATTTTTGCTGAATTTAATTCCTTCCTGAATAAATAGTTTATTCAAATTAAAACATTCCTATATTTTCCCCCAAGGTAAAGAAATTGCAGAAATCAACACTGATAGTTGATGTTTGCATAGCAATTTAAGCAAAAAATCCTTTTGCACTCTGTTTCCCATCAATCTTCATAACTTCCTGGTGAGGTAGGTATGGCAGATGTTATTGCCAGATGAGGGAATTGAGGCATACACTACCCAGGCAGAATAATTTAGTAGTGAGATCCCTAGCTCAGGTCATCTTTGGGGTAGCTGAGGGAGTACATGTTGGGGGCTGAGATGGAGGGAAGGAAGGAAAGTTTTTTTTTTTTAATCATAATCACAACAGTAATAGCAATTCAGATTTACTTTTTATCAATTTATTCTTGCTAACCACAAAGTGGATTATATGTGTTTAAATCCTTGTGAGCTAGCTATGATCATCCCCATTTTACAGATAAGAAAATGAGTACCTTTGAAGGTGCTAACCTTCCAGGATTATGATTTGTCTTCCTCTTTTCTAGGTCTGGCTCTAGGGAAATATGGTGAGGCACAATGTGTTTTCCCACACATTTTCAGTTTTTTTAAGGCCTTTTTCATTCCCTTAGTACCTCTCATGCTTTTTCCAGGTTACATAAGGAATGCTAACATCACACACTCTCTCATAAGAAGCAAAAAAGCCTTTTTCTCCTATTTGTCCTGAGCCTCCATTAGCCATTAAAAGGGCATCTAAGCTTATTGCTGTTAGTAACAAAAAATTAATAATACATTCATGATCATAGACTCATTAGGTCTGAAGTCCTTTGGGTACCTAACTAAGACTAAATGAAGATATAGCATGAAAGGTCAGTAGTGGTTCAATAAATTTCTTAGATGGCACCATGCCAAAACTATCGTCCATTACTGCATTTTCAACCCTGGAAGGAGCAAATACATAAAACTACTCTATAATAATAAATATAAGACTGGGAAGTCTTTAACCTCCACTGGAAGGAGGCCACCAGTTTACCCTGGCACGTGTAGCTCCACAGGATCCTGGAATATTAGAGTTGGGGGCCACTTGAGAGAACAGGGAAAACAGTTTCACAATATACTTCATGTCATTACTTAGTAATCTGCCAACCACCATTTATCCAGTGCCATTTGCTAAAACTGACAAGTATTGATTAAACTCTTCTTACATGCTAGACACTGGATTGAATGATGGGGTTACAAGGAAAGGCAAAAGAAAATCCCTTCTTTCAAGAAGCTTCTTGATAGAAGCTTCTAACGGGTGCGATAACATGTAAATAACTATGGATGTACAAGGTGTATACAGAGCACATGGAAGGTCATCTGAAAGGGGAAGGGACTAGCAGCTGTTGGGGATACGGGTGGAAGGTCTTTAGAATGCAGGACTTGAGCTGAGTCTTAAAGAAAGCCCAGAAAACCAAGAATAGATAGTAAGAGAGGCAGAGTATGCCAGGTTGGAGGAGCATGGAGTAGAAAGGCAGAGAACAGGAGGTAGGGGGGTTGGTATTTTAGGACCTGCAAGTAGGCCAATCTAACTGAAATGTAGATTATGTGTGCCAGGTGCTGTGAAGAATACAAAGGCGACAAGATGCCATCTTTCCTGCATGGCAGGACCTCTTCTCTGAATCAGAGCCAGAGGCTATTTGCTTTGCAATTTCCTCAAGGCCAGTAGAACTGCCATGGCAGGAATGGGTACCCAGTTTAATCCAAGTAATCAGTTCTGCATTAAGTGCCATGAAGGGCAGCATGGATTCTGGAAAAATGAAGTTTGGGGCCTGTAATTCAGTTCATAGTCCTAGATTTGATAACTTATATACCAGATAACCCTGGGCAAATTCCTACATCTTCTTGGGCGTTAGTTTCCCGACCTATAAAATGAAGATAGTAATATTTTAAAGTTACCTACCTCTCAGGATTGTTTTGTGGAAAGTTCTTTGTTAGCTGTAAAGCATTAAGAAATGATAACTGTTCTTGTGGTTATTTCTTGTTAAATACTTGGCCTGACAGCATATTTAATTAACAATTCTGTTAATTAGTAAAAGAGATGGTTTGGGGTAGGAAGAGGTGAAAAGAATTGCTCATTTAAAAGTCATACCTGGCAGTTAATGTTGAATTGAGTGCTTGGCTCATTATTAAAAGGTATTGAAATATTCCCTGCACTGGTCAGTTTTCTTAACTAGACTTAGTGAGCTTAGGGAAGGGATGGGAAAGGCTAAGGGAAATGGGTAACAGCCCAGTATAATGGAAATAGCACTGGCTCTTAAATCAAAGGATCTGGGTTCAAATACAATTCCTAGTCCTTACAACCTGTGTGACTTTGGACAAAAACTTAACCTCTCTGGGCCTTATTTTCCTCATCTTTAAAATGAAAAGATGACCTTGGAAGTCCCTTCCAGTTCTTGACCTGTGGTCCTGTGTATATTTAAGCTAGTAAAAGCTGTAAGAATTTTTGATACTTAAGTCTCAGTTTACTCATTTATGAAAGGGGAGATTCTGATTAGGAGATTTTTAAGCATCTTTCAAGTGTTACTATCCTATGACCTGGCTATTCTAAAAGAGATCAGCAAAACTGGGTGGGAATATAATGTAACAGAAAGAGTTGAAAGCAAGCAAATCTAGCCTCCAAAGATTGCCTCAATTCTACCACTATGTTATAGTAGGGAGAGTATTAGGAAGACCAAGATTGAAATTCTGCCTGAAGCACTTATGTCACTAAGCAAGACATTTGACCTGTGAAAGCTTCCATTCCCTCAATTCAATAAGTATTTATCAAGCTACTGTAATGGGTAAGGCATTTTGCTAAGTACCAGGGATAGGAAAGCAAAAAGAAACAGTATATACCCTCAAGGAGCTTATATTCTAATGGAGGGAAGCAAAATATACAAGCGAAGGAAGTATAAAATATATAAAAAGGTAAATAAGGAAATAATTTACTGGAAAAAATATAAGCAGTCGGTTTGGAGTGGGGTCAGGAAAGATTTTGTGTGCATGATAGCATTATGCTAAGTCTTGAAGGGAGCCAGGGATTTCAGGAGGTTGGGATAAGGAGAAGAGAGCATTCCAAGCATGAGGGACAGATTGAACAGAGACATGGGATGGGAAAATGAAATTTCATATACAGGAAATAGCGAGTAGGTCATTTTTGGCTATGTGGAAAGGTCTGAAATGGTTGGAAAGATACAATGGATCCAGACTGTTAAGAGTTTTAATTCTCAAGCCAAAGAATTTTGTCCTTTATCCTACAGGTTACAGGAAACAACTGAAATTTCTTAAGCAGGGGAGGGACCTGGTTAACACTTTGACTTAGGAATATCCATTTGCCAGTTGTGTGGAAGACTGATTATAGAGGGAAACATTTGGAGGCAAGAAAACCTATTAGTGAACTATTACAATTACTCAGGGAAAATATGATGAGAACCCTGATGGTAATAGTCATGTGAACAGAGAGAAGAGGATGAGTATATAAGATGTTATCATGATTGTGTGTGTGGTTTCTTCTTTGTTATTGAAGAAGGCCTCATGACATAAGGGGATGATGACTTACTGTTGACTTTGATTTGAGTGAGGGTGAACTGTGCAAAGTCACCAGCCTCACTTTCTCCCCCGAGCCATCTGGGTCCAGTGGCCACATATTGATCAGAATGACTGGAGATGATCCAGGATCTCTTTGGGAGACCTTGGCATTTTTACACCAAGGTCTTTTCAAGTTCTCACTTTGAATGAGGAGACACCTATTCAGTGAGTATTCAAATCAATAAAATGTCAGCTAATTAGATATGGGGATTAGAGAGACTGAAGGATCTAGTAGGCTTCCAAGATTGTGAGCCAGTGTAACTAGGAAGATATGGTTCCCTTGACTGAAATAGGAAAGTTAGGAAGAAGGTTGGTTTAGGGACTACAAGTATGTAAAGATCATGAATTCTGTTTTGATCATGTTGAGTTTGAGATGGCTATTGGATGAGGTAGGATTATTTAGCAGGCAATTGGTAATGTGGTACTGTACTTTGGGAAAGAAATAAGGGATGAATGGGTGCATAGATTTAGAAGATCTACATGGAGATGAAAATTAAATCCATGGGAGATGAAGAAATCAATGAATAGTCTGCTTCAGTTGACTACAAAGAGATGGCAATGAGGTACATGGGAGATGAAAAAAATCATTGGTATATAGTGTAGAGAAAGAAAATACTCTATCCTAGGACAGAGCTTATAGCAAAATGTCATGATTTATCAAGTGAGATCTGTAAAGAAAAGCTAGACAGATCAAAGGAGAACCAGGAGAGAGTGTTGTCTAGAAAATCCAGGGAGGAAAGACTAATCCATAGGAAAGGAAGAGTTAGCAGTGCCAGAAGCTATAGAGAGTTCAGGAATTATGAAATCTGAGAAAAGGCTACTAGATTTAGCAATTAAGAAATCATTGGTAACCTTGGGGAAAGTATATTCAATAAGATGATAGGTTTGAAAGTCAGATTGCAAGCAGTTGAGAAGTGAAATGTGAAGTGAAAACCACCAGTCTAGATAGATTTTTTTCCCCATTTTGTTATTATTTTTGAATTCTGACCTCAATAAACAGAAAACAGAATTAGCATTCTCATATACATTGTAGAATAGAAAATTGGACATGAACTTGTGAATCTCTATCATGTAGAGCTTTCCTTTCTTTTTAAGTACATAATTAATTCAATATGCATTTCTCAAAGCTGTCCTAGATAAATTTTTCTATGTGTGTGTTTGTGTGTGTGTGTGTGTGTGTGTGTGGTATGTTTTGTTTGTTTGGTTTTGGTTTGACCATGAAAGAGAAGAGCTGGCCAGATTAACCCGTTTAAGGGAATGACAGGAATAAGTGAAATTTCTTCAGCATGGAGGAGAGCTGGACATATTTCTAGGCAGCAACAAAGAGAATGAAGACCGGAGAGTTGGGATGACGATAGATACAAACTCCTGAGGAGTTTAGAGGAAATGGGATGAAGGGCACAGATAGAGTAATATCCTGGGTTAATTTTTTTTGATACAGTGAAAGTTTTTGTAGTTGCTTCTGCTGTTTTTTCTAAAACCCAATTTGGTGAAATTCCATTGTCAGTTTCCATAGGCAATGAAGATGGTACCTTAGAAGGAGATTGCCCTGGAAGTTAGATGATGCGATTCGGAGTCCTCCTCTCTTGTTCATTTACCTGAATGACCTCGGACAAATCATTTTTTCCCCTTTTATCTGGGCCCTCAATTTCCTCATGTCTAAAATGAGGAGGATAAGTTAGATCAGAGGTTCAAACAAACTAGCTGAGGACTATATACGACCCACAACAATCCCAGGGCAGACCAAACCCAATTCAAATGTGATGGGGAAATATTTAACAAAATAAATTCAAAACAATAAAATATAGAATTATATTTTAAAACCAAGTCTACATTTGGCCCACAGGAATCCTTATGTACAGGCTAGTAGATCCTTTTTTCTATTTGAGTTTGATACCACTGAGCTAGAGGACCTCACAGGTTCCATCTTGTTTCAAATCATATGATCTTAAAAGAGGATGGTGGTCTTATGGTAAGAGTGTCAAAGTTAATCAGAGGAGTTCAGTTCAGATCCTTACAATCACCCGTCTAAACATGGACAAATAATTGAACATTTCTGACCCTCATTGCCCTTATCTGTAAAACAAGGAGAATTGAACTCTAAGGTTTTTTACAGCACCAGAGTTCTGTGCTCTTTTGTAAAGACCACAGCTTGAGGGGTTCCACTTCCAACTTTGGATTCATTTCTATAAAAGGCTTTCCTTAAATATTAGCCACAATGTTTTGTGAAGCTGTAAGCAATCCTCTTGGGCACTGTCAGGTAATGATCAGAGCAGGCCTAGGGGCACTGACATGCCCTGGGAATCTTTTCCCAACTTGGGCCCATTTATCATCTGTGGTAAGTCCCTAGTGGATATCATTGTATCAGATACACCCAAGGCTTTCTTTCCTTCAGAAGGTTTTTATGGCATCCTTGTGTGATTCAGTGAAGAGACTTAGCTCTGAATTCAGAGGACTTGGATCTGAATCCTGTCTCTGATATAGACTACTTTTGTGACTTTGGACAAGTCATTCAGTGTCACCGGATCTCAATTCTTATCCTTAAAATGAGACATTTGGACAAGATCGGTGGTGTCAAACTCAGAAAGGGGGCACACTCAGTCATACATAAGGATTTCTGCAGGTCAGATATTGACTTAGAAAACTACATGCTAGTATTATAGCTATGTTCCATTGTATTTTTTTAAACTTTGTTAATATTTCCAAAGTACATTTTAATCTAATTTGGGCACACTTGGGATGACAGGCCTTGTGTCTGACACCTTTCTAGTGGATGACTTGCAAAGTTCCCTTCTAGTTCTAGAGCTCTGGTTTAGTGTGGTGCTAGATTCACTCCAAATTCAAGGTATAGGCCTGCTTGCCAGTCTTTAGGATCAGAGTAAGGAACTTTGGCATAATCTCCAGGGTGCTATTTAAGGAGATGTTGGGCAGATTCACTCTGTACCAAAATATCAAAGATTATGGAATGTTCAAAGTTCATCTGGCACAGTCTCCTGCTGGACAGATGAATCCTTTCTATGTAGGTACTATAATTGATTCTCTCCCATGACAGTCTCTGTTTTTGACTGTATGTTTTAGACATTCTTTAAGAGCAGTCTCTGAAAATGCAGCTACTTGCAGGAGGAATCACAGCTTAAGCCTACATTCACTAAGCTCCCTCTGAGTCTCAGATTGTCTCAGTAGTACAAAGAACAAGTTGGACTCAGATGATCCCTAAACTTCCTTCTGGCTCCTCTCTTCCCCCATCCAGACCAATGACTTGGCTCACTGATGCCCCTCTCTGGTTTTTCTCATTGTTACAGTCTCTTTTCTCTTACAGCTGCATTCTCTATCACTCAGTTTAGGTTTCAGGAGGAATGTCATGTTTTTCTTTTTCTTTCTAAAAGCAGGTGATTTCTATCTTTTTTAAAAAAAATACATCCCTGTGTTCTCCCAATTTCTGTTCTTTTTCCATTTCAATGTGCCATAACAACCTTCCTTGTGAGCAAAGTTAACCATGAGACCTGAGCTTAGAAATCTGCAGGGGCCTTAGACTGCTTCCTGAGTTAAGTTTCGATTGCTTGACTAATTTAGGATGCAGAGAGAGAAATCCTTTTTTGAATATGGTCAATGAGGGAATTGGTTTTCTCTGGTCATACGTATTTGGTATGGAGGTTTTTTTTTCTTTTTTTTTCCGTTTAGAGTAAGAAGAGAAAATAAACATTTTTTTTTTAATTAAGTAGAAGGGAAAGGGGAAGGGAACAAGAATTTATTAAGCACCTACTATATGCCAGGCTACGTACTTTATAAATATATCATTTTAAGGAGGTAAAAAATTTTTTTTGAAAGACAAAATGTTTAAAAGAAAACTACTTTCAATCCAATGAATCTACTACTAAGATATTTCTTTTAATTATTAAATCAGAACAAAGCAGCTCTCTGAACGAAAGTAGCAGAAGCCCTCTTTCCCTCTCCTTGTTGAACACTGGGTCAAATGCCACCTTCTCTTTGAAATCTTCCATGTTACCTGTAGGTAGTAAGGAATGGGGACCCTTGGATTTATTCTCACCAGATTAGCTCCCAAATCTTACTGCCGTCAGGAGAAAGGAAGCATCTCAGCCTTTCCCTTTCCCAATGCAGTGGTTTGCTTCACTCTTTTTTGCAACAAAAAAGTCCTTTACTAGAAAACCCATATCTGCCTGTCCCTAGGGTCCTGGTGTTATAGCACAGATTTTTTTTTATACTTTGTATATTTATATTTTGTACTTTGATATTTCAGTGAATCCATGAGCTAGTCAATGAGAATATGTGCCAATGGGGAAAAAATGTATAGATATAGAGCATGGAGGGAACTTTGGGAATATTGAGTCCAATCTCCTTATTTTATAGATGGAAAAACTGATCTGCAAGGAAATTAAGAGAGATTAGGCCCAGGGTTACAGCTAGTAAGTATATAAGTCAGGATTTGAACTCAAGTCTTCTTGACTTCAAGTTCAGTGTTCAATCCAATATGCCACCATAGCTCTAATATTAGAAGGCCTGGCTTCAAGTCTTAGCTATGCCCCTTAGCTAGGGCAAGTCACTTAATGCCTATGAGCTTTTTGTTCCTCATCTAGGTTCAGCAAGAAAGGTTGAATGAACTAGATGGCCTCTCAGTTGCTTTTCGTTTCTTAATCTATGGTCCTATGAACTTTCTGCTGGTCTGGATCTCAAACCATCCACACCTTCTCACTCAAATGAATTCCTGATCTTGTTTCTACCTAAGTCTTGGAGATCTATCTCTGGTTCATTTAATAATTTCTGGCCCCCAGCACTGCTCTTGAGCTAGTCATCTGGTTTTCCTCTCATGTGCTTCATGACTAGCTTACTTCCTATTCCAGCCTGGACCTCCTTCCATGCGTAAATCTAATCCTGAAACCCTTTCAACCTTAGTGAACCACATATATTTTACAGGACAATTCTTCTTTGACTAAGGTAGAAGATGACTAAGAACAATGTTTTCTCAGTCATGAGTGATTAGGAGAATTATTCCTTTGAAAGTTGGGTGCTGGGGAGGATTGAAATAAAAAATAAATTGTAAGAAATCATGATTAAAGTTTACAAAGAGCTTTCTGTTTAATATCTTGTGAGGCTGAAAGGTCAGGTTTTACCCTTCTTTTATGGAGGAGGACATGGAAGTTCAGGGATTTTTAGTGACTTGCCTATAAAAATGACTTAAACTGAGTCTGCAAACTCCAAGTCCACATACAGATATACTTATATTCTGGACCTCCCAGCAAAATTCTACAAAGCTCTCTCCTCTGCCCTTCTCTCACTATCTTTAAGAAGCTACATTTACATGTTTCCAGGCCACTTTTTCTGTAAACATGCAGGGACTTCTTTGACACTTGCAAATAGAAAGAGAATTCTACCAGCTTGCCCATTCTCCTCCCCCCACAATCTTCCCTCCTTTATTCCAGTGACTGTCAACTGCATCTGGTATAAGTAATTAAAAACACTCTCTATTCTTTGACCCCTCTAGCACACTGCTAGATGTTTGTGGCATATCAAAAAATGTATATGCATAATTCTCATTTTATTGTGATGTAGCTTTGATGATTTGTTGACTTGAAATCTGAAATTTCTTGGTTTGCAAAAATGTGATTTGTGCATTTTTTTAGTTACAAATAAAAAGAAACTTTGGAGGTTTCCACAATGCAAGTTAGAGTCACATTTATATGTATATGTTATCCACATTTACATGTGGATATTAGTGTGTGCATACACACATACATACATACATACACATATACATACATATATTGTTCTAATACAGAGATGTCAAACTTATAGCCAGGATACTCCTGAGTACAGTGAAACCAGAGTAAAGTGCAATTGGGAAGTGTTTAACAAAATAAAGCTACAATGCAACATAGATAATGTTAATGTATAGTTTTCTAAATTAACATGTACCCACAGGGATACATTTCTATTTGAGTTTGATACCCTTCCTCTAATATATGAGTTATATCATGTATAATTATATATGAAAATTGAGACAGCTAGGTGGTGCTGTGGATAGAGTGTTGGGCTTGGAGCAAGGAACAACTCTTTCTGAGTTCAAATCTGGCCTCAGTTACTTACTAACTGTATGTCCCTGGGCAAGTCTCTCAAGCTTTTTGCCCCAGTTTCCTCATCTATAAAATAAGCTGGAGAAGAAAACAGCCAACTACTCCAGTATCTTTGCTAAGAAAACCCCAAATAGGAATATAGAGATTTGGATACAAAGAAAAATGACTGAAAATGTGAGAAATGGAATATATCTTGGAATACATATGTGTGTGTGTATACACATATACATATACACTTGTAACACACATACATACACACATATATTATTACTATATATTAGTGTGTATATATGTATATAGTATTATATCTACTATACCAAGCTGCCTCTCATAATGAAAATAAAGCACTATACAAATTTCAGCCTTTGCTGTTTTTAATTAGCATTATTGATGCTCTTGTCAGCAATGTGATTTTTTTTTTTCACTATTACTAGTACAGAGATAGATAGCACCAGAGATAAAGTGTTGAAAGTGACATCCAGAAGACCTGAATTCAAATCTGTATAATCCTGGGCAAGTCATTTAACTTTTGTCTACTTCAGTTTCCTCAGCTATAAAATGGAGACATAGCATCTACCTGGCAGGGTTGTTGTGAGAATCAAATGATATAATATTATACAGTTCTTTGAAAACTTTAGCATGCTTTCTAAATTATTGTCCTTGTGGTTATTGTGAAGAACAACATGACATTATGGATAGAGGGCTTGCCTTGGAATCAAGAACACTTATTCATGCTACACCTTTGACACATACTGGCTACATGTGGACATGGATAAGGTAGCATCTCTTAATGTCCTAGTGAGTTCTTTACAGCAATAAGTTGCAGATTACTTGTTGATCTGCCCTGGTGGAGGGAGGTTTTCATCCTGATGAAATTACAGTTCTGGAATTATATTTATGTTAAAGAAGATGAGTAAAATCCCTACATAATTAGGAGGCTTGGATAATTTGCAATGCTGAAAGAAGTAACTATATAAAAGATGGCAGATCCATTCTCCATAAATGTGACCAATAAACTATTCCTTGCTCCTCTAATTTGTTTATAGTATCAGCCTTTATACCTAGTGCACCCATTTGGACTTTATTGTGGTGTCCAGTTTTCCCAGTAGTTTTTGTCAAACAATGAGTTCTTATCCCAGAAGCTGAGTCCTTGGGTTTATCAGATAGTAGACTGCTATAATCATTGACTGCTATGTCTTGTGTACCTAACCTATTCCACTGATCTACCCCTCTATTTCTTAGACAGTACCAAGTGGTTTTGATGATTGCTGCTTTTTAATACAATTTGAAATAAAGACCTTATTTATAAAATATATGGAGAACTGATTCAAATTTATAAGAATACAAGTCCTTCCCCAACTGATAAATGGTCAAATGATATGAAAAGCTATCTATAGTTATATGAAAAAATGCTCTAAATCACTATCGATTAGAGAGATGCAAATCAAAACACCTCTGATGTACCATTTCACACATATCAGATTGGCCAACATAACAAAACAGGAAGATGATAAATGTTGGAAAAGATGTGGGACAGTTGGAACACTAATCCATTGTTGGTGGAGATGTGAACTTATTGAACCATTCTGGAGAGCAAAGGGCTATAAAAATGTTCATATCCAGCAATACTTTCTAGGGCTGTATCCCAAAGAGTTAATAAAAATGGGAAATGGATCCACATGTACAAAAATATTTATAGCAGCTCTTTTTGTGGTGGTCAAGAACTGGAAATCGAGTGGATACCCATCAATTGGGGAATGACTGAACAAATCGTGGTATATGAATGTAATGGAATACTATTATGCTGTAAGAAATTATGAATAGGCAGACCAGAAAAACTGGAAAGACTTATATGAACTGATGCTCAGAGCAGAACCAGGAGAACATTATATACAGTGACAGCCATAGTGTGTGAAGACTATTTCTCATAGACTTAGCCCTTCACAGCAATGCAAGGACCTAAAACATTCCCAAAGGACTCGATGCAAAATGCCATCCACATTCAGAGAAAGAATTATGGATTCGGAATGCAAAATGGAGACTTTTCTCTTGTTTTCTTTTGAAACCATTGAGGGAAATTAGGAAATTTATGGCTGGAGAGGGAAATAAAAGATTCAGGGTAGGGAGGATCAACAGATGTGGATGATATGGAACCTGGAATACATTCAAATATGTGAAAGACTTGGCAAAAGTCACATGCGGAGTTAGTGGGATATCTGGGACTAGATCCTCTGTCTGCAAATGCCCATTCCTGTGCTCTTCCCACCAATTCAGTACTGTAATATATACTATGTATATACTGTATATATATGTACATATATAATATATACATTATATATACATATGTATATATACACATATATGTATATAGTAGTCCTGTTGTCCTATACTTTCACAAGGTTTCTGTTATTTCTTCAGCTTAGCATGAGGGAACTTACTCCACCAATATAGACTCCAACTTTCTTTCTTTGAGTCAGTCTACAAGTCCTATGTTGCTGCCTGGGGAACATCTGTTAGGTTGTGGGCTTCTTGAGGGTAGGGATTCTACTTTGCTTTTCTATGTGTCTCTGGCACTTAGCCCAATACTTGCTAAATAATAAGCATGTAACATATGTTTGTTGATCTGACATAGAAATTCAGTCACTTTCTTGGAGTCACAAGTATCCTACTGAGTATCCAAGATAAGATTTGAACATATCTCTTCATGACTCTTAGGTCCAGTACCTTCTCCTGTGATATCTCATAACTTCTACATATTGATATTATATGTTTGTAACTACATCACGTGCTTACCTTCCAACTATTGCTCATTCTCTCTGATCAAGTGAGCTAAGAGATCCTTTTTGCCTATTCCGCTAGGTAACATGAACTATAGCTGCCAAAATAGAAGATTCATTTAAAAAAACCAAAACACTTTGACATTAAGTGGAATGGATATCAGTACTATTTCAGAAACATTCACTTGAAAATATGTTGATGTTTAACTAGAGAATTCCAGTTGCCTCTTCATTGGTTGGTCTTGGCCAGCTTAACGGTTGAAATGAAAACAGAATTCCTGCTGAGTTTTGCATTAACCCTACCTTAGAATTAGCTCCTCATCACTGGAAAGGCAAGAGGCCTCCCTCACCCCTGGAGACCTGTTTTATATTTTAAATTTAATTCAGTTTCATAGTCATTTATCATTGAATTGGATCTTCTGAATTATATATATTGGTTTTACACCTCATGTGGAGTTAGGGCATCCCCTATGAATTTGTTGCCTAGAAATGGGGTGACCTGAGTTGGATTTTAAATTAATGACAGATTAATCTGAAACTTATTTCTGTTTTCTTTTATAGATCAACAATTCATCTCTCACTCATTAGTATCTCTCTAGGTAGCAGAAAAGATTTTTCCTCTCTTTTCCCTATTGCCTATATTTATTTTTAGCCGGCTCTATTGGTCTAAGCTCCTAGATACCAAGGAAGAAACAAAGATTCACCCTCTGCTCTTTGGGGATTTTATTTTTCCTCTCTTCAGGAGACATTCCCTCCTACCCTCTTCCTTTAGTGTCTCGCCCACATTTTTCTCAAAAAACAAATATCTTTTTTCAGCTCACTCTAATTTACACAATACAAGTGGAAAAGAGACTAAAAAGTGGAAATAATGCCACTGAGGCCATTGGCTTGGCTGCAGAGTGATATGCTAGAAGGAACTCTGGATTTAGAGTCAGAGCTGGGTTCTAATTCCAGTCCTGCAACTTGGGTATTTGGCTTTGGGCAAGTTGTTCAGGTCCAGCTTACTGAGTTCTAAAATAAGGTTAACCCTGTGTTACCTACGTTCCAGATATGCTCACATTCCAGGAGTGATATGATATAGACTCAATATCCTTTTCGCTACCCAAACCTTATTCCTTTCAATACTTCTCTATTTCTTTCAAGGGTACCACCATCCTCCCAGACTCCCAGTTTCCTTGATTTTTTTTTTTTTGTGTGTGTGTGTTATCTTGAGTCTGCAGTCTCTGTCACATATTCAATCAGTTGTAAAATGTCCTTTCTACCTCTCCACCTTTCTTTTTACATAAATACCAGATTGTTGTGCTTGTCCTTCTTTCTCAAAGAGGACCATGACATCAGGGAATAATGACATGAGTTGCAGTTGACTTTGATTTGAGTGAGGGAGGGCTGTGCAGGGTCATCAGTTTCACTCCTGATCCCTTTAACAGACGCCACCACACTTGTTCAGATTCCCTCCTCTCTCACCTAGACAACTGTAGAAGTCTTTGAATTGATCTCCTTGCCTTAAGCTTTTCCTTTAATCTAAGCCTTTCTCTAATCTAGCTTCCACATAGCTGCCAAAGTCATTTTCCTAAAGTTCAAATATAAAGATATTACTCTTTTCCTTAGCAAACTCCAATGGCTACTTTTTGACTCTAGTTTGAAATATAAGCTCCCTCACCTAGCTTTTTGAACTTGTTCACAACCTGACTTCAACCTATCTCTCCAATTTTATTATACATTATTCCCCTTCTCTACTTTGTGATCCAGCCAAATTGGTCCTCTTACTATTATTCATGCACCATACTGTATTTCCTCATTCATGGTTTTATGATGGCTGACCCTCCCATATCTGCATTACATTTCCACTTTGACTCTGCCTCCTAAAATTTCTTGTTTCCTTCAAAATTCATTTTTTTTTTTTTTTAGCTCTTCTGGAATTCTTGTTGGGCTCATGTCCTTTTTCTTTGAGGCTTTTCTTGTAGCCATTTTGACCACTGTCTTTCTCTGAGTTTTTTCTTGCTCTTCCATTTCATCTGAGTAGTTTTTTGTCTATGTTCATGTTTAAATTTTTGTTGTTATTTTCTGCTCAGTTTCCTACCCTTGCCCTACTCAATTTCTTGATTTTTATGTCAAAATTGCTCTTTGTTCCTGGTGTCCGGGGGGAGAGGAGTTACTTTCTCAAGCTTTAGGCTTTTTTATACTATTATTTTCAAAGCTAGTTCTGGGTATTTTGAAGTTTTCAGTGATTTTGAGGTGATAATCTGGGGAGAATTATGGTCATTGCTCTCCTGGTCTTCACTCTGTTCCTTATCCAGGAAAATCCCCATTGCTTTGGGACCAGACGTAATGCCATGCCTCAGAGTTTCTGGTTCACTATAGCCAAAAGAGATACTGCTCCTCGGGGCTCCTGCTCCCTCTTGGCTGAAGATGTTCTTCTTTGCCCTTGAACTATGTCCCAGAGGTAAGTATAGGCAATAGAGTTAGTTGCCAAACAGTCTAGTGCTGTGGCCTGTACTAGCACACAGAATCCCCTGTAATCTCTTTCTGATCTCTTGCAAGGTGCCCTTGCCATTTCTGGCTTGGTAGCTCCTCAAGTTGCTGTTGTTTCTGTTGCCACCACTTAGTCTCACCACTGATGTTTCCTCCAGGTGAGCTCCAGGACAGCTTCTACTCCCCTGTCACAGATCTTTCCTTCCAGATTCCTAAGTTGTGTTGGACTGAAAGCACATCCCATTTTGACCTTTTGCTGGCTCTGCCACACCACAATTTGATTGGAGGTATTATATTAAAGTTGTTTAGAGGGGAATGTTGGAAGAGCACACCCGAGTGCTGCTTCTACTCATCCATGTTGGTCCCACCCCTAGAAGTCATATGTATTTTCTTAAATATAGCTCATTTCCCCTGATAGGATGTATGCCTCCCAAGTGCAGGGGCTAGTTAATTTTTGTCTTCTGTAACTGTCCAGGGCAATGCCCAACACCCTGTCATTATGTGCTTATTGATGGATCATTGATATATGAGGCACTTTGTAATCTTAAAGTCTTCTGTTTAGCATAGTTTAAAGTATTAGATTAATAAAAAAAAATAACAGCATTTATTCAAGACTTTAAGGCTTTACTGCCAAAGGCAACATGAAGTAGAAAGCACTAGGATAGGAGTCCAGCTTTCTAGACAGGGAAAGTGAGACTCTACTGCATTAGAATCAGGATGCAGACTCATGCATTTTGACTCCAGAACTCTTTCTACCGCACCATCCAACCTTGTGCACTATTAAAGGTTTTTTCTTACATAGTCAGCCAATTGAGAAGAATTCCTAAGGATTCCACTAGGCTTTGTTTTGATTTTGTCTCTCTATTGACAATTCTCCATAGGAACAAGAATCTTTCTGACTCTTGATGAACTTGCTAGTAGCTGGAGTGAAAATGCCATTAAGTCTAAAGGTAGGGGAAAGCTCATATAGATATTGTTGGACCATTAATCGGCACTCAGTTGCCAGTCAATCAATCAATCAATGTTCATTAAGTAGGGTATTCAGAGAGGAGTAGCTCCTCTGGTGTGGGGGCTTGCTGAGCCCTTTTTCAGGACTGCTCATCCATCTTTGTTGTCCACAAGTCACCTCTCACCTGGGGCTCTAAGAAGCTGTAGCAAACATAGCGACTATACCTTAGTAAACCATCTTGGTAGATGGGCTAAACCAGACTGAGGGTAACTGACAGACCTCCATCTTGTTAGTGACTTAGTGGGATGACTACCCAAAGCATGTGAAAACTTCCCCTGATGGAATGGGTGGATGAGAATATTTTTTTCCCCAGCTGTCATGAAGGCACCTGAAGATGCTGTGGAGCCCTTAGAACTTGTTCAGACGTGGGACATGGCAAGATCATCCACTGCATTCCAGGTCATTGCCAATCATCTTAACTTTTGTCTTGCCACTGGATTTTCCTGACTGTGGAGGAAAGAATGAGGCTGATGACTTTGTGCAACTCTGCTTCACTTAAATCCAATTAACATGAGTGAAAACATTATCCTTGATGTCATTGATTCTCTTAAAAAGAAAGAACAAACAACAGTTTATTAAGCATTAACTATAACCAGGTATTGTGTTAAGCACTGGGGATACAAAACAGGGCAAACCATGATCTCTGAACTCAAGGAGTTTGCAATCTAACAGAGAAGACAATATGCAAATTAAAAAAAAACAAGCTATACACAGAATAAATTGGAAATAATTAATAGAAGACACCAGAATTAATAGAGGTTGGGAAAGGCTTTCTGTAGAAGGTAGAATTTTATTTGGGACTCAAAGGAAGCCAGGGAGGTGAATAGTTAGAGTGGAAGAGGGTTGTGTTTGTCCTTCGTTCTTGAAGAGGACCATGACATCAGGAAGATGATAATATGACTTACAGTTGACTTTGATTTGAGCAAGGGAGGGCTATGCAAGGTCATGAGCCTCCCTTTCTCCTCCTGAGCCATCTGGGTCCAGTGGCCCAGATATTCATCAGGAGGAGATGGCGCAGGGTGCAGGGGAAGACATTGTCCCTCTCAGGCTAAGACCTTTTTAAATTCTCCCTTTGAGTGAGGTAATACCCATTCATTGAAAAGACTTCTTTAAGAAGTGAGCCAAGGGATGTCCCCTTAATTAAAAAAAATCAAACTGGGAGGGGAAGCCCTTCAGTGTTGCTGGGCTAGAGTGGAGGAGGGAGGACATACTTAAATGCTTGTCATATTCTAAGCATGGTGCTAACTGATAAGCACACAAAGACCCATAACATACGCTTCATATATGTTTACAACTCTTTGAGACCTCAGAAATTGTCTAGACTATTTCCCTTCATTTTATTTATGAGGAAACAGAGACCAAGAGAAGTTAGGTGATTTGTCCAAAGTCTCACAGGTAGTAGTAGAGATTACATTTGAACCAAATTCTTATGACTTTAAATTCTATACTTGTTTGCTTTGCACCAGTGTTTGCTGAATGAAGGTTACATCATATTCTTCCTAATTGAAAATGGGGAAAGAGGCCTATATCATAATTTGTAAACTTATAGGTCTGGAATAATGTTAATTTTTACTTCTGTTGAGAAGTTTTCATCTTTATGTGCATGGTAAATTGAATCTCAAGTTTTCATAATGGAGCCCATAGCCTATTCATATATAACTGTATGTTATATAAACTTTTAAAACAGTTTCCTTATGCATGATGTATGATTATGCCAAGAAAGATGACAATTATAGTATGGGATGCTGAATGGCTCATTCTGTATCTATCGCCTTGGAATTTTTCTTTTTTAAATTACTAAGGAACATATTTCATTTAATGCCTTTTCCCATTTGAATAATGGAGAATATCCAGATTTACTTCATAGAGCTGTTAGGAGAGAAATCACTCTGTAAACCTTAAAATGTTCTATACATTTGAGTTATTTATTATTATGTTTGCAGCTATAACAAATTACAAAATCAAAAATTCTGAAGAAGTGGAATAAAGGATGTCACCAGAGAAATGTGTAATCAGTTGAGTATGGCAGTTCATTCATATAGTAATGGCTACTGGGGAGGTTGAGGTTGGTGAATAACCTGAGTTTGGGAGTTCTGAGTAGTGCTAGGGCTAAAGCTGATTGGATACGGTATTAAACCTGGGGCCAAGCCTCTAGAGGTAGGTGATACCAGGATGCCTAAGGAAGGTTGAGCTGCTAAAAAAAATGGAACAAGTTAAAGCTTCTGGGCTGATCAACTGGCCCTTGAGTTCTGTTGCTGAGCTCAGATAGGGTGAACCAATCTAAGAGGGAAGTAAAGAAGGAAAGAAAAAAAGAAACAAAAAAGGAAGGAAGGAAAGAAGGAGGAAAGGAAGGAAATGAAATTTCTTTATCAACTCTACTCATAATTCCAAATCCATTGCTTTGAACGCAGATTTTTTATGTAATCTTAGTCAATCCATTTAATCCAAACTTAGTTTCTGAGTAGTCAAAAGAGGGAAACAATATAGTCTTGTCTTGCAGATTTAAATGAGGAATAAATAACAAAATAACCACAAGGTTTCACATGTGTATACAGTGTCATAGAAATATTTCAACAGAATCAATCCTACTTCATATGCCATCGAATTGACCCATAACACAGGCAGGGCTTCCACTGTGAGCTGAATGGTGCTATTCCAAAAAGATGTTTTAAAATTGATCTAGAAAGTGGCTCTAAGTTAGGTACTATTGTTTATGGTTTGTAAGGCTGAAATAATGGAATAAGTGATTATAAAATCTCTGTCATCTATTATGGACCAAGAGAAACATCAGATAGCATAGAAAAGAACACTAGGTTTGGAGGTCAAAGAGCTTGATTTCAAATCCTAGTTACACTTTCCTACCTGTGTGATGCTGCGTTGGCTTCTTTACCTCTTGAAATCTCAGCTTCCTTATTTATAATGAAGTTTAGTTTCATTCAGTAAAAATATATTAAGCCCTTACTGTCTATGTAGTACCAGGCTAGGTACAAAAATGAAAAAAGCCTTTGTCTTCAAGAAACTCTTTTTCTACTGTAGTAGATGGTCCTTTCTACCTCTAAAATGATACTATAACTTAGTGTTTCTTCTGTAGCCTAACATTTTCTGACTGTGGAACTTTCTTTAAGCTCATATAAGCTAATTTTTCAAATACAGAACTAGAAAGTAATTTAAAGGATTTAGGGATATTCATTTAGGAATCATTCTTTTTAAAATATCATTCATGTCGTTTCCCCCCATACATCAGTCATATTTCCCAAAATATCCCCACTCCACCTCCCTAGTACAAAACAAACCATTCCTATAACAAAGGAAAAAGAGAAAAATAGTTTTGCTAAACAACCCAAACATTCAGAAAGTCTAATATTATACACAGTGTTCTATGCCCATAACCCCTACTTCTACAAAGAAAGTGGAGAGTGTCTTTTTATATTTCTTCTTTAGGGACAACTGCTCATAATTCTACAGCATTTATGATTCATTATTGTTCTTTCAATTTACATTATTTTTATCATTATACAGCTTTCCTGACTCTTCCTCCTTAACTGTCCATCACTTCATCTCCATATTCCCATGTTTCTCTGTAGCCTTCATCTTCATTGCTGCTTATGAAGCAGGAAAGTGATGTAGTGAATAGACTGCTGGAATTGGAGTCAAGAAGACAAGTTCAAATCCAGCCTCAGATACCTACTAGCCCTATAAACCTGGACAATTCACTTTTTTGTATGACTCAATTTCCTAAACTATGAAATGGGGATAATAGTGCCACCTACCTTCAGAAATTGCTGTAAGGATTGTGATATAATATTTGTAAAGTGCTTTGCAAATGTTAAGGCACTATGTAAATAGAAGCTGTTAACTTGCAAACTGTTATGGGGGAAATAATATCCCATTACATTCATGTACCATAATTTCTTTTATATTCCCCTATGTGATGAACATAACTTTGTTTCCAGCCCTTTACTGCCATGAAAGTGCTGCTATAAATTTTGGGGTATATAGAGCTTTTCTATTAAAAATGATCTCCATAGAATATATATCAGCAATGGAATCTCTAGGTCAAATGATGTGAATATTTTAGTCACCTGACTAGCATAATTCCAACTTGCTTTTCAGAGTAGATTAATTCATCCATTTACTTTTCTTTTTTCAAATAACTTTTATGTTTATTTATCTCTTTTGTTTTGGGGGTGTTCAGTCATTTTCAACTGTGTTTGACTCTTTGTGACCCCATTTAGGGTTTTTTTGGTAGAGATACTCTTACCTCACCCGTGCAGCTGGGTGGTGCAGTGGATAGAGCACCAGTGCAGGAGTCAGGAGGACCTGAGTTTACATCCCAACTCAGACACTTGACACTCACCAGCTGTGTGACATTGGGCAAGTCACTTAACCCAATTGCCTCATCCTGGGTCATCTCCAGTCATCCTGATGAATATCTGGTCACTGGATTCAGATGGCTCTGGAGGAGAAGTGAGGCTGGTGACCTGCACAGTCCTCCCTCACTCAAAACAAAGTCAAGGGCAAGTCATGTCATCATTTCTCTGATGGCGTGGTCCTCTTCAAAAACGAAGGACAAACACAAGAACCTGCTAAAGATACTGGAGTGGTTTGCTATTTCCTTCTCCCGCTCATTTTACAGATCAAGGATCTGAGACAGATTTAAGTGACTTGCCCAGGGTCATCTAGCTGGTAAGAAATGAGGCCAGATTTGAACTAGGGAAGAGGAGTTTTCCTGACTTCAGGTCAGGTACTTTATCCACTGTGTCCCCTAACTGCCCTAAAGGAAACATCCTCAGAGAAGATCTGAGGTAATTATCTCAATAATTCAAGTCCCCAAAGCCAACGTGGGTCTCATGTATCTGCTTGTTTCAGATTCTTATTGTTAGTCAGTCTTTGCTACTGTGTCCAACTCTTCCTGACCCCATTTGGGTTGTTTTTGGCAAAGACAGTGGAGTGTTTTGCTATTTCCTTCTCCAGCACATTTTATATCTGAGGAAACTGAGGCAAACAGGGCTAAGTGACTTACCTAAGTTACACAGTTAATAAAGGTATGTGACCCTAGATTTGAAATTGTCTTCCTAATTCCAGACCTGAAACTCTATCCATTACACTGCAGCATATCTGCCTTTTTTTTGCATCATCCCAATTCTGGAATATTCTATCACTTCCTCTACCCATTGAACTATCCCTTTTAGTAAAGAGGGGAAAGAAAATCAAGTATTTCAGTAAAACCTAGAAACACATAAATCATGTATGAAAAGATATGCAATATTCTTTCCTAGCTAGCCTCTGCATTTGCAAAGAGGAAAGGAGGGTGCACTTTTTTCAACTCTTCCAAAAAACTCTGGTCATTATAATTACAAGAAATTCAGTTGTGTTTTTCCTGTTATTTTTCTTTCCATTTATATTATAGTTCTGTGAATTGACATGAGGTAGCTATGATTATTCTGTGAATGTTTTGGTTTTTCTTACTTCACTTTGCATTACTTCATATGTCTTCTCATATTTCTCTAAATTCATTATATTCATCGATTCTAATTGTGCAACAATATTGCATTTTATTAATGTATACCAATATGTTCAACTATATCTTGATCAAAATGGACTTTTACTTTGTTTCTAGTTTCCCATTCTTTGGACACACACACACATACACATGTGCTTCTTCAAATATTTTGTTGAGTGCTAGACCCTTCTTTTATTTATCTATTCATTCAATAAACATTTATTAAATGCCTGCTTGTGCCAGGCACTGTGCTAAGCATTGAGAGTACAAAAAAAAAGACAAAAGACAGTCCCTGTCCTCAGGGAGCTTATAATCTAACAAGGGAGATAACATGCAACAAACATATACAAGTAAAATAATGTAAAGGATAAATAGGGGACAACTGAAAGAGAGAAAGCAGGTATTCAGAGGGTTTGGAGAAGTCTTCCTGTAGAAGGTGGGATTCAGAGTGGAAGAGGAAGAACATCCCAGGCATGGAGGACAGATGGGATGTCCTTTTCCTGGAACAGCCAGGAGGCCAGGGTGTGACTGGAAAGGTAGGAGGGGTTCTAGGTTATGAAGGGCTTTGAATATCAGAGAATTTTTTATTGATCCTGGTGGCAACAGGAAGTCATATTTGGGCATATGTCTAACTGTAGGATCAAAACCTATTCATTTTTTTAATCTCTCCCCTTACTTTCAGTTTTGAAGAAAGTTGACAGAACTTGCCTGGCTAGTTGTCACAACTAGAATGAGTAGGATTCTGTTGAGACTCCAGAAAATTAAGTTGCATTTTTGTACTTACCAGCCTGAGGATTAAATGAGCTGAGCCTTTTGTTTGTGAACTTTTCTTCCTGTAAAGAAGGATTTCTCTTAGTAAGTTGCCTCATCAAATACATTTGTCAGGACTTATTCTGACATACTTCTTCCATTTGTTTTGTTTTTTTTTCCTCCCTATTTCTATCAGGGTTGCCTTGACAGCCTTCTTGACCTTTTACAGTCTCTCAGATAGTCATTTGATTTGCCCATCACTTGGTAGGTAAGTCATTCCTCTCCTGGCAAAAAAACATATTTCATTCATGAAATGACCTTTCCAATTCTTGTTGTTTATCCCAGACATCAGTTCCTTTTCTCACAGTCAGATTAGTTTCAGAGATTTATATCTTAGGTACCTGTTGAGAAATGGCCATCCTAAGGAGGGTGTTTTGGCGAGAGACCTTGATCTGGATTATAGAACAAGTGGCAATTGAAAATCACATGATACAGTGTCAAAAACATTGGTTTCAAATCAGGGTGTCAGGATTTGTTTCCTGACATCTATCAGTGTGTGTGCCCTTGGGCAAGTCTCTTACCACCTCCGTGTCTCCTCACTTTTCTGTAAAATGAAGACTTGGCCTAAATCAGAGATTCTTAAAAGTCCATGAGTAGCCTTTTGTCTCATTCTGCTTTTTGGGAGTAGAAGAGTACTTCAGCTAACGTGTGATCAGAGTGAAATATAGGGGGATTGTAATCCCCTCTATTATGGACACTATACTTAATTTGAATACAGCTTTATTGCCTATTTTGTTTCACAGTAGCTAGAGGGCTGGAATTAGACTAAGAAAGACCTAACCCTCCCTTTACTAATCACTACTACACAACTCTGGAAATATCACTTAATCCCTCTGTCTTTCAAGTTGATCATATGTGAAATGGGGCTGCTGAGATCCATGACCCCTAAGGTCCCTTCCAGTCCCAAATCTATGATTTTTGTTTGTTTGACTGTCACAGCACATTGTTACCTTGTATTAAGATTGTTTTCCATCAAAACTCCTAAGTCTGTTACATGTGAATTGCTTTAAAGCTTTATCTCACCAATCTGATACTCATAACTGCAGGATAGGCTGCTACATTCATCCCATCCAATTTCATCTTATTGTTTTTTTTTTTTTATAGCCGTAGTTCTAGGTTATCAAAATCTTTAAGAATCCTGATTGGGCAGCCATGGTATTAGCTATTTTTCTAAGTTTTGATTCATCTTTCAATTGTATTACCCTGGCTCCTTTGTCTTCATCCAAAATATTGGTAAAAATGTTGAAAAGAATGTAAAAATGTTTCTTCTCTGTTTAAGAATTCTAGTGCTTCCCTCTTTCTTATCACTTTGGTTATAGTAATACCTACCTTTGTATATAACATGCAGAGTTTACAGAAAGTTTTGACACAATTTCATTTGCATCTTGTAAGAATCACATGAAGCTCAGAGAAATTTTAACCTTATTTTGCAGGTGAATCAAAAGAACTAGAATGTTTTTTGACTCCATACCTAGCATTCTTTCTCCTATACCATACTTTTAATTTAAACTGTCCTGGCTGGCATTTAATGTCATCCATGATCTTTTCCTATCTTATTTCCCTTTATTGATTTTTCTCCAAAATATCCTCTCCTTCACACAGAGAGGTCTATTTATTTTCCTACTCAGCTCCAATTCTCAGCTTTTCCAGGTGCTATATACCAGACACCTTAAATGTATTCCTTCTGTACCTCTGATTATTCAAGAACTGCTTTTCACCTGCTGTAACTGAAGTCTATAGAGATTACTTATTTCTTGAAGACTTCTGACACTCACTATAATTAAGACTAGAAAGATTGTTTTGTGAATGTTAGGTTTATTTCCCCAAAGCTGCATTTATACTCTCCTCAAAGCTGATCTGTCTGTATATTTATTTGGTATCTTCCAGGACAAAACATTAGGCTACAAAAATTATCATCATCATAAACTCATCATACACTCTCATCTATCAGTCTTCTTTCTTCTTTTTAATAAGGAAATACTATTCTTTCTATAGCTTCTGTAAATGCTATTATCAGTTCTATGTTTCACAAAACTATATAGGTATTCTCTAGAATGTTGTAAAAATCTGTTAGTGTGCATTTTACAGTTCCAGAAATGTATGTTGAAAATCTTTCTGGTAGATATCAATTGTAAAACATTTTCTTCTCATTGGACTTTGTTTTCAGGTTGCCAGTAAGCCTCTTACCATACTTAGTCACAGTTGTTTCCTTTCTCCTGGGTAGGTTTATAGACAACATTTCTTACTTGGAAGAGATCAAAGTATCTATAAACATTGCCGTGTTGATCAGTTCAATTTGATGTCTGGGTTTAATCACAAAAGTTTAAATGTTTATCTTCCCTTGGAGTACCTTGAGAATTTTATACTTTTAAAATCCAAATGAATTTTCCTTTTGGGTGGCTTGCTCATAATTAATGAATGAATAGTAAGTTGATTCTTACACTGCTGCTTTTACCTCCTCTATTGCTATAACTTTTACATTCAGTTGCAGAATAATAGTATCAAAAATTCCTAATATAGTTTCTTTATTCTGTCCTGCATTTTTCCTTTTTGTTTTATTTAATTAGGTGATATGGAAACCAAACTTTTCCATTATGTATACCAGCTAGATACTGATATAATCTTATATTCAAGTGCCTTTCAATAATTTTATTAAAATGCTTTTGACATGGTGGTATTTGATATCTCTTCTTAAAAAATTTCTTGATATCTCAAGCATTCATCCTATATTTCTCATAGCACTAATATATGTGACACATATTTTAATTTCCTAGGATAAAGTATAATTATACTTTTGTAGGTGAATCATTCATTTATGTTTAAAAAAATTCTTTTTTTATTTTTTACTCTGGGTTTATTTAGCATACTAGGTAGATTTATGTCATCAAACTAAAAAAAAGGCTTTTAAAATTCCAGTATGCCTAGCTCCTCTTTAAAATCATGTGATGCATCAATATCATTTTTTGTTTTCCATTTTGTTATCAGGTAGAACTTCTGAAGTTTTGCTACATGGAGGTTTTCAGGAAACTCAGGTTCTTCAATTAAATACAAATTTGTAACTGAATTTAAATACAAAATATCAGTTCCATTCACAGAACAAAGATGGGGAATTTACATGAAACGATAATTCTCTATTTCATATTATTTGCTTTTATAATATACATATATACATTTATATATAAATAATTCTATACATCACTTTCAAAACTGTTCTATTTATCTGCACTTCCTTCTAAACTTCATTGTGTTCTGTCAATTGAAAAAATGGTTCAATTGTCGCTCTTCTTTTGTATTACTGGTTCTAACCTGTCTCTATGCCTGCCTTCTCCATCCCAATTAATCAAAAGAAAGGAAAATAAATAATCTTAGTGAAGTAAACCAAATCCATACTGTGGCTCTGTCCAAAAATATATGAATCTGCATCTTATATTCTTTCCCTTTCTGTGGGGAGGGAGTACATTCTCTTTCCTGGATCCTCTGAAGATGTGATTTAAGTCTCTCTAAATTTTTTGGTGATGTTTTCCTTTTCTTCATATTGGTGTTGTTCTCATATAAATGTTTTTTTCCTGATTTACTTCAGTGTTATCACATACTACTCATGAGTTTCTGAAATGTCTCTCATCATTTCCTATCACACAATATTTTTGCTATTATGACAAAATATCACAATTTATTCAAACCTTTCCCAGCTATCTAGGAGTTGATATAAAACACACCCTTAGATTCTCTTTTGTTTTTCTTTCCTTTTTATTAATTCTCTCTTTTAACTTCTTTTCAGAATCAGGATGTTTATTTCACTTATGACACACCTCATTCTGGTATTTTCTTCTTCCTTTACCCACACTTCTTCCCTGTCTCCACTTATTTCTCTGTTTCAAACACACAAAATTGCATGTTTAAATGTTCATTCCTTCTTTGTTGATTTCAACTGAGAATGAATTTCATTTGATATCCACTCTATCCATTCTTTCCACTTTGTATATTTTCTCATGTTCCCTCCATCATAAAAAAATTACAAATCTACCTTTCTCCTTATTTTCTACTCTAAAGTATTCTTTCTTTTTCCCTTTCTTTATTCTCTTCACATATTCAAAACAGAACCCACCCACCCGTAGTCCTCTGATTTTTAAATTTATCTTCCTCAATATATTTTGAAGGTTTTAAAGTAATCCTTGTTGGATTTTGAATAAATTATCCTCCTTCTCCCCCTCATTATTTTCTATCACTTTTATGCAGTTCTCATCTTTTTGTAATGATAGCTATAACAATAACTACATCAAGCATGCCTTTATGCAAAATTATAATAAAAAGACTGAATCAACCAACAAACATATTAAGCACCTACTATGTGAAGAATTAACAGGTGTTTGTGGGTTTTACTTTACTTGTGAAATGATCTGTTGGATCTTGGGGGAAGATGCAAAGGTGATATATGACTCCTGGAAGCTCCTTTTTTTTTTATAATGCATTAATAATTTATAAAACACTTGGTCCATTATACTATAAATTGGACAGTTTATAAACATTATCACTCCTACTTTACAGATGAAGAAACTGTGATCTGGAGAGTTGAAATGATATATTCAAAGCCACAAAGAGAGAAAGTGGAAGATCTGGGAACTGACAGAAGATTTCTTACATATTCTTTTCATGATAGTAAAGATATACAAAATGTTCAATAATTATTTTTCAATTTAAGGGAAATTATGGGGTGAAAAATGCTATGCTTCTAACCAAGTTTCATCTCTTCCAATAATATTTGCTTTTCACATACAAGCTGGGAATAGGCTGAGAAAATTCAATATAATCTCTCTGGGCATACTTTTACAATTGTTACTTTCCATCTGTATAAGTCAAGAACTACAGAAAACCTCAGTGAAAGACTTAGAAATGAAATCCTATGCTTATTCCTGATGTTTTACATTCTATTATACTAAGAGACTCTTGAACAATATGTGGTAGCCAAGCATCATGGGAATCAAAGTCTGAGTAGCTTTATTTGATATTAAAGTGAACCCTCCTACATGTTGGCAGGGAAGTTACTTGGATTAGCTTTCAAAATGTTTATTTTCTATATACCATATAATTTTACAGAAATATTTTAAAGACTAATGCAAAGGCTAGAAAATAAGATCCCTGAAGAGAATGTCAAAGAACGGGAGAAACCTAGCCTTGAGAAACAAAGGCTAGAGGGGGATATGATAACAGGCTTCAGGTATGAGAAAAGTTATTCAACAAAGGCGAATGAGAAGCCAACATTATTAGAAAGCTGTTGGGCTTGATTTAGGGTATAGCCCTGAAACAAGAGGGAACTTCTGAGGTTACTTAGTCCAACTACCTTCTAATATAGAAAAAGAATGAAGGCACAGAAACATTTAATGGTTTTTCTGAGATCACAGTGACAAAGCTGGGATGGAAAGCTTAATTCTCTGGTTCTGAACATGGTGGTATTCTAATTACATCAGGGAGGCTGAGAACCACATCCTTCTTCCCCAGCCCAGAAATATCTAAAAGGTACAATTTGTACCCCAGTTCTACTTTTATATATTTATTCCATTGTCCTCTTAAAGTGAAAGTGTCTTAACAAAGGCAAATAAGCCATATCTTTTTCTTTTCTCCTGGTCAGGGGCAGGGAATCTGCGAGAAGACCTATGACTCCAAAAGTGATGGAGATTACTTCCACTGTTGCATATCAGTGACTAGTTTGTAACTTAAGAATTTTTTTTCAACTATCAATCAGTGTATCTCTTTTCTCTTCCCCCAACCTGTTTGCACCTACCCACCCACCCCCACCCTGGAAAAGAAAAAGAAAATAAGAAAACTTCTATAATAAATAAACATAGCCAAACAAAAAATTCCCATATGGACCATGCCCCTAAATACGTCTCGTTCTGCATCCCTCTCTCAGCAGGTGGGAAACATTCTTTAAAACTATTCTCCTTGGAATCATGGTTGATCATTATGTTAATCAGAATTCTTAGGTCTTCCGGTGTTTTAGTCTTTCATTTTTACAAAGTTGTTATAGTGTAAATTGTTCCCATTCTGTGCTTACTTTATGTAAATTCATATGTCTATCCACACTTCTTTTAAATCATCTTTTTCATCATTTCCTATAACATAATAGCTTTCTGTTATACATGTGTACTAGAATGTTCAGCATTACCTAATTGATGGATATCTGCTGAATTTCTAGTTCTTTGCCGCTAGAAAATAGATGCTATAGTTTTGCTTTTGACATTTTCTTCCTTAATCTCATCCTCTTTCCCTTTTCCCTCTTCTCCACTCCTTCCTTTCTGTCTTAATTTTTTGACTGTAGCAGTTTATTTTTAATTTAACACACCTTAACCTGGCCTCCACTATCTGAAGGCCAGGTAGGTTCCATTTACATGTCACTCTTCCTTCAGGGTTCTCTATTAGCCATCAGGGTATTGGGTATGGGTGTGGGGGCTAGGCTCTATGCACAAAATTCCAGCCTGATGTTGTCCCCTCAGTTTTAGAAGGTGGTTCTTTGTATCTATGTTCCTTTGAGGCACTAAAAGTTCAATTGTCTTTCATATAGGAGTATTTAATTCAAAATATTTAATCACAAATACCCAAAATTACTCCCTCAACACACCAAAACATGAAAGGCACAATCCTCCTTCCCTGCACTACTTCCGTCTCTGGGAAAAGTTAGGGGATTAGATTAATAGCTTAACCTGACTCCTTTTGAGCAGTCTCAGTTCCAATTCCCAAATCTGTCTCAGGCTGCAGTCCCAGACACCCTAACTTCTCTGGGCTTCCATGCTGGGCTGGAAAAACCCCACTATACACAAGCCCACCTATAGTTCTGGCTCCATGCTCACTATATAGCTCAAACTCCTAGGTCCTGTGCACATCAGCTCTGGCACCTGAAACTGAGGAAAAGAGCAAGTAGCTCAGTCTTGCCAATTTTAAAGACATCCACAGAAAATCCATGTTGCAGAGGACAAAGAGGCCTCCATTTTTGAAGATGCTCCATAGGCCTTCAAGGGTTTCTCGATATTAGGAAGGCCAGGTATGCCCAGAACAGTCACGGTTATATTTACAATAGATTGTTATTTTTATTTTCATTTAACTGATATTTTATTAATAATTCCTCCTAGAATCTTCCACTGAGTGATAACCTCTCCCCCAATAAAGCACTCACTAAATAGTTGCATAGCCCTGCAAAGTGCATAACCTTATTTGCCATATCCAAAAAAACATGTATATTTCTGCATTTTAATGTGATCACCCCTTTGTCAGGAGGTAAGTGATTGTTTTATCCACATTATTTTGGCTTTGTGACTTTTCTTTGCATTGATTAATATTATGAGATCTTTCGTTGTTTATAACTATTGAAATTATCCTCCTAATTCTGCTCATTTGGTTCTGCATCAGCTAAGAGAGATCTTCTCAGCTTTCTCCAAAGCTGTCTCTTTCATCATTTTGTCCATCCGTAATATTCCGTTCCATTTATTTATTTCTCTTTGTTTAGGTATTCCCCAATATAAGGATAATTTCCAATTTTTGGCTACCATGAAAAGAACCACTGTCAATATTTGTGAGTACAGGCATACCTCAGAGATATTGCAGGTTCACTTCCACTGCAATAAAGGAAGTATCACAATAAACCAGGTCACATGAAGTTTTTGGTTTCCTAGTATATGTAAAAGTTATGTTTATACTATACTATAGTCTATTGAGTATGCAAGTTTAAAAAACAAAGCATATACCTTAATTTTAAAAAGATACTTTATTGCTAGAAATTGCTAGCCATCATCAGAACTTTCTATGAGTTTTAATCTTTTTGTTGGTGGAGGGTCTTGCCTCCATGTTGGCTGCTGATTGATCAGGGTGGTGGTGGCTGAAGGTTGGGGTAACTGTGACAGTTTCTTAAAATAAGACAACAGTGAAGTTTGCCACATCAGTTGACTCTTCCTTTCACCTGAACACTTAGCGACCATTGTAGGGTTATCAACTGGAATAATTTCAATATTGTTTTGTCTCAAGGAATAAGGACACCCATGGGTAGAAAGACAGACCAAGCAGCTGGTCAGTGGAGCAATCAGAACATACAACATTTACTGATTGTTTGCCACCTTACATAGGCACAGTTTGTACTCCAAAACAATTATAATAATATCAAAGATCACTGATTACAGATCACCATAATACATATAATAATAATGAAAAAGTTTGAAATATTCTGAGAATTACCAACATGTGGCACAGAGATATGATGTGAGAAAGTGCTGTTGGAAAAATGACTTCAACAGACTTGTTCCATGCAATGTGGCTGCAAATCTTCAGTTTGTAAAAAAACCCCACAATATCTGCAAAGTGCAGTAAAATGAAATGCAATAAAACAAAGCATGCCTATATATGTTTATCTTTACGTGTGTGCATATGTATGACATACACACAGATATCTATCTATCTACCTATCTATCTATCTCTATCTATCTATCTATAGAGATAGAAATCCTTTACTTCTTCTAAAAATTTCTTTGGGGTCTGGGCCTTGTAGCTAAATAGCTCTACTATTAGTGTATACACTAATATATGTATTTTTCCCACAGTTCCTTCAACATTTATCATATTTTTTTCATCTTTGCCGTCCTGATAGGTGTATAGTGCATCCTCAAAGCTGATCTAATTTATATTTCTCCAATTATTAATAGTTAATTAGTTTCAGAATGTTTTTCATTCAATTGTTAACAATTTGAATATCTTTCCACAAAAACTGTGTTTTTATATCCTTTGGCCCTTTTTCCACTGAGGGATGGCTCTTAGTCTTTTTAAGTTGAATTGATTCCTTATGTATCTTAGATATTATACCTTTATTAAAGAGATGTATTAAAAAGATTTTCCCTGAGTTATTTGTTTAATTTTGAATATTTTTTGCTACATTAATTTTATAAAACAACTTTTAATTTTGATATAAACAAAATGTCCATTTTATCTCATGCAATCGTCTCTATCATGAAATCTTACATTATCCATAGATCCAAAAGGTGAGTTCTTCACGTCTCTAATATCCATTCAGAAATAATCCTTGTATATCATGCAATATGTTCATCTTTACCTAATTTCTACAAGACTACTATTCAGTCTTCACCAGCAGCTTTTATCAAATAGTGAATACTTCCTCCTAGTAACTGGGGTCTTTGTTTAACAAACACTGTGCTGCTGTGTATAACATACTCTTAAGAGAGAGAGTCATTTGGGGTTACTGAAGTATTAAATGGCTTGCCCACTGTCATACCACTAGTATATGTGAGAGATAGGATATAAACTCAGGTCATCTTGACACCAGAGTCAGAACTGGCTTTTATCTAGTAAGTCATATTGCCAGGAATCACTAATATTTTTTTCTTTTAGCTGAATGTTATTAAATCTTTTCTTGAATGCTGGTTTTGTTAGGGGGCACCAGGAACATGTGTTCTGGGGAAGGCAACAATATTGGAATAAATTACAAGCCTTCTGGAAAGCCCAAGTCCCATCTGATGCCATTTTTACAGTATTTGAGAAATCTAGTTTAGCATTTGACAATAAAGAAGCAATGACCAATGTACTCAGCAAATTTTGAACAGTTTGCCTAATAGCTGTAAAAACATTACTGTGATGTCATGCAAGATGAGGGAATCTTATGATCTATTTACCTAGCACAGACACAGGCCATGACTTTCCATAGAGATAAAATATGAGTTCACTTTACTTTTAAAATGATACTCTCTTTTTCTGAGTGGATAGAGTAGCCAGAGTATAAACTAACAGGGGAAATGTACCTGGACAAATAGAAATATTTACCTCTAGGTAACTCAGCTTCATTTTCTTGGCAGGCAGTCTAAAAAAGATTCTCACCATCAAACTCAGAAAAACGAATATTCAAAGTTTCCATTAAACCATTCATTGAACCATTGGACATCACTTGTTTTAAGTGACTAACAAGGATACTAACATAAATAAGATTTTTGGTCTCGAGGAGCCTACAATCTAATGACAGCAATAAGTACAAATACTACATATCTCAGATTGTTTAAAAGTTCCCATTTCAGGAAAAGACAAGTACATTTAGGGAGGCTTTGCAAAGGTAATGATCATTTCTTGGTCATGTCTTAATTGTTGGTTTGAAAAATATGGTCATTCTAGTGTAACATCAGCTACAAAGCAGCCTCTCCCACAAACTATACATATTGTTACTCTATCTTTAACAAGTAATGGAATCTTTAGAGACGTGTAATTTACCTGTGATTCTACAGAGTTACATCATGTCAGGAGAGATTGAATGAGATGTAGAGTGAAAAGGGATTGAGAGAACTTCTTTCCTGAGAGAACTGTTTATTATCTCTTACTTATTAAGAAATTTAATAGAGAGAATTCTTGAGAGGCTTTGGCCAGCACATTAAAAGAATTAAATATTGTAGTTGTGATTCCAAAATAGTGGAGAAATCATCTGTTCTAATAATGGTTAAAGTTGATATAGACTGTGATCTTTCTCATGGTTGATACATAATTTGTGATTTTATTCTATTAATTGTTACACTTAATAAATAGTATGGCTAGCAACTTTGATGGTGATGCCTATGAGAGATTAAATGGTTTTATACATGGAAATGATTATATGTTTATATTTATATATGCACATATTTATTTGTATGTGCACACATACACATAGATACTTATTATTTGAAAAATAAAAGGAAAAAAATAATTGGTTGACTCAGAAGGTCATTCCTGGAATAAGGAACAGTATGAACAAAAATAGGAATGGAAGAAAACAATACATTCAACATGGGCAAGTATTCTATTTTGAGTAGAGTACTAAATACACAGAGGGGTATAGTATGAAGAAATTGGAGTGGTAGTTTTGAGCCATATTATATAAACTCTCGATCAACATAATAAAGAATTTTGGATGTGATCATTATAAATGGGAAACAAATGATTTCGATCCTATATTTGAGCCTCACCAGCATAGGCTCACCAACAAATAGAGTTCTGAGTGACTGGTTTAAGGTCATTTAGCCCAAAGTATTTCAGTTTATAAATGATAAAATAGAGGACCAATTACTTAAGTTGAAATAATTTATCAAGGGCTACAAAGATAGTAAGTGACAGAGGTAGGATTCAAGCTTAGGTACTTTGATTTCCAAATCCAATTTTTAATGAAACCTACCCATTAGGAAGGTCAGTCTGGTCATGGTGCATGAGATGGTTTGGAGCTGGAATGATATAAAGTGATATCAAAAATGAGGTAACTTATAGTTCACATAAGAATAAATGACTATATCCATTTTGGTCAACAAATTCAAAATTGGATTTATCTTAATATTTGGTTATCAAACCAATGACTTTATTTATTAAGCTGATGACTAAAACAAATGTTTCACTTGAAAGATCAAATTTTAGAAATCATCTACTCCAGCCCTCAGTTTTGTAGATGAAGAATTTTATTCACAGATAGTGAAAGTCGCTGGTTTAAGATTTCATGATTAGTTGATATCAGAGCCAAAGCTAGATCACTCATTTCCCAGCCTCTGTGATTTTATCAATCTATCCAAAACTTCTGTCTTGCTCTCCATTTAAATTCTTCAGCCTGGACAAGTGAATAGATGTTTGTGTCCAAGGTCATAAGTTGTGTTTTTTAAATTACTTTGAAATGGTAGGAGCCTTTGGTAGGACAACAGCTTCTAAACTGAAATTTCATTTGACAAGTGCTTATGAAGCCCCTGGTGTGTCCAGAACACTGGATCTTGGTCCAGGTAATGGAAGTTGTGGAGAAAGACACAAAGACAAAAAAGGAAGAGTTGCTGTCCTCATGCCCTCTAACTTTTTCTTCCTCTCTCTCTGTCTGTCTTTGTCTCTATCTCTGTTTGTCTGTCTATCTGTCTGTCTCTCTCCCTCTGTAATTGCAGCAGGTCTCAGGCATTGACTATTGTTTCTGTGTGTGTGACTCCCAGGTCTATAGATCTAGTCCCATTCTTTCACCAATACTGCCTCACTAATTGTGTACTGGATGTTTCACACTGAGGGTCCCATAGATGTCTTAAACTCACTGTTTCAAAAATGAATTCATTATCACTTGTCTCAAACCCTCCCCTCTTCCAAACTGCCCAAATTCTATCAAAGGTCCACCATCTTCCCAAGCAGCCTGGTTTGTCACCTTGGCATTATCTTTGGTTCTTTAAGCTCTTTCACTTTACCAAATGAATCAGATATTAAAACCTTGCAATTTCTACCTTTACTTTTCTCACATCTAATCTCTTCTTTCAACTCACATAGCTACAGGCTTAGTTCAGATAGGACTCTGTCATCTCATACCTAAATTGAATTGTAACAACTTCTTAATCAACCCCGCTGTGTTTCAAGTCTCTCCTCATCCAGTTTGCCTTCACACTGATGCCAAAGTAATTTTTTTTTCTCAAGTCCTGATCTGATGATGAGATTCCTTGACTCAGTTCCAGTAGCATGCTAAAGCTTCTAATAATACTTCTTTCTATCTATATAGATTTAAATACTTCTTTATAGTATGAAAATCCTCATACAGCCTGACTTTAACCTCTCTTTTGGTTTTATGGGATATTCTACATCCTTCCACATTCTGTGATCCAGCCACGCTGACTTTCTTTCTGTTTCTCATTCGTGCTACTCCATGCCTTATCTCTGTGTCTTTGCCCTGGTCATCTCTCATGCCTGAAATACCTTCCCTCTTTAACTGTCTTATTAAAGGCTTATTCTTCAAGATGAGACTCAAGATTCACTTTATTCGTAAGTTCTTTCCTGATTCTCCCAAGTATAAGTATCTTCCCTTTCAAACCTGATATTTAATTGCTTTGTATATTATTTTATTTATTTCAACACATATATTTATATTACATTTACACTTATATGTGTATACATATATAATATACTTGTGTATATAATACATATGGTATGTATATGTATGCTGTATAATATATGTCCATACATACATATCATATATGTGTTATATACTATATATGTGTATATATAGTACATACTATACATATATCTATACATATCATATATGCTGTGTACTATGTGTGTGATATATGTGTATGTATATGTGGTGCATATTACACATGTCTATACATATCTCATACATGTGGCACATACTATATATAATATATACAAGGCATGTGCTATATCTATGTATACACACATCATCTATGAGGTATATACAATATATATATGTTTATAGTATATACTATATATGTATGGTGTGTGTATATATATATACACAGCATATATGGAGTATGTATATAAAAGATATATACTGTATGTATGAAGTGTCTATACAGGTGTATTTTATGCTGAATATGGCTGTACATATATATGGTGTAATATATATTACATATATACACATATGTATACATAGTATTTACTACATATGTGGTGTTATATATGGTATATATATTTGTATATGCACACATATTGTATTGTCTCCTCCATTAGAATACAAGTCTTGCAATTAGGGGCTTTTTCACATATTCTTTGTATTTGTATGTCCAGAAGCAAATCCACTTGCAGTGATGGTGAGTGGAGGACTATGAATATACATAGATGGGATAGTGTGGGGTATCTCCCACTGACAATTTGCCTCAGGCAAAGAATAATATTGAGGCGATATAGTGGCTCAAAGTCAGCTCAAAGCCATGCAGCAATGGACTTGGACAACTACCTATCTTAGAGAGGTGTAATCAGATTTAATGAATATTCATGCATTAGTTTGAGCTCCAGATTAAAAGGCGCTCAGTTCATGTAGATATTCCTGGCATCCTGAATATTCTGTATTAAAATACCACTTGTAGGATAATAATTTCCATCCACATAGCACTTGACATTTTACAAAGAATTTTTCTTCAGACAGCCCTGTAAGGTAGGGAGGGCAGGTATTAATACCCTATATTTTATTATCAGAGCTCCTGAATTTCAGGGAGATAAAGTAACATGTCCTAGGACATCCAACAAGTATGTATCAGAGCCAGGTCTTTAACTTGAGTTTTCTAATTCAACATATCAAAAAAAATACTCATTTCATTACCATGTGGATTGTGTAGGAATCAGAAATGCCCTTTCCTAATAGGCATTAATGCAATAGACTACCTAATAATAATGTTATATCTGTAACAAAAATAGAGCTGCAATCAGTGATTGTGATTGTATTAAAGCTTTATGGCTTTTGATTATTTCTATTGAGATTTCAATATTTCAGTTAATCTGTGGTCTTATTTAAGTGGATACTCCCTTCAGCAATACAGATTATAGGCATGAATGGGTTTTTATCTAGGGGAAACTTCTGTCAGTGATCCCAACAAATCTTCTGAAAGGTTCCACCCAACATGCTGGGGAGGAGGGGCCTCCTCTAATTTTCTAGATATATTTTTTAGATATAATTATCACCATACTGCCCAGATAACTCAGTGGTAATCCTTTGCTCCTATCAACTTCTCAAAACATAGAAAAGAGGAGTGTCACACCAGCCCCCTCAATTAATTTAATGTAATCAGAGTGAGGACATGATGAAGTTCAAATATGTAAATATAATAGTTCGCAATTTGGGGTTTCTTTACTAGATATGAACCTCTTTTGTTGTGTCAAGAAGAACATAGTTGATTGGCTGGCCAAATGGGTTGACCATTCCTCTAAGGGCTTAAATACCTAGAGAAATTTCAGAAATTGACCTAGCAACAAAGCAGTGAAAGTGAAGGATTCCAGCTTCAGAGGTGCCTTTTAACAGTGTTATCAGAGTGGGAGGAGTGAGTCCAGAGAGCATGCTATATTCTCTCTCTTTCTTCTTCCTTCTCACCCCCATACACATAATGATCCTCATGTCAGAGAGACTGAAGCAATAGTAAACAATAAATTCAAAAGACTCATCAAGGACAAACATGGACATAGAAGATGATACAGAAAGATAGTCTTCTGAGGAAAGAAGCCCCTTTAAGGAATATAGAAGAATCATCTAGTGGAATACAAAAATTGTGGCTATGAGATGCAACTTTCAGTAGCCAGGTGTCATAAATTACCTCTTTATTTAATGTATTTGTCACATATGTGCTTAACCATTATTCTGTTTAACAGGTAGAAACCAACCTCCTAGGGACTTGTAGGTATTTGTGTAAAAGCAGGCACCACAGTTTTGAGGAGATTTTGTGTATCAGCTCTTTTTACTATCTCACTTAAATAAATATTATTTTCTAAAATTTAATTGAAGCCTGACAGACTGGTTATGATGAGAAATACACAGATGGGGGCTCATTAGTGATAGCACTATTAAATCCCCCTACCCTTGTTATCCCTACAACCCCAGGGAATAATCATTAGCCTGACATTGTGAGTGGGTGTTAAGGGTATTATCTCAGAGAGGTGTTACCTATCTCTCTGATGACATTCTGTGCACTGCTTCTTTTACAAATTTTCTGGTTGATAATATATTACCACCTATCTACACCTACGATGTTCGCCATTGGCATTGATTTTTTAATTAATTAATTTTAAGAATAATGAATAATCCTTCGGAACAGAAATATAACCTTATGCCAAAGCTTGACTAGGCAAAGCACTTGGCTCCAGGACAAAAGAAATTTCATTTCAATGTAAAAGGTCAGGATGAGATTTATAAGAACTAAAGCCTGAACCAATATAGGCTTTATTATACTATAACAGCCAGAGAAATCTGAAGAGGAACATCCACCAGCCTCCAGGTTCATTGGAGCTATTGTGTTCTAATAGAAAGATGAACTACCTGGGTTTATAGCTCTTTTTACAATAGAATTTTTGATACAAATTCAGTAAAATAAGATGGTTTCAGGTTTTCTCATTATTTCATTTTTTTCTAGTTACATCGCATTCCCAAAAATTACTTTTTCAAAGTCATTAATTTTTGTTTGGTTCATGTGGGAAAATATTTCTGTACAACCAGTATGTTAAGAAAAATCCGTAAAAACAGGCAGAAGTGCATGTAATTGTGGGCACAGGCAAGGTATTTCTGCTTAGATACTGATAAATGATCGATGCATGACTTGTGGGGACAATTACCTGTTCATACCTGGACCTGAATCCTTTTTTTGTACGCCCTGGAGAAGGTACTCTCATGGGGCTCTCTCCTGTCTGTCTGTTGAGTTGAATGCTATTTTAATCTAAATGAAAAGAAGATTACAGTCACAACTTAGTTTCTCTATCAAAGATTTAAGATAGAATGACGTTGGGGTTCCTAGGCAGATGCCAGGCTAAAGATTCTACAAATCTAACTTGAATGGTGCAGCAATCGTAGTGGACTGACCAAATATTCCTAGAGCTTTGGCTTCTTGTACCCATATTCTGAAGTGACCTTGCACAGAAGGATGACTGAGTATAAAAGTGGAGATGAGCTAGTTCTTTGTTCTGCAGTCTGGATGTGGAGCATTCCCTCCTCCCCTCCTTTTCCATTCTGTGACTGAATGCTTGGGAATTAATGTGGGTGTTAGAAGTTTCCAATAATAGGAATATGTTACCATAGACACGTCCTTTAAATATGTCAGCAGTGCATTATTGCATAGCAATACTTAAAGAAACTCAAAAAAGTTGTATTTTATGAGGTTCCAGAGTTATTGGGTTGTGAAAGATAATTGGAATTTTGACTTTGAGCAGAGAAGTGGTCTTGTGATGAGCCTTTGGAGCCATGTGGCATATTATTATGGGAGCAATTTACTAGAGACAATAGTTAGAAGTTAGAGGATAAAGATAACGAGTCTCTTTAACTACTGGGCGATTTTCTTATGGATTTATTTTTAAAAAATGAGTATTTAGCAAGACCATTTGGCTGAATTCATGAAATTGGATTTTTTTTAACCACCTTACATATTTAGAGAAATAGGATCTTTTCGTGCTTAGAAGACCTTTAAGACTTGGATTTCTGTGATTTGGAAAGCTACCACTGAGGAAGGTCACCAATTGTCATTATTATCTTCTTTATACCCTTACCTTACTAGCCCTATTTATCACCAAGAGTCCTCGCAGAGCAAATCCACTTACACAAAGGATTCATGATCATATAGCACCTGACAGTTTGCAAAGCATTTCCCTTAAAATGGTCCTATGAAAAAGATAGTGCAGATATTATTATACCTATATTACTTATGAGAGAACTGAGAACCAGAAAGTTTAAATGATGTGTCTAAGTACCCAGAACTAGAAAATGGCAGAGGTAAATCTCATTTTTAGGTCTCCTGGCTTTAAATGGTATGCTCTCTACTTTTCTATGATGCCCTAGAATTTTTCTATTAAATGTTAACCAATTCATCAATTAAAAAAAAACATCCTGAATAGATAGTAAATTCAAGTTAGGTTTGCTAAGCACACTATACCTTATGAAACACTAATAAATAAAAGCAATGTTCTCATAGAGAGCATTATTATGCAGATGGAGTCTATAAAATTGCTAAGAATCATGAATGGAATCAGAAAGCCTCCCATAGACAACATTCACATGAACTCAACAAAGAATAAGTTGACAGAGAAGCAACAGATATATGGCAGAGTTATGCAGATTTGTTTATAGAAACAGAGAAGTTTATGGCAGGAATGCAGCATCAAATCATTGCCAACAAAAGTCAGAGATTTGCTCTTAAGAGGTTCAGACAAATGAATCAGTATACATTTTTTATAAAAGGTAAAAACGGTGAAAGACATTGATAAATATAACACAACTATCTAATATGCCTAAAATGATACATCAAGAAATTTGCTATTCTTCATAAACTAAAAAAAAAAAATTCCTCATAATAAAATTTCAAACTTCAAAATAACCTTGGAAATTGAAAATATAAATTCTATAAGAAATAGGGAATTACCACAGAAAAAATTATTGCCCACAGATTCAGACATAACATTGATCCATAAAAATTTAGGAATATCATTTTAAATAAAATTTACCAGGCCAACTATGGATGGCCAATCCTTAACATATGGAAAGAAATCTTTAAACTATGTTAAGATTTAGCAGAGGAAAAAGAATTAGATATAATCAGGATGAGGTAAATATCATCTACCATCCTTAAAATTCTTTCAGTAAGTCTACAATAATTTTATTCAATATAAATATTATGTATTGGCCTATGTAGTCATTCAAAGGACATTAAATATGAAGAAAAATCATAGGCTAGTGACCATTCTCAGTGCCATTTCTATTTGAATATCATCAGGAAAGATTGGAGATGAATAGTAAAAGCAATTATTAATTAGGAGATCTACCATAACCGATAGATGAACATGATAATTATAAACACATTTGACTTCTCCCAATTATGGGACTTTTCTGGCATCCTGAAGTCAAAATCAGTCAACAAGTAGGTATCAATTATCCACTATGTGCCAGGTAATATGTCAAGCATTGTAAATACAAATAAAGTTAAAAAAATGAATATATTCTCAAAGATCTGATATGGTAGTGGGGGAGACAGCAAGCAAATAACTATTTAAATACCATATATGTGTATGTATTTATTTATACATATTTATATATACGTATAATACTTATATATCTTATATGTATTATAAATGATATGTATTGTAATATGTATACTATAGTTCTCATATGTTTATATCTATCATCTATCTATTTATGAGAGCTACAGTGATTTGGAGAGCCAAAGTGATTTGGGGTTAAGGCTGTTTTTAAGAGAAAAAGGTTTCAGAGATTAAAAATTGACATTATGGTTGGGGAGAGCACCAGAAAGTAAGGTGCTTATATAGATACTCTTTGGAGAGAGAGAGAGAGAGAGAGAGAGAGAGAGAGAGAGAGAGAGAGAGAGAGAGAGAGAGAGAGAGACAGAGAGAGACAGAGAGAGAGAGACAGAGAGAGACAGAGAGAGAGACAGAGAGAGAGAGAGAGAGAGAGAGAGAGAGAGAGAGAGAGAGAGAGAACAAATAAACAAAGAAGGAAAGAAAAAACAAAGAAGGAAAGAAACAAAAAGAAAAAAACAAAAAGAAAGAAAGAAAAAGTTGTGTTGCCCAGTTCCAGTTTCGTTCACAGTGGGCAGCTCCTTTTCTACACTCAGAAGTTGCTATTTGTACTTCATTCTTGAAGAGAACCATGACATCAGCTTTCCTAGCCACACCTCAAATATGCTTTAGGTGGGTAGGGGACATAGGCTGTGTCTGTGGTTTGTCCTTCCTTCTCAAAGAAGACCATGACATCAGGCAGATGATGACATAACTTGCAATTGACTTTGATTTCAAAGAAGGAGAGCTGTGCAAATTCAATAGCCTCCCTTTCTTCTCCAGAGCCATCTGGGTCCCATGGTCAGATATCGATTAGGATGATGGGAGATGGCCCAGGATACAGTGGGAGACCCTGGTCCTTTTAAGCTAAGGTCTTCTCAGATTCTCACTTTGAGTGTGGCAATTTCCATTCAATGAATAGGTCTCTTTAAGAAGTGAGCCAAGGGATTGGCCCTTTAATTAAAAATTCACTTTGAGTCAGGAGAGCCCCCAAAATAACCTTTAAACAGTGCTTGGGCACTATTGTCTATTGTCCAATCCATGAGATCCAGAGTGAATTTGGTTTAAGGGGGAGATAGAAGAAAGGGAGAAACCTAGGGAGTCCTCAAATCCAGGTCATGGGGACTTGAAAAATGGGCCCTGCTGCCTGTCTCTTTAATGAACCACAATTAGGAGAAGGTCAAGCCCTACCTGGTCATTGTTAGGGCCCTGATTAGATCCCTACAAATGTAAATTGCAATTGTTTCTGTTTTGGCCAGAAACGTGAATGGTCTTCCTCTCCCAGATCTTTTTTATTAAGCCTTAATCACCAACTAGGCTTTGCCTTGGTCAAACTGAGACCTGTTAAAAACCTTAGCTTAAAAAGGTCAAGGACACTCCTGCTTCCTGTGCCATCTCCAGTTGTTCTGATCCTTATCTGACACTGGCCCCAGATGGCTCCAGAGGTGGTGAAAGTGAGGCTGGTGACTTTGCAAAGCCCTCACTTGAATGTCATGACATCACCTTCCTGATGTCATGGTCCTCTTTCAGAGGAAAGGGCAAACAGCAGAGGAACAGCAGTAGCAGTGCCTATCTGTTGCAGTTTGGGGTGCTGGGAACCCCAAAACACATGAGACAGAGAGGTCTGCCTTGAAAGAATTAAACCACTCAAGTCTTCTTTCAGTCAGAGTAATGAGGTTTTATTATAACACCAGTAAGGCAGGCAAGATCCTAGTAAATTTGCTATTGTGATTCCAATACCAGTGGGTGAGATTCTTAGGGAATCTGTGACTTTGATGAGGATGGGACTGATACTTATATACAAAAAAGACTTTGAGAAGATCTGGATGGGATTAAGGAGTGGCAAGTAGCAGAGTGGCCTAAGTGCAGATAATGAAAGAAGTTAAGTGGTGAGGGTCAGAGAATCACAGTGAAAGGGCAGTCAAAAGGATTATTGAGAATAGAGGTAGACTGGGATGGGCCAGATGCTTCAGGTGAATTGCCAGTATGGGAAAGTTAAGGACTTTGTCTTTTCCTTTTAGGAGTTCAGGTCTCATAACCCCATCATATCTATCTATCTATCATCTCCTCTCTCTCTCTCTCCCTCTCTCTCTCTCTCTCTCTCTCTCTCTCTCTCTCTCTCTCTCTCTCTCTCTCTCTCTCTCTCTCTCTCTCTCTCTCTCTCTCTCTCTCTCTGTATATCTATTTCTCTATCTCTCTTGGAAGGGTTCTAGCAGGAAGGGCAGAGAAAGGCAGTTAAAATCTCTTACAGACTGTGGGGTTTAAGCTAAGACGTGAAGAAAACCAGCAAAGTGAGCAGGTGGAGGTGAGGAACAGAATTCTAGCAATGAAGAACAGCCACCAAGACAATAATGGGTTGGAAGCAAGTAATGCAGAATAACTGGCTTATAAAATATGTCAGGAGAGGAGGTGTAACATATTTAGAAAGATAGAAAAGGGCTAGGTTCTCGATAGCTTTAAAGACAAAGAATTTTCTGTTTGAGTCAAAATAATTGGAGTCATTGGAGTTTAGATATTAAGTTTTTAGAGTAGGAGAGGTAGTGGGACGTGGTCAGATCTGTATTTGAGGAAGAACACTTTGGAAGATGAGTGGAGGATATTCCATTAGCTCATATGTGAAGTGATGAGAATCTGTACCAGAGTAGCAGCTGTGTGAAGGGAGAGAAGAGGGCACAAATGAGAAATATTGTGAAGGCAGAAGTGATAAGGTTTGATAAGAACTTGGTTAAGTAGGGTGAATGCAAGTGAAGAGTGTTCCATGATGAAATCACATCATTGAGGATGACCCTGAGCTTGTGAGCCTATGTGACTGAGAAAACCATGGTGTCCTCAACTTTAATAGAGAAGCTGGGAAAAGGACTTAGGAGGAAATATAATGAATTCTGTTTTGGATATGATGAGTTTGACATGTCTGTAGGGCATCCAGTTTGAGATGTCCAATACGCAGTAAGTGATACCAGACTGGAGATCAGGAGGGAAATTAAGGCTAGGTAGATAGGTGTGAAAATCATCTTCATAGAGAAGCTAATTGAACCAATGGGAGTCGATGAGATCACCATGTGATATGATGTAAGAGGGAAAAGAGAAAACAGAGGAATATCAACAGTTAGTGGGCAAGACCTAGATGAAAATCCAGCAAAGAAAATTGATATGTATGTTGATAAATCATATAAGTAGGAAAAAATGAGGAGTGAGCATGGAGGAGAGAGTCTGCAGGAGATTTAAGGCTTGAAGAGGGATATAAAGAGTTGCAATAACCATGATGAAGAGTGAGAAAGTGAATCAAATGGGAATTGCAAAAGAATAAGCTTTCTTCAGGAAAAGCCCAGATAAAAATACGTAAAAATTTGTAATGGACTCATTCAATATGGTTTAACATTTTCCACTAACTCCATTCAGTGGTACATGAATAGGATCAAATGCTGGAGAAGGAATAATCCAAGGATGGAGTTTGGCAAAGCATGAATGGTGGTAGGGTAAGGGGATGGAGGATTTCATTGTAGAGAACTGTTTCAACAAGGGGTCAAAATGGAGGAGATAGTAGGGTGTAGCCAGTTTAGAGGTTATGGCCTGAGAAAGATAGGTGGGAGGGATCAGGGGTCACCTTGAGAACAACGAACAGTAGTAAGGGTCATAGGGAAGAAGGAAAGATAGAATGAAGAGATAGGGAAAGGAATAAGTATTTATTAAGTACCTATTATGTACTTAAGAGAAACCAAGAAAACCCCAAATGGGGTCATGAAGAGTTGGACATGGCTAAAATGACTAAACAATGTGCTAGGTACTAAGTACTTTACATATAGTCAGATAAAGGCATTTCAGAATTTATGAGCATGAAAGAGAAACACCCATGGATTACGAAAAGATCAAGGATATGATCATCTCTGTACGTAAGGTGGAATGGAGGAGTAGACTATGGAAACCAAGGAGATTGAGGAAAGAACACATTTAGAGCAATGAGACTTGCACAACACTAGTCTCAGCTTACCCCCTTTGGAACAGTATAATGCAAAACAAATTTATGAAGGATCCAACAAAACTTCTAATTTGTATAAAATATAGGATCCCCTACTAACCATAGAAAATTTAGCACTCAACTAAAAGGAGGAAGAGACTGATTGATTATCTTGGACTACAGGATAAACAGGTTAAAACTTTGTGGAAATATTTCCTGTCCAAAAACCAACATGACTTCTCAGATCAATGATGAAAATAGATAGGCACCACAGGGTCTATTGAATGTAAGTGATTGCCACCCTATAGACCCTAGCTATGAAATAGCTAGGGTGCAAGAAAAGAACTTGAAGGCTTTCCGTGAATGACAACCAAATGGATTAACCAAATACTGAGTTATGTGTAAGGAAATAGAGAGGTTCATGAATGCCATAACAACACTGTCATTACTTCCAGAAACTGTAGAAAGTTTGTTTGTAAGGACAATCTGATGAAAGATGCAGATTTTTTATGGTAATTTTGTTAAAATAATTCAACTTATCATTGCAGGCTGAAAATATTTAGCACCCATTTAATACCTAGAAAAATACAGTCAGGTAACTAGAATTATACATCTAAAACTTACTGTTTTTCACAAAGTGATTGAGAACAAATCCTCATGCTATAAATATGAATCCCAAAATATTCTTGAGAATTTTCAGTACAGACTGTAAGCAAAACACTGTAGACTAAGCTGGCATCTATTATCCTGCAAATATAATACTGACCTACAAAAATTTAATAACAGTATTTTAATAGATGTCACTATATAGAACATTTACATATAACTTCCAAATTATATGGAATGAAAATCTCCCCAAATGTAAAAACCCAGTAAGGAAAAAAAAAAATTGAAGGCATGTGGGAATAGAAAAAAACATATAAGGTCATCATCTTGTCTATTGCTGGAGATGTCCCAATGGTGTTTTTATTGAATCTATAGAATAAGAGCTTGTGTCCCCACACTTTCATCCAGACAAAAAAAATTATTTTATCTATCTGAGCAATAGTCTAATGATCATTAATCATAAAAGAACAGTATTAAGTGACTTATACCGGGATGCTGGTATATAAACTGCAGCAAAAGTTAAAGTCAAAGAAGCAATAAGTTTTAGTATAATAATATATTGAAATGTAATATAATATGATATGATATGACCTGACATGACATACCATAAAATAATATAATGATATGACATAATTAATATGTGTATTGGTTCAAAGTTTTCAAGGTACATGTGTAACCTATGTCAAATTGCTTAGCATCTCTGGGAGGGGAGAAGTGCAGGGAAGGAGAGAATTTGGAACGCAAAATTTTAATAAGTGAATGTTAAAAATTGTCTTTGCAAATAATTGAGAAAAATAACATTTAAAATATAAAGTTTGCAAGGGCTTTTATGTAGGATCATAGATTCAGGATTGGGAAAGAAATAAGAGACCACTGAGTCCCACCTCATCACTTTAGAGAAGAGGAAGCTCAGAAATGGAGATGTGAAATGATTTGGTGCAGATCTTAGAGTTAATAATGTTTATGGCAGGATGTAAATCCAGGTCTTCCTTATTCCAAATCCAAATCTCTGTTTAAATCCCATATGCAAATAACTTTATTTTTTTTTGAGAATGTGGGACTGGACCCAGAGTCTCTTGGTATGGGTGATTCCTGGTGTGGGAATGTTCTTGGTCGAGGCAGACAGGCAATTTGTCTGAAGTTTACAAGTTGCTACTGAGGCCAGTTAGACAGCAAGTGATTTGTCATGATCGTGTAACTAGTATCGGAAGCATGATTTAAATCTAGGTTTTCCAGACTCCAATTCCATCTCTAGGCAGCTAGGTGGCATAAAGCAGAAAGTGCTGGATATGGGATGAGACCAGGAGGACCTGAGTCTGTGCTTTGGCAACATTAAAGTGAATATATAAATATATATATGAAATATATATATACACACACACGTATTTATGTATATGTGTATATATGTATGTATACATGTGCACATATACAAACACACAATACATGTATACATGCATGCAAGGCTTACACAATATACACATATACATGTATGTGCATATATGTGTGTACATACGTGTGTGTATGTATGTATATTGATTAATATTATTATGGTCATCATCAACACTTTGCCATGCTCTCATTTACTGCAAATCCTAATTTTTCACTACTTTTGAACAGTGTTCTTTGCTCGAGCCAAGTCAATATCCTCTCTGTTGATTTATGAGATTAAATCTTGCCTAAGCTCTCACTATTTTCCTTGCCTGGGGTGTATTCTCCTGCTACAAGAGTAGACACTGGTATAATTAAGCACACCACCAGAGAGTGTCTTAGATATTCTAATATGGCCAGACTAGAATTCAGTGATAAGGGGAGAACCAATAACAGTGATAATTTTGAGAGGTGCATTAGAATGAGGAGGGGGATCATAAATGGGAATATTATCAGGACTGGGTGCCAGGGCAATGCTGTTAGGCTGGAAGCAAAGGAAAGGTTGGCACTGAGCTCTAGATGGGATGTTTCGGAGGCTATGTTATCAGCTATACATTCCATTCCACTAAGCTGGAAATTCTTTTCAACTGAACCTGGGCTGAATATGTGTGGGCACCAGTTGGGTTAAGTTTCACAGAAGTCTATATGGAGGTTTCACTAATTCCTAGCCAACCTAGGAGTTACAGAGCCAAATCCTACATTTCCTTAACTGCCCAAATTACAATTTTGAGATTTTTCTACCACAGAAACAGCAAATTTTCCACTGGGGAATAATGTCTTCATTAATATTGTATTGTGTACTGCTTATCTGTGACCAAAGCTTTAACTTGTCAACTAAGTTGAATTTGCTAATCGGAGTTAATAGTTTGGGGTTCTGGGGCTCTGTTCACATCACCATCACTACCACCATCATTTACATTTATTGTAGGATACAAAGCTGTAAAGCACTTTCAATATCAGTTAGTCCAACCCATCCAGCTTATAAAGTAGAAAACTGGGACCCAAAGAGATGAAGTTACATGCCCAGGGTAAATACAGTTAATAAGTGGCAGAGCTGGAATCTGAACCCAGGTCCTCTGATCCAAATCCAATATTATTTTCATTATACCTTGTGTTCATTTTCATTAGGAGGAAAGAAATGACTATTACAATAAAATAAATAATTTATTAACTACTTTCTATGTGTGCAACCCCATTCTGAATGCCAGAAATGCTTAGAAATTTACTTTAGAGAGAAAAGAATTTGAAGGAGAATGAGAGAAAACTAAATAAGTAGGAATGCCATAATGGTTGTCATTTATGACATTCAAAATCCCAGATTTTGAATCACTCTAAGGAAAACCTTCCGAACTATCTGAGTAGTTTAAAAATGGTATTTGTATGTCTCATAAAGTAGTATATTCCCAGTCACCAGAGATGTTCACAAAGAAGATGGATAGCCATTTGTTATATGCACTTTGGAAAGATGAAGGGAATGCAGAGTAAGGAGTGAACTAGATGACCTATGAAGTCCCTTTGTGAAAGTCTGCAATTACCCTTCCTTGTTGCCATGCCTGTGTTCTGAAACCATTATGCCCACATATATGAAGTGATATTGTGAAAGTGCTGTAGGGTCATGGGATTTAAGGTCAGAAGGATCTTTAGCTATAGCTTATATAGTCTACTCCCCCCCACCACACACCCTTATTTTGCTGAGTCCAAGACCAAGAAAATAGAGGGTTAATAACCCATGGTCACGGTTAATAAGCAGCAAAATCAATATCTGACTACTGGTCTTCTGACGCTCAGTACAGGGTTTTTTACATCTTCTCCTCACTGCCATGAGAAACTACTGGTTGTTTTTTATGGAGGATTAGACAAGAATAATTGATCTTCAATTTAATCAATATTTACTGACTATCATCAGTGTGCAAAGCACTTTGGGGGATTTGATCCAATCAATAAAACATGGTCTCTTCCCTCATGGTGTAGAGGGGGAGAAAACAAGTCTAAAAATAACTATAATAACAGCAAACACATTTTGTAAAGCTCTAAGATTTTTTGAAAGTCCTTTTGTCCATTTAGCATTACGTTAAGGAAATGATTACATGACCTTTTGACCTCAAGATCCCACTGTTATGCATCTCTACACAAAGAGGGAAAAGACAGAAATATCCTGCATGCATCAAGATATTATAGTGACACTTTTTGTTGCAGAAAAGATTTAGAAAGAAAGTAGACACCCATTGATTGGGGAATGGCCAAACCAACTGAACTATATGAACATAATGGGATATTGCTATTCAGTAAGACATGATGAAAGAAGGGCAACTTGAAGTGATTTACATGAACTCATACTGAGTGAAATAAACAAGCCAAAAAATAATATACACTGTGACTACAATAATGTAAATAGAAAGAACAAGGATGATGAAACAGAAATAACTGGATGTTGTGTAATTTTAATGACCATTCCTGACTCCAAAAAAGACTTAAGAAAATACATCTCTCTTTCTTCTTTGCAGAGGTGTAATTCCACAGCCTGGCTACTCTAAGTCCCTGGCAGTCTCTCTTCCCAAGTTCTCAGTCCTGTGAGTCAGTGGCTTGACAACTCTAAGCCCAAAACTGATCTGCTTTTGCAAATGCCTTGGCCATCGTATTCCAACCTAGGATATGCTCCTTGATCTGGTCTCCACTGCTGGTATCAAACTCTTCCTCCATCCCTGGCTGGCCAACATCATTGGTGTTGCTCCACCCTCAGTGGCTTTGTGCTACTTCCATGTGGCCATCATTAATGACCTAGTTCCTCTCATTGGAACCTGAGCCCCCAAAGCCGTAGTCCATGGTGACCTCTCTGGTCCAGGTGGAAGAGGGGCTGAAGGTGCTAGGCTTTGAGTCTACAATAACTCCAAATTCACTTGTCAGGGGTTTCTGAGCCCATCCCAGGAGCTCATCAGGGCTAGCACTTCCCATTTGAATTTCATACTGCAGAGATGCCGTTGCTTTCCAGGTGCCACTGGCACTGGTGAGGCCCCAAGAGTTTGTCTAGGCAGCCAGCATTGTTTTGAGGGGCCCTCAGCTAAGGTAACATTCTTGGGAGTTTCTTTCCCTCATGCCTGGTTAGATTGTTCTCTGCTGTTGCCAGGTCTAGAGCATCTTCCTGAGAGGGTGTAGCCTGCTCAGGGTCAAGTGCATTGGCAAACAAGATGAAGGGTGGAGCTAGGGAAAGGGCTGGTGGTGGAATATACATATTTTGTTGGTTGGTTGATATATCGATTAGTTTTGTGAAACTGCCTCCCTTCATTTTTATTCTTTCTTGTCTGGTTTGGGGAAGGTTATATCTGAATATGAAAGTGATGTGTAAACTCAAGAGATTAGTAATTTTTAAAGTTCATTCTTCTGAAGTTGGTTGTACACACAAGATTATCTCCATTTTTGGCATAAGGAAATGAGAAGTGACTTGCCTCAGGTCATGCGGTTAGAAAATAGCAAGGCTTTGATCTTACCTCTCTATTGATTCTAGGTCTAGTGTTTGCTCTCCTATACCCACTTAGCCTTCCTGCAAAAGGCAGGATCTGACAAATACCAAAGAAGAAGAAAGCACTGAGTGACAGAGCCTAGCTAATTGATGGGGGGAGAAGCTTAAGATCTTAAAAATCTTTTGCAGAATAGACTTATGGTAGTTGGATGTAAGGAAGACCTGTTGAAAGTCCTAAGAGATATCAGAATAGATTACTAAGAAAGATATTGGAATTATTATACTGTTCCTATTCCAGTCCCTTCTCTCAATTTGAGGGGCTTTGTCACCAAAATTGAGGTATCTCTGAAAGGCAATAAAAGTGTAAGTGTACAATGAAAAACATGCAATGGCTTGGAACTCACTAACAGTTTACACTCAGATTTCAAATAATCCAGATGTTCGGGAAAGCATAGCCAGTATTCAGACCAGCATAGTATTTATCCTACATATTCAAACACTCCTGTACTGCCCCCAAGGCCAGGCTGGTATTTTCAGAATTCTAGATATTTACTGTTAAATTTTCTTCTCTATTTTTCTTTCTGGGTCCTCCCACCCACTTTTCAGAAAATATTTTCTCTGTTCCTGTCCACCTATCCAAATTTGACCTTTCTTTTAAGTTTACTTAAGTTTTACTTTACCAAGGAAGCTTTCTCTGTCTGCTTCAGCCAACGGTATTCTCTCTCTTTCCCAATATCCTTTATCACTTGTGGTCACAGGATCTTGTATTTAGAGATGGAAGGGATATTAAAGATTGAGTCCAATATCTTCATTTTACATATGAGAAAACTGAGGCACAGCAAGGTTAAGACACTTACCCAGGATTACACACCTAAATGTCTGAAGTGAGTATTTGAATTCAGGTAGTTGAATCTCACTTTGCAGTCCTAACTTTAGCATTTTGGTACATAGTACCTAGCATGACTATTTGAGTTTTACACAAGTCTTCTTTGCCTCTCTAACTAGATTGCAATCTCTGAGACAAGGGTTTTGTCCTGTACTTATTTTCCCACCTATCCTTTGTAGTCCAACTCAAGCAGTAACTTTACCAGAGAGATTTCTGTGATCCTTCCTTTGCAAGTGATCTGATCTAATATTTTTTCTTTATCTTGTGAACTTTATTTTAATTTATATTGTATTTGCCGAAGAACATCTTAACTCTTCAACTATACTGTTTGAGCCAGAAGACATATGAAAAACTGAAATAAGTGATAAAGGATATTGAGAAAGGGAGAGAATACTGTTGGCTGAAGCAGTCAGAGAACTTCCTTGGTAAATTAAAACTTAAATAAACTTAAAAGAACTTAAGTCAATCACGTTCGAAAGATCATAGCTACTTCCCTATTCAGTATTCAACACCTTTCACCAATATAATTGTAACAACTTCCTCATTGGTCTCCCTGACTGGTTTCTCATTACTCCAGAACAATCCCATACATACCTGCCAATATGATTTCCCTTAAGAGCAAATCTAGCTACTGACTCCCATACTCATTCAATTCCAGTGTCTTTCTATTATTTCTAAGGTAAAATGTTTCTATATTTCTATTATTTCTAAGATAAAATAGTATTTAAAGCCCTGAACAAGCTGACTCCAGCCTATAAATTGGCAGCCTCAATGAACATTCCACTCCCTCTAATACTTTGTGATCCCTCTAATTCAACCTTTTCTTTCTATTCCTCACTCACAATATTCTATGTCCCATCTTCATGCCGTTGCTCTGGTTGTCTTCAAATGCAAACCTCCTTACTCAGAGAATACTTCTCTTTTAAGATATAGTTCAAATATTAACTTCTGTATGAGATATTTCCCCTAGCTGCTAATGACCAAACTACCTCATATTTAGCTATTTTGTGTGCATGTATATACATATATGGGACAGTGAGGTGGTGCAGTGGATAGAGCACCAGTGCAGGAGTCAGGAGGACCTGAGTTCAAATCTCACCTCAGACACTTCACACTCACTAGCTGTGTGACCTTGGGCAAGTCACTTAACCCCAATTGCCTCATCCTGGGTCATCTCCAGTCATCCTGATGAATATCTGGTCACTGAACTCAGATGGCTCTGGAGGAGAAGTGAGGCTGGAGACCTGCACAGCCCTCCCTCACTCAAAACAAAGTCAAGTACAAATCATGTCATCATTTCTCTGATGGCATGGTCCTCTTTGGCAGTGAAGGATGAATACACACATATACATATACATATATGCATATGTATGGTATATATGTACATGTGTATATGTGCATACATTTATATGTGTACACACATATACATATACATGACAGGTAGAGACACTAGGACTCCGATCAGGTGTTCTAACATTAGCTTAGGTTCTCACTTGATGGAGCAGAGATGAAGACAGAAAGGGAGTCACAATAAGGGGCTAAATAAGTTAGTTTTATTCTAGTCTACCCTTCTCAATGGGTTCCTGATAACAGGAGTACCAACACCTACTGGATCCCCTAATCACACTTCTGTGGGGCAGAAAAGAAGGGAGGTGATTTTCCCTGTGTCTCAATGTGGTCAGTAAAGAAAAGCACTGCATTACAGCTTGTGTACTCCCCAGATCTCCTCAAGCTTCAATGGTGGGTAGTTGAGGGACACACAGAATCACACTGTCATATTCCCCTATGGGTAACCCACTTACTGACCAGTGCCCACTTGCTTTATAGGATAACAAAGAAGGCAGTTTGCCAGTCATAGTCTCACAAGTTTACATTATCTCACCGTTATATCTCACTACTCAGTTGTAGTGGATATTTACATTTTTAAGCACAAGTGTTTATATAATTTATCATTATAAAATGCTGTGCAAGCATGGTGGAGATGTTTACAAGTCATGAGTCTGGGAAATGGAGATTGTTATGATCCAGAGTCCTGAGAAACTAAACTCCAAGAAAGAAGAACAAAAATCTACCTCACATACACTAAAATCTGTCTTACATACAATATGCTTATTAACTTTATATTTATCTTGTATATATTTTATATGTGGGGCAACTAGGTGGTACAATAGATAGAGTGCCAAGCTTGGAGTCAGGAAGACGTATCTTCCTCAGTTCAAATCTGGCCTCAGACACTAGTTGTGTGACCATGGGCAAGTCACTTAACCCCATTTGCCTCAATTTCCTCATCTGTGAAATGAATTAGAGAAAGAAATGGTAAGGCACTTAGCATATTTGCCTAGAAAACCCCCAAAATGAGGTCACAACGAGTCAAACACAACTGGAACAACTGAAAAACAACATACACACATACTAGGCCAGCTAGGTGATACAGTGGATAGATAATTAGACTTGGAATGAGGAAGACTCATCTTCATGAGTTCAAATCTGACTCTATAGCTGTATGATCCTGTGCAAGTCACTTGATCTTTTTGCTTTGGTTTCCTCATCTGTAAACTGAGCTGGAGAAAGACAAGTTAAATTTCTCCACTATTTTTGCCAAGAAAACTTCAAACCTCATAAAGGGTCAAACACAACTGAGGATGACTGAATAACAAATGGCAACAAGATATTTTATATGTACCTCAGTCAGTCAGGCAACTAGCATTTATTAGGCACATCCTATGTGCCAGGCACTGTGGGAAATGTAGAGTTCAATCCAAGGAGAGCAGCGGATAGGAGATGAAAAACAGGCTGATTTGTAAATGGAGACTTTGGGCTCCACTCTCTAGCCTCCCAATCAGAGGGGCAGAGGCTGTGAGTGGTACAGAAGAGGTGCAAGTAACAAAGCTGATGAAATTTTGTGAGATCTTTCCTGGGAGCATGATGATGGTTGAGCCCAAGTCAAAGATTTCTGCTACTGAAACCCAGGTGGAAACTACCTCTTATTTTCATTTAGACAGCTTCCTGACCTCCTTTCCCCCTCCTGTTATGGAATGAAAGCCACCTCAAGACTATTCAGGGTTTCATTTTCATAACAAAACAAGTCCTTTTATCCATGGATAAACATGCATCTGGGAGCAGGCCCCAAAGCTCCCATGTGATTAACTGGAACCAGGCATGGTCACTCTGCTTGTACTTTGCAGTTGTGGTTTGTGAGGTTTAAAGACTTCCCTATCTATCTATCTAGGAGCTAGAGTTTATCTGTGAGTGCTCCCATGAGCTTCTCAAGCAGAATCCTAAAGTGAATTCACTTATATTATGCCTTGTGCTAGTCCTGTACTATACATCCCAACCCAGATCTGCAGTTAGAAAACAAAAGCGCTAGGCCTCTATAACCATATTCTCTATGATTTTGGTGAAAGTTCAATTCAATTCAGCATTTATTAAGCACTTAATAGTATTTTGTTTACATCAACACTAGAGAAGGTACAAAAGATTAACTGTTGCTGCTGCTGTCCAGGATTTATATTTTGCTTTAAGATTTGCAAATCATTTTTGTAGTTTTCCATTGACTGTTGAACAACCCTGTGAGGAAGGAAAGAAAGAAGGAAGAAAAAATAGAAGGAAGGGATAATGGAAGGAAGGAAAGATAGAAAGAAATAATGAAAGATGGAAGGAAAGATGGAAGGAATGAATGATAGAAGAAGGGATAAAAGGAAGGAAAGACAGAAGGAAGCAGGGAAGGCAGGAAGAAAAGAGAGTATCTGGGAGAATGCCTTAAATGTAATGCTGATATCCATCTTTAGTTCATAATATATATCATTATATATATTCAATATAATATATATAAAACCCAGTACTTCCTCAACTGCATGACCTTAAGGTAGGCTTTTTTTTTTCCCCATGGATGTGAACTTCTTTATCTATGCAGTGAAAGGGTTGGACTAAATGCTCTCCAAGGTCCTAAGATCCTATAACTCCCAGCAAAATCACAGCAATTCAGAGGAAAGGGAAGGGAGGAGGACTGGTCCCATTCCATGAAAAGAGCAAATTGTAGAATTGTTTTTTGAATGCAATTTTATTATTTTCAAGTACTGAACATAAAACTGAGATATAAAAATAGATACTAATAAGTTAATCTAATGAGAGCAATTTGCAATAGCAAAATTACAATTATGTAACAATATTTCCAAATATACAAGTCCTTTAACTTATGGGATTGTCAGCAAATGAGACCTGCAATTACTAACTAGGACTACAGTCAAAAGTTTCTGGTTTTACTGGACCAAATGCTAATTTCATGTTGCTACAATTTAATTTGCCACTTGCAACTCACCATCACCATCAAATGATATCTTTTCCCAAACTTCAAGGCTCAGCTTAGAAGATGCCTAGAACAAGAAGCCTTCCCTGGTTTCCTCCTCTACCCTCACCACCAATCAAAAATAAACTCTTCAGCCTGAAATATTTGAGATCTCTTTGTACGTATTTATTACAACTCTTTGCTACTTAGTAGGCATGTACTTGGCAATTCACTGCAATTTTGAGTGGTCTTAGTTTTCTTAAATGTAAATCCAAGAGGTCAGATTATAGACGAGGTCTGATGTGTCATCCACTTTTAACAGGCCATGATTTGAAGTCTGTTGGAATCTCTGCCTCACTCCTCAATTAGACTGTAATTTAATTAAAGTTAAAGCCTTGGGGACAACAGGAATGGTACTATAGGATTTGAGAAGGAAAATGATGGGGTCTGCAAACTGTATGTTGTCAAGCTTGACTTCAATTCCTGGAAAAGATTCTTGAATGCTTTGTTAAAGGGATGATTAATAAACATCTCAACAAAGAAATGGTGAACAAAAAGATGAAACAAGACTTCATCAAGATAATCATGTCAGACTCACCTCATTTTCTTCTCTGATAGGTTTACTTGGCGATATACCTAGATCGTAAGGAAACATCTCACCAAATTTTGCATGCTGTTTTTATGGAAAAGATAGTATGAGAGCTAATATTATAATTAAATTATTTCAAACTGGATGAATAGTTGAAAATAAAGAATGGCTATTAGTAGTTTAGCATCACTTTGGAAGAGACCTCTAGTGGAATGTTCCAGGGATCAGTGCTTATACTTGTGTTATTGAACGCTCTTATCAATCACTTTGGATGAATGCTTGGATAACATGCATGATCCATTTGTATATGACAGAAAGGGGAGCAATCGCTGCCATGTTGGTGACTAAGCCAGGGTACAAAAGGATGTCAGTGAGTTAAATTAAACATTTGCCATGTAGACCCTTTAAAGGTGGTGACTTTTATTATTTTATTTTTGTATCTCTAATGCCTACAACCTATGTATAAAAGTAGAAGAATTCATTTCTGAACCCCAAACTTAAAGGCAAATGAAAAGAATCATAAATTTTTTGGGCTCCCAATTTTGAAAAGACATTTATTTCCAAGGGGATTCACCACATTCCTGACATAGGAGTGAAATATATATGGAAAAATCAAAGAAGTTCCAACCAGCGTAATTCAAGCTCTCTAAGTTAGAGTTGGGAGTGCTGCATGATGAGGCACTGAGAGCTTAAGTGATTTACCAAGAATTAAAAAATAGCCCAAAAACAAACAAAAAAATCCAATATCTTTCAGAGGCTGAACACAAACATATATTTATGTTGAGAGCAAGAGCGGAGGTGGAGGAAGGGGGAGCGTCAATGGAGGTTTGTAGTGAGTTAGTTGATTCTGGGGCTATTTGTGGTTAATTCTAGGGCTATTGGATAAGTCTAGGGCATTACTATGCATTCTTCCCTACAGGGTGATGCCCTCATTCATGGCAAATCCTCCAAAAACAGAAAAAATTACTCTATTTAAAAAATATATTATAAAAGAATGGTCAGAAAATTTAGAGAGAATAGGAAATTCAAGTATGCCAATTCCAGTTTGCCAAGAAAAAGTTAGGCAGAGGAGAGATAGAAACTGGAAAGGGATGAATTCACCTGGTCTTTGTACAATAATAAATTGTTCATTATTAAGACTCAAACTGTTCACAATTATATTACGTTTTGGATAACAACACTTTTCTTTTTCAATTGTTTGTCCATTGGCTTGGCATCTCTGCGCTCTGGGATTCCAAAGTTCCTGGGTTTATCTCATCCCAAGAAGATTCTACCTCCCCTAATGCCCCAGTCACTACTTCTAAAACAATACTTGGTGTGATCAGAGGGCCCCTCGCTGATCAGCAGCTAAGTCTAAGATGTCTACACTAGCCACAATTCCACATTGCCTCTTCACGCTTAAAGCTTCTCATGTTTTGCAGAGGAAAAAAAGGTTTCAACTTTGCTTCAATGTGAGAATTATAGACCCAGTGACCGCAAACTGTGAATAGGTAGAGGAGAAATGAATTAATAAGGTCTCCTTGGAGTTAGTGTTTATCTATTGCCTTGGACAGCGAATTCTTTTCGGACTACTTACTGTACCTTTTCTTGTGCTAAGACATGTCATTGTCCCGATTTAAAAAAAAAATAGGAACCAGAAACCTAGAGGAGCTTGATAACATGTCTTTAGGCATATAGCAAGTTGGAGACAGGGAGAGGATTAAGATATGTCCAAATCTAAGCCTGTGAAGTTAGGTTATTTTTGTTCCTTTGGAATTTTTCCTTTAGAACATGTTATTTAATCTCTTAATAGAAACATCAGACTATATTGATTTGCAAGGGCATTGTTAAGTTATGTTCTCCCCTTCACTTGAAATCATTACAGAAGTCAAAGAAATTTCAAGTCAAGTGCTTGGGAAACACCAAGTCATTTATCAAGTATGGGGGCAAACAAACATGAAATTAAACTAAAATAAAAGGCATCTGTGTACATTCAAAGAAAGCACATTTCTGAATGTAGCCAGGGTCACCATCTTGAGTTCTCCCTTTCCACTTATGATTTCCTGAATAAGAGAGGAAATAGTTCTATTATAATCTGTCCTATAAGACCACTGTTGAAACACACACACACACACACACACACACACACACACACATTCACACCCACAATTATAAATTGGAGACAATTAATAGAGGGGAAGTATTAGCATTAAGGGGCATCAGGAAATGCTTCTTACAGAAGGTAGGACTTTTGCTAAGGCTTGAAGGAAACTAGAAAGTCAGGAATAGATGAGGAGACAGGGTATTCAAGGCTTAGAGAATAGCCAATGAAAAGGCCCAGAGTTCAGGGATGAAGTGGAAAAAGGAGGCCCATGTTACTGGATCGAAGAGTATGTGGAAATTAGTAAGATATAAGAAAATTGGAAAGATAAGAGGAATATCAATTGTGAAGGGCTGTGAATGCCAAATTAAGAATTTTTTATTTCATCATGAAGGTGATATAGAACCACGGGAATTTATTGAATGGGGTGTGGTAATGGCACAGTTAGATCTGTAGTTAAGAAAGATTCTTTTGACAGAAAACTGGAAGACAGACTGGTATGGGAAGGGACTTGCGGCAAGGAGACCAACCGGAAGACTGTTGGTGAAGCGATGAGAGCCTGTGCCAGGGTCATAGTAGTGTCAGGTTAGAAGAAGGGGCTTATATGAGAGATGCTATGAAGATAGAATTGATGTCTTCATAACAGATTGGTTTGGAGAGGGGGAAGAAGAATTGGGAAGGGGAAAGCAATTAGGAATTACAACCAGTTTGTAAGCCTGCTTGACTGTGAGGACAGTGGTAGCCTCAACAGTGTTATTGAAGTCTGTAAGAGAGAAAGGAGGAGGAGAAAATAATATCTGTTTCACCCACATTAAGTTTAAGATAGTATAGAGAGAGAAGTAAAGATGGACCAAGACAGAATCCGGGGGGACACCCACCTTTAGCAGATATGACTTAGATAAAGATTCAGCAAGGAAGAATTTGAACTCAGGTCTTCCAGACTACCCAAGTTCAAAACTCTATCAATTGTACTATCTAGCTACCTTCCTAGTGACTTAAAACAATAACTGTTTCATTTTTTTCTGTATTCCCAGTGCCTGGTACCAAATAGCCTATTAATAAATGCATATTAATAAATGATTGATTGAATGATTGACATGATAACTTTTTCAGGTATTCAGAAGGTAGTCATATCAAAGGAGGTTTTGACTTGTTCTCTATATAGACAATATCAAAGATATTTGGATATCATCACAATAACAAGAAGAACATCTAACAATTGGGGTTGTCTGAGAATGGAAGGAGCTGTTACAGAAAAAAGTGACCTCAACACCTGGAGATGTGCAAGCAGAACTGGTTGTCTACTTCTCAGGTATATAGAGGAGATTTATACATCTGGTAGATGATTGAACTACATAATAACATTAACATGGAATGTGTGACATTCATGTGCATTTCACAAACAATATGTGTACAATGAAATTTTGACAAATGACTGAACTTGGCAGTCAAGGCTAGATCATTGCCACCAGAAATGATAGACTAGACACTGATCACTGAAAATTTTGTAATGCTAGAAACTGCAGATCATTATCACAGCACATTGGAAAGAAAAAAAATAGTACTCACCAAATACCTAGAAGAGGAGGCCAGAATTTTACATCAAAACCTTTCTTTTCTTCATAGACCGTCAGACAAGAAATCTTTGTACCACAAGTACAGACACAAAACTATTCTTCTGAACTTAATAAATAAACCACATTGGAAACAAACCATTATTACATACAAAAGTGTGGCTCACAATGCCCTAGATATAACCTTGATACATAAAAAAAATTTAAGAGTAATATTTTATTACATTCCATTATGCTGAACATTCAATTTCCAAACTATGTGGAATGAAAAAATTTAAAAATATAAGATCAAATAGCAGAAAATAAAACCCTAAGTGGGAGCAGAATAAGACGTCCCACAAAAGTTGAGTTTACAGCACAATAATTTATTCACTTACAAAAAATTGTTATTTTATTCATCTGTGTAGCAAAATATTAAATATAAAAAATAAAAGGAAAGACTTGGCACATTATCATTTATATCTGAACCCCATCTAAAGGTAGAAACATCTTTTTATTTATTTGATAATAGCAACATATTCACAATGTTCTTTAAGGTTCACAAAGGATTTTCTTCATAACTACCCTGTGTTATAAGTAGTACAAACTTATTATCATTCCCATTTTACAGATGGGGAATATGAACTCATCAAGGATTACATGACTGTATTATGGTCCCATCTATTAAGTGTTAGAATTAAAATTTGGTCACAGATGTCCTGATGCTGGTTTCAGAATTCTTTCTATTTTAGCATCTAGCTAGCCTCTCCCCATGACCAAGATTCTTTCTGTCTCTGAGATTTTATGATTGTAACCTACAGTAACTTCTGTTACCTTTTCCATAAAATCCCAACTCTTTTGTCTACCTTTAAAGTTCCTTTATTAGCAAATTTCACTCTGATAATAACATTTGTGTTATATTATTATTTTTATATTGTTTTAGCTCACATTTATGTTGATATTTTAATTCTGCAAAGCACTTTCTATGCACTATCTCATTTGATCCTCAATAGCAGTCTAGTGATATGGGTGTTATAATCACCCTATTCACTAGTTGAGGAAATAAGACATATGTTAAATGACTCATTCAGGGTCACAAAGTATTTTAGGTAGTATTCAAACACAGGTCTTTTGACTTCAAGTCAACCCATAGCATTACAGTTTTATTTTCCACATCTCTTTAGCAGACACTTTCTTCGTAGTCAGGTCAGTGTACATGTCATTAGCATTTCTTTTTCTGTGTCTTTTCTCATTCTATTCCTCCTATGTAAAAAGGTACTCATTTCCTTCTTCTTACATAGATTAAAGAATATTTGTGGGGCAGAGCCAAGATGGCAAAGCAGAAAGATGGACCTGTAGAAGCTCCCCCACATAACCCATAAAATACCTGTAAAAAATGACTCTAAACAAATTCTGGAGCAGCAGAAGCCACAAAATGACAGAGTCAAAGAGATTTCTAGCCCAACCCAGCCTGGAAGGCTGACAGCAAAGGTCTATAGCACTGGAAGTGGAGTGGAGGACAGCCTAGCGTGGGCTGTGCAGTGTGGCAGGGACAGGACCCAGAACAGGCTTCAGAGAGCCATGAGCAGCAGCAGTTCCCACATTGCTCAATCCACAAATGCCAAAGACAGCTTCAAAGGTCAGCGAGAAAGCTCCTTCACCTAGGAGAAGTGAACGTGGTCTGAACTTCCTGCAGCAGTGGCAGAATTCATTTTTGGAGCCCTTCACCTAAAGCCCCTGGGGGAATTGAGCCACTGATCTGAATCTCAGCCCTGAGCACTAACGTTGTAGAGCTGGAGGCAGTTGTGGAGAGGGAATTCTACTACTAGCAGATTCTGGGCAGAAAAGTTTTTGGTTGCTCCCAGACCAGTGCACAGACCAGGAGAGGAGTAAATTCCTCTCCCTTGATTGTGCCACCTTGAAGGAACTGAGTCCCCAGAGTATACCTTTCCTTGACAAAAGACTCAAAAGTCAAGTAACTGGCTTGGAAAATGTCCCCAAAAAGGGGGAAAAAATAAGACTATAGAAGGTTACTGTCTTGGTGAACAGGTATTTTCTTCCATCCTTTTGGATGAGCAAGAACAATGCATACTGTCAGAAAAAAGTCAAGGCTTCCACATAGAAAAAACTCCAAAATAAATATGCAATGGTCTCAGATCATGGAAGAGTTAAAAAAAGGATTTTGAAAATCAAGTAAGAGAGGTGGAGGAAAAATTAGGAAAAGAAATGAGAGCAATGTAAGAAAATCATGAAAAGCTAGTCAACAGCTTGCTAAAGGAGACCCAAAAAATGCTGAAGAAAATAATACCTTTAAAAATAGGTCAATTCAATTGGCAGAAGAGGTCCAAAAAGCCAATGAGGAGAAGAATGCTTTAAAAAGCAGAATTAATCAAATAAAAAAAGAGGTTCAAAAGCTTGCTGAAGAAAATAGTTCTTTAAAAATTAAAATGGAACAGATGGAAGCAAATGACTTTATGAGAAACCAAGAAATTGTAAAGCAAAATCAAAAGATGGACAAATAGAAGACAATGTGAAATATCTCATGGGAAAAACAACTGACCTGGAAAACAGATCCAGGAGGGACAATTTAAAAATTATAGGACTACCTAAAAGCCATGATTAAAAAAAGAACCTAGACATCATCTTTCATGAAATTATCAAGGAAAACTGCCCTGATATTCTAGAAGCAGAGGGCAAAATCAATATTGAAAGGATCCACTGATTACCTCCTGAAAGAGATCCAAAAAGAGAAACTCCTAGGAATATTGTAGTCAAATTCCAGAGTTCTCAGGTCAAGGAGGAAATGTTGCAAGCAACTCGAAAGAAACAATTTGAGTATTGTGGAAATACAATCAGGATAACACAAGTTCTAGCAACTTCTACATTAAGGGATTGAAGGGCTTGGAATATGAGATTCCAAAAGTCAAAGGAACTAGGATTAAAACCAAGAATCACCTACCCAGCAAAACTGAGTATGTACTCAGGGGAAAATATAGTTATTTAATGAAATAGAGGACTTTCAAGCATTCTTGATGAAAAGACCAGAAATGAGTAGAAAATTTGACTTTCAAACACAAGAATCAAGAGAAGTATGAAAAGTTAAACAGGAAAGAGAAATCACAAGGGACTTACTAAAGTTGAACTGTTTATATTCCTATTTGGAAAGATAATATTTGTAGCTCTTGAAACTTTTCCCAGTATTTTGGTAGTTGGAGGGATTCTACACACACACACACACACACACACACACACACACACAGAAAGAGAGCATAGAATGAGTTGAGTGAGAAGGGATGATATCTAAAAAAAATAAAATTAAGAGGTGAGAGAGGAATATATTGGGAGGAGGAAGGGAGAAATGGAATGGGACAAATTATCTCTCGTAAAAGAGGTAAGAAAAAGTTTTTTCAGTAGAGGAGTAAAGGGAGGAAGTGAAAGGAAAAATGTGAAGCTTACTCTCTTCACGTTTGGCTTAAGGAGGGAATAACATGCTCACTCTATTTGGTATGAAAATCTATCTTATGCTACAGGAAAGTAGGAAAGAACAAGTGGGGTGGGAGGATGATAGAAGGGAGGGCAAATAGGAGGAAGGATTAATTAGAAGTAAACACTTTTGGGGAGGGACAAGGTCAAAAGAGAGTACAGAATAAATAGGGGGCAGGATAGGATGGAGGGAAATAAAGTTAGTCTTTCACAACATGACTATTATGGAAATCTTTTGCAAAACTACATTTACAGAGACTATATTGAATTGTTTGCCTTCTCAATGAGGATTGGTGGGGAGGGAGGAAGGGAGAGAATTTGGAACTCAAAGTTTTTGGGACAAATGTTGAGAAATGTTTTTGCATGCAACTGGGAAATCAGAATGTGGTATAGAAATCTATCTTTCCCTACAAGAAAAGAGAGAAGATGGGGATAAGGGAAGGGAGAGTTTTGATAGAAGGGAGGCCATATTGAGGGAAGGGATAATCAGAATGCAAGGCATTATGGAGTGGGGGGAGGAGAGAGATGGGTAGAAAATTTAGAACTCAAAATTTTATGGAAATGAATGTTGAAAATTAAATCTAAATAAACATTAGAATTATTTAAAAAAAGAATATTTGTAAACACAAAGCAACATTTGAACACAAGGCATTACTATTTATTTTTCTACAAGAAAAATATCTTGCTTATTCCATCCCCCCTTTTTATCTTAGTTATTTGAATTTCTCTTTTCCTTAAAGGGAATGAACTACTTTGTCCAGGGCTTAAATGTCTATTTTTTTTCTTTTCTGGGTTAGTTCTATATCTCTTGCTAGATAATAAGTGCATGAAGAGGTACCAAGGTTTTCAGTGCTTTTATATTCCCTATACTCCTGTTCATATAGTAAAGGATCAATAAACATCGATTTACTGATTCCTTGAGGTGAGGAAACATGGTATAATGGTTGCTCTGAATTTTTGAAAACTTATGTTCAAACTACAGCTCTTCCACTTACTACTTGTGTGACCTTGACCAAGGTACCAATCCTCTCTAAATCTGAATTTCCTCATCTTTAGGATGAGCAATATATATTTGGAAAACTTCCAAGATTCCCTCCTGCTTCTTAGACTGTAATCACCTTTGATTACACTAATGTCTTACCTTGACTTTTTCACACAGAAAGCACAATCCCTTTTTTGGTAGCATCTTCAAGCATAGTGGACAATCACATCATTTCTGTTTTGAGGGAAATACTTCAGTCAAAGTTCAATTAATATGTAAAAGATGTCCACATGTCTGCTGAAACAAAAACAAGAATAAAGAAAATGTGAGTGTTAATATATTAGAGCAGACAAAAGGGAGTTTTTTCAAGAATTTTGAGGATAGTATCAAAAGCATTAAAACTTAGTTGGGTGACAGCTTTTGTCACATACTATCTGGTCAACCAGTCACTGTGCAAAGTGCTGGGGATACAAAAAAAGGTAAAAATCTTCTCTGCTTTCAAGTAGGTAAGGGTGAAGATAAATGTCAAGACTATTAGAGCTAAGCCCAACAGTCATTCAGCTTTGGTCAAGTGCTAAGTGCTGCCTGAAATGCAACATGAGTCAACAAAAACTAGTCTTTCAGTACTTATTTTGGAGATGGTAATATACTTTCCTATTTATTATCTTATTCAATATTTATATTCACCATGTGAAGAAGGCATTTTTAGCTTCATTTTATAAATAAAGATACTAAGATTCCTGTTAAATGTCTGACCCTCGGACACATGGCTAGAAAATGACAGTGGGGACTTAGATGTAGATCTTTTGATTCTAAGTAGTGATTTTTCTACTCTATTCTCTATCTTTAAAAAAAACCAAAATCCCAAACAGGTTCACCCTAAAACATGTATTTGACATTTTGGTACCAACTAACCTGTGTTCCATTAAAAAAAAATTGCCAGTGCCAGTAGGACAACTGTCAATGATATGGACCTTGTAATATTACTTTTCATTTTCATATAAGCTTTGTAGATCCAGTGAATTGTTTACAACATGGGATATATCAAATAGTCTGTGTGTGATAGACAGATACTATATGTGGATCTGTGTCTTCTCCATTTAGAAGCTTTGTTAAAGAACTAACTTCTCTGCCTGCCAATAGTTACTGAATGTCTCTGTGGGATGATTTCGAACTGTATAAGACTCTACAGAGAATTACAAATAAAATATAAGGAATGGGCACTTGTCTCAGATGTTCGTTATATCTTTTGGAGTTCAGACTTTTAGATCATAATGGTCTAGTCTCAGACATTTATTAGTTGGATAAGCCACTTGTTTACCTCAGTTTCCTCATCTGTAAAATGATCTAGAGAAGGAAATGGCAAATAACTCCAGTATTTTTGCCAAGAAAACCCCAAATAGAGTCACAAAGAGTGAGGCACAACTGAAATGACTGAACCACAGCTATGGTCTAGCCTAAGCTTTCAGCTGATGAATGAATTCCCTCTATAAAGTCCCTTCTCAATTATTCATGTAGCCCTTGATTGAACACCTCTAGTCTTGGAGAAACAATACTTGCGTGTATAACAGTACTCACATATAGAAACCATTGTGACTTAAAAAAGTTACTGCTTCCCCCCTTTTGTTCTATAATGTAGAAATAGGAGGAACATTAGAAATATATTAGACATAAGGTTTATTAGAGTAGCCTGAGGTCAGTTGTAATCAGCGGCTGCTTCCTTGGGCAATGTGATCAATTTTCGTTAAATTCCTGTTTTATTTTTACTGCCTCTAGATTTGAATCTAGGTTCTTCCACTCATGGTCAGTGTGACCTTGGAAAAAGTCACTTAATCTCTATAGGATGAAGGAGAGGAATTAAGTGAAGTCTGAGATCCCTTTCAGCTCTGAATTTTGGATCTCATCATCAATTAATCAGTTCACATTGACTTGCTTGTGTCATTTCTGACAATTTTGGGGGGGGGGCTCAAGCTACAATCAATTGTTAAATGATACTTAAGCACCATAGGATGATCACACTGTGAGATATTTGGAGAAGAAGGATATCAACGAGTGCTAGCAATGTTGGTGACATCAGTGGATGTGGAGTGGAAGAATGTGGGTTCATGTTCTAGCTCTGATACCACTTTTCATCTTTTGAGGATCATTCTCAACTTCATGTTTTTTTTCCTGTGAAATGAAGGAGTGGAATGAAAGAACCCTTGAAATCTTTTCTAGTTCCAGAGCTATATTCTTGTCATTTATGTGAAATAAGTTGAGATGAGCCTTAAAGACAGGTAATATTTATAGAGGGAGACTAGAGAAGTATAGTGCATTACAAATGGAGAAAACAATATGAGTCAGAGGTAGACAGGGACATGATAGAGCCAGATGGACAAGTTCCTGAGAGCCAACTGTTAAATTTTGAATGTTAGGATTTTCACGTAGGAAATTAGCATACACTACAAACCAGAATGTAATTTGTTTTGTTTATGGTCTAGACTTAAGGAAATAATGGAGAAAATTCTAACAAAACAGGTTAAACTTAAAAGGGTGACTTTTTGGGGGGAGGCTGGTTGTTAAACATATACCAGAACACCTCTTCATGTAGGAGTGCCCAGGGGCCAATGAGGAAGTCAGCATGATGTGTGCTTTTAAAGGAAGGATGGAAAAGAAGGCTAGAAGTAAGACAAGTCCGAACTATGGAGGTAATTTGACTGAGATAACAGAGAAAAATCATGGTCTCCTTTTCTCGTTTGTTGTGGATTAATTTTAAAATAATTGAGTCTGAAGTCTTAGGATATTCTGGTATATGTTTAATAACCAACACCCCCCTGCCCCCAAATCAACCTTCTAAGTTTAATCTTCATTGTTAGCATTTTATTCATCACTTCCTTAATTCTAGACCATTATATAAAGCCTCACAAGATCACATCTGGACAGACAACCCAGTGGTTATTAATATAGATACATAGAGGTTGTTATAGATGAATTGGCCTTTAGAGAGCATCCAATCCAAGCATTTTATTTTATAGATAATGAAAATGATACCCAGATATCTCTGCAGAGACTTACTTGTGATCACATAGTACATTAGTGACATAGAAACTAAGACTAGAATACAGGTTACTTTGTTCCTGGAGTACTAACATGTCCACTGCCTCCCACTCCACCAGAGAAAATGTGGAGGTCTTAGAATTGTTTATTTGACCTAAAACCAAAGTGATATCTTCAGCCACAACCTCATTTCAAATGGCATCTCAGCGGATGACTTTGATTTTCAATTTAACTAGTTCCATAATGGTTGATGAACATTTATAGAAGAGAACAAGTTACCCAAGAGGTGAGAATAATTGGACCACTGTCCAGAGATGAGAGAAAAAGCATTTAATTGTTAGGCTATTCATTCCAAAGGAAACATCATGTCTCTTATTGTCACGTCACTGCCTCTATGATTGGTAAGATCTGCAAGTCCATACTGTGTTTTCCCCCAAAGCTGATATATTATAAGGGCCACTTGAATGAAAAAAAAAATTAAATGCAAGAAATGATAAAGCTATATTTTTGAACATATTATCTTATGATGAATATATATATTTCATAAGTAGGTCTTATATCACGTTTTTCAATATATAAAGTGCATTCTTCACAAAACCTCTGTGAGCTATTCTTTTTATTATCTGTCATATTACAGAAGAGGAAACTGAGGCCTTATAGAGATTGTTATATGCATAGTTCTGTTTCATCTTCTACCTTTTTCTCCAACTGCTCCTTCCAAATATGTCCAGTATTAATTAAGTTGACCTCATGGCCCTCATACATGCATCATGATCATTCTTATATAAATGACTTGGCTTCATAGTTTTCCCTCCACTTGAAACTACTTAAATTGAGGTTCTTCATTTGAAATACCCATATATCACTTGTCTATAATCCCAGAGCTCTTAATAGTTGGAACTGAGTGGGGGCCAAGAACTGGAAATTGAGGGGATGCTCATCAGTTGGGGAATGACTGAACAAGTTGTGGTATATAAATGTAATGGAATGCTGTTGCTCCATAAGAAATAATGAATAGGTGGTCTTCAGAAAAACTTAGAAAGACTACATGACTGATGCTGAGTGAAGTGAGTAGAACCAGGAGAACATTATACACAGTAACAGCCACATTGTGTGATGACTAACTTTGATAGACTTAGCTCTTCTCAGCAATGCAAGGATCTGTGACAACTCCAAAGGACTCATGATGGAAAATGTTGTCCATATCCAGAAAAAGAACTGTGGAATCTGAATGTAGATTGAAGCATACCATTGGCTTTCTCTCTCTTTTTCTTCTTTCTTGTGGTTTTAATTCTTCTTTACAACATGACTAATGTGAAAATATGTTTAATATGAATGTATACATAGAGCCTATATCAGGTTACACATTGTCTTGGGGAGGAAAGGGGAGAAAATTGAGACCTCAAAATCTTGTGGAAATGAAAACTAAAAATAAATAAATAAAAATTAAAAAAAAAAGTTGGAGGTGGAGGCAAACCCAGATCATCCAATTCTTAATCTTTTCCATTCCCAAGATCCTTCTACTCACTGGGTGATACAACCTCTACAATGCATCCATAATATATTTTAAAATGTTCTTTCTGCATTTTTGTATCCCTTTCCTAGAGCATAGGATCATAATATCAAAGACATAGAGTTGGAAAAAAAAAATTAGATATTGTATGATCATAGATCCTAGATCAACTCTCATTTTAAAGACAAAGAAACTGATAGGCAGTAAAGTCGGGGAATTTACCCAAGGTCACATAGGTAGTAAATAACAGCATTGACATTTGAACAAAATACTATAATATACTCTTCAATATACTATCAATCTACGATGGATGAAAATGCACAGTTAGTAATCACAATTATGAATATTAATGGGATGAAGTCATATAAAGTAGAAGTGAATAACAGAATGGATTAGAAACCAGAATTCAACAAAATGTTGTTTATAAGAAAGACATTTGAAATAGGGAAACACATACAGAGTTAAAATAAGATGTTGGAGCAGATTCTATTGTGCTTCAGCTGAAATAAAAAAAAGACAGTAGTAGCAATCACAATATCAGACAAAGCAATATCAAAAGTAGACCTAATTAAAAGGGAAACAATATCTTGCTGAAAGGCATCAGAAACAATTAAGTAGAATCAATATTAAACCTATAAACAGATGGTGTAGCATCCAAATTCTTACAGGAAAATTTGAATGAGTTACAGGACGAAATTGATAGTAAAACTATACTAGTGAGGGGCCTCAACTTTCCTCTCTCAGAGCTAGATAAACCTAATCAGAAAATAACTAATAAAGAAAGTAAGGAGTTGAATAAAATCTTAGAAAATTTAGATATGATAGACCTCTGGAGAAAGCTGAACAGGGATAGAAAGGAGTATACCTTTTTTGAAATATGCATGATGCCTTTAAAAACATTGACTATGTATTAGGCCTTAAAAACTTCGTGACCAAATGCAGAAAAGTAATATTAAGGGCACCATTGTCAGAACATAGTGCAATTAAAAATTACATTCAATAATAGACACAGAATTAAAAAAATTAGAAAAAGAACAAATTAAAATTCCCCAATTGAACACTAAAATGGAAATCCTAAAAATCAAAAGAGAGATTAATGAAATTGAAAGTACAAATACCATTGCATTAATAAACAAAACTAGAAGCTGGTTGTATTTTTAAAAAACCCCCCAAAATTTAAAAAAGCCAATTCATTAATTTGACTTAAAAGAAAGAAAACTAAATTGCCAGTATAAAACATGAAAAGGGTGAATGTACCACCAATGAAAATGAAGTCAAGAAATCATTAGAACTTATTTTGTTCATCTATGTGACAGTAAAAGTAATAACTTAATGAAAATGTATGAACATTTATAAAAAACTAAACCAAACTGCCCCAATTAACAGAAAAGGAAATCGACTATTTAACTAACATATCTTAGAAAAAAAGTTGAATATGCTCCCTAAATTAGCTCCCTAAGAAAAAGTCAACAGGACCAGATTATTAAAAGTGAATTCTACCAAACATTTAAGGAAAAAATCAATCCCAGTAAAAATTAACTGTTTGGGAAAAATAGGTAAATAAGTAGTTGTACCAAATTCCTTTTATGACAAACATGTATATTGTTGCAAAAATTTGGAATAAAATACTAGCAAGGAGATTACAACAATACATCACAGAAATCATATGCTATTTATATCAGCAATACAAGGATGGTTCAATATTAGAAAAACCCTTAGGTTAATTAACCATATCAATGACCAAAACAATAAAAATAATATAATTATATCAATTGATGCAGAAAAAAATGTTTAATAAAATATAACATATATTTCTGTTAAATATACTAGAAAACATAGGGGGAAAATGGAGCCTTTCTTAAAATGATAAGTAGTGTCTATCTAAAACCAAGACCAAACATTATCTGTAATGGTAATAAATTTAAAGTCTTCTCATTGAGATTGCAAGTGAAGCAAAAAGATCCATTACCATTGCTGTTACTCAATATTGTGCTAGAAATGCTAGCTATAACAATAAGACAAGAAAAATAAATTAAAGAAATTATAATAGAAAATGAGTAAACAAAACTATCAGTCTTTGCAGATGATGTGATGGTATATTTGGAGAAACCTAGAGAATCAATTAAAAAAACTGATTGAAGTAACAATATCAACACAGTTGCAGGATATAAAATAAACCCACATAAATCATTGGCATTTCTATATACTTCCAGCAAAATCTAGTATCAAGAGACAGGAAGAGAAATTTCATTTAAATTAAGTGCAAACAATATAAAATTCTTGGGAGTCTATCTGCCAGGAAAAATTCAGGGATTATATGAATACAATTACAAAAACACACACAAATAAAATAAAAAAAAAACAATTGGAGAAATATTAATTGTTTATGGGCAGGGCAAGCCAATATAATAAAAATGATAATTCTACCTAAGTTAAATTGTTTATTTGGTAACATATCAATCAGCCTACCAAAAAAAAAAAACCAAAAAAATATTTTATGGAGTTAGAAAAAATAACCACATTCACCTGGAAGAATGAACAGTGAAGAGCAGCAGGAAATTTAGTGGGGGAAAATGTGAAGGAAGGTAGCCAACCAGTACCAGATCTCAAACTATAATACAAAGCAGTAATCATCAAACAATATTATGGTTAAAAAATAGAGTATTTGTTAAAAAATAGAGTAGAGGGTCAGTATTAGGTACACAATACTCAGTACTTAGTGACCATAGTCATCTCTTGTTTGATTAAACCCACAGAACTAAATTTTTTGGGTAAAAATTCACCATTTGACAAAAATTGCTGAGAAAACTGGAAAGCAGCTTGGCAGAAAGTAGGCATAGACCCATATCTGACACCTTATACTAAGTAAGATCAAAATGGATAAATGATTTAGATATAAAAGTTGATACCATAAGTAAATTAAGGCATCATGGAAAAAGGTCAGACCTGTGGATAAGGGAAGAGTTTATCATAGCTCCATAAAATGTTGGGGTTTTTTGGTAGACTGATTGACATGTTACCAAAGAAACAAATTAATTTAGGTGAAAGACTTAGGTACAAAATAAACAAGAGATAGAAAGGATCATGGAAAGAAAAATGGATAATTTTGATTACATGAAATTAAAAAAAGCTTTTGCACAAATTGATGCAGCCAAATTTAGAAATTAAATAGGAAACTCAGGAAAATAATTATAGAAAGTTTCTCTGACAAAGGTCTTACTTCTCAAATATATAGGGAAGTAAGCCAAATTTATAAAAACAAGTGACTTTCTTTAATTGGTCAGAGGATATGAAGTCATTTTTCAGAAGAAGAAATCTAATCTATCAATAGTCAAATGAAACCATGCTCTAAATCACTATTGATTAGGAAAACGCAAATTAAAGCACTCTGAGATACCACCTCATGTCTCTCAGATTGTCTAACAGGACAGAAAAAGAAAATGACAAATGTTGAAGGGTTGTGGAAAAATTGGGATACTAATACATTGTTGGTGGAGCTGTGGACTGGTTTAATCATTCTAGAGAACAATTTGGAGCTCTGCTCAATGGTCAATAAGACTGTGTATACCCTTTGAACTAGCAATACCCCTGTTACACCTGAATCCCAAAGAAATCAAAATAAAGGGAAAAGTACTTCATTATACAAAAGTATTTTTGGCAGCTTTTTTTTTTTTTTTATGTGGTGACAAAGAATTAGAAATTGAGGAGGTGCCCATCGGTTGGGGAATGACTGACCGAGTGGCAGTATATTATTGTGACTGAATACTTTTCTGTAATAAGAAATGACAAGCAAGATGTTTTTCCAAAAACCTTGGAAGTGAGCACAGTCAGTAGAACAGTTTACATGGTGATGGCAGTATTGTAAAGCTGACCAACTGTGAAAGACTTAGTACTCTTATCAACACAACAATCTGAGACAATTCCAAAGGACTCATGATGAAAATGCTCTCAACCTCCAAGGTGAGAACTTATGAACTCTGAATGCAGACTGAAGCGTTCTTTTAAAACTTATTCTCTTTTTTCTTTTCTTGGTGTGTTTTCTTTTTCAACATGGCTAATATGGAAATGTTTTGTAAAACTTCACATGTATAATTGATAGCAAATTGCTTGCTTTCTCAAGGAGGGAGTTTGGAAAGAAGGAGAGAATTTAGAACTCAAAAATTTAAAAGGTGATTGTTAATGATTTTTTATATGTAATTGGGAAATATTTAAGGAAATAAATAAAATATATTCAAAGCCAAAAAATAAATAGCTGTGTAAATATTTTTTTAAATTGCTCATTATTTTTCCCTAAAATGATACAAAATCTAACTCATATATTTACCCTGAAGTAGGAAAAAAAAATGACCACTCTATTAGTTATTAGACCCACCTACTCAGAACTTCTGAGTTAGAAGATGTCTCCTGGGGTCAAAATAATTTTCTTCCTGTCCTGGAGGGTCTTACAGACTAATGGGAATATACAAGACAAACAATATAGAGAATAAATAGGAAAGAGAGAAGGCACTGGTGTCAAGAGGGGTTGGGAAAGGCTTCCTATAAAAGGTAGAGTTTTTAGGAAATTAAAAGGAAGCCAAAGAGGTCAATAGTAAATAATCTATAGGAGGTAGAGCATTCCAGGCATGGAGGATAGCCAGAAAAAATGCCCAGAGCTGAGAGATGAGTGTTTTGTTTGTAAAACATCCAGGAAGCCAGTGTTACTGGATGAGTATACATGGAGGAGAGTAAGATGTAAGAAAACGGCAAAGGTAAGAGGGGGCTAGGTCATAAATAGCTTTGAATACCAAACAGAGCATTTTGTTTTTGATCCCACAATGACCATAATAAGCCACTGTAGTTTACTAGATAGGGAGGTAAAATTGTTAGTTATGTGCTTTAGGAAAATCACCTTGGTGACTGAACGGAGAATGATCTGTAATGGGAAGAGACTTGAACCTGAGGGACTGTTAGCATGTTGTTGCCCTCTGCAGTGACAGGGAAGGTGGTGTAAGACGGGAGGGGGGGGATGGAATGAGTCCTGTGTTGGACAGGTTTTATTTAAGATATCTATTGGACATTTGATTTGAGATGTCTGAATAGGAGTTTGCTATGCAAGATGTCAGGAAAGGTTGGGGCAGGATATGTAAATTTGAGAATTGTCACTATAGAGATGGTAAGCAATCCACTGGACCTGATGACATCTCCAAATGAAGTAGAACAGAGGGGGAGAGAGAGACAGAGAGAGAGACAGAGAGAGAGAGAGAGAGAGAGAGAGAGAGAGAGAGACAGAGACAGAGACAGAGAGAGAGAGACAGAGAGAGACAGAGAGAGAGAGAGAGAGAGAGAGAGACAGAGAGAGAGAGAGAGAGAGAGAGAGGACAATGACTAGAAGTCTGCAGGACACCTATGTTGGAGGGCATGATCTGGATAAGAATCCAGCAAAGGATATTAAGAAGGAGCCCCCACATAGGTAGAAGCAGAACCAAGAAAGAGAACCATGTTCAGAAAGCCTGGAGAGAAGTGAGTATCAAGGAGGAAGGGATGATTAACAGTGTCAAAGGCTGTAGAGAGGTCAAGGGAAATGAGGATTGAGAAGTCATTTTGGCCATTTTCTCTCTCTGTCTCTCTCTCTCTGTCTCTCTCCCTCTTTGTCTCTCTCTCTGTCTCTCTCTCTCTGTCTTTCTCTTTCTCTCTCTCTCTGTCCCTCCCTTCCTTCCTCCCTCTCTCTCTCTGTCCCTCTCTCTCTGTCTCTCTCTCTCTGTCTCTGTCTGTCTCTCTCTCTCTCCCTTTTCAGTATTCATATGTGTGTATGTATGTGGAGATAATCATCCTTCCATCTGGTTATCTAACTACTCGTAGATTTAGGACTAGAAGGAGGCTTAAATGGAATCTAATCTTCCCTCCCTCTTCTGATAGATTAGGGAATCGAGGCCCAGAGAGGTGAAATAACTTGTCCAAAGTCACATAGATAGAAAGATGATCATAGGTTTGTAGCTTCCAAACTGGAGTGGACCTAAGAAGTCATTTGGCCCACCTCCCCTCCCATTTCCCATTTAAGGAACCTGTGACCCAGAGATATGAAATGATTTGACCAGGGTCTTACAGGTAAGTAACTCAATCACTCAACAGGCATTTTTAAGCTCTTACTAGGTGACGGATACTAGGGATACCCATAAAAGGCCAAAACAACAGTAACAACAAAGCAATCTCTGCCCTTAAAGAACTTTGTTGCTTCTTAATGGGGAAAAATTAATATAAATAAATAGGTAGATACAAAATCTATACACAGAATAGATGTATACTACTCTATGTAATCACTTTCTTTATCTCTATCCATCTGTCATTTATGTATCCTCTGTTGTCTTACCTATCCATTTATCATCTATCTAAATCCACCTATATATTTATGTTATCTATGCATCTAGATATGTATGCATGTGTATGTGTATCCATCCATGCATCTATGTATCTGTATATCTTTCCATCCATATATGCATATATGTATGTAGCTAGCATCCAGCTATCTATCTACCTATCATGAGCAGCAGAGCCAGCACTCAAACTCAGTTTCTGGGACTTCTAAAGCAGAGAGTTATTTCTAATTCTGTGGTGATTCAAGCAAAAGTCCTTTGACACTAAAATCCAACACTCTTTCTACTGAACTATGGTGCCTTTCTACATATAAACTTGTATGTGGGCCTGTCTGTTTGTCTGTCTCCTAACGCAGATATCTCTCTAGTACAGCATCAACAGGGTAGTAAGAGAGGAATCTCTGGTCTGTGGTACTTCACTGATTGGATCAACAGCACCCTCTCTAGGTTAAGAGATCCAGGGTAAGCATGTATTTTTGTGTGCATGTCAGTTACTTCTCTTAAGAAGTCAGACTCTCTACTATTACACAGGTTTAAAAATGGCATGTGAAGAGATTGGCTTTAGAACCTGTTTTCTAAAGATCCTAGGTTTCTTTTCCCAGTAATAAGATGAAATGCAAATAGACTCATTTGCCTAGCAAGTCTTTAGATTTAGGCAACAGTAGCAGGGGGGGAAAGTCTTTTTATATTATTAAGTTTCATCTCCTAATTAGTAGTTCCCAGAATGCTGAAACAACAGTATAGAAACTGAACAAGCTCAAGAATGTATTCTTAGCATATAGCAGATGCTTAAAACTTAAAAAAAGTCACAATATGAGTGACAGCTGAGCAGGTCATACTTTAAGCTTCAGCTCCAAATAATGAGATTTATCAGTCAGACATGCTTATTGTGATGTCTTTTATCTAGGAGATTGGTATGTGTTCATCCTTAGTTGCCCAAGAAGACCATGCCATCAGAGAAATGATGACATGACTTACCCTTGACTTTGTTTTGAGTGAGGGAGGGCTGTGAAGGTCATCAGCCTCACTTCTCCTCCAGAGCCATCTGAATCCAGTGACCAGATATTCATCAGCATGATTGGAGATGACCCAGAATGAGGCAGTTGGGGTTAAGTGACTTGCCCAAGGTCACACAGCTTGTGAGTGTCAAGCGCTGAGGTGAGATTTGAACTCAGGTCCTCCTGACTTCTTCACTGGCACGCTATCCACTGCACCACCTAGTTGCCCTACCTAAGGGAACACAGCAAGCAAAGCCCTTTTGAATGAAATTTGGCTTCAGCTGGTCCACTTGACTTTATAGCAAACACTTGATAAAAATCCCATGGCTGTGCATTCGGGATCTGTGATTTTTGTCATTACGGATACTTTCTTCACCAAGGCAGATCCCAGTCCCTCTGTAACCTAGTAGCTATAGGATCATAGTTGAAAATTAGGATTACAGAGGCAATCTAATCCAATTTCCCATTTTAAAAATGAAGAAACCAAGAACCAGGAGGTAAACCTAAAATGTAGAATTTGGATAGACTCTTCTGAATTCAGAGCTAGCATTTCTTTCCACAATACCATGCTGTAAGGTCCTTTTTCCTGCCCCTGATTGAAGAGGCTCACGTCTTCTGTTACCCTGATGAAGTCAATCCTCTTGTAAAACTAAAACCTTTTTCTCATGGTGAGGAATTAATATCTACTAGCCACCAAGTCCTGAGGTCCCCCTCCCCTATTCATAAATCAGCACCAGTTCCTGTTCATAGGCTTCCTGCTTTGGGCATCTAGGAGTGCCACGCCTGCAGTCAGGAAGACTCCTCTTCCTGGATTCAAATCTGGACTCAGACACTTCCTAGCTGTGTGACCCTCGGCAAGTCATTTAATCCTATTTGCCTCAGTTTCCTCATCTGTAAAATGAGTTGTAGAAGGAAATGGTAAACCACTCCAGTATCTTTGCCAAGAAGACCCATGAGCAGGGCCCATCGAGTCACAAAGAGTCAGGTGCAATTGAATGACTGAACAACGATCATTACCGCATTTTGTAGAAGAGGAAAAAGGTAAAATAGATCTAATGAACTGGACATGGTTATTCCACTTCTGATAGCTGCACCTATCTATTTATATGTTCTGGGCTTCTTATAAAATGACATAACAGTTGCCAGTAGTATCTTTAAGGTCAACAGAGTTTTATCATGAAAAAACAGAGCCATTAATATGACCTCCATTTCTTCTGTGTACATCCTCCCTCACTATATGTCTTTTCTCTGCATCATTCAGAATACATTTCAACAGGGGCTGGCTGTTCCCCAAACATATATCATAGAGTGAAAGCCAAAGGAGAAAGAAAACTAGTCTGAAAGAAAGGACATGCCTATCGCATAGACCTCTGAACCCTTTTCCTCCTGGCCACAAAGGGAAGGAGATAAGAAACAAAACTTGATCTTAAGTGCAGCAGAATCCTAAAACCCAAACTCTGACTGATACACAATATGCCAGAGAGGAAAAGGAGAGGAATCTGTCAAGAGAATCTGTTGCATAAGTTAGCCTGCCACTGGGAAGGTCTTCCGGTAGCGTGGGAGAACAATTTACCATGGCAACCCTTGCTTCATCTGGCGGGGGTGGCAGGAATGCCTTCAGATTTAACGGGGAGAGGGGAGGGTAAGTCCTCAAATCCCATCCAGTTTACTAATTCCTTTCTTAGGAAGTCTGATGTGGCCGGAAGGACCTTTCTGCCTGACAGGCAGCCAGCTTTGTCATTAATGTCTAAATTAGTTATTTAATGGTTCAAACCACTTTCCAGCACTCAAACACGTTGTCCTCTCTCTCTGTCTCTGTCTCTCTCTCTGTCTCTCTCTCTGTCTCTCTGTCTCTGTCTCTCTCTCTCTGTCTCTCTGTCTCTCTCTCTGTCTCTCTGTCTCTGTCTCTCTCTCTCTCTCTCTTCACTCAAGCATACACATGCCTTGCTCACTCTTTCCTGATGTCTTCTCCTTTTTTTTCCCCCCAGCCTACCTATGAAACTACACGCGATATTGAAACTCTCCCTTGAGCACAGATACAAAATCTGGCTAATGTTGAATATGGGAAGGGTACTATTAAAAAACTCCAGTGAGACCTCCATTTGTACTTCATTTTTAAAGAGGTGTTTATTTTAAAGTAATTCTTTCTCCTTAATCAGAAATGTTAAATGTCCCAAAGTGTTGGCTGACCTGGCATGAAATACAGAACTTGTGAATTCTTTTTATTTTTACAAAATGCTTCTAAAAACCAATGCAGTTGAATTTGTTGTGGCAGATAGTGCCTTTGATTAAGACAAAGCCTTGAGGAATCCTAGTATCCTAGAATTGGAAAGGACATTTAAGGTCACTGAGTACTACCTCACACTCCATGTGCAATCTCTCAGACAGCTTTGTGTAGTAAAAAGAGTCCTGGATTTCAGTACTGATTTTTCTATGAGCTACTTATGTGACCGTGGGAAAGTCACCCAATAGTGGCAAACATTGTTTCACAATTTCTAGGGACAGAGGGAGATAGAAACTGTAAATAAGACATGCTTCTAGCCTTTGTAGCCTTCTCCATCTGTGAAATGGGGATAATTTTGTCTTTATAGCCTTAATATTTAATAGAATGTCTAGAGCATAATGCATAGTTTTTAAATGCAAAGTTTTTTAAAACTTTGTACTTCAAAGGATTGCTGTGAGGAAAGCCGTTTTCTGCCATTGTGTGCTGATGCTACAACAAAACTACTGAGAAGTGATCATTTGGTCTTTGGTCTTACAATGCCAGGAACTTTTAACTTTTATAAAAGGCCAATAATTCAATTTGTGAATAGGTCTAATTGTTAATTCAACTCCTCAGAGTTCCTTATTTTGACCTAAAATTTCCCTTTTGGTCCAAGTTATTTTCTCTGGAACTAGACAGAATGAGTCTAAGCCCTCTTCCTTAAAACAACCCTTCAAATATTTTAAAAGATATTTAGTGTGTATACTTCTTACATATCTGTTCTTTTCTTTGATCTGTTCCTTATAAAATTCAATTCAAAATCATAAATATTTATATAGTATATAATTATTACGAGGCATTGTGAATGGCACTAGAGATTCAAAAGACGAAAAAGAGGTCCTCCCCATAGGGAACTTACATTGTATTGGGTATACAACAAGTGCACAGAAAAGAAAATATAAGGTAGTTTGAGAAAATTCACACTACTAAATTCATTGGAGGTGAGGGGATCTCAGGTGAATCTTGAAAGATGGTAGAAGGCATCAAGAGTGAGGTGAAGAGAGAAGTGAATCCAGGGATGAGAAAGAGCCTAAGTAAAGGCTCATCAATTACAGATGGAATGTCAAGTTTGGGGAATAGTAAGTGAGTAGGGAAGGCTGTTTGGAACACAAAATGCATGAAAGTGAGTAATGTGAAGTTGGTTGTGAAAGGGATGCTGGAACCATATCATGTAAGGCTTTAAATCCAGGCTGAGGACTTTGCGTTGTATCCTAGTGACAAAATAGAGCCACTGAAGATTCTTGAGTAGAGTAACATTGTTAAATGTGTTTGTTTTGTTTTAAGTGTATTCATATCAAGAATTTCTGGTATGGACAATGCCCCCAGTGATATAGAGTGACAACTCATCTACAGTTTATAATACTGTAGAATTTCCTGGGATACTAAAAGGTTAACTGAATTACCTTGGATAACTCAGCTAGAATGTGTCACAGGCAAGACTCAAATATAGATTTTTTTTTATTTTAAACCAGCCTTCCAACCACTACATGACACTTTCCCATGAACAGGCCTATGGTTTAAGAATGTAATTTTAGCTATTGTATGGAGAATGAATTAGAGACAGTAGATACTGAAATCAGAGAAACAAATTAACATGTCCAGTTGAGAAGTGGTGAGGGCTTGAACTAAGGTGATGGCTATGAGAAGGGAGAGAAGAGGGCAGATATCAGATATGTGAAAGTAGACTCAGTAGGATCTGGCAACTGATTGCATATGTTAATGAGGGAGAGTTAAGAATCAAGTATGACCAGAAGCTTTTAAGTCCTGGTTGCCTAGAAGAATGTGGAGGAGTGTCCTTAAGAGAAATGGGAAAACTGAGAGCAATGTTAGGTTTAGGTAGGACAGTGATGAGTTCCACTTCAGATTTTTGTTATTTAGTCATTTTCATTGAAGTCTGACTCTCTGTCAGTCCATTTGTTTGTTTGTTTTTGGAGTGGATACTGGAGTGATTTGCCATTTCCTTCTCTATCCATTTTGTATACACTTAGTTTGAGATGTCTGTGGGACATCTAGGTAGAGATATGAAGCAGGTAGTTGCCAATAAGGGACTGGTGTTCAAGAGAGATAGTTGGACTTGATCTATAAATTGGGGGTCATTTGCATAGAAAAGACAATCAAATCTTTGGAAACTTCTGAAATACCAGGAAAGAGGTGGAAGGAAAATAAGAGAACAGAATCTAAGAGAAAGTATAAAGAGAAACCTAAAGATCTAGCCCTGGAGTCTGAAGGTCTGAGTTCAAATCTGATCTCAGATCTTATTAGCTGTGTAATCGTAAGCAAGTCAACTCACCCTGATTACCTCAGTTTCTTCATCTGTAAAATGAACTGGAGAAGAAAATAGTAAATCACTCCAATATCTTTGCCAAGAAAACCCCCAGTGGGGTCACAAGGAGTGAGATACAACAGAAGAAATTTAATAACAATACCAACATGATTAAAGTCCATTGGATGGATGATCTAGCAAATGACATTGAGAAAACAATAAGACAAGGAGGAGCATTGACATTAAAACCTTACAAAGAGAGAGTATTCATGAGTAGATGGCCAACAGTGACAAAATCTCCTCATAATATTGTCTCTCTCCTTCCCCATTACCTTACTGTATTCACTCCTGTTCCTTCTAAAATATGGCGCCAGAATTGAACTGAATGTTCCAGATTTAGTAATTAGCGTAGCATAGAATAAGGAGTAGGAAAAGGAACTAGGAAGCACTTGTTAATGCTTCTTGTAATGGGAATATTATTTTCTTACTCTGGACACTACTTCTATTAACACTGCCTAAGATAACATTAATTTTTGTCTGTTTGTTTATTTTTGTCTCTATTACTTCGTCTTGCACTTGTGGCATTCTTTTCTTCATTCTTTTTTTCATGATTGCTTTTAAGTAGTCTCCCCCCTCAGAGCTCATGCAGTTCACTTTTTTCTTTAATATAAGTTAAAACAAATGATTCACATGAAATTTCTTCCTGTAAGAGAAAGTGGAACATAAGAAGAGCTAGTGTGCTAAACTCTGAATCAGTAAGATGAGGTTCATATTCCATATTTGACACCTACTACCTATGTAAATGAGGTGACTCAGAGAATAGATTGCTTGGCTTGGAGTCAGGAAGACCTGAGTTCAAATCTGTCCTTACACTGGTACTAGCTGTATGACCTCAACCTCTCTTTATCTTAATCCACTGGAGAAGGAAATGCAAACCACTCCAGTATTTTTACTAAGAAAACCCCATGGACAGCATGATCCATGAAGTCACAAAGAGTCAGACATGACTGAATCGCTGAGCAACCACAAAAGCTATGTGCACATGGGTAAATCACTCAACCATTCTCAGACTCAGTTTCCTTTTACATAAAATGGGAATGGTCATATGTGTACTATCCACTAACAGGGTTTTCATGAAGCCCGCAAGAGATCAAGTTTGTAAAGCACTTTGTGGCAGTTATTTTGACTATCTTGTTGGTTCGGATCCATTACTCCAGTCGGTTAACAGCCTTCTGAATCCTGAATCCATTAAAGCTGCAATTTCATAATATTAGTTTTCCTTCTGAAATTTATTCCTTGATTTATCAAGGAAAACTTCTGGCTTGGCAGTTTGTGTTCTGATTATCATCTAAGTTCCACATTTAATGTTTCAAACTACAGTTAACTAAAACAAATTAGCTTTCAAAACTACACTGTAAAAAGAAGCATAATTTATAGAATGGCTTAATTATTTTTTCCTGCTGCAGGCAGTTAACATTGTGTCTTTAGCTATGATATGTGTATATAGAATCATTAGCACACAATATTTATTGGACTGAGATAGACAGCCCAGTAAAATGAAAAGAGGACTAAAAGTGCAGCTAGAGAAGCTACTTTTCTGTCTTAGCTATCCTACTTATGGGCCATGTAACCTTGAGCAATTTCCTTTTTCTAGATCTATCCTCTGTCATGTGGCTTTCTTTATTGGGGTTTTCCTTTGACTTATCATTGTGTCCTGGGTGTCCAAGGCTCAGAACTCTTCTGGCTGCCAGCTGACTGCAGCGCTACCGCAGAGTTCCCAGGGCCCCTGAATACAGCCATGGCACGTTGTAAACAGCTTCCTGTGCTTAACTACCATGGCCAGACTCACAGACCCATCCAAGCCCTGCCTGAATTTCTCTGCAACAGCTATTCAGACAGGTTTATTCCCAGTTTTTCTGGACAGTTGTTGCAAAATGGCATCTCTGTATATGAGTAATAATAATAACACATATGAATTAGTGTTGTGTCAGGTCATTTAGAACCAGGAGGGATCTTACAGATTGTCTGATCTAAAACTCTCCTGTTACATTGAAGAAATCTGAAGCTCAGTAACATGTTTACAGTCATACAGTTGGTCATTCAAGTCAATAAACATTTAATAAGGAAGTAAGTGGTGCAGTGGATAGAGGGCCTGACTTGGAAGACCTGAGTTCAAATCTAGCCTCAGACACTTACTAACTATGTGACCCTGGGCAAGTCACTTAATCCTGTTTGCCTTAGTTTCATTCTCTATGAAATGAGTTGGAGAAGAAAATGGCAAACCACCGCAGCATCTTTGCCAAGAAATCCCCAAATGGGGTGACAAGGCATCAAATACAACTGAAATGACTGAATGAACAGTAACAGCATATGCCAAGCATTGTGCTAACTGCTGAGAATATGAAGGAGGGCAGGAACATGACTGTTGCCCTCCACGAACTTACAATATGATAGAAGAAACAGTATACAAATAACCCCCTATGTACTATCTATCGAAAGTGATCTAAGACAGAGCCCTAATACTATAAAAGCAGTATTTGTGTTGGGGAAGGATGGGGAAGGAAAGAGGCCTCCTGCAGAAGGGCAGGTCTGAGCTGTCTATAATCCTCAGGAAAATCAGAAGGTAGACAAGAGGAGGGGAAGCATTCCACAAATGGAGCAGGGGGGATGCTGCCAGGCAAGAGTCATGGAGTTGGGGAACTGAGTGTCATGTGTGAGGAAGGGCAGCAAGGCCTACGTCACTGGATCACTGAGCACATGGACAATAGTAAAGAAGAAGAAGGAAAATGGAAAAGTCAAGAAGAGCCAGGTTGACTCAGGGAGACCAGTGGACAAACTGGATTTCAAAAGTAGGTCCTTTGATTCCAAATCCATTTGCCTTTCCACTATACCATGTTACTTTTCATGAAACAAGTCTCATTACTCCTGCTTTAAAAATAGGTACATGAGGCTGAGTTGCCTATGGTTTCACAGTTTATAAATAGTATAACTGATGCTTAGTAATTGTTTAATAAATGCTTGGTGAATTAGATTTGATTGAATTGAGTAGTAAATGTGGGTTCCAGGACTTTACCCCATTTCCCAGGTCCAGTATCATATCTGTTAACACTACTTAGAATCTGACATCTCAACAGAATCTACTGCTGTAAAAATCCATTGGTTGGTCAATACAGGGTTCTCTCAGGATCATAGTGATAGGTAGCAGAACAAGGAGAAAATAATTTGTCTCATCTCAAGTAATTTTTTTTAGAGTATAAGGGGATCTTAAATCATCTAGTCTTATCCTGTCATCTGAAGCATATGGAAACTAAGACCCAGAGAAGTGAATTTACTATGTGACAGAATCACAGTGTTTCCTACAACATGGGCCTCAACATTTGACTGTCCTGCTCAAGAGATCTTAGTGGCTTCCCATCACCTCCATGATAAAATGAAAATGTTGATGCTTAACATTTAAAGCCCTTACCAATTTGGCTCTGTCCATCTTTTCCTACTGGCTGCTGGTTACACTTCTTCATATTCACTACATTCCAGGTGTATAGGTTGTTCAGGGAGGACCAGAATCTCTGGTGTGAGGGCTTGCTGAGCTCTTTTCAGGGCTGTTGATCCATCTTTGGTGTCCATCTATTATCCAACTCTCACCAATGGCTCTAAGAAGCTGCAGCATGTGCAGAGGTCACACCCTGGTTAAAGTGTCTCAGCTGACAGGCTAAAATCAGGTAAAGAGTAGCCAACAGGCATTAAACCCAATGGTGAGTTAGAGGGATGACTACCATAAGCTTGTGAGGACTTTACCCAATGGAATGGGTGGATAAGAACAATTTGTTCCAATAGCCATGATAGTAGCTGTACCAAGCACTGTGGATCTCTTAGAGCTTGGTCAGATGTTGGAGATGCCAAGGTCATCCACAGTATCTCATCATCTTGAATCTCATCATCAGATGAATTCAAGTTATCTTGAAGTTTTTCTTGTCCTGGACTTTGATGACTCTGGAAGAGAGTGAGGCTGATGACTTTGTGCCACTTTGCCTCACTTAAATCTAATTCATGCACAAGTCAAGATATCATCCTATGATGTCATCAGTCTTTGAAAATAAAGGATGAGTGATAATAATATTTTGGCTAAATTAGCCTTCTTGATAGGCTTCATATATTACAGGCTTCTCTTCTACATCATGGCATAGGACATTTCTGATGCCCAGGATGCCTTCCCCCTTTGGCTCTGTCTCTTGGAAATTTTATCTGCCTTTAAGTCACTGCTCAAGGGCTGCTTCCTTCAGAAAAAAACAGTCCCAAGTTCTTAGTGATTTCTCTTCCCCTAACAAAATTTACTTTATATATTTTTATATGTTTTGTGAATGTACTTATCTAGGTACATGCTGTTTCCTCTTGGTATAATGTAAACTCCTTGAAGAGGTTATCATTCTCACATTAGCACGGCATCTTGTGTATAGTAAGCATTTAATAAATGCTTGTTGAATGGAATTGAGTAGGTATGAAAATATTGAACTCAGATACTAGTTCAGTGATCTTGCCACTGCACCTGTTTTCTTTCATGTTCTTGGGAGACCTTATATCTCTGGTGAGATTCTACTTGTCTCTGAATGTCTGTATGTAGCAAGAAGGTATCAGGATACTGTCTAGGGTGGTCAGGTTCCAAGAGCAGTAGTTAATGATAAGAAGACTTGTGAAAGCCTGACTAGATTCTTCTCTGAGAATGTGATTTTAAATATTGCAGATCCTCCCTCCTTAGCCTCGTTTAGCTAGATAAAGAGAGTTACTACTGAAGAATCTCTGCCTCATCCTGGGCAAGAGTTTGGATGAACCAATGCCATCCCATCACAGTTAAGACTATGTATTCTATTGATATTGAATCAATTATGTTATCTTGGTGTATCAGTCACCAATAGTTCTATACACTATGTTAGATATCCAAATAGCATTAGCATTTTAAGTACCTACTGCATCACAGCATGATGTTTGTTTCAGGGATGGGGGGAGGCGCTATGCAAAGTTTAAGGAAGATATATGGCTCTGTGGTTCAGGGGTTTATCATTCAATAGACTATAACCTAGGATGTAGTCTACTTGATTTCATGTAAACATGACTATTAGCCTTGTATTTGATGTGATAGAAGCAATTGAGCAATCTTCTATCTATAAATGATTTATATCTGTTCATAATAATGTGGAAAGAGCACTGGAGGTGGAAGTCAAGATCTGGATTCTAATCCCAGATCTCTAATTATCAGTGTGACCCTTGGCAAGCCCTTCACAAATCTGGACCCAAATTTCATTGCCTATAAAATGACATTAGAGTCTATAATTTTTAATATACTTATATCTACAATATCATTTTGTGATATATATAAAATATACATTCATATTTCAATGAATCTACAATAACATTGATTTGGACATGCCTTCTACTAGTTTTAATTGTACCTTGAGTATCATTTCTCATACTGCACAATGATTATACGTCATCCCATACATGCTCCATAAAAATCTGTCCAGTGTTCTGGAGGTTTTCCTTAAAATGTTTTAATATTTTGGGAGTATCATTGTGGAACTTGTTCATCCATCCCTCACTATTGCTTTAGGACTACCTCCCTCTCTCACTTTTTTTATTAATTTTTTTTCTTGTATGAGTTCTAACAGCCTGGGCACATATACAAAACATAGTACATTTCAAACTACTTAAACACTTTTAATCTTTTGAATCCCTCCTATATTATTGCCTTTTCATAGCAGAGGAGACTGTGTAGCTCAATGAAACTAAGGGCTATGCTGTTCAGGGTTATCCAAGATGGACAGGTCATGATAGACTCCACTGGAGAAGGAAATGCCAAATCTCTCTGGTATCTTTGCCAAGAAAATCTCATAGATAGTATCACAATAATAAAAGATATGGAACCAGAAGATGAGTCCCCTGGATCAGAAGGTGTCCATCATGCTACTAGAGTGAAGTAGCTCCAGTATTAATGAAAATATCACATTCATTATAGTGAATTGGAATGATAAAGTAGGAAATCAGAAAATAATTAGGATACTAGGGAAATTTGGCTGTAGAATACACAACAAAGCAAAGCAGAGGCATATAGAGTTTTGTCAAGATAACTTGTTGGCCATAGTAAACACCTTTTTTTTAAACAACCTGAAAGGTTGCTCTATACATGAACATCTCCAGATGGTCAATATTGAAAGCAGGATGAGTATATACTTTGTAGCCAAAAGTAGAAAATCTCTATGTAGTCAGGTAAAACAAGACTTAGAGCTGACTGTGGCTCAGACCATGAGTTTATCACAAAATTCAGGATTAAATTGAAGGAAGTAGGGAAAATCATCAGACCATTTATGTGTGACCTAAATAACATCCCTTACAAATATGAAGCAGAAGTGAGGAAAAGATTTAAGGGATTCAATCAGATAGAGTGCCTGAAGAATCAGTGACAGAGGTTCACAATATTGTACAGGAGGCATCAACAAAAGGTATTCCGAAGAAGAAAAAGAACGTGAAAGTAAGTCTGATGAAGTCATACAAATAGCTGAGGAAAGAGGGAAAGGAAAAGAAGAGAAAGATATACACAAATAAATGCAGAATTACAAAGAATAGCAAGGTGAGATAAGGTTTTCTCAGATAAGCAATGCAAAGAAATAGGAAAAAAAACAGAATAGGAAAGACAAGAGATCTCTTCAAGAAAATTAGAGATATTAGAGGAATGCTTCATGCAAAAAATGGGGATCACAAAAGACAGCAATGGTAGAAACTTTACAGAAGTAAAAGAGATCAATAAGAGGTGGGAAAAACACACAAAAGGAACTATATTAGAAAGATTTTAACGTGATCAATTACCACAATGGTGTGGTTACTGGTGTGGTCACACATCTTGGACAATGAAGTCAAGCAAGCCTTAGGAAGTTTTGCCAATAATAAGGCTAGTGGAAGTGACAGAATTCTAGTGGAGGTATTTAAAATCCTAAAAGATGATGCTGTTAAAATGCTACACTCAGTATGCGAGCCAACTTGAAAAAAAAAACTCAACAGTAGGCACCTGATTAGAAAAGATCAGTCTACATCCCAATTGTAAAGAAGAGCAATGCCAAAGAATATTCAGATTACAGAACAATTGTGCTCATTTTACACATCAGCAAGATTACGCATGAAGGTTCTGCAAACTAGGCTTCAGCAATATATGAACCAATAGCTGGCTGATTTTTGAAGAGACAGAACTAGAGACCAAGTTGCCAAGATCTTCAGGATTATGGAGAAAGCAAGAGAGTTCCAGGTAAAAAACAAAACAAAACAAAACAAAAAAATGAAACCTACCATTGACTACAGTAAAACTATTGACTGCATGGATCACAACCAAATGTGACATTTCCTCAAAAAAATGGGAATATCAGATCATCTTACTTTTCTCCTGAGGAATCTATGTGTGGCAAGAAGCAACAGTTACACCCAAACAGGGAACAGTTGAGTGAGTTACACCCAAATAGGGTACAACTGAGTAGTTTAAGATTGGAAAAAGAGAATGACAAAGTTGTATATTGTCATCTTATGTAGAGTGATTGCTTGTTGTCTGTTCGCAAAGAGGACCAAAATGATAGCACTATGGTGGTAGAGTCAAGTTTCAATGTGTCCAGCTGTGTCTGATCAAGCCAATGCAATCATGTAAAATACCAGGCTTAGTGAATAAAAAGCTGGAATTAAAGTTGCCAAGGAGAAATATCAACAATCTCAGATATCCAGACAATACCTCTCTGACGGCAGAAAGTGAAGAATAGGGAACCTCCTGACAAGGAGAGTTTAAAAGCTGGCTTAAAGTTTTAAGATAAAAAACCAAAACTCAAAATTAGATCTTTGGTATTTGGTTCCATCACTTCCTGGCAAATAGAGGTCAAGGAAATCAAGGCAGTATCAGACTTTACTTTCTTGGCCTCAAAGATCACTATAGATGGTAGCTGCAGACATTAAATAAACAAAAAAAACAAAAAACAATTACTCCTTAGGGAAAAAACAAGCTATGACTTGCTATTGCATACTAAAAAGCAGAGACTTCACCTTGCTGACAAAGGTCTGTACGATTAGAACTATGGTCTTTCCAGCAGCGATGTATGGCTGTGAGAATTGGATTATCCCATCCATTGGGGAGACCGTTGGGGAGTGGCTGAAGAAGTTGTTATGTATGATTGTGCTGAAATACTATAAGCAGCATGCTCTCAGAAAAGCCTGGAAAGACTTAAATAAACCGATGCAAAGTGAAATGATCAGAATTAGCAGAACATTGTACATCATAACCACAATATTATATGAAGATCAACTGTGAGTAACAGCTATTATCAGCAATACAATGATCCAAGATAATTCTGAAGGACTTAGGATGAAAAATGCTATCCATCTCCAGGGAAAGATCTGGTGGAGTCTGAATGAAGCTTGAAACATACTTTTTAATTCCTTTATTTTTCTTATGTATTTTTTTTTTGTTTGTGTTGTCTTTCACAGCATGACTTACATGGAAATGTGTTTTGCATGATTACACATGTGTAATGTTAAGTTGCTTGCATTCTGAAGGAGGTAGAGAGGGGGAGAAGGATAGAATTTAGAACTAATAATTGGAAAAATAAGAATGTTAAACTCGTTTTATATGTAACTGGGGAAAATAAAATATTAAGTTAAAAAAAGAGGGAATTGGACTATCAGAAAGCTGAGAGTTGTGGAATTGACACTTTTGAATTATGGTGCCAGAGAAGACTTTTGAGAGTTCTTCGACAACAAAGAGATCAAGTCAGTCAATTCTTAAAGAAATTAATTCTGACTATTCTCTGGAAGGTCAGATATTGAAACTGAAGTTTAAAATACTTTGACCACATAGGGAGAAGATGACACTCATTAGAAAAGATTCTGATGTTAGGAAAAATTGAAGGCAAAAGGAAAAGGGAAAGGCAGAAGCTGAGATGGATGATATCATAGAAACAATGAACATGAGCTTGGACAGACTTTGGGAGATAGTGGAGAATAGAAGGGACCAGTGTGGTATAGTCCATGGGGTCACAAAGAGTTGGACATGATGTAACGACTGAACAGCAAAATCTTTTGAGAACATTGGCTTGCTGTTCATCTTGGGCTTTTCATTTTTGCTTCTATAGCTTTCCTTTGCCTAGCAATAAAATACAAGCTCCTTTTCCTAACATTGAAGGCCTTCTTTGCCCTGGCTTATACCTTTGACTCCAACAAAAGTGAAATCTTTGCCATTCCATATATATCTATATCTATTTATCTATCTATATCTCTCTATCTATCTATCTATCTGTCTGTCTATCTATCTATCTTCATATATCTCCTCCATTTTCTCCTCTCTGTGCTTCTTTTATCTCATGGGTAAAAGACCCTGCTAATTGTTCTCTTTGGAATGAACTTCTTTCAGAATCTTATTCATTTTTCAAAACTTAGTTTATATGTTATCTCTTCCATGAAGCCTTTCCCTGTTTCTCTAGTCAGAAGCAACCTCCTTTTCTTTGTATTTCCATGGAATTTTGTGAAGAGAGGAGATGAGGACTGCAACAGTCACTGTGGTGAGTTTGATAAAGGGTCAAGGAAAGGAGAGATTGAATTTGTCCAGTTTTTGGTACCTCTCATGGAACTTCAATTCAATCTTATAGTATAAGCATTTGTAACTCTCTCTATATGGTTCATTATCAGAAGACAAGCAATTAGGAAATTAATTTTTAACCATTGCAATGCAAACAATTTAAAGCAGGGAGGGACTATTGTTTCCAGTTATGAAAGGAAATGACATACTTAAGAAATCAGGGGTCTTTGAAGCATTGCATAACACATTTTTATTATGACATGGAGGTTACCAGATCATAATGTCTTACAGGGCAGTGGCCTATCATTCATTTTTGTGTCATCCTTGACTCTTATCACAAACCCTTATACTTAATAAATATTCAATAAATTATTTTTTGAATTCATTGTAGAAATGAATAGATGGATAGATGGATACTATATTCCATTTTCAACTGTACACCCTACTGTTCATCACTCAAGGAACAATATTTGCTAAAGGTCTAATATGTGCCTAAGAACATGGGAAATATGTGACATGTAAATAATTATAAAACATAAAAAATAAAAGGGAAGTAGGAGCTCAATGAACCTGTCTCCCTTATTTTCATACAGAAATTCTGAGTTCTGAGTTCAAATCTTGTCTTTGATCATGCTACCTGTATCCCAGATAAGTCATTTAATCTTGCTAGGCTTCCATTTTCTCATCTGAAAAATGAGAGCCTTGAACCAGATCACCTCTGAACTTCCTTCTAGGTCTAGCTGGAAATCAAAGCAAGTCAGTAAAATTAGCCATCACCTAACTTTTTTATTTGTAATGCTATGGTGAGTAGATATTAAGTCTCATGGCACCCAGTAGAATGTTCTTTGCAGTGTCTGTCCTTGAGGAACTTAAATTTGGTTTGGTCAGGTAAGAATTATGCACATGACACAATTAGAGAAAAGAGTGTATAATCAAGGACTGATTTTTGCTAATGATTATAAATGCTAATTTGGTTACAGTCTATAAATGTTATAAGAATTCAAACAAGGTAGGCAACAGTGTAGACTGGAGCTGTCAGGAAGGAGACCATAGAGGAGATAGGATTTAAACTGGAATTTGAAGGAGGATAAAGATTTCGATACATTCATCTATCCCAGATTCTTCTTTTCATTCTAAGAAGGCAGCTTGATAATGATAAAATGTGCACTAGACTTGGACAAAGAAGATGCAGGATTGGGTCTCTATTTTTCCTACCTCTCCTCTCTGTCTTTATATGTGGAGTAAGAGGATTGGACTAAGTTCCCTCATAAGTCTCCTTACCTTGAAACTTAACATTTTTGGAAGTTATCTCTTTGTTCAAAATGAAGTTATTTGAGAGGAGAAGGGAAAGATCTCATTGTACAGAAAATGACCTTCTTGTGTTGCTAATGGAATTTGCGAGATTCCCATATCTAGAGATTTTAAAAACAAGCCATTTGATCCCCATCCTGGAGACATGAGCATGGATCACAGAAGTGCAGAATCTCAGAGTTGGGAGAGAAACTAGAGGCCAACCAGTCCATGCGGTATCTGAACAAGGATCCCCACTATGGCATCTGGCAGATCCTCAATCTTTGTTTGAAGACCTTGGGTGAGGAGAAACTATCTTGCACCTCAGTTAGCCCTTTCTGCTTGGGGACATCTCAAATTAAGTTACTCTCATCTTGGCATCTTTAACCCATTGTTCTAATTCTGCCCTCTGGAAACAAGTAAAATATTAAGTTTAATCCCTTTTCCACATCACAGTCCTTCAAATACTTTATGGCAGTTATCATATTCCTCCCAAAGTTTCTTTCTTATAGATTAAAAACACTTAGTTCTTCAAATCTTATAATTTTGAAATTTCTTTCCAAATATACTCTAAATTTCCGTTGCTTCAGAATTCCAATTCCCCGTAATGCAGAATGGACCTAGAAAGGCAAAATTAATAGAGAAGCGAAAGCCTTGCTAAGAAGAGAGTCATTACTGGCGTGACCATGGTAGGTAATTTAAAGTAATTGTTGAAGCTCAGTAGACTGCAAGGGAGCCTCAGTGCCCACAGCAGGGCTTCATAACCATTTTTGTTTATCCACTCTTTTAGTAGTGGCCTAATGTAGTTGTATATTCAATACATTTGTAAATGAAGAAAATGCCAAATTTCATTTAGAGGATCAAGAAAATAAGAAAGAATTTTTTTGCCATTCAGGTTCATAGAACTCTTTGGGTATTCACGGACGCTAGGTTAAGAACTCCTGATATAGGGTAGTTGTAGAACCTACGATATTCTGTGGATCTGGATTCTAGAATCAGAATATTATGATTAATGGTCCAAAACCAAAGCAATGGGAAGAAAAGAAGGCTAGAACAGTTGATGGTACAAACTGATGCTGATTAGGAAGTCATTGGGGTATATATATATATATATATATATATATATATATATATGTGTGTGTGTGTGTGTGTGTGTGTGTGTGTGTGTGTGTGTGTAGAGAATGCTACAAATTTGAAGTCAACCATCAATCATGAACTTCTCTGAAGTGGCATATAACACATATACATGTGGTATCCTATAGGGTGGATTGACTTTAATGGCATTGAATTTAATAGAGATAAATGCAGTCCTTCAATTGGAATCAAGAAATCAACTTCACAAATACAATATTGCAGAGGAATGGCTAGACAAAAATTCTCCCAAAGATGATCTGGATGTTTTTGTGAAATCTCAGTATGGGTAAAATAAATGATATTATGGAGGAAAAAGCACTAATACAGTATTCAGCTATAATAAGAGACTTAGAACCCTGGTGATGCTACTTCTATACTTTTTTTCTGATGCAATTATATCTTGAGAATTGTGTTTAAATCTAAGCTAGAAAGAGTCCGGAGAAGGACAACCAGTATGTTGAAAGGCCTTGGGATCATGCCATATATGAGGTAGTTAAAGGAATGGGGTGGGGGGGGAGGCATAGTTTGACCTGGAGAAGAGGAAGTTTTTAGAGGACCATGATAGTTGTTTTCAAGGATAAGCTGTCATGTGGATAAAGGATTAGACTTATTCTCTCAGAAAACAAATTTATGAGTAATTGATAGTGGAATGGGCTGCCTTTGGAGATAGTGTCCATGCATCCCACTTGTGTTGTAGAAAGGATTCCTATTTAGGTACAATTTGGACCGATTTAGTCTCTGAGGCACCTTCCAAATCTAAGATTCCAAGATTCTGATATTGTAATTTTCCAAGGTATTTTAAAGTGAGGTTGTACAAGACCAGCCTATAGCCAGTGACTGGTTCAGGCTGTTTTGAATGTTGTATACCATGTTGTCTGGTATTCATCTAGCACAAGCTGGATCATTGTTTCAGAACATCCTTTCTGTCAGAAATATTTTATGTTTGAGATAAGCTGTGGTGAAATAAAGCCTTTGGTTGGTTACTGAGTATGACATGATCTTTTTAGTGCTTAATTTATGAGATTGCTGGGTAATTAATTAGGCTAGCCAGCAATCAATAACTTGATGGTCAGTGATTTCTCTCAGTAGTCAAAGACAAAAACATGGAGAACCAGAAAGTCTGAAATACTTTTTTTTTTTTGAAAGAGAATGGCTCTGATAAGTGAAAGTCAATCTTGACTGGTGTACATTTAATGAAGATGTTGGCTCCTCCTGCTGAGAATGTGGCTTGATCATGAGACTCAACTCTTTCCAGCACTCTGGACAGGGGAATCTATCCATCCAGATCAGTCTGGTTGGTTTTCTCCTTCATGATCTGGATCACCCTCAACTCTAATGGAGGGGTACAGGGACAGGGTTCCTTTCCTATGGGTAAGAACTAGCCTAGACTGGATTCTGTTGTTGTGTTTGTCCTTAGTTCTCCAAGAAGACCATGACATCAGGAGATGGTGACATGACTTGCAATTGACTTTGATTTGAGTGAAGAAGGGCTTTACACGGAGAACTAGGAACAATGGATGAAAATCGTAAGGAGGCAAATTGATGTATCATGTCAATAAAGCCCCTTAGTAATGAGAACAGTCTAAAAGAAGACAGTGCCACATCTCCATTTGGATAAGCTTAAGGAACACAGAGTCACTTCCAAAGCAAGTTGCATCTACATGCATGGAAATCTCTCTTCATCTCTGTCTCTTAGAATCTCTGGCTTTCTGCAAGATTCACTCAAACAGCATCTTCCAAAGAATGTTTTTCCTCCTCTTAGCCTCTAAAACCTTTTTTCTACATAATCTTGGATTTACCGTGTATGTATCTTATATGTATCAATTTATGTATATATTGTCTCTCCTATTATTTTCCTTGATATGTCCATTGCTTAGCTCAGTGCCTAGAACAAAGTAAATACTGAATATATATTCCTTATATGATTGGTGAAGAATTAGAACAGGAATGTAATAGAGACTTCTGAATAAGCAAATAGCTATTTTTAAAAATCCATCCCCCTCCCCAGCAAAAACATGCCCAAATGAATGAATAGCTGTAGTTGGTAGAGTTTGAAAATGAACATATTGAGTGGTCATTTTATTAATGATTTAGTTAAATTCAAAGGAAGTAATCTTAGTTTTATTTTATTCTTAAACTATTGGACTTACTAGACCCAAAATATAAATGTAAACAACAAAGTGTGTCAGTCTAATGTCTTGCTTTCACCTCTGTTTAATTGGCTTTGATGTTTGGATAATAGTTTTTACCCATCAACATGGAAACTTACTAAATTTTTAAAGAGGCTGACTTCTTGCCATGTAATAGAGAAATAGAAAAAAATCAATTACTTTAAGAATTACTTCTTGATCGCTCTCTCTCTCTCTCTCTCTCTCTCTCTCTCTTTCTCTCCTGTGTGTGTGTGTGCACATACATACACACATATGTGAGATTGGAGGATTAAATAGTGCTTTACTTTTGATGTTTTTCCCTTGGGATTGATTCATTAAAAAAACCTGCAAAACTATATATGTATAGGTAAGAGAGTTAGCCTTTTGAGAGCACTATTTCATCCCAAATACTGGCCCCCAAACTGTGATAGGTCCAAAAGTATGATAGCTTCTAGAAGACTATAGATCATCTGTTTCTTTATTCCAAGGATTAATTTTCTTTTATGATCATAGGTTCTGAGATTTATAGGGAACTTTGGAGCTATTACATCTTATCTGCTCATTTTACAGTTGAGAAAACAGGCCCTAAGAAGTTAAATGACTTGCTCAAGGTCACACAAATAAGAAGTGAAGTAGGCATGATCTGAACGCGTATTCTCTGACTCCAATCCAATACTTTTTTTTACTACTGTACCTTGCTTATTACAATGGAGTAAGCATGTTTGTTTTCACAGTAGTTTTTTAAACGAATGCACAATAAAAATATTTTCCAAATCATATTGAAAGAACTGCATTTCCTCAGGCCCAAATTCTGATTTTTCACATGAAACTATGTATTTATTTCATTCTTCTCTGTAAACTGTTCGAAGGTTTCTTCAAGTTTTAATCTCTCTCTCTCTCTCTCTCTCTCTCTCTCTCTCTCTCTCTCTCTCTCTCTCCCCCCATCCTTTTTTACCCAAAAGTGTTTTTTTTAAACTTAGTGGTGGTACTTGCAATTGCTTATTTTCTCATCTTGATGAATAAAGTACCTAGTACCAACCAGTCATGAATTATGAAATGGGTACTTTAAAAAATTCCTTAGAACTCAAGGAGAAAAAAAGATTTAATTAATTTACCTCCTCCCCCCTCCATGTTTTCCCTTGTTTGGGCTCATGCCTTAAAAATAACTACAAGAAAACCAAAGCTCCTCCAACCTCGGCAAAGAAAAGCATTTTTTAGCTGGATGTCTTTGCGCTGTGCAGCAGCTAATAAAAGTTGTTGAGCATCGGAGTTGGGGCATACATATCTGTATCTCTTGTACCGGAAGTCATCGGATATGCTGGAAATATCTGCAAGTTCCAATTGTGGACATTTGTGGGACCCTCGGAACAGGGAGTCAAATTCATTAGCTTCCACATTACTGAGAAGTCCCCAGCTGAAGACCAGATTCCCTTTTTAAAAATCCCACACCCCCCCCACCAAAGACACAAACAATGACATGCCCAAAATAGCTTTTTAGTCAGAATTGACGACACTTTCTGATTGCTTGTCATCAGGAGAGAAATTGAAAACCCTGCTTTCTTCTTTCCTAATTTCTCTTCCTTTTAAATACCTCACTTCCCACTTGCATTGCCTCACCCCATTGCCCACGGGAAATGCCCAGGGCTTCAGCACCCCTGCAGTGCTCAGGGGGGTTTATATAAAACATATTAAAAGAATAATCCGAAAAGTCACTGCAGGTTTTTTCTCTCCTTCTCCTCCACGTTGCTGTTATGCTGATGGGGAATGTCGTGGCTAAGACAGAACCACTTTTTTTCCCCTCCCACAATTTTTGCTGCAGTGAGAAACTGCTCTTTTCTCGTTCTATTTTAGCAGGATAGCTTCAGAATTGTAGCTGAACATTAGGGCTTCCCAGGGCTGGAGACAGGACTTTAGAAGCACACAGTGGACTTGATCCTTTCAGCTCAGTAAAAATCGAGTTAATTTGCAGCATCCGGTGCCTGACAGGAATGACAACAGACAGTGGGATCTGACCATGGTTTTGAATTGAGGGTGTTTTTACCCCCTTCCTCACGATTTCGTGAGGGCAGAGGCTTTCTGTCTGTCATCCTGAGCCAGCTGATCATTTGAAATTCAGAAGCAGTAGCCACCGAAATCCGAGGTTATGTTATCCCTGTGCTTCAATCCTTTGCTCTGATATCGATTGTGTTTTACCAATAAAGCCCGGGTTTGAAAAATTGTGCATAGCATTTGATTTGGGAGCCCAGGCACTCCAGGCGTCCCCTAGCAGCTGCAATGATTTGTACCCGATGACAGAGAAGTAAGAGTCCGTGATACTTCTCGGCCATTTAAGCACAGTGAACCCAACGGGAATTTACGAGAGACCCCCTAGCTAAGACAGAGATCCTTCCTCTACCTCCCCCAACCCCACAGTCTCACTCTGCACTGATAGGTAGAAGGAGGTGAATTTGCGAGGATTTGTAGTACTAAGGATTTGCCAAAAAGGGATTCTGCATCAGGATAGGTGGGGATGGATTGCAGAGCCTACAGTATCCCTCAGAATAGAAAAGGACTCCCTATTCGGTTCCCACCTGCCTGATGCGTTTCCCTTATAAAGTACCTAATAGGAAAACATCAGCCCTCCCCTGAAATATAAAGTAACCCATTGGTTAAATTTTAATTCCTCACCTTTCCCCCCACCCCGGGTGAGTTCCCCTCCCTTCTTTTCTTTTCTTTCTTTCTTCTTTTTTTTTTCCCTCTCGCCCTCAGTGATTTAAAATGCTAGAAGGGAAAGCAACTGAGGTCTTAACTTTCAGCTGCTGAATTCTGGGCTAATTGAAATTACTGGGCATAATGCTATATATAGGCAATGAAGAGATTTTTAGCTTTCACTCAGTGCCTTCAAGACATGTCTTTTTGTAGTCAGAAAAGCCCGAGATCAATGCATTTTCAAACTGACAGAGGGAACCGGCGCTTCTTTGGTAGCACATGCTCAGGATCGGGTCTGTGGTTTGTGCTGAGCTGAGGAGCTGAATGCAAGTCCATATGCTCCTTGTTTACTGCAATGTTTTTTGCATGTTACTGTGCACTCCGGACTAACGTCAAGGTAAGAGGAGCCGAGGCAACACTGGGGGCAAGATGTACATGTTTTAAGCCAGCTGCAGAAAATGTCTACCTTGTGTGGCTGGCTCTCCAGGACTTGAGGATTGCTGGCTGCTCAGGCATATTATTACAGGTGGTTGGAGGGGCTTTGTTTTACTGGGACCGTGGAGCTGAGCTGGAGAGGCATGTTTGCAATATGCTGGGTAGTGACCTTCATGTTTAACTCTTTGTAATTCTGGCTCATCAAACGGTCTGCTGGGGGGTGGGGGGAGGTGAGGGGGGAGAAGGAAATAAATGGAAATTAGCCAGGTAGGCCAGAACCAAGAAATCAGGGATGGAACAGAGGAACCGAATTCGATTTAGAATTAAGAATTCAAATACTTCTTCGCGGAAAGTGACGGCAGATGCATGATTTCATGCTGCTTTATTGTCTGCAAGCCAGAGGGTTGGAAAAACTGGTGGCTGAAAGGATATCACGATGCCATTTGGGGCATAACTTGCCATCAAATGCATCCAAACAACTGAGGAACACTGTTAATTGACAGTATCTGTCTCCCTGCTCCTCAGCTCTCTTGTGACCAGTGTCAGCCGGCAGCATCAGCGTTCTGTCTCTCCTTAGCTCCTCTTTGTCACCCTCCCCACCCCAAACCCCCTTTAGCATTCGCTTGTTTGGGTTAATCAGCCTCAGAAGTTGAGTCTAAGTTGCTAGATTTATTCCCTTGTCAGCAGCTAGGACAACATTAGTTGAAAGGATCACTGACATTGTATTCATTCAGCTTTGAGGCAGACATACAGGCCAGCTGTATAATTTAAGTGAATTACAATACTCTGTCAACATATTGAGGATGTATGGCTGTTATTCTTGCATTGGGCACAAAAGGAAAGTATATGCCTCTGAGAAAATTTAGTTAAAGCCCCGAACTTAAAATAGAGATTTTGAAAATTGAATTGATAGATTCTTAAAATTTTATTTTCTCAATGGAGCGTTTTAAGATGTTTGGGCGCTAAAGTTTCATCTGCGGGGCTTGGGGATTTTAATAACAGAACTCAATACTACCATAGATTTTATGAGAGATTTTTTTCTTATTGGATTTAAAGTAGGGAGAATCTTTTTTATCATAATATGCTTCTGGTTGACCAGTAACTCCGGACACAAACCCCCTGTTCATTTTGTTAAGTGATTGAGGTTTTACTTTTGATCACTTTAAAATTAACTCTCTTAACCCATTCACCACCACACCTGTGATAGAGACGGTGGGAAAATACATATTTTGAAATATGCAGACAGAGCCAGACTGTATAGTTGGTGATTTCTGATTCTCCCTCAAACATAGGCAATAGAGGAAAGGGCTTGTGAGGGAAAATAATTGTAGGTGCTTATGTACACAGTCCTTAAATGGGATCATCAAAGGACTTTCTTCATCAAATTGCAATCTCATCCCCTGCCTTCCCCTGTGCCCCTGGGCAATCACCAACCTGGCTAGTAGTCTGAGATTGGAGCAGAATTGTACAACCGTGCTGTTCAATAAAAGAAATGTGAGATAAAATGAGTAGACAGTTCTCTGACTGCCAGTTTTATGAGACACTCTTTAAAAATATTTATTAACAGTAACAGTAGTATTTTATGGATTTAACTTTTCAAGAAGGCTACCCTGAAACTCACAAACACAAGGAGCTATATTCCCATGCCCACAGAGGTTTTGACCACATCTGGATGATTGTGAGTGGGGTGGGGGGGAAGCAGTCAGTGTGTATTTGTGAAGTATTCCCAGCTCTGATTCATTACTCAGTTGAAACTGAGACCTGGAAATCTCCGTATGTTGTGTTGTTGTCGTTGTACTGAGTGCATGAACTTCAGCCAAATTATCCTTATCTTTCTGAGATAAGTTTTCTTTCTGATTTCTTCTGTCTTGGGAACAGCAAGATTTGTGGCAAAGTTTGTCACCCCCTTATACTTTAGTACCCCCATCAAAATGACATCTTGAAATCTTATCTGTAATTTGGGTTGTATATGGGTTGTGTCTAGAATTGCTTATTTTTGTGGGGTCATTGAAATCTCTCTTATATGTAACAGTTTCCTAAAGTTTTCCTGGGTCAACTTGGTTGATGATAAATTGATCCTTAACTTTCCAGACTGTCCAGAGCACAAGTAGCAGGCAAAATTCTTTGTTTTCTAAATAGAATAAACCACTAGTGTCTCAGTTCCGAATTTTGCTTGTTGGGAATCCATGAACTGGCACAGCCCAAAGGATTTTGGAACTGATACATGAATAAGACTCAAGATTTTGTGTCTGGAGCAGTGACAGCTATGGGAATCAGCTTGACCTATCTTAGTCTGACAAGTTCAAAGCAGGTCTCAGCAGACACTACTATTACAGGTCTGGCAGAGGCTGAGCATGTGAATCTATGTGAAAAAAAATATGAATAAGTGAGAAGTAAATTGAATGTTGGCTGAGAAATAATGATCATAGAAATCTGATTGCCTTTATGAGTTGTGTTTATATTATCATTGTGTTCCTAAACTGATTATATTCACCAGGGAAGAAATAATAATGATGAAAAGCTATGGTCAAAAGCTATCTATCTCTAACTTCTCTTATCTCCTTAATTGCGAATTGCTGCTCATATTTACCATAGTAGTATTAATATCAATCATCATTAAAATAATGAGAAGAACCAATGATGATGATGATGATGATGATGAAGATAATGATGTGAATGATGATACTCCAGGTATAAATAACACCTTGCAGTTTTTCAAAGCACTTTTGCACATATCATCTCATTGTACTTTCAACTACAAAAATAAGTTAAGAAGTATGGAATTTAAATAGCATCTACACAATTTCCAGGTAATTGAAATGAGGATATGATGGATCCTTGAGTATTCCCCAATCTATTTTTATCTGAAAAACACAAATCATTCATCCATCCAATTATTCAACAAGTATTTATTGAGTGCTTACTGTATATAAGACAGTGACTAGGTCCTGTGAGGTTTAGAAAAGACAGGGTTCTTACCATCAAGCATGTTTGAGGGCCCAGTGGAGGACAGGTAAGTATAACACAAGATAGAAGGTTAAAATGAAATTAAATAAGACTAAGCAATGTGAAAGTTCAGAGGAGGAAGGGATGACTTCTGGCTGGATAGTTGAGATAAAAGTGCTTTTTGTTGTTGAAATAACTAATTTTAGATAAGCCCTTGTCCATAGAGAATGCACAAATGAATGAATGAAAAACGTGTATGAAGTGCTCACTCTGCTAAGTACTATGCTAAGTGCTGGGAATACAAATAGAAAAAAAGAAAAGATAGTCTCTGCTTTCAACCTGGTCCCAGTCTATCTTTACAGTCTTATTGGACATTACTCTTGCTCCATCATTAAGAATTCCAGTCAGACAAGTTTTCCCTCTTTTCCTCACCCATGACTCTCCATCTCCTATCTCCAGGCCTTTACAATGCCTGACTCCTATCCCTAGAGTATATTCTGTCTATACAACTACCTCATAGAGTACCCCTTTCCCTTAAGTGTAGCTCAGGAACTATCTTTTGTATGTATGTATATATGTATGTATGTATTTTTTGTCTGTCCTATTCCTCCTATTATGTTGATATATTTTAGAAATGAAAAAAAGACCTGAGAAACCAAACCTAGCTAAATATTTTAAACTGCCTGGTTTGTGCAGTGCCTCCAATTTTTATTTAGCTATTTTTGTGGGTATATTTATTCATTTTCTATTCATGCCATACATTTTCTATATACATTAGAATACAATTAGAAATACAAAGTAGAATGTAACCTCATTGTGATTAAGGATAGTTTCTCCTTTGTACTTGTATCCCTATCGCCTAGTGTAGTTCCAGGCAAATAGTAATTAATGATGAATACTCCTTGGTTGATTGACTGATTAAAGGAACTCATATTCTAATAGGGGAGGAAACTCACATGCGAAAGGTCTGGTGGTCCTTGGGTACAGTTATAGGGCAAATAGTAATGGTCCTGAGACTTGTAGTAGCATTGAAAGTGTAGAGACAACTGTATTTATAAGAATTTTATTTTTCTGGACTTCTGTAATGTACACTGGCAACTCATCTGTAATTTATAATTCTTGGAACTTAATCTTGCACCCTGAAATATTAAATGACTTGCCTATATTAACATTGATAGGATCTGCCAGAATGAAGACTTGAACTCAGGTCTTTCTGACTGTCAATTATACTGCTTCCCCACAAGGTCACATAAGATTGTTGACATTTTATCTTGATAGTCCTTTTTCCCCTGAACTTTTCAATATATTTTTATATCTGTATACAATATCTTTTATCTGTGTTGATTGTTTTGAAAAAAAATATATTTTTTGAAAAAAATATATTTTATATCTTAGATACCAAAGTATATCAATATACTCTGATGTTGTGATTACAAAAAACCTTTTGAGTTGGGAAAAGAAGGTGTTAGTCCTATTTTTCAGATGAAAGAACCCAGACAAAAAGTAGTTAAGTGATCAGACTAAAGATATTCCGCTAGCTAGTGGTGTACCAAGGACTTGAAGTGGTCTCTTGATACCTGCACCATGTTCTTTCCGCTGCAGCATACTGCCTACCCAAGTGGAATTTAAAAAACAAAGCAACAAAAACTTTGAAGTTGTTTGTGAGAAGGGATGGTGTACTGGAATGGGTATTGGACTTGTAGTCCAAATAATAAGAATAATTATAGCTAACATTTATATATCACTTTAAATTGCATAGCACTTTACATATCTGATCCTCACAGCAACTTTGTGAGGTAGGTGCTATTATTATATTCATTTTAGAGATGAATTGAGACCAAGAGGCATTAAGTGACTTGCCCAGAATCAGACAGCAAAAAATTGGAAGATCCACATTTACCACTTTTCCCCTTGGTCACCTAGGGCAAGGCATTCTACTTCTCTAGGCCTCAGAATTCTGATCTTTAAAATAAGGAGGTTGTACCATACCACCCCCTAGTGATCCCAGGGTCCCTTTCAACTCCAAATTCTATGGCCATATCTTCTTCCATTTGACTTTATAGATAAATTAACATGATGTTGTGAGTTTTGACTTACAAACTTAACACAAAGTCATAAATTTTAACTCTATGGCCTCATTCAGTAGGCAGCATGAGAGTTAAATTTTGTAAGAATTTTCTGGTAATAAAAGTATCCAAAAAAAAAATACTTAGGGTGCATAAAGGGGAATATATTTTGGAAGATTTATATGAATTGACCCAAGCTGAAGTGAATAGGATCCAGAGAACAATATTCACAACTACATGAATGTAACTGAGTTTTTAAGGACTGACCTTAGCCCTAGAGAACAAATGATGAAATTAAGCTTTGTTTTTGGTACAGAGGTGGGTATCTGCAAGGATGGAATAGTGTCTCCATGGTCAGGCATGGTCACTGTGTCAGTCAGCTTTGCTAAATGGTTTTTCTTTATTATAAGAGAAATAAATCTTTATTGATGAGTGGGAGTATAGCATGTCAGTTAATGACTACGCTGTAAAAACAAACGGAGTTGATAAAACTTTTTTTTTAAAGAAACATGTTCATGAGCATTATTGAGGTCAACTTTCCTCTCTTTCTCTAGAAATGAAGGCTCTTCTCTTAATTTCCCTGATTGCCCACCAGTTGAGTGGAGAACTCTCTTGATAACCTGAGACCACCAAAAACTCAATTGTCTCATACTGTTTCAGATCACTGCTAGAGTATTTCAGTCATAACTATGCCTTTCCTAATCACTTCCGCACCTTAGAACCATGTTCCTTTTTGAAGCTACAGAGCTAGTCCATGGGGATAGGCCCCAAGGGAACTATTAATCAACACATTTTCATTGAGGCTGTATTCTGCTACATAAAAGACCCTGTGCTAGATACTGTAGAACAGAGATAGGTACCTATGATTTCACTGGCATAGGGAATTCCCAAGTGAGGAAACACCCTCCACAAACACAGGTCAGTACTTTCTCAGCAATTTACAGTGTGAGAGAGTTGCTTAGGACACGGAGAGAATATGTCAGAGGCTGAACTCAGATATTTCTGAATCTTGGGCCTTCTCCTTATCTACCATAAGATATTGCCTCCATTGTAGAATAAATGCATAAATCATGTTCATTTCTTTCATATTTGCATAGAAAAGTCCTTGCCATCATTGATATTTCAGAAACTACTTTATATAACATTTTCTTTGTTTGGAATGTGGTACTTCAACGATAATCCAAATATTACTTATCCTTCAAGGCCCTTTCCACTTACTTTGTTAAAGAAATGGTTAAGTACCTACTATGTATCAGGCATCATGGTGGGCACTGCAGATAGAGATCAGAACGAAACAGTTCTTAGAGTTCAATAAATTCCATTAGTGGGAAACAATTTGAACAACATGAATGTTGATATGTAGATAAAGACCCAAGTATGTAGATATTTATAGATACAGAGGTGAAGATACACAGACACAGATATCTATAGCTATAGATGTATACAGAGAAATAGATATGTACAAAGCAAATACAAAATCATTAACACAGGTTATTATCAGGTGGGGGAGGCTCAGGATTGACCTTCTATAAGAGATTGTACTTGAGCAGAGTCTTGAAAGAAGGTTAGGACTCTGTGAGGAAGCGGTAAGGAAAGAATACCTATGGAATATCTAATTGGAAGTACTCACCTGGCAGAGGGTAATTTTGGCCTGGTGTTCTAAAGAGAAAGAATTGGCCTAGAGTTAGAGATTTGGGACACATTTCACAGACCTTGTAGCTGAATCACTCAAGGTGTGTGTTCGTCCTTTTGTTGCCAAAGACCATGCCATCAGAGAAATGGTGACAAGACTTGCACTTGACTTTGTGTTGAGTGAGAGAGAACTGTGCAGGTCATCAGCCTCATTTCTCCTCCAGAGCCATCTGGATCCAGTGATCCATTCATCAGGATGACTGGAGCTGATCCAGGATGAGGTAATTGGGGTTAAGTGACTTGCCCCAGGTCACACAACTGGTGAGTGTCAAGTGTCTGAGCTGAGATTTGAACTCGGGTCCTCCTGACTCCTGCACGGATGCTCTATCCACTGCACCATCTAGCTGCCCCCCAATTCAAAGTGTATGTCCCTGTTGAAAATCTTCCCAGACCATTTTAGGCCCCAGGAATTTGCCCTTTCTTTGATAGTTGTGTATATTGCTTTGAGAGAGTCCTCTTATTACAGTCACACTTTTCAGAACCATAACTAGCACTTTTTATACCTGGAAAAAGCAGCACAAAATTTGACTGGGGATTAGGGACACAGAACGTGTTCTCAATTCAGTTGAGCAGGTTGGGGAAGCAGGAGAGATTCAGGAGGAATTGTAGAGGCTGTTTCCTGGGATCAGGCAAGGTAAGGGTGGTAGCAAATTAAAAAGTTTACCTGGAAAGTACTGAGGTCTATTTGTACCAAAGTCTATTTGCACCAATCACTTGTTTCTGTTTCCAAAAGACTAGAAATCAAAAGCAGCTAAGTGGCACAGTGGATAGAGCACTGCTCCTGAAGTCAAGAGCCCCTGAGTTCAAATCTGAGCTCAGACACTTGCTAGCTAGTGTGACCCTGGGCAAGTCACTTAACTGAGAGAGAGAAATTAGAAGTGCTAGTTGGTGGCTGTCCGTATTTTGGTGTCCTGGAGCTATGTCCTCACCTTGCACTAGTTAGGTTTCTGATATTATTGAACTGTTATTATTTTAGAATATTATGTGACTTGTCTTCCCAACTAAACTATATATTACATGAAAGCAGAGATTACACGTTATATTTTTTTGCATCCCCTGCCCCATCTTGCATGGAATAAGAGATTATTGATGGTTGATAGTATTCCAGACATCCCGGCTTATCACTTCTCATTACAGAAGACTACATCCCATTATTATCTTACATGACATCTCATATACTGAAACTTTAAACAAGTGATCATTGATTATTATAGGCATGGTTTGGATTTGTGAATAAATATCTATAAATAGTGGTTCCTATCATACACACATGCCCTCGACTCTTTTACTACTCCAGAAGTCACCCCATCAAATAACATTTTGTTTCCACTTTTCTTAAGCACCTACCACATCTGATTTTGCATTAAAGTTATATATGCATCATATTCACCAGTTAGACAATTGGCTCCATAGAGGTAGGGCTCATTTTCCCCAGAGGCCAGAACAATATTTCACATGTAATTGGTACATCAGTGCAATTTGACCGAAATGAACTGAATCATGGAACCACAGTATAACATAGTATATAGTACCTGAGAGGGACCTTAAAGATCTGAACCAACATTTTTATTCCAGAAATGAGGAAACTTTTGCCTAGAGAGGTTCAATAACTTCGTCCACATTCTTAAAATAAAGAAAGGACAGAGCCGAAGCAGATTGCTTTTAGGTTTTTGGTTTCATTTGATTAGAGATTTCAAGGAACAGAAATAAAGATTCATACCCTGTTGATCTAAGTGTATGGTGTATTGATTCTACATGAACTTTTTAGATGTTATTAATAATGAAGATTGGTAGAACAGGAAATGTGTGTTCTTCATTGTCACCTATTTTGTCCCTGGTCGTCTGTCTCAGGGAAGTGAAGCCAAACATGTGACTACTCCCAGAATGTCAGTTTTATCTAAGCCATGGAATGGTCTACAAGTGTTAGGGGCTATGCAGTTTTATATTGAGACTGATCAATCAATCCACTGTCATCAATTAAGTACTTGCATGGCAGGTACTATGCTAAATGCTGGGGACAGAAAAAGAGGCAAAAGGCAGGGGCTGACCTCAAGGATCTTACAATCTAATGATAAAAGGAGCTAGAATCTCTAACCAATTTACCAATCTTAAAGTAAGCAGACCCTAAGTAACTTTGAATACAACAGTTATGGAAGGCAAAATAAGGATAAGTATGGGAGTTGGTAACATGCACTTTATATGTCTCCAAGAGAGTTTCCCTACAAGTGAGCAGATCTCACCAATTCAGTCTATAACAATTTGTGTTAGATATGTGTCCCACCACTTTGGATTAAAAGCTTCTAGTGGATAACAACCCAGATGTTTGCATATTTTATATGGGAACTAGAAAAAACCATAGCAATCACTAATAATAACCAGGATTTATATCATGTTTTGAGAGCTGCAAAGTACTTTACATGTGCTATCTCATTTGATCCTTAAAATAACACTGTGACATGGGTATTATCATCATCTTCATTTTATAGATGTGGAAAACTGAGTTTAGAAGTAGTCAAGAAACTTGGAAAGATACATATGCTAGTAAGTTTTTGAGGCAGGATTCAATTTCACATCTCCCTGACTCCAAGTCCAGTTCTCTATCCACTGTGCTACCTAACTCCTTGTAATAAGATAAATGGTAAGTTTTAAAGATAGCCACTCATTCATTCTTTCCTTTGTTCATTTACCAAATATTAATCATCTTAGTGCTTAGTGCTATCAGTTTGTGTATAGACTTCAGATTCTTCTCTCCCCACCTTCCCCTTCAAAAATGAAAATGTAAGAAAACAATTATCAGTCTCCTTCTGAATGTAGACTGACAGTAGGGGCCAATATAGGGACGAATTATGTGAAGGGGGTCGATTTCTCAAGTCATTGGAAGCCACATATGGCTGCAAGTTAAAGCAAGTCATGCAAAGAACATGATTCCAGTTTTCATACTACATAAGGCCTTTCAAATAATCTTCCCCAGGCGCCTCTGCACCATGGGATTCATGAGGGCCCAGGCTGTCAACCTGATTTAGGTCAACTTTATACTGCCTTTATAGGTGAGCTGTGCCTGAGAAGAGACTGCAAAGCTGGAAAGATAATCAGTCAAGAGTATTAACTGAACATCTCTTCTAAGGGAACAAAACATAGCAAAGCACTATGTTAAGACATTATGCGTTAATGAAAAAACAAAGCAGGAAGACCACTTCTGCTTTCAAGGAATATACTACATACCTGGAAATAGTTGACATTGCAAGGTACTTTGTGCTGGCAAAGCACTGTGCATTCATAGTCTCCTTTGAAATTCCCACTCATTAGTCGTGCCAAGTATCATGCCCATTTTATAGATGAGGAAAATGGGGATGAGAGAAGTTAAGTGATATCCGAATTTATATAGGTAATGAATAGAGGGACCGTACTTGAAATTTAAGCCTTCTGTCTCTAAGGACTCTTTTTTTACTCTGTGACTGTAGTCCAAACTACATGTGACATCAAGAAAGCAACTAAGAAGATAACTTGAAAGATAGATAGATAGACAGATAGATAGATAGATAGATAGATAGACGGATAGAAAGAACACCTAGCTACCTTTGATGAGTTCAAATCACTAGAACCATAAAGGAAGCAATAATCACAAGTGGCCAAGATGGCTTCATCAGGAAGAGGTCATACTAAACTAACTTCATTTTCTTTTTAGATAAGATTATTATGTTATACAATATCAGAATGTTGTAGAAGGTAGTTTACCTAGTTTTTAGCAAAACATTTGATAATGTTTCTCTTTGTTATTCTTATGAGAGAGAAGAAGGGAGGGAGGGAGAGAGAGAGAGAGATTTGGCCTAGATAACAATAGAGTTATATAGATTTAGAACTGATTGAATATCTTGGGTCAAAATTCAACCTGGAAGAAGGTCATCAGTGGCTTTTCCCAAGAATAGATGCTTGGTTTTGTGCAATTTAACAATTTTATAAATCATTAACAAAGATGTAGATACCATATTTAGAAGATCTGCAGATAGGACAAAGCTAAGAGGGATAGATTACATTTTAGAAGATGTAATCATGGTCCATAAAAATCTTGACAAACTACAATGTTGAGATGAAGTTGATAAATTGAAATTTAATAGTTATATCAAATGTAGTATACTGAAGTTTAAAAAATCAAGTTTATATGGGGAAGGCATAATTAGATATAGTTGTCTAAAGAAAAGGTACATATATTTAATATATTGCAAGCTTAATATGAGTCAACAGATATGGTAGACTATAACAGTTTTCCAGTGATATTGGTCTCCTTGCTATTTCTTGCACCAGACCCTCTGGACACATTTTTGGAAGGACCTTATAAGCTGGAGAGCAAGTAGGCTAAAGGTAAAAAGTAAAGGAAGTAGGCTAAATGGTGAAGACAGGCTAAATACAAATCAACTGAAGGAACTGGAACCAGACGGAGAAGAGATCGTTTAGAAGGGTCATTATAGCAAGTCTTTGAAGGTCTATCATGTGGAAGAAGGACTGGATTTATGAACTTTGACTACAAGGCCACAACTTGGAACAATGAATGAAAGTTGTAGAGAAGCATATTTTGGTTCAATTTCAGAAAGAAATCAAAACTTTCCAATAATCAAACTAAACCAAAGTGATATGAGCTGCTTTGGAAGTGAGAGAATTTCCCTTCTCCTCATGCTTCCAAAAATGTGGCACACGGAACTGAAACTAATATTCTAGATGGGTCTGACCAGGGCTGAGTATAGCAAGAACATCATAGCCATGATTCTGAACATCAGGTATGCCTCCTAGTGTGGTTGAAAGGCATATTAGTGTTGTTAAGTCAACAAGCATTTATACTCTCCTTACTGTATGCCAAACACTATGCTGTGCTAGAGATACAAGGAAATGCTGAAACAATCCCTGCCCTCAAAATGTTCACAATCTAACTGGGGAGACATCATGCAAACAACTACGTTCAAACAAGATACAGGCAGGATAAGGATATCTTATGGAAGGGGCTAGTGTTAAGGGAGACTGGGAAAGTTTTGTTTTGTTTTGTTTTTACAGGAGATCAGATATAACCTGAGACTTGAAGGAGGTCAGGGAAACCAGGATGTAGAGGTGATTTAGAAAAGGACATTAAGAAGTACTTGTCATATAGGTAGGAAGATGACCAAGTAGGTGCATGTTCATAGAAGTGAAGGAAGGATGAATGCAGAAGGAAAAAAAGAAATTAATCACATTGGTAACATAATAGAGTTTAATCCAATGGTAGGGTCAGAAGCTAGATAACAAAGCATTAAATAGAATGTGGGAAATGAGGAAATGGAGATAATATTTCTAGGAATGTTTAATTCATACTACTAGGTAAGTCGAATGGAAGTTTCTTGAGGACAGTGTATGTTTTCATTGTTGTCTTTTTATCCCCAGTGCCTAGGGCAGTGCCTCATTCATATATAACAGATAGTTAAACAGTGTTGTTGAATGTATGAATTAATGAACATTCCTTGGATAAATGGAAATACAAGACAAATTCCCTGTCTTCAAGGATATTGTCGTCTAGGAATGGAAGAATAAGCATTTTCAGAAGGACAGATAGACAATGCTATTCAATGTTTTGACTGCTTTTGATGGTGCTTAGCATAGTGCTTTACTCATAGAAAACTTATAATAAATGCTTATGACATGGAGTAGAATGGAATGGAGGAGCATCACAAGCTGCTTTCTAAGTTTGATACTCAGTGAACTGCATAGGCAAAAAGCACTATTGGAATTCAGATGTGCAATTTGGCCTATAAAGTCCAGTTGCACCCAAATGTGGACACATTTAAGAGTCCTTCAAAGCCATCTGAAGGTTCAGTATTTTGTTAAAGAGGTCTATTAGCAATGCAAATGGAAAGTCACCTACCTAGTGGTAAGTACAACAAACACAATAATGAACCTCATTAGAAGTTACTTGTTAGACATTCTGCCTTACAACATTTGGCTTTGCTGAGTTAGAAATGCAGAAGCAGAAAATCAAATGAGTTTCCGCTTGAACTGGGTTTAGACTCTCATCCTTGAAGTATGACGAGCTGAGTAGGTTTCAGTATTTGGGATGAAATGCCCACGAACATTTGCTCTGACTTGGAGTTACTTTGTTTGCTCTATAAGTGCAAATAAAAGTAACATCATGAAAACTAAGAAACAGAGACATAACTCAGTTTTTGTGCCTGGGGCAAGCAGAATTAATCAGACCCTCAAACACGGCTGAGTAGTCTACTCTAAAGCGCCTATTGGACCAGCAAGGAGATGACCTGGAATGGGGTTACTAGAAAGTGGCCTATTTGCTTGCTTCCAATTTTAATTAATTATTCTTCTTAGTGAGCAACTCAATATATTTGTTTCTGTAGTGGTAAAAGACTCCGCATGGGGCCAGTTCCTTCTAAATGTCGTCATTCTGGGACAAAACTACAAGAGTCATGTGATTGTAGTTATGGTTCTGTCAAAGACACAAATAATAAGGGGGCAGCTAGGTGGTGCAGTGTATAGAGCACCAGTGTAGGAGTCAGGAGGACCTGAGTTCAAATCCCACTTCAGACATTTACTAGCTGTGTGACCTTGGACAAGTCACTTAACCCCAACTGCCTTATCCTGGGTCATCTCCAGTCATCCTGATGAATATCTGGTCACTGGATTCAGATGGCTCTGGAGGAGAAGTGAGGCTGGTGACCTGCACAACCCTCCCTCACTCAAAACAAAGTCAAGTGCAAGTCATGTCATTATTTCTCTGATGGCATGATCTCCTTCTGCAACGAAGGACGAACACACACACAAATGATAAGAGTGGTTGGTCAGGTCAATGAGGAAAAAGCTTCATTTTGACAGAAGGATGTACAGCTGGTAATTTGGGGTGGGAAGGATGGCACAGGTAAATTCTCCCAGGTGAAAATAAGCAGAAAGATTAGCTTGGTTTGAAAAGAAGGGACATTTAATGTCAGTCTTATTCATAGATATTTACTAAAAGGGACAGATAATTCTTATCATGTTCTTTTCAGGTCTTATAAATCCCAATCCCCAAGTTCATTAGGGAAAGTAAACAAGGAAAACTGTCTTATGATAAGTAAATAAAGAATTGCAGAAACTGGAGACATTGTTCTTCTCAGGTCATTGCTTTTCAGCAGAGGATAGAAAGCTTCCAAGTGTGACATTGGAATGGCTCTGAAAATGAGGCACAATTTAAAAAAAAAATTGATGATACTTAAGCTTCTAAAGGAGCATTGAGGCTATACTTGGCAGTATAGCAAGGTAAAAAAAAGGAAGGGAAATGAAATTTAGGTAAATAGGCTTCCCTAACCAGTCACCTCCATTCCCACCCTTCCCTTCTATGCTCCCCTCCCCCAGTTAATTTAGACTCCTGTGATGGAGTCCTATGGGGTGGATTCTATACAATGCTGATCTCCTTAACACAAAAGTGAACAAGACAATTCTAGAATCCTATGCAGGGAGGAAGGGCAATGGTAACTCAGTAGTAACATTGTTAGCACATAAAATGACTATATTTTCTTCAGACCATAAGCCAAAAAAACCATCAGATAGGAAAATTCAAATCCTTTTAAATATAAATGGAGACTGCAAATCATCTACACTGCCATAAGATACTTGAGATCTTTCTCAGCAGAAAAGCTGCTTAACTTAGAGTGCAAAGAACTCTGTTTCATTCTGGTTCCTGGTGACATTTCCATCACTCCCTTGCTGTATGGCCTTGTGAAGTGAATTAATGTCTCTGAGTCTCAGTTTCTTAGTCTGTAAAATGGGGAAAAAACAAAAACAAAAAAACCCTATGTACTGCCTAACTCCAAGACAGTCATGAGAAAAAACATTTTGTTCTATATACATATCATTAAGGCCATTATAATTATCGTAACATTATATGTTGTAAAGGTGTGATATTAAATCCATGTATGTGTGTACCACAGTGCCAAGCACAATGTGTGGGTGTTAGAATAACGAATAAATAGGCCACATATGCTTAATGTAGATTATAGAATATTGGGGATGAAATGGATCTCAGAGTATAGTTTAGCCTTCTCATACAACAGATGAGGAAACTAACGCCCAAATAAATAAAATCATAAGGTTTATAACTGAAAGGGACATCAGTGGACATAGAGTATAACCCATTCTTCTTATGAGATGATGAAAATGAGCTTCAGTGTGGGGAAAAGAGCAATCTGAGGTTGGACAAGTTTAGAAGCTGTGTCTGAAATTATGGAAACCATAAGTAGCTTCGTTAGAACTCTGATTCATGGATTCTGACATTGTTACCACTAGAAGGAACCCTAGAGATAGAGAGAATGCTTATGTAAAGCTTAGAAAGGGGAGGGTCTAATAAGATGAAATCTATCAGGTATTAAAGTTAACTCCTCCCCTTATAGGAAAACAATTTAATTGCAGAAAATACAGAATGGAGGAGATGTAGTTGCTTTCCTAGTCATGTCAACATGATTTGACTGTTTTACTAGTATCCAAGTTTGATATAAACCAATAATGGGATATGACAAGCAGAAAAGCTAATCTGGCCTTAGACAGAATAAAATTATAGCATTATATTATAACTTTTTCATAGTCTGCCCTGTCTAAAGAATTCATCACCAAGTGGGAGGTAGTAGATTCCCCCTAACCAGAAGTCTTTCATCAGGAGTTGAATTACCCTTTAGTAGGGCTGCTATAGAGTAGATTCTTGTTCAGATTAGGTTGGGACCAGATCCTTCCAATTTAGATTCTCTATTTTAGTTATGGGATAATAGAGTTAGTACTGGAAGACAATTCACAGACCATCTAGTTGAGGGGTGGGGAACCTGCAGCCCTATAGGTTCTCAAGTGCAGTCCTTGGACTGAATCCAAACTTCACAGAACAAATCCCCTTAATAAAAGGATTTAGTGTGTAAAACTTGGGCTCAGTCAAAAGGCCTCACCCAAGGACCTAGAAGGCCACATGTAGTCTTGAGTCTATAGGTTCCCCACTCCTGATCCAGTCCAAACCCTTCATTTTTCAAATAAGGAAAACGAAGCCCTGAGAAATGAGGTTGACTTGTCCAGAGTCACAAAGGCAGTGTCAGATGTGGAATTTGAATCTAGGTCATCTGACTTCAAAGTCCATGATTTTTGCCACTATAGCACTCCACTTCATGAGGTAGAGTGATTTATCCAATGAGACATGGTGAATTTGTGCCAGGGTCAGGTCTTTGAATGGGAGGCTAGGTAGTATAGTAGATAGAATGCTGAGCCTAGGGTCGGAAAAACCTGAGTTCAAATGTGGCCTCAGATACCTACAAGCAGTGTGACCGTGGGCAAGTCACTTAACCCCGTTTGCTTCAGTTTCATCATCTGTAAAATGAGCTGGAGAAGGAAATGGAAAACAATTCTAGTTTCTTTGCCAAGAAAATCCCAGATGGGGTCACAAAGAGTTAGATGTAAAAGAACAATAGGTCTTTGAAAATACACTTGGGGGTAACTAGGTGGTGCAGTGGATAGAGCCCCAGTGCAGGGGTCAGGAGGACCTGAGTTCAAATCTCACATCAGACACGTGACACTCTCCATCTGTGTAACCTTGGGCAAATCACTTAATCCCAATTGCCTCATCCTGGGTCATCTCCAGTCATCCTGATGAAGGTCTGGTCGCTGGATTCAGATGGCTCTGGAGGAGAAGTGAGGCTGGTGACCTGCACAGCTCTCCCTCACTCAAAACAAAGTCAAATGCAAGTCATGTCATCATTTCACCGATGGTATGGTCTTCTTCGGTTTTCAAAACACTTTTTTTTTGCATGAAAGACTGGCTGCCCCCAAATTTACATTATTTAGTGATTAGAGAACTTAGAAATTTGTTCTGTCTTGATGGGATGAAATCCTTGCCCTTATGACTTCTTAATCTTTTGAGTTTAAAAGAAAAAAAATCATTTCACTTTACTACTTTTATTCTACTTGCAGTTCCTCATTAAAAAAAAACAACCTGAGGCAATACAAATGTAATAAGTCAAGGCTGATAGGGAAATGCTAGTATGTCATTGAAATGTTATCCCTGGTCACAATCTCTCCACTAGTCACGTGTTAAAACTTTGCATCGACAAGCCCTTTGCCATGTGACTGGGAGGGGGCTGGAATTGCTGTCAGTCAAGGACAGTTTGAGTAGGCATCAAGAAGCCATGATGATGATTCATGTGATCTTGTTTCCATACCATAGGACTCTTAAATGTCAATGCTCCACTCAGTTGTTAGACTTTCATGAAAACAGAATTCAACATTATAGTCTCCTTGGCCCTCTGAAATATCTTTTTTATATCTGCACTAGAAGACGCAAATGAGGGGCCATCTTTCTTAAGGCAAAAAAAAATCCTTTAGATATTTTCACTCCTAGAGGTAGGTTTCAGAATAGCTCAGATTCTCCAGAGAGTGGGTTAAACATTTCCATGACTCCCATATACTTTCATATCCTCATTTTAGCATTTTTTAGGAAAAAAGTTCTTAAACAGATAACAACAGTAGCAATAGCATTTCTAGAGTGTTTACTGTTTTTCAAGTTCTTTCCAATTATTATTTCATTTGGAACTTGCTACAACTCTGGGAGATAGCTGCTATTATTTTTGTTCTCAATGTATAGATAAAGAAACCAAGGGAAGTTAAGTGACTTGCCCAGGGTCACAAAGTTTTTAAAAGTCTGAAGTCAAATTTAAACTTTGATCTTCCTAACTGCAGTCCCAGAGTTTTATCCACTGTCCTACCCAGCTTCCTCTAAATGGCTTAGTAATAGCTGGCATTTATCTAATCTTTTAGAGTTTACAAAGCCCCTGATATACGTCATCTCATTTGACCTCACAACAGCCATTTGAGGTAAGTGCTGTCATTATCTTCATTTAATAGAAGAGGAAATAAAGGCTAAGAAAGGTAATGACTTTCCTAGGGTCACACAACTAAGGTAGGAGCAGAGGCATGATTTGAACACAGACCATGCTGACTGAATTCAGCCTTCTATCCACTGTTCTCCTTCTGATTGCAGCGTACTAAGGGCTCATCTCTCAAGTCTTACTATGTTGTAGAGGAGGCCCTGGTTTTTGAAGAGGTCATGGGGGGGAGCACAAGCTCTGATCAATCTCACCAAGCTAGAAAGGCTTTGGACTTCTGTTTAAGGGCCTCTGTGGCTGATTGATGATGGCCCATATCACCATGTGACTGGTCACCAGGGAAGGTTTTTTTTTATGATTATTATCCAAGACATTTGTTCATCATCTTCATTAATTTCATCTTCCTCATTGACTTCATCAATAATATTAATCAATCAGTCCATCAACAAGCATTAATTAAGGCAGGTAGGTAGCTAAATAATGAATACGTAATATAGTTTACTTACTAAAATAATGTATCTTATAATATACAAATAATATAATAATATGAAATGGTATGCATTTGTTTAGTAAACAATTCCTATTATAAAATAACTAAATTAATGAAAGTGAAGCATCAACCAAAGAGAAAAGTCAGTTCATTACTTATGGTAATATTCAAAATGATAGTAAATGGAGCAAAGGTTCTAGGATCAGGAAGACCTAACTTCAAACCCTGTCTAATTATAGGACTCAAGGAAAGTCACTTAACCATCTCAGCTTCATTTTTCTCATCTGAAAAATACAGGGAAAATAAAAGCATCTACCTTGTACAGTTGTCATGGAGATCAGATAACATATAAAATGATTTATAAACTTTAAAGTATTGTATAAATAATAACAATATTAATAACCATCATCATTTTTGTTACCTACTACACAGGTCAGGCACTGGAGATACAAAAGTAAAAAATGAATATGCTCTAGGAATTTACAATAATAACTGACTTTTTATAGTAACTTAGAGTTGGTTAAACTATATTATCTCACTTGAGTCTCAAAACAATCCCCTATGGTATATAATATAGGTATTATGACCCTTTTACAGATGACGAAACTAAGGCTCAGTGGGGTGACTTCAGTTAGTAACACAGTTGGTACATTTCAGCAGCTGGATGTGAATCTACTTTTCCGGATGCTTGGACCAACATCCATCTACTACACCATACTGGCTGATGGAAACCATGGCTTAAATATCTACAACTGCATGTTATAAAGACATTTTAAATCAAATGTGTCCCAAACTGAATGCATTATCTTTCTCCTAAAACCCACCCCAATTCCTTTACAAAGGATCCAGTTGCAAACTCTTCCATTACTACTGGGCATCACCATCATCCTAGTCACTCAGGCTTGCCACCTACCTGTCATGCTCAGTCCCTCAAATCTTTCGTACCTATCAAATCTGTCCCCAGATTCTGTTGTTTCTATCATCACAGTATCTCTCTTCTTTCTTCTGAAACTGGCACCTCTAGTGCAGCCCCTTATCACCTCACTACTGGACTAAATGCCTTCGGCTTGACCTTCCTCCTTCATCTCTTTCCCTACTCCAGGCTATCCTCCACTTAGCTATCACAGAAATTGTCCTAGTATGAACACATCACCTTTCTATTCTGTAAATTTTCATAGATTTCCATTACTCCCAGGATGGATCAAATATAAAATCTTCTGTGTGACTTTTAAATCCCCCTGGAACGTGATCCATTTCTATGTTTCCAGTCTTCTTACAGCATACTCCCCTCCATAGTCTTTACAGTTTAGTACAAACTGGTCTCTTGGCTGTTCTTCAGCTAAGACATTCCATCTCCAGACTCCAAGCATTTTGACTGGCCATCCCCCATACCTGGAATATTCTCCCTCCTCATCTCTGCTTTCTGGCTGCTTAAACTTTCTGCAAGTCTTAGCAAAATCTTACCTCCTTTAAGAAGCTTTTCCCTGCTCCATTAATGGTAGTGTCTCCCCTGTGAGTTATCTCCAATTTGTCCTGTATACATCTTGTTTATACGTTGTTGCTGGCATGCTATCTTCCCCTTCAGAGAGTGAGCTCCTTGAAGGTAGGGACTGGTTCTGCCTTTCTTTGTATTTGACAATCCTTAGCACAGTGCCTGACCAGCCGTAGGCACTTTGTAAATGCTTGTTGTTTTAGCTTATTTATGGACAAGTTGGGGGCAGTTAGGTGGTCCAGTGGATAGAGCACTGGGCTTGGAATCAAGAAGACACATCTTCATGACTTCAGATGTGGTCTCAGACACATACTAGCTGTGTGACCCTGGCTAAGTCACTTTACCCTGTTTGCTTCAGTTCCTTATTTGTAAAATGAGCTAAAGAAGGAAGTGGCAAATCATTCCAGTATCTCCACCAAGAAAACCAAAAATGGTGTCACCAAGAGTCAGACAGGACTGAAATAACCCAATATGAACAAAATGGACAAGTTACAATCTGATACAGTGATGGGAGCTGCCTATCAAATCATGAATATGTTAGTAAGGTAGGACAATGGTTGATCACATGTGATATATGATATGTGTATATGTAGGTGGATATATGTGAATTGGTTTTGTCTGAGAGCGATTCAGGGATATTAAGATTCTAATGAGTGTCTTATTCATCTCATTGACCTCATTACTGCCTGTATTTTTCTAGCTCCCATCTGACTTTTTTTTGAGGTCTTCTACTTCCAGTTATGATCTGAATAAGCAACCTTCCAGATAACCTGGAGAGCTATAGGGGCAGGGAATTCTATTTAATCAGAATCACGGACTCTAAGATGATTATAATGGTATATAATGAAAACAATAGCTCACATTTATATGCTGTTGTTCAGTGGTTTTAGTCATGTCTGACTCTTTGTGACCACATTTGGGGTTTTCTTGGCAACAATACTGGAGTGGTTTGCCATTTCTGCTACAGCTCATTTTATGCATGAGAAACTGAGGCAAACTAGGTTAAGTGACTTGCCCAGGGTTGCAAGTGTCCAAAGTCAGATTTGAACTCAGAAAAATTAGTCTTCCTGATTCCAAGCCCAAAGCTCTGTCCATTGTACCATCTAGTTACCCTTCACATTTATATAGTCCTTTAGAAAGAATCTTGCCACATTAATTTATTCTCTTCTTACAGCAGGCTGGTTAGATAAGTATTTTCATCTCCATTTTACAGATGAGCAAGCTGAGGTTCAGAAAAGTGGAGTGACTTATAAATGGGGGATCTAAGCCTTATCAAGGAATCATAGAATTTTAGAAATAGAAAGAAGTTCAGTGCCTATTTAGACCAATCCCTAAAAGAAAAAAGAATCTTAATTTCTATGTACCTGGTAGTTTACCAGTCTCTTTCTGAAGTCTGTCAGTGTACTTCCTCCTGAGGCAGCCCATTCCACCTATAGGTAGATTTAATTGTTAGAGGACTTGTCCTCATCTCAAGATGTTTATTGTTTGGCCATTTTCAGTCATGTCCTACTCTTCACGATTCCTTTTTGCATTTTCTTGGCAAAGATACTGGAGTGGTTGCCTGTTTCTTTTTCTGACTCATTTTCTGGATGAGGAAACTGAGGCAAACAGGGTTAAGTGACTTGCCTAGGGTCAAACAGCTAATAGGTCTTTGAAGCCAAATTTGAACTCAGGTCTTCTCTATCCACTAGGCTACCTAGCTGATTCAGGTCAAGACCAAATTGACCTCTTGGCAGTTTTTACCCATTGATTTTAAATATGTCCTTAGGGTCCAAGTACAATAAATCTAATGATTCTATAAAAATACTTCAGATACTTGCAAACAATCATCAACTGATCCATCCCCACCCCAAGTCCTCCCTTCTCTAGGCTAATCATTGACAGATCTTTCCACCCATCCCCAGGTGTCACGGAGTCAAGGTCATTAGCCAGATTGATATTTTTGCTTCAGGGCATTTTCAAGTATCTTATATAAGCCTACAAATCCAATTGATTAAGCACATTCATTAGTAACATCATTCTGAGTAAAAAAAAAAATTACATAAATTTCTCTCTCTATATATATAATATATTTGCACATATATATAAATTTCTATATATAAGCAAAAATCTATTGATTAAATTTATGAACACAAATCAAATCATTGTAGCGCTTTTCTTTACATGCCTATATTTTAAGGTATTTACCCTTTAATCACTGATTACTATAAAGAGTATCATCTCAGATGTGCAAGCAGATTGAATCATCTCACTTTGACATTCCATCCAATTTCTCCCTCTTCTCCAAAGTATAGATTTCAAGAAACTACCCTATATTCATTAGGGATAAGATCTAGGTTAATGATGTGTACCTTGGTCTAGTCCGGGTGTGGGGAAACCATTGTCTCAAGGCCATATGTGGCCCCTAGGTCCTCAAGTGCAACCCCTTGACTGAATTCATTCAAGGGGTTGCACTTGAAGCCCTGGAGGGCCATATGTGGCTGCAAGACTACAGGTTCCCCACCTCTGGTCTAGTCTATATCATATCTCCTATTCTGTAGTCTCCAAATTGAAGCTTATGCACTCCCAAGGGACCATGACATGACCATGGCAATTGATTGGGAAGACAAATAACATCCTACCCTCCCTGTGATAGCCAAAATGTGGGCTTATTTCCAGTATAATTACACTACTCCCATTAATCATTGCTGCCATATATATTCCCCCATTCCACTGTTCTAGCACATTGCAAGCTCTAAATAAGGCATCAATGTTACATGACAACAAAAAGATCCAATGTAGTCGTAAGCTCCATGAAGAAAAGTACACTATCCAGTACTAGGGAGGTGGCAGTCCCACTGTATTTCACCCTGGTCTGACTCCAGGTATAATATTATGTTGCATTCAGGGTATCCAATTTTATTTTATTTTTTAAAATATGTAATTTATTTATTTTTCACTTCTTAACATTCACTTCCACAAAATTTGAATTCAAAATTTTTTCCCCATCTCTCCCCACTCCTACCCCCGGGCAGCATGCACCACCATCCATCCCTTCCTCCAGTCTATCCTCCCTTCTATTACCCACCTTTCTTTTATCCCCCTTCCACTCTGTAGGGCAAAATAGATTTCTATACTCCATTGTGTGTATAGCTTAATTTCCAGTTAGATGCTAAAATAATTTTTAACATTCATTCTTAAAACTTTGAGTTCCATATTCTCTCCCTCTCTCCCCATCCACCCTCACTGAGAAAACAAACAATTCAATATAGGTCATACATGTGTAGTAAAACAAAGCATTTCCATCATAGTTATGTTGTAAAAGACTAACCACATTTCTCTCTGTACTATCCTGCCCTTCATTTATTCCATTCTCACCCATGACTTGTCCTCCCACAACAGTGTTTGCTTCTGATTGTCCCTTTCCCCAATTTGCTGTCCCTTCTATTATCTTCCCTCTCCTATCCCCTTTCCCCTTGCCTTCCTGCAGGGTAAAATAAATTTCCATATCCAATTGAGTTTATGTTATTGCCTCCTTAAGCTAAAGCCCATGAGAGTAAGAATCAATTATTTCCTTTCAACTTCCCCCTCTTCCCCTCCATTGTAAAAGCTCTTTCTTCCCTCTTTTATGTGACATGGTTTGCTATTCTATTTCTCCTTTTCTCTTATTCCTGGTATATTCCATTTAACAGTAAATTTTATTTTTTTAGGTATTCTCCCTTCATATTCAGCTCACCCTGTGCTCTCTGTCTATGTATCTGTCTATGTAGGGGCAGCTAGGTGGTGCAGTGGATAAAGCACCAGTGCAGGAGTCAGAAGGACCTGAGTTCAAATCTCACCTCAGACACTTGACACTTTCCAGCTGTGTAACCTTGGACAAGTCACTTAACCCCAATTGCCTCATCCTGGGTCATCTCCAGTCATCCTGATGAATGTTTGGTCACTAGATTCAGATGGCTCTGGAGAAGTGAGGCTGGTGACCTACACAGCCCTCACTCAAAACAAAGTCAAGTGCGAGTGATGTCATCATTTCTCTGATGGCATGGTCTTCTTTGGCAACAAAGGATGAACACACACATAATGAATCTATGTAGCTATGTATGTATGTATATATCAATCTATACATATGCATACCTACACATATATAATATATACATACATAGATACCCATACACACACACACATATACACACACACCCACACCCACATATATTCCCTCTAACTACCCTAATAATGAAAAAGATCTCATGAGTTACAAATAACATCTTTCCACGGAGGAATGTAAACAGTTCAACTTTAATGAGTTCCTTAAGGCTTCTCTTTCCTGTTTACCTTTTCATATTTCTCTTGATTCTTATATTTGAAAGTAAAATTTTCTATTCAGCTCTAGTCTTTTCAACAAGAATGCCTGGAAGTCCTCTGTCATTGAAATTCCATTTTTTCCCCTGAAGTATTATACTCAGTTTTGCTGGGCAAGTGATCCTTGGTTTTAATCCTAGTTCCTTTGACTTCTAGAATATCAAATTCCAAGCCTTTTGATCCCTTAGTGTAGAAGCTACTAAATCTTGTGGTATCCTGATTGTATTTCCACAACACTTAAATTGTTTCTTTCTGGATGTTTGTAATATTTTCTCTTTGATCTGGGAACTCTGGAATTTGGCTACAATATTACTAGGAATTTTCCTTTTAGGATCTCTTTCAGGAAGTGATCAGTGAATTCTTTCCATTTCTTTTTTACCCTCTGTTTCTAGACTATCAGGGCAGTTTTCCTTGATAATTTCTTGGAAGATGATTTCTAGGCTCTTTTTTTGATCATGGTTTTCAGGTAGACCAATAATTTTTAAATTATCTCTCCTGGATCTATTTTCCAGGTCAGATGGTTTTCCAATAAGGTATTTCACACTATCTTCTAGTTTTTCATTTTTTTGGTTTTGTTTTGTAATTTCTTGGTTTCTCATAAAGTCATGAGCTTCCATGTGCTTCATTCTAATTTTAAAAAAGAACAAAACTATTTTCTTCAGTGAGCTTTTGAACTTCCTTTTCCATGTGGCCAATTCTGCTTTTTAAAGCATTTTTTTCCTCATTGGCTTTTTGGACCTCTTTTGCCATTTGGGTAATCTATTTTTAAAGGTGTTATTTTCTTCAGCATTTTTTGGGTCTCCTTTAGCAAGTCGTTGACTCACTTTACATGATATTTTTTCATTGCTCTCATTTCTCTTCCCAATTTTTTCTCCACTACTCTTACTTGATTTTCAAAGTCCTTTTTGAGCTCTTCTATGGCATGAGACCATTTCATATTTTTTTGGAGGTTTTGAATGTAGAAGCCTTGACTTTTATGTCTTCCTCTGATGGTATGCTTTGTTTTTCCTCATACAAAAGGATGGAAGAAAATACCTGTTCACCAAGAAAGTAACTTTTTATAGTCTTATTTTTTTCCCTTTTTTGGTCATTTTCCCAGCCAGTTACTTGACTTTTGAGTCCTTTGTCAAGTGGAATGTATGCTCTAGGGATCTGTAAGTTCTCAGTTCCTCTGAGGTTGTGCAATCAATGGAGAGGACTTTACTCCTCTCCTGGCCTGTGCTCTGTTCTGTGAGCAACCACAAGCATTCTTATCTGCCCAGGATCTATGAGTAGGATTCACTGTCCACAGTCACTACTATCTCCACCAAACCAGCTCTCCTCCTCCTCATCCCGGGGTTACCACTCAGGACTGAGATCCAGATTTCAAGCTCGATTCCCCCAGGCTCTTTAGGTGGAGGGTTCCAAAAGTGGATGCTGCTGCAGTGGCTGCTGCCACCTTGGGACTGGGACTGGGATCAGACCAGGCTCTCTTCTCATCTAGGTGAATTTTCTTACTGACCTTTGAAGCTGTCTTTGACATTTAGGCATTGAGAAATCTGGGAACACAGCTGCTACCCATGATTCTGCACCCTGAAGCCTGCTCCAGTCCTGTCTGTGCCTTGTGGCTAAGGCTGGGCTGCACTCCACTCTGAGCCCAGTGAGATAGACCTTTCCTGTTGACCTTCCAGGCTGTGTTGGGGGGGAAATCTCTTTCACTCTGTCATTTTGTGGCTTCTACTGCTCTATAATTTGTTTAGAATCATTTTTACAGGTATTTTATGGGCTGTTGGGGGAGAGCTTCTACAGGTCCATCCTACTCTGCCATCTTGACTCTGCGCCAACCCCTCCCCCCATCCCATTTTAGAAGCTGCATTTTGTGTAGGGAAAGGTTACTAGCATGGTGATGTAACTTGAATGCACACCTTTTAGGGATCAGATAAGGAAATTGAGACTTGTTAATTTTATAAAAGGGAAAGTGAAGGGAAATGAAAGAAGTCTTAAAAGATTTGAAGGTATATCAATTAATTAGAAGACAAGAGAGGTTTGATTGATTTTGCTTACTTCTGAATGACAGCAACATGACCAGCAAGTAAAGATTATAGGGAGAGAGATTTCTGGACATTGTAAAAGACCATCTACTATAAATTAGAGCAATCTCAACATGAAGTGACCTGTCCTAGGGGGAAGTGGCTTCCATGTGATTACAGGTGCTGGTCAATCACAAATCAAAGATAGTGTTCCAAGGTTCTCTACTCAGGTCTATCTTCCTTACAACTCTGATCTTTTTAAATATACACACACACATATATATGTATATATACTTACAAACATATATGTGTGTCACACATGTATATATACACACATGTTAATATATACATACGCATATTTTTATGGTGAATTTTATCCATCTATGCTTCAGTGACCTTAATGAAATGTGTCTATTGGACAGATTTCTCTGAATGGATTGTAGGAGACCTGGCTTCTAGTTTTGATGTCAATCTTAATTCACCCTTATTATTAAACTGACAATTTCCTTCACCTCTTTGATCTTCTTTCTATACCCTCTCCTATAGGGACAGTGATCTACATGTACCTAGCCTGACATGAAGGTTATCAGGCTTAATTTGCATATGTCTGGAAGGTGCTACATAAACTTGGCTATTGTTATTCCCTCCCTGTTATACTTAGTCACATCCTAATTGAGAGAAATGATGGGCATGATGAATGACAGCAGGAGGCAAACATTTTTCATAACCTGTCAGCTTATTTTCCCCAAATCATCATGTTGAAAAAAAATAATATACCATCTTAGGTAATATATATTTTTTTTCCTCCTGGGTCTATCCATCATCTCCTTCTCTGACCTCTTTGTACGAAAGTCATGTAGAACTGTAGAAAAAAAGAATGCTGAATTTCTAGGCCAGAAGATTTAAATTCTCATTTTCTTTCTACTACTGAATACTTGTAGGTCCTTGGAAAAGTCACTTTCTTTCTTTATGATTCATATTCACCATCCATGAAATGGAAAGAATATCACCTATTCCATCTATCTTAAAGGGCTATGGAAAGAGCAAGATGAGGACATTTACAAGAATACTGTGTATATTATAGTCACCATTTCATTACTTGTGTATGGAATATCTGCAGGAATGGTCTAATGCCAGACACATTGTCTGTTCCCTCTCTGTCACCAAGAGCTTCCCTGCTGCCCCAGCTGCTGTTACCAAGCCTGTGCTCAGGAGGTGCAGACTCATTTTAATATTAGTCTGAGCAAAACAGAATTGAGGAAATAAATCCATTGGAGGAAAAACAAAGAAAATTGAACTGCATTCCAAAAACAAATACTTTAAAGTTCTATTTGAATTTTTGAGATAATCTAGAACAATATATTAGCATGGATAATTGATGGAAAAATTATTGGACTATCATAGGTCTTTTTTATTCTAGACTTGATTTTAAATGGCTCTCCATGCCTAAAAAGAAGCATGTAAGTTCTCATCTTACCATTTTTCACAGTCCCCCATATCTAAAGGATGAATACACTTTAGTGTTTAGTTTTGGCCATGTTCTTGGTTTGTGGTAACCTGGTTCCAGATGTGTTCCATCCTTTTCCAAGGTATTCTCTTCTCTGACCTTGTACTGCTCTACCTATTAATGCACTGATGAGATCCAAATACTTCCAGGAAATACTGCTGGTGATTAAGAAGATAAGAGAGAGAGCAAGAGTGCCTCAAAATTCCACTCTTTTCCTCTGAAACTTATTATCTAAGAGTAGATGCGGTAATCAGTGAATGGAAGTTAGAAGACAATTCATTAAATACCCTATACCCATCCGTCTGTCTGTTTTTCTATCTGTCTGTCTACTCATCCATCTATCCATTCATTCACTCAAAAGTGCTATGATCTGAAATACACATTTATTAAGTACCTACTCTGTGCCAGACACTGTACTAAGTGCTAGAGATGGAAAAAAGGCAAAAAAATCTCCCTCAAGGAGTTTACAGTCTAATAGGGAAAACAACATTTGAACATTGGGCAAGTCACTTAACCCTTTTGTTTCAGTTTCCTCATCTCTAAAATGAAGGAAATGGCAAACCACTCCAGTATCTGTGTGAAATATCTGAACAGTACCAATATAGGCAATGCCAAACATTTACTTTGGGGGGGGTGATGGTGAGAAGGGGTGACTTGTGATTTCCTCAGAGTGGGGAAAATCTCACTGTCAAAATTGTCTTTACCAATTTCCATCTACTTGTCCAAAACAAAGTAGGTACATAATAAATGCTTGTTTACTGGACTTGTTGACTTGAGATTTATCATCTTACATAATTAATTGCCGTAGTCATAGAGGCACTATGTGACTTGTAAATGGTGACATAGTTTGGTGTCAGAGGTAAGCCATGAACCAGGATTTTCCTCATTCCAAAGTCAGCCCAATACATAGTTTGCAGTGCCATGTCTACGCCAATTTCTTTGGCCTCTGAGTAAAAGAAGGCTGTTAAGCCCAGACAGGAGCAAGGGTTCCAAGTTCTCTTAGGCTAACGGTAGTACTAGAATTACCATCTGGGAGCCCATGCTTACTGTAAGCAAGTGTGTTACAGCTTAGTCATCTCTCATTAAGTGTCTAAGTAACAGGGCCCAAGTCCAGATTTCCATTCAAGAATTTTGCAAAATTGCCTTCTAAGAAAACATTGGATGTTTTCACAAACAAGATTGATTCTAAATGATTTGGTTTCAAGTCACGGTATTGATTATACAGTTCCTCAAACCACAGGAAGTTGATCATCTCCGATAGTTCTATTTTTATCCCTGTGTACTTTTTAACATTGCTTATGTCATTAAAAAAAATTTATTTTGCTCACCCAAGACATCAAGTTTGTCATATTGTACCTAGAGAGCAGCCTTTAAAGGCAAGGAGACCTGAGATCAAGTCTGCCTTAGATATACATGCTGTCTGTGTGACCCTAGACAAGTCACTTGACTTCTCACTGATTGCACTGGACCAGATCAGATCCCTGCAGGCTGCAAATTGACTTAGAAAATCATAAATTAACATTATCTTTGTCACTTTATGCAGCAAGGTGGCACAGTGGATAGAGGCCTTGAATCAGGAAGACCTGAGTTCAAATTCAACATCAGATATGTATTAGCTGTATGACCCTGGGTATATTGTTTAACCCTCTTTGCTTCAATTTCCTCATCTATAAATTGAGCTGGAGAAGAGAATTGCAACTCGTTCTAGTATCTCTGCCAAGAAAACCCCAAATGGGGTTAGGAAGAGGGGACATGACATGAGTTAACAAGAATGACATGTTGGGTTAGAGTTTTTTTTTTAATTTTATTTAACATTTCTCAATTGCATTTTAATTTGGTTCTGGCTATACTTGGGAGTTTTAGGGATTGGGTAGCCACTTTGACAACTCTGCTTTAAGAAATTCTCTAAAGGTATAAGCTGCAAAATGTTGCTAGCTTGTGCTGGTATAGTTTCTTCAACTAAATTAAATCACACCTGTGTTCCCAAAATCTTTTCTATTTCTCTTAATACAAAATTGGAAACATGCAAGTATAATAAAGTGAAATTAAGCAATAAGTATTTATTAAGCTCCTACTATGTGCAGGGTGTTAGGGAGAAAACTATAACAATGAAACAGTCACTATTCAAAAGGAATTCATATTATAAAGGGAGAGACAACAAACATATATATATATATATGTGTACATATATATACACACACATACACACTTATATGTGTATATATACATATAGATGAGAATAAATACAAAATAGCTAAATACAGGGTAATTAAGAAGAGAAGACATTGACAACTGAGGGGAACAGAAAAGGATTAATGTAAAAGATGGAGCTAGACATGCATTTCAAAGGAGGAGTTATGTGTATCACAGGTGAGGAGAGAATACATTCTAAGGGTGGCAGATATCCAGTGAAAAGGGATAGAAAGGAGAAATGGAAAGTCGAGTGTGAGGGACAGAGAGGACAGTTGTCTGATCCCACAACATGGGAGGGGATGTAATGAACAATGATACAATTGGTGATGCATGATTAATGCTCGGAGGAAAGACTGTGGCTGGATAGAAAATGTCTAGGAGTTATCTGTATACAGATGATAATTAAACTCCCGGGAGGTAATGAGTTTACCTAGAGAGTGAATATGGAAAGAGAAGGGTAAGGGACCTAGAACAGTCTTTGGGGGAACAATCATATTTATGAGTCATGATCTGGAGGATTAGCAAATGAATCAAAGAAAGACTATGAAGAGAGCAGTACAGTGGTAACCCACAGAGGAGGGCATATTGAAGAAGGCACAGTGGTTTACAACTAGGGAACTAGGGAAGAAATAAGATTGAATCATCAGATCTGGTCATCAAGAGTTTAAAGAGAGGGTTTGAGTTGATTAGAAGCCAGATTACAAAGGATTGAAGGAAGAGTGAGAGAAGAGGAAATGGAGACTGGAGATGGAGAAAGCTTTTATTTTTCAAAGAGTTTGATTAAGAAAAGGAGAAGCCATACAGGATGACATGCATGTTGATAAAGAATGGTAGGACTGTGAAATTTTTGTCAGGATATGGGGTGATGGGTCATGTTTTTGAAGACTGTGGGGGAAGAAAACAGTACATAAGGGAGAAGTTGAAAGTTATAAATTGAAGGTGATTGATGTTGCCATATTCTGAACAGGAAAACATGTAAAGGAAATTATTGTATATATATTCCAAATCACTTGGAAAGTAATAGGACTATTTAGAAAATAAGGGGAAAGGAGAGAAAAAAGGAAACTCTCAAGGGATTTGAGATGGAGAGGAGGGGTGAAAAATTCAATGAAGTAGGAAGAGAGGGCCTCACCTTAGCCAGAGGAGGGAGATGGAGGTCTATCAAGTTTGAGGAGAAAAGAAGAGGTTTGGAAAAGTTTTTTGGGGTACTGAAATAGAGAATGAATTAATGCAAATAAAATAATTCCTGCAATGAGGGCCTTGATGAAGCTGGATAGCATGAATTTATAATATACTTAGCTGAGTGGTAAGATAATATTTATAATATGTTTTGTGAACCTTAAAAAACTTTAGAACTGTCAATTATCACATCAATGTCAACATCATTAATAAACATTTTGCTTTCTAGAATGATCATGCCATGGAATAACTTGTTCTAGATAATAAGAGATTATATTTAGTAGAGATTTGATACTTTGATCATATACAGATGACCATGTTTATTCCCAAGTAGTTAGAATAAAATAGCATAAAAATGATATGAGAGTGCTGACCTTGAAGTCAGGAAGATCTGAATTAAAGTTCTTCCTTAGACACTTACTAGCTGTATGACCCTAAGCAAGTCATTTGACCTCCCTGTGCCTCAGTTTCCTCATCTGCAAAATGAGGATGATAATGGTACCTGCCTCATAGGGTTTTTGTTGTGTTCAAAGGAAAGAACATATGTAAAGCAGTTTATAAACCTTAACATGTACATAAATGCTAATTACTTTACTACTACTACTACTACTACTACTACCACTACTACTACTAGTTATGGCTGCCCCCTAATAGAATGTGAGTTCTTTGACAGCAGGGGCTGGAGTATTTTTTGTCTTTGAATATCTAGCACTTACTAGAGTAACTGGCATATATTAGGTGATGATGATGATGATGATGGTGGTGGTGATGGTGATGATGATGATAACTTGAGTATATAGTACTTACTACATGCTAGGCAATATGCTCAGTAATTTATAATTATTAGCTCTTTTGATTCTTATAATAACTCTAGGAGGTAGATGCTAATACCATCCCCATTTTACAGACAAGGAAACAGACAAATAGAAGTTAAATGATTTGCCCAAAGTCACATAGCTGGTAAGTGTCCAAGACCAAATTTGAACTCAGACCCTCCTGATGTCAGTGCCAACGTTCTATCCACTGTACCACCTAACTGCCGTACTCAGTGCTTGTTACATTGAAATGTCAACTGAGCTACCAAGGTAAGGTTTAAAATCTGAGTGACACTTAAGGCATCAAAGTAGCTTCTTTTTTTTTTACAGAATATGAAACATCATAGGTATGTTCCTGACCTCATAGAATGCAGTGTATCATAGTTATATGGTATAGCAGAAAGAACACTGGGCAGAAAATAAGATCAGATCATTATCATGATGCTAGGAGTCTTTGGATATGAAAGAAAATTCTACTAGACTCACTGAGTCAAAGAGGAATTGTAAAATATTGGGACTAGAGGGCACCTTGAATGTTCTTCAGAGTTATGTAGCCTCACTTGTCAAATGACACTGATGTCCATAGTTTCTGGCAAACCACAAATACAATGCAAAACTTGGTAGTGATGGTGGTGGAGGGGATTTCAGAGAGGAGAGTACTGGCCTTGGAATCAGAAGACCTGAGTTTGAGTCCCATCCTTGCTAATCACTAGCTTTGTGATCCTGGACAAGCCACCATTCATCTCAATTTCCTTATATAGTTTTAATAGCCTGAGTCCAGTTATATATCTAGGTAGGTGTGTGTGTGTGTGTGTGTGTGTGTATGTGTGTGTGTGTGTGTGTGCATGTCTTGGGGAGATGTAATTAATATGCTCTTATAAGATAACACATAAGACAGAGTAGGGGCTTAATAAATGTTTCTTGTATGAAGGCAGGAATGAATGAATATAAAGACATCTTTAAGCTATCTTTTTTTTTCTCTCAAGGAACTCAAAATAGAGTATGTAGAAGCCCTCAAATAACCCCCACAGTTTATAAGCTGGATAAGTCATAGAAGAAATTTTTAAAAAGGCTAAAGAAATAGATTTTCATTTCAAGTTTCACAGGATTATTTTAAAATGCATGAAAGGTCGATTCAAAAAATTACATTCATATAACATTATACATAATTAACCTGATTATTCAGGGTGAGGGTTTGAATTTTTTTCTTTTTTATTATATGAAAATAACCTTCCATTTTAATTATATGAACATACTCTATTAAATATGTAATTAGTGTTTTAGGTTTCAATCACTGGGTTTTATTATATCAATAAAAATTACTTCTAATGGAGATTTTCAAGTACTTAACATTTACATAGGCATATATAATATATCTGTACATTTATTTGCTGAAGATGAGCATTCTAGAATAGATATGGATATTTGAATCTGATTTTATATCCAAATCATTTATATCCCCACATTTTGAATACCAAAGCAAACAAATGAGAAGGGGTGTGGGGAAGGGGAGGGACAAAAGGGAGGGAAAAGAGGGAGGGAGGAGAGAAAGAGAGAGAAAGACAGAGAGAGAGAGAGACAGACAGACAGAGACAGAGAGACAGACAGAGACAGAGAGAGAAGACAGAGAGAGAGACTTTTTCTTTTGAAATATGTTCAATGCATACCACAGCTGAGTAAATTTTGAAAGACTAGACCCCCAATTTTGATAAGATACTGAAATCTGTATCTGAATATTATTTCTGTAGAAAATTCAATTACAAAATCTGCCATCACTAACAAAGGCAAAAATTTGGGGATGGAATGAAATTATCTTAAAGTCTATAAAAGCAAAGTCAGATTTCTTTAGCCTGAATGTAAAGGCTTCCTGGCAGCTGCATTAACTGTTTTTCACTCCTAGGCTGCCATTTGGTATGTACAGTGAAGGACGGATTTATAAAATGGTACTGGAGTGGCAGAAAATAGCTAATGTAGCTTCCAGCAGTAGAGTCATTTGCAGTGCTTTTAGCATTAGGAAAATATGTATTCCTGTCCAAGGTTAAATGTAGATTAGGACAAGTTGGGGTTGAGTCTTACCTTGTTTTCCATACAGTCCATGACCTGTATATAAAGATCCCCAAATGATATCAAGAGTTTTTTGTGTCACAGAAGCAGAAGGATGTTATAGTCATGTATTTTTTCCAATCTCTCTTTTTCTCATCCAAGTGTATAGAGAAAGAGCCCTATTGGTAAGAGACCCTTTCCCATTAACTTCGACAGGCAACAGTCCATTCTCTAATTTAGTGATAGGGATAGGGTTGACCCTATGATTTCAGTGATGAAGGAAATTTCTGGGGGAGGAATTCCATCCTATCAGTTTAGCTAAGTGCCTTCTCTGGAAGTTATAGTCTTAGAGAGTTTCCTAGAATATTGAGAGGTATTTATTCAGAGTCATACAAGTAGTATGGGTAATAGGCAAGATTTAAAACCTGGGTCTGTGATTCTGAGGCTAGCTCTCTCTCCATTACTCAGTGACATGTGAAATCTCTCATTCTATAATTTAAGTGCTCTATAATGTGGAACATTGTGACCATTGTTGGATGGGAGGTGGAGGGGTAGGAGGGAGGTTAAGCATAAAAAGAACAAGTTTAAAAGTAAAATGCCACCTATCTTTGCATGTAGCCAGGGTAAAGCTTCTTCAGCTATGCTAATTACTATACAAGCACAAGATGGCAGCTTTTTTCGTAGTTTACTGTTTTATTTAGTAGCTGTGGACTAGCTAATAGGTAGTAATTATACCACTGACTCATGTTTCACATTAGCTCCTCAATTAGATTTTCTTCAGGTCACCCTATATCACTCCAAATTTTGCCTCTGTTTACCCTTTTTCAGAGCAATTATGATAGCAAGGAAAGGGGTGGGTGGGTAGAGGGAGGTTACATAATGCTTTATGGTTTGCAAAGTCACTTTATAAATATCTCCTTTGACCTTTACAACAAACATTGGAGGTAGAGGCTATTATTATTTCCATTTAACAGATAAGGAAACTGAGGCAGACAGAACTTAAGTAACTTGCCCTGGGTCTCGAATTAATAGGTATCTCAGGCAAAATTTAAACTCAGGTCTTCTGACTTCAGGTACAGCACAAACTAGCTGCCTGATAGGACTTTAGGAATGGCTGCATATTACACCAAGGGAATAACCCAGATGGGGCACTGGAAAAGTTGTTACCAAGAGGAAGAATCTTCCCTTTGGGCAGAAGCCTGAGTTAGCATCCCTCCCTTATCTCTCCCCACATCCCATCATTATCAGTTCCCTGGGACAAAGCCCCATTCACACTTTCCCCCATCTCCCTACACACATTGTTATTTATGGCTCTGAACCATACTTTCTATCATTTGTTTTGCATAACAACTCAATGAAGTAGACACTATTATCATTTCCACTTTACAAAAAAAAAAGAAAGATAAGACTTAAAGATTAAGTGCTTTATTCAAGGTCATATAGCTTGTAAATGTTATTGTCATTAGTAGAGGTCAGTTCACCAGACTTTCCACTATCCCATCCTGCCTCTGTGAACTATGTAGAGGATGCAGGGCATGTACTCAGAATTGCCCCTGGTTAACATTCTGCCTCTGGAAAAGTCATGGAAGCCCTTAGAGCCTCAGTTTCCCCAACAAGCACTTACTTCAATCCAGCAGGTGTTTATTAAACACCTTCAATTGCTACTTCTACAAAGGACTCGTCATATTTTGAAAATAGGGTCTTCATTTTCCTATTTTCTATTTTAATTTCTCTTCTGTGGAAATTATAGGACTTCTCATGTTTTTATCACCTGTATTCTGTATTTATCACCTGCATTTACCTGTATTCAGGTCTGCTTAGTTCTACCTTCTGCTGTTCTGAAAGAAAAAAAAATCTAGAATAGTAACTAGTTATTCATGCCAGTAAGAAGTCATATTCCAGTCATACCTGGGTATTTTTTTTTATCACACTCCTCTCCCTAAAACACACAAACAAATTAAGGCTGGGCTCAGATAGTCCCAAACATTCAGATGGAAAGTGGAGACTCAGTCCACGTCACAGGTATGTCTAAATGTTTAGTCATGTCACACAAAGCAGTTGGGTTTTCGAAGGTTGACTGACTGACTGGATACTTCCCCTTTTCTCCAGAGAGCTGTTGTTGTGTCGACAGTTGCAGTCAACAGACATGAGCCTAAGTGATGATATATTAATCTGGGCAGAGGGGAGCTGCCATAGGATGACAGACTAAAAATATTATTGTTCTTTAGTGGAGAAAGGCTCAGGCTGTAAGAAGACAGGAATCGAAGTTCATAAACTCTCTGAAGGACATGCAAAGGAGAAATGGGGACTTGTGTACCCATTCCTGAATACGAAAAACACTTAGCACTGGGGTATTTTTGTCTGTATTTTGTTTATTATTTATCTAAGTCAGGCATTTTTCCCCAAGTCAATAAGCATTAGTTTATTTACTTATTAAAAATAATTAATTTGTTTTTAGTTTTCAACAATCACTTCCATAAGTTTTAAATTTTCTCCCCCTCCATCTCCCCTCCCTCACCAGGACAGCATGCAATCTTATATGGGCTCTACACATATATTCTTATTCAACACATTTTCACATTAGTCATGTTGCATAGAAGAATTAAAACAAATGAGAGAAACCATGTGAAAAGCAAAACGGAAGCGAAACATAACACAGGAGACAATAGTCTCCTTCATTCTGCTTTCCAGTGCCATGGTTCTTTCTCTGGATGTGGGTGACATTTTGTCTCAGGGGTTGGGAATGTTTTAGGTCCTTGCATTGCTGTGAAGGGCTAAGTTTATCAGAAACAGTCCTCATGCACTGTGACTGTTACAATGCATAACGTTCTGCTGGTTCTGCTCATTTCACTGAGCATCAGTTCATATAAGTCTTTCCAGGCTTCTCTGAAATTAGACTGTTTGTCATTTTTTATAGCCCAATAGTATTCCATTTCATTCATATACCACAACTTGTTCAGTCATTCCCCCATTGATAGGCATTTCCTCAATTTCCAGTTCCTGACCACTACAAAAAGATCTGCTACTAATATTTTTATATATGTGGGACCTTTCCCCTTTTTATGATCTCTTTGGGATACAGCCCTAGAAGTGATATTGCTGGATCAAAAGGTATGCACATTTTTGTAGCCCTTTGCTCTACAGAGTGAACAGATCAGCTCACAGCTCCACCAACAATGAGTTAGTGTTCCAACTCTCCCACATCTTCTCCAACGTTTATCCTCTTCCTGTTTTGTCACGTTAGTCAATCTGATAGGTGTGATGTGGTACCTCAGACATAATACTTGTTATTGTTATCGTCATCATTGTTTTATAATAATGAATCACACAGATCTTTATAATTTAAAGTTCTTTCCTTAAAATCTCCTTGCAAGGTATTATTAGCACCATTTTATAGTTGAGTAGAATGTAAGTAAAGACTAAGTTCCCTGAGTACAAGGACTACTTCATTTTTCTCTTTTATCTCCAGTGCCTACTACTGGACATTTTCTTCTTCTTCTTCAGAATTGCAGTAATTGGCACTTAGCTGACCTGAATGTACTAAAAGAAAAGTATAAGAAAGCTCCACATTTTTCTACAGAACAAAATTTTAAATTGACAACATGCATATGAAGACCCTCTTCTCAAAAAATTGCAATGTTGCCAATTGACTCAAATTCAGTTCCACAGTAGAATCCCAGCCCCAAGAACTCTACCTCTCTCTGAACACTCCTCTTCTCTGAACACTCTTAGCACAGGTGAAACAAGATCTTGCTGAGCAACTAAAGTGTGCCCCAAACTGTCCTCAACACTCTGAGGGCCATAAAAGAAATACAAGGCATAGTCTCTGCTCTCTGAATGCTTAGAGTTTAGCTACAGATGCCAAAAAGAGCAGACATAAAATAAAAATCAGCTTTAAGCTAAACTCTGATACATTTCATTCATTCTGGTACATTCTCCCTCTAGAGAAGGCTTCATGAAGAAGGCAATACTTGAGGTAGCCATAAAGGGTAAATGGGATTGAATTGAGTAAAGAGAAGGGAAGCTGTTCCATAAGTCAACTTAGGTACAAGATAGAATTCTATCATAACGTCAGTTTCCACTAGTTAGACATTAAGCAAACTTGGAATATAGTCAGGTCATATAACTAGTTTTCCCTATAATATATATTATATGTTGGTCATGGCCATGGTGTGGTCAGCAAAGGGATAGACACCACCAAGATCCAGAGATGAGATGGGTTTTCTGACTGCAAGGAGGAACCTATGCAGTCAGGCAGTATATATTCAATAAGTCCAGTTGTATGTAACAAAACCTGAAGGCAGATGGAGTATGTCACTCAGAAAGACTAGGAGTGATCATTAGCAGAGGACCAGATATTACATACTCCCTCATGTCAGGGAGTATGTAATGAGACACCAGTCATAGGAATTAGGGTTGGGAGTATAGGGGATGTTCTAGTCTGGTCCCCAGGAAGGCTGAGAGAAAGAAATAAGGTTTGAGCCTATTGCCTAGGAATTAGATCTACTAGCAGTAACTTAAGAATTAAGGTATAAGACATAGACAAAGTAATTGGAATTGGAGTACAATAAAAATTTTGCCCACAAGGAAAGAATGCAGTTTCTGAAACAAAGTGCTGTAGCTGGCTTGATTTGTCAAAGTACTGAGAGTTACACCATGTTCTTGTCACTGACTCATTCTGTGAGCATGGATAAGTCACCTCCCTTTGGGCCCAGTTTTTCTCTTTTCTAAAATGAAAAAGTTGGATTATATTAGGCATTCTTAAACTGGGTATAGATTTCAAGAGGCCCATGAACTTGGATGGGAAAGCTCAATAGTTAATATTTCCTTTGATTATGATTTAAAAAAAAAACCACAACCTGAGAATGGGTTCAAAGGTTTCCCTAGACTTCCAAAGAGTTTAGACACTAAAAAAAATTTATGACACCTGCACTATAGGAATGAGTATTAAAATCTCTTACTAATGTAAAGTGTGTCAAGCATTCTAGTTCTATAGTTAGGGGACCTGGGTTAAAATATCACATGGTATTTATCACTTTTGTGACATTAGGCACCTAACTTTCCTGCACCTCAGTTTCCTCATCTGCTTAAATTGTACACAACATCCTGTCCTCTGAGGTAACTTTGTTTTCCAAGAAATTGATTGAGGGATGGGGACTGGGGGTGGGGGGAAGTAATACAGGAATAAGAAGCAACTGAGCCGAAGGCTTTGGAGCAGGAGTTAGGGAAACAGAGTGATTTCGTTGCTAGGCAACCTATAGTGCTAGGAGGGAAATTCCAGACAGCACATCCTGCTGCTTTTCCACTTGTATGACTCTTGCTGTGTGTCCAACAACTTGAGTTTTGGCCATGGGGTGCCCAGAGCCTCCCTGTAATATATGTCCCTACCCCTCTTCTCTCCTGGCAGGCATCAGGATGAGAGAAAAGACAGCACTCTCTGTTCCATTCACTTAATTCTCCAACGTCTATTGAGGAAAAGTGAAAATATGTCATTGGCATTGAGAATGAGGGTCTACCTAACACATTAGCAGAATCTTTTTACAACCAGTCCTCATCGCCTTTTCTGCCAGCTGCCTTCAAAAAAATAAAGCCTGAGACACCTGAAGGGAAAAAAAAAGAAAAAGAAATACATTTCTGACTCTTGTTCTCAGCCACAGAGAGATCTGGGAAGAAACAATGAAGTATTCATTAAATATTCAACAAAAAATACATTAAAATCCAACTATGTACAAAACAGTGCTGTGTAGGGAAGGAGACCTAACCTGGAATCTGGACAGCTTGGTTCTAAGTCGTGATGGCAATGGATCTCAGTCATTTGACCTTGGGGCAACTCATTTAATTGGTCTGAGCCTGAGTCTCTTTGGCATAGCATAGTGGGCAGAGTCCTTGGCTGATGCTTCAAGACCCAGGTTCAATTCCTTCTTTTAATTCTTGCTAGCTTTCTGACTGTGGGGCAAATCACAATCTCTCTAAGTTGTGGGCAGCTCCTTAGAACTTACTAAGGTATAGATGGGTTATAGTCTTTGTAGGTCACAGGAGTTCTCACAGGAAATCTCACAGCCATAATAAAAACAGATGTTAAAAGTAATTTTTGCATACCTAATTCACTGGGCTGTTGGAGAGAAATTCATTTGTGAAATTTGAAATAGTATATCAATGTGATCCATTATTATTATTATATAAAAATACATATAGAATTTTCCCTTGTTAGGGGACTTCAAATCTAGTAAATATGAATGTAAACTGTAGGAGAACAGGAACTAGTGTTTTCATCCTTGTATTGCTAACATCTAGCACAATATCTTCTATGTGTTGCTGTTCTGTTGTATTAGTTATGTCCTATTCTGTGACCCCATTTAAGGTTTTCCTGGCAAAGATATCGGAGGGGTTTACTATTGCCTTTTCCAGTACTCCCATTTTACAACTGAGAAACTGAGGCAAACAGGGTTAAGTGACTTGGCCAGGGTCACATATCTACTAAGTGTCTAAAGTCAGATTTGAACTAGAATCTTCTTGACTCTTGTTCTGGCATTCTATACCAGAACTGTGCCACCTGCATGTTCCATCTTATATGTAATAGGTGCTTAATAATATGTGTTGAATTTCATTTAGTTTTTAAATAAGGCATATATATGTATATATGCATATTTACATATATGTATATGTATATCTGTGATTGCAATATAAAGCAAAGTAGGGAAAAGGTCCAGAGAAGAGTTCAAGGCTCGGTAAGACTAAGTATCAAGCATTTCGTAAGCCATGTGCTAATGGTTAGGAATGTAAAAACAATCAGCAAGAAAGGCCATCACATGCCCTCAAGGACATTACATTCTATTAGCTCCTTGGAAACTTACATTGGGATGTAATATTACTTTAGGTGGCTACAACATACAAAAGGGAGCTGAAAAACAGGGGAGAGGGGAAGACATACCCATTAGGAGATATGGTGTTGGAAGTGTATGGAGTGTCAGAACAAAACCTACAGGGGAAGGACAGGAAGACAGCCTAGATTCCCCCACAAAATGGAAGCTTCTGGAGGAACTCACCAGTGGGAGAAGAGGACTGGCCTGGCAGAAGTATATTTCAGGGTGAGAAGGCTGTAGGGAAATTGGATGTTCCAGGTCAAGGAGACCCTAGACATTGAGGGAAGTTCTCAGGTGAGACAGCTTGGTGACAAAGTCTGGATTTAGGAGCAGAGCTGAGAGGGCAGATCACTGCTGTCTTGAAGGTAGAGTATGGAATGATATCATACTTGAAATGTTTTCAATAGTTATGAATGGAAAAGAGAGAATTCCATGAGTATGGTACAGTGTGGGGGATGACCCACATCCAAGTATAGGGTCATAAATTTAGAAGCAGGGCAGAGCCAAGGTGGCAGAGTGGAAACAAGGACCTGCTAGAGTTCTCCTCCCAAACCCCTCAAAAAACCTGAGAAAAATGACTCTAAACAAATTCTAGAGAAGTAGAAGTCACAAAATGACAGACTGAGGTAAATTTTCAGCCCAAGATAATCTGGAATGTCTATAGGAAGGGTCTATCACACTGGGCTGGAAGCAGACCACGATTTGACTGGGCCTCTGCCAGAGCAAACAGAGCTAGGGCAGGCCTTAGGGGACTAAATTGCTGGCAGTGGCTGCAGTTTTTAGACTTCTCAACCCACAAACAACAGAAAGCTTTGAAGGTCAGTGGAAGGGTCTCTCACCTGGCTGAGGGGATAGTATGATCTGTGCCCAGCCTCAGCCCAGGCCCCAACTCCAGGTCAGTGGCAGCCATTGCTGATGCTGCAGCACTTCTAGAGTCTTCCACTTAACAAAGAGATCAAAGGTCAAGTAATTGACTGAGAAAATGATGAAATGGGGGGAAAAGAAACAAACTATAGACTCTTACTTTCTTAGTAAAGAGGAATTTTCTTACATCCTTGCTGAAGATCAAAACATACAATCAGAAGATAACAAAGCCAAAGTTCCTGTATCCAATGTCTCTAAGAAAAATATGAATTGATCTCAGGCCATGGAAGAGGTCAAAAATATTTGGGAAAGTCAAGTAAGAGAAGCAGAGGAAAAATTGGGAAGAGAAATGAGAATGATGCAAGAAAATCATGAAAAGTGAAGCAGCAGTTTGCTAAAGGAAACCCCCCAAAATGCTGAAGAAAATAATAACTTGAAAATTAGACTAACCCAAATGGCAGAAGATGTCCAAAAAGAATGCCTTAAAAAGCATAATGGGCTAAATGGAAAAAGAGGTCCAAAAAGCTCACTGGAGAAAAGAAGTCTTTCAAAATTAGAATGGGGCAAATGGAAGCTAATGACTTTATGAGAAATCAGGAAATTATGAAACAAAACCAAAAGAATGAAAAAATAGAAGGCAATGTGAAATATCTCATTGGAAAAGCAACTGACCTGGAAAATAGATCAGGAAAGATAATTTAAGAATTATTGGACTACGTGAAAGCCATGATAAAAAAAATAAAGTCTAGACATCATCTTTCAAGAAATTGTCAAGGAAAACTGCCCTGATATTCTAGAACCAGAGGGTAAAATAGAAATGGAAAGAACTCACCAATCACCTCCTGAGAAAGATCCCAGAAAGAAAACTTCTATGAACATTGTAGCCAAATTCCAGAGTTCCCAGGTCAAGGAGAAAATATTACATGCAGTCAGAAAGGAACAATTCAAGTATTATGGAAACACAATCAGGATAACACAAGATTTAGCAGCTTATGCACGAAGGGATCAGAGGGTTTAGAATATGATATTGCAGAGGTCAAAGGAGATAGAATTAAAACCAAGAATCACCTACCCAGCAAAACTGAGTATCATACTTCAAAGGAAATGTAGAACTTCAGTGAAATAGAGGACTTTTGAGCATTCTTGTTGAAAAGACCAGAGCTGAATAGAAAATTTTACTTTCAAATACAAGAATCAAGAGAGGCATGAAGAGGTAAACAGGAACAAGAAACCATAAGGGACTTATTAAAGTTGAACTCTTTACATATGTATGTATATGTGCACACACACACACACAAAGAGACAGAGAGACAGAGAGATAGAGGACACAGATGAGCTGAAAATGAAGGGATGATATCTGTAAAAGAATATTAATTGTTCAAAGGAATGTGCTAGGAGAAAGAGAAAGGGAGAGGTAGAATGTAGTAAATCATCTCACATAAAAGAGGCAAGAAAGCTTTTACTATGAAGGGGAAGAAGGGGAATGTGAGAGGGGATAAGTAATCCTTTCTTTCATCAAATTTGGCTTCAGGAGGGAATAACATACATACTCAATTGGGTATAGAAGTTTATCTTACCCTACAAGAAAACAGGAGGGAAGCAAATAAGAGAAGGGGGACAATAAAAGGAACAGCAGATTAGGGGAAGGGGTAGTCAAAAGCAGATACTTTGGTAGAAGGACAGGTCAAAGGAGAGAATAAGATAAATAGAGGGTGGGACATGATAGAGGGAAATATAGTTAATCTTTCACAACATTTTGCATGACTACACATGTATAACATATATTGATTTGCTTGCCTTCTTAATGAAGGTGGGTGGGGAGTGGGGAAGGGAGAGGATGTATAACTCAAAGCTTTAAAAATGAATATTGAAAATTATTTTTACATGCAACTAGGAAATAAGATATATAATCAATGGGATATAGAAATCTATGTTTCCCTACAGGAAAATTGAAGGGGTGGGTCTGGAAGGGGGTCATAGAAGGGAGGGCAGATTGGAGGAAAGGATAATCAGAATATAAGCCATCCTGCAGTGGGAGGGGAGGGGAGAGATGTGGAGAATTTGAAATTCAAAATTATGTGGAAGTAAATGCTGAAAACTGAAAATAAATATAAAAATTTTATCCCTGGACCTTGAAGAGACCTTAAAGGTCATGCAGTATAGCCCCCTTATTTTTTCTGTTTTTATAGATGAGGGGACTAAGGTCCCTAGAATGGAGAGTGACTTGCCCAATATCATATAAGTAGGTGTGAGAACCAGAAGTTAGTTCCAGGTCTTCTGATTCTAAATCCAGTCCTATTTCTATTGTGTAATGTTGCTACTGGTTTGAGAATTATAAATAGTCCTGATTAACTGGTCTTAGGTTGGAGGTCAGAGGGTAGAGAGGGAGTAGAAATAGTCAAAAAGTAGTATCAATTCAGATTAGATGAACATGAGTCTAGCATGAGTCCAATGAGTATATTGACATTGAATTCTGTATCACCTTCATTTAGGGTAGGTGGGTAGAGTGGTGCATTAGATAATAATTATCTGTGCAAAGATCTTCTAAACTGGTTTTAAAGAGATGGTGGTTAAGAGGTTGTTAGCTTGTGGCTACTGAAGTGCCCCCAATGTGCTCACTTCTGTGAAATGAATATTCTTAAAAAACAAATGAACATTTGCCTTGGCCTGAGGAATCGCTTGTCCTTTCTGCATTTTCCTCTGGGATAGAATGAGAGAACAAAGTGGTCTGATGTTTGTAGATATTGCCCATAAGCCTAAAAGTTGTTAAGGAAATGGTTTCACTGATTGATAACCTGTACTTTGGGTCAAAGTCTTTGTATCTCTAACTTTAACCTCATCATTATGGAGGGATTTTGATTTGTCTTCCTCATGTTACCCACATATAGTCTTATTTAGGATAGGACATTAGGCACACATTCTCACAGTTTTATAGTTAAAATTCTAAGGTCTTGATCTTAGGACTTTTCTTCCCTTCAGATCAGTAAAACTCTAGCATTCTTCTTTAAAACAGTCAAACACTCAAGATCTTACTAATGAGATGAAATGTTCTCTTTGAGGCAGTTAGATGATGCAAAGGATAGAGAAGATGAACTGGGTTCTGACCTGAGTTCAAATCTAGCCTGTGATACTTCTTAGCTGTATGACTTTGGGCAAATTATTTCTCCTCTATCTACCTCAGTATCCTCTATTGTAAAATGGGGGTAATAACAGCACCTAATTCTCAGGGTTTTGTGAGGATCAAATGAGATAATATTTGTGATGCACTTAGCACAATGTCTGGCACATAGGAGGTTCTTAATAAACATTTATTCCCCTCTTTTTCATATCTTTTGTTAGTTCATTAAAATAATGTGGAACATAGTTAGCACTTAATAAATGCTTGTTGATTTATTTCTCTCACCCCCAGCAGCTACTTGAAGTCAGCTCCTTATTGGAAAAGACATATATTAGGCAAGATTTAACAGAAAGTATAAACAAATCTAGCACTGGAGTTCATTAGAGTTAGAATCATGGAGTGAGATAGAATTGGGAAACTCCCTCTACCAAAGCCAGCAGACCATTGTCTTATAATTCAAGACCCTGAGAGGTTGAGTCACAAAGGTGAAATTACAAACCCAGTATGCTGGAAATGCAGCTTGAACCTAGATTTTCCTGACTTCAAGACAGTCTCCCTTTCTATTACTTCTTGCACAAAATATATAGAAAGTCATTTCCAAGAAGATGGGATACGAAAGCCTTAACAGCTAAGCAATCAAGATAGGTTTCTTTTTGGCAGCAACATTTGAGTTGAGCCTTGAAGGGAACTAGGAATTCCAAGAGGCAGAGATAAAAAGAAAGGGTATTCTAAGCATGGGGGATAGACAAGGAGGCAGAGGATGGAATATTGTTTTCAGGGAACAGGAAATAAGCCAGTTTGGCTGAACCATTGAGCGTAGGAGAGTAAGTACTAGATAATATGCCTAGAGAGATAGGTCAGAACCAGGTTGTAGAGGGCTTTACTAGCCAAAAAGAAGCATTTGCCTTTTATACTAAAGGCAATATGGATCCATGAAAGCTTTTTGGAATGGTGAAATCGTCAGATTGAACCATTATGTATATCACTTTGGTGGTTTTATGGAGGGCAGATTGGAGAGGAGAGAGGCCTGAATCAGTAGCACTAATTAAGAGACTATTAAATAGTTCAAGGGGTAATGAGCCCCTGAACCAGAGTGAAAGGCATGTGAAAAGAAAAGGGGAAGAAGGAGTCAAAAGATGTTGTATAAGTGGAAATGTTAAACTTCAGCCTTTGATTGAATTTGGAGGGTGAGAGAAAGGGAGGAGTTGGAGAGGACTCCCAAGTTGTGAATTTTGGTGATTAGAAGAAAAGATGGTACTCCCTTTGTAGTAATAGTAAAGTTAAGAATAGGAGTGGTTTTAACTTAAAGATAAGGTCCTGTTCTTGTTCTTAAGACTACAGAACTAGAATCACTGAGTAGGCATTGTGGCTGATTATTATATTTTAGGTACAATTTGTTTGAGGTACCTATGGGACATGCAAGTAGAGGTGTTTAGCAGGGAATTGCTACTGTGAAATTGGAGCACAGGGTGGGATATGGAGATGTTAGAGTAATCTTCTTTAAAGTGTTGGGTGAACCCAGGGAAACTGATGAGAGCACTAAAAGAGAGTATACAGGTAATAGTAGAACCCTTCTCATAGGTGAGGATCAAGGATCATCTATGTAAAGATCTTTGTATGCCTTAAGGTGCTCCATGAAAGCAAGCTGCAATAATGCTTATCTAAAAGAGAAATGACTGATTTCAGTAGGCACCGGGTTCTCTCTCACTGGAGAGTTTGAAGCACAGGAGAAATGATCACTTCTGAGGTCTGGTGGAGTGAAGATTCCAGTTCAGGGATAGGTTGAATTAGATGGTAGATATATGTAGGTATCAGTGGATGAATGGGTGGATGGAGAGAGATAAAAGAACAGATATAGACAGAAGATAAAGAGATGAATAGATAGATCATATAGATGCAGATATAAACAGATGAATGGGTAGACAGAAAACCACACAAAGCAGAGGTTAAGTTACAAATATCTTATGTAGTCAGTGAATGTTATAGTATAAAGGAAGGAATGAGAAATGAGAGTACAGACTATCAGAGAAGGTTTCAAAGAGAAACTGGAACTTGATCTGGGAATTTGAAGGGAAAAATAGAAATTAGCAGAACATAGAGGAAGGAAGAAGAAATTCTCAGAGAGGAAAAATAATTTAAAATGTGACATAGAAGTGACACAGAGACTGTGAATGAATATTTTTAAATCCAAGAATCCATAATTGACCAGTGTGGTTAGATCCACAAGTTTGTGTAGGGAGTGGTAGCAAAACAAATGTGGGGAGACTTCGATGCCAGACTAATAAGTTTAAACTTTATCAACCAGGAGAGTCAATACTTCCAAGCATTGGAATACAATGAAAAGTAGTGTATGTACTATACTTATCATCCATCCATCATCTATCTATTTATCTATCTATTATCTATCTTCCCCTTCATCCATTCATCTATCTGTCCATCTATCAATCTACATACATCTATATCATCTATTTCTATCTTTATCTTTTATCTTTCTATATCTGTTTTTCTCTATCCACTCATCCATTCATTTATATCTATTTATCTATGTATCTATGTATCTATGTATCTATGTATCTATGTATCTATGTATCTATGTATCTATCTATCTATCTATCTATCTATCTATCTATCTATCTATCTATCTATCTATCTATCTATCTATCTGTACCATGCCTCAAACCAAGACTATAAAGCCTTGTAAGGTAGGAATTATAAATCTCTGTGTCCCCAGTGCCCAGCAGAATACACTGTAACAATAACGAATATTATTTATTTAGTTCTTTAATTTTGCATTACAGTGTCTTTATGATAATTTCATGATGCAGATATAACTATCCCTATATTATAGGGAGAGATTTATTGATGAAATGTCCAATGTCAGACTAGTAATATTAGTATTATGACAGTGATGATGATGATGAAATAACAATGAATGACAATAGAATAATGCAATAATTTTGTATCATTTTCACTTTTATGGAACTTTTAATTTTGAATCCTACCACTGACATATAAAAGCTGTATGACGATGAGTCACTTAATTGAGATTTGCTCAGGAAATTCTCTAATATAATCTTCAATGATATTGACAGGTTGTAACTGACACTAGTGGAGAGTTCTCACACCAACAAAATGAGATGCCTTTGATGTGTTGACTAGTAACAGTTAGTGCCTATACTCAAGTGAGTTAAGTAATGTTAGGAAATTGTAATGCCATCTGAGAGGATTTTGTCAGGGAACAGAGGATGTCAGGGACCCTGAGCCTTAACCTGGAAAACTGGTAACACAAGGTGACATCTAGATGGCTAAATGCAGTTCATATGCTAAAAAGATCAGGAGGTTTTAGTGGAATGCAAACTCATTCTGAGTCAGCAGTGTCATGACACAGGCAAATGAAAAGCAAATATAATCTTAAACTGCACTCAGAGATTATTACCTGCCATACCCAAACTGAGTGAGCACCGGATTGGCAGTACTATATTCTATTCCATTCTGGGTGGCCCATGTTAGAGAGATATCTGACAACTAGGAGTATTTCTAATGGAGAGAGACCAGGATGGTGAGGATAATCAAAATCTTGTCCTATGAGAAAGACATAGAAAAACTAGGAGCATTTTTTTCCCTAAGAAGAAAAAAAAATCACATATCTGTTTTTAAGTTTGTAGAGTTATCAAGAATAAGAAAGATGAGACAATCTGTGTCACCCTAGAGGAGTTAGAACTATTGCTTGAAAGTTAGAGTAATGCACATTTCAGTTTCATGTAAGAAATACAGTTCAATCCAAGAAGCACCAAATATGTGCCAAGCTGCCTGACATAGTGAATCTAAAGCTACCCTATAAGTCAGATCAAGTCCTGCCTCTGCCACACCTTGGCTGGGTGACCCTGGACAAGTGGCTTGACCCAGCCCCCAGGTGAATGCTGATTCTCAAACTGGGAGGGACAGGGAAGGTGCTCATCTTCAGTGCTGGAAGAAACCATCTACTGGGAGCATCTCCCACCACTGTAAAATTAAAGATCCAGTTAAAAAAAATGTGGAAAGGAATCATGTCTCCTTGCAATAAAAAGAAATTAAAATCTGCCCATCTGCCCCTACCCTCATGGAGGTTATATTCTTCTGGGGACAGGAGATAATTTGAGTAGGGTAGGAGCACTAATAGCCCAGGGAATCAAGAAAAGCTTCTTGTTAGAAGTAGCATATGAGTTGAACCTTGAATGAAATTCAGGATTCTGAGAAGCAGAGATGAGATGTGTAATAGCTGTCCTCCAAGCATGAGAAACAAGGCCATACAAGTACATGGAGATGGGAGATGAAAGACTAAGTTTAAAGAGTAAGCTTGTTTGCCTGTAACATAGTGTGCAAAGTGCCAAGAATATGCAATAACAATTAGAACTTCCCAGAATTGGAATGGGCCACCTAGTGAGATAATAGGTTGATCATCACTAGAGGTATTCAAGCAGAGACTAGATAGCCACTTGGAGTTATTCTAGGAGGGATTCCAGCCTTAATTGGGAGATTGAACTACATGACTTCAAAGTTCCTTCCAACTATCAAATTGTATGATCTTATGAGTCCATTAGGTAATTCTCCCTCTGACTAAGTGGCATCTCCCTGGGTAACCCCTTTTAGAATATAACATTTGACACTCCCTACTCTAATGGCAAATGCTGAACTTCTGAAAGATCATCACCTCTGCCTCCCCACTAGGACAGCTAAGAAAGGCATCAGCGCTCCATCTCTCTCCATTGAAAGGCGTAAAGGAAGAGACAACCTCTTGCTCTTAAGAACTGTTAAGATGCGTTGGTGCTCTTGTCTCAAGGACAGAAGGGGAATGAAGGATGGGTACCAAAGAGAAAAAAAACCTCTTAGCTTCGGATACAAAATAGGATGCAGTCAAGTAGTGACCCAGACTCCTGTCTTGTAAGCCACTTGCATGATGCATTACAGAAGGATTTTTTTCCCCTTCTGAACACAAAAGCTCAGTCTTAGCATGGTGCCTGGCAAATAGTAGATACTTAATAAAGGCTTATTTACTTGATATTCAAGGGAGCTAGATGGTGAAGTAGAGAGAGTTCTGGGCTTGGAATCAGCACGATGTGAGTTCAAATTTGGTCTCAGAAATTTATTACTTGTGTGACCCTGGGCAAGTCACTTGCGTCCATTTCCCTCAGTTTCCTCATCTGTAGAATGATCTGGAGATAGACACGGCAAATTGCTCTTGTATCTTTGTTGAGGAAACCCCCCAAAAAGGGTTCAGGAAGAATGGGCCATGTCTGAAACAAATGAACAGCAACTTGACATGATACGAATAATTATAATAAATTTTAAAATTTCCAAAAAATTATTTTTGTGGTATTTCTGAACACTCTAAGACGTATTTGGCCACAGGAGCCTGTTTGGTTAGCAGGCATTGGGAAATTGTGAGTACCAGTTAGGACAGATGCTTGACCAACCCAAGAGCAATAGCCTCAATTCCCTTACATATCCCCACTGAATGAAAAACCACTAGTTTTATGATATTCTCCTTATCTCTGCTAACTGGACTGGACGCATTAGTGCCCCCAACCTGGATTTTAACTTGGCGTTGTCAATGGGAACTGACACAGCCCACATCAGAGGGGGAACACAGAATTAATTAAGGCATCCCAGATGCAGCAATCTCTTTTTTGGATTTTTAATGTGTTTTGTGCTATTTTAAAATTCAACTGAGTATGAATACCTCCAGATGGCCAGTGATAGAATCCAAATCCCAACACTTCCCAGCATCCATCCATGCCAGCAGTTCCATTTCTAGCTAGCCATTAAGTCAGAATCAAGGTTTAGCCTCTTTTTTATGAATATTGGTCTTCTTTCTTTCTTGTCAATATATACATATATGTAAGGTATATATATGCACATATTTATGTATATAGACACACGTATGTATGTATATATATGTGTGTCTCTGTATGTACATGTGTGTACATATGTGTTATACCTCCACCTCTATAAACTGTAGACTTATACAGATATACTATGAAATATATATATAAACATGTGTATACATGTATATGTGTGTTCACATACAACCATTCTAGACATGTTTAGTGTACTTTGTTAATGATTTTAGAGATAAGACATAAGAAAAATGTTTTTGAACCATGTTTTAAACAGAAACAAATGCTATTTTCCATGTGTATTTGAGTGTTTTAAATATTCAAGCAATCAACTAAATTATGGATCCTGCGTGGTATAATCAGAAACATACAAAAGGGCCATGACTGATTGAACAGAAAAATCTTGGCCATTATTTTGAGGAAAACAAATAAACAAAGAAGGTCAAGGATTAAAATCCATCCCTTGGCACCAACGCTGCCCATACTTGGCACTGGAAGAGCTGTGTGTTTGTAGTCTTAGAACCACTGTTGAGGGCATACCTCTCTGCTTTTATTCTCTAGGTGACTTGGGGCAAATGACTTAATGCCTCTGGGCCTCTCTATCCTCATCTGTAAAATGAAGGGTTAAACAATATGGCAGCCAGGCGGCACAGTCTATAGAGTGCATGGGAATGCTCATCTCCCTGAATTGAAATCTGGCCTCAGACACTTAGTAGCTGTGTGACCCTGCACTTAACACTATTTGCCTTAGTTTCTTCTTCTGTAAAATAAGCTGGAGAAGGAAATGACAAAGCCCTTCATTATCTTCGCCAAGAAGACCTTAAATGGGGTCATGAAAAGTCAAAACAGCTGCCACAACTGAGCAACCACAAAAGACAAGATGGACTTCCATGATTCCTTTCAGTTCTAAATACATGATCTACATATTCTATTGAGAGCAAAGGTAAGGATTTAAAGGACTGAATTTAAAAAACAAAATACTAGAATCAGTGTAATAATGAGCCACATTTAAGTCTTTGAAAAGTACATTATCTTCCTTAGTGATTTTTATTCAGTGGGAGGTTAGCATTCATAGAAATATTAGGTAATTATAAAGATTAGATTTTTTTAAAATCCATTCATATCAATGTAGTAACATGACTCAAGTCATTTTCGTCTAAGTGCAGATGATCATATGAGTTATACTTTGAGATAAGAATCTGAGCTTTGGAAATTTGGAATTATGCCCAAAAAGTCACTAAATTGTCCATACCTTTCATATAGCAGTACCACTACTAGACCTATACTTCACAGAGATCAAATGAAGAGGAAAAGGGTTAATATGTACAAAACTATTTATAGTAGCTCTTTATGCAGTAGCTCTAAACTGGAAAATGATGGGGGTTCCTTCCAATTGGAGAATGGCTCAAAAATTATTATTTATGAATGGAAAATGATTACATCATAAGAAATGACATGAACCCAGTTTCAGAGGAATTCAGAAAGACCTGTATGAACAGCTGAGGAGTGAATTGAGCAGAAGTGGAAGAGCAGTTTTTAAACAGCTGAAAGACTTTAAAACTCTGATCAATGAATGATCAGCCACTGTTCCAGAGGACTGAGGATGAGGATGCTGCCCATCTCTTACAAGAGATGTGATGGAGTTAAAATGCAGGAGGCCAGGTATGGTGGCATAATCCAGCTAATGGGGGAGGTGGAGATTGGTTGATCTGTTGAGTTCTAGAATTCTGAGATGCAATAAAGCTGAACCTTGTTAGATCCTCACTAAGTCTGGCACCAATATGTTGAACCTCTTGGGGCAGCAGATCACCAGGCTGCCCTAGTTGGAGTGCCCCTGTGGCATCAAGTCCAGGAATGACCATTGTATTTCCAACCTGCACGAAAGGAAATAGATTAACCCAGTCTCAGGGGAAAAATATCAAAATGAGACATTATTTTTCCCAAGTGACTTATGTAGGAATTTGTTTTATTGGTAAAGAGAGTTTTATTTTACTTTAATACTATTCAATAGGAAGAGGGAGAAAAAGAAACAAATAATACATGTGTATAAATATTTAAAGATGCAAAATAATAAAAATAAAATAAATTAAGCTTTGAGACTGTGCAGATTCAAGTTACCTTTAATAGAGATTTAGAGAAGGTTTGATTTCCAAAAAAAATTATAATTGAGAATCCAAGCTCCACATCTGACTTTATTTCATCTATGCACTATATTTTCATTGTGATTTGTCTAAATACATTCATCAACCTCTGATGCTGACCTTGAGCCACAGGAAGACCAAAGAGCATAAACTCTAGCAGCATTTTAGCAAGAAGGTGCCCCAGGCATCTGTTCTCTCTCTTCTATGAGAATTTTAAGGTTTCTACCTTTTAGTACTCAAACCAGCCTTTTAGTACTCAGAGCTTTACTTAATGAGAGTATTGTGATCTTTCACATTAAACTCTACTTAGGCTTTCTCATGTTAGTAAAGAAATATCTTAATCCCATTGCAATTCCACAAGCATTTATTGAGTTCATACTCTATTGTTTTTGTCTCTTGGGATATAGTGACAAAATTAAGAAAGCCCCCTTACCCTAGAGTTTTACATTATACACTTGCATTCCATATGTATGTATGTATGTATGTATATATATACACACTGATTACTAAAATAATAATAATTCATATTTCTATAATGCTTTTTGACATCCAAAGTCCTTTACATGTATTTTCTTTATTGAACATCAAAACTACCCTGTGAGGTAGCTATGACAGGCATTCTTTCCATTTCTCAGACAAGGAAACCGAGACTCAATAAAATTAAGAGATTTATCCATGAACAACTAGTATTTTTCAGAGACAGGATTTGAATTCAAGCCTCCCTAATTCTGTTTATCCACATGCTTTCTCAAAAAAAATTAAAAAATAGAGAAAAAAAAAGTGGTGTTATAGTGTTTTAAAGTTCACAAAGTGCTTTAAATACATTTTTTTCATTTAAGTCTCACAAAAATCCTGTAATATAGTTTCTCTGCGTACTATAATCCTCATTATTCTGATGAAGACACTGAGAGTCTGAGAGGTTCAGGGGCTTACCTGTGGTTGTACAACTAACTGGTATCACTTTCTTCCAGATTTCAAGTGCAGCACTTTCTAAACTAGGTCATAGTGCCTCCTTGGTAACTTAGGGAAGGAGAGCTAAGCAAGTGGTATCAGGGAAAAGCTTCTTGTAGGCATATCTCCCAAAAGGAGCATTGCAAAATTTAGAGATAAAAAGAAATATTCATAAAAAGCTTTGTAAACCTGAAAGTGTTATTGTCATTGTAATGTTATTTTTATTATTTGGTATTATAGCTGATGCTTCTTTATTATCATTAGAGTCTGGGAAGCTCAGATGAAAGGGATGTGAATCCAGGCAAGGGGGTTAGTCTTTGCCAATCAATGTAAGAGCTCAAGATCAGGAAATAGCTGCAAGTTTAATTTGCCCCAAGCAAAGTGAAATAAAAAATAATCCTGAGAAAATGTACTGTGGCTTAGTAGCTGGTATTGTTATCAGAGTTAGTTAAAAAGAAAAAAGGAAAACAAGTCTTACTCTCCTCTATTTTTTGCCCTTAACTGTTTTTTTTTTTTCTGATTTGAACAATATGTCCCTTTACAGTGTAAGTTGCCAAAGAGAAGAGTCTTAACATAGGGTCCATGAATAAATTTCAGATCCATGAAGTCAGGTGAAAAACAATGACATTATTTTCACTAACCTCTAGCTGAAATTTGTTCAACAAGCCTTAATTATGAATTAAAAAAATAATTTGAGTGGGGCCCCATAGACTTCATCAGACTTCCAAAAGAAGGGTTCTTCTGTCTGTCTCTGTTGTGTGCATGCATGCACACATACACACACACACACATGCTCACACACATACACACACAAAATTCTCTTACTAGAGGGTACAAATACTATCCTCCAAGATTAAGAACTTAGAAAATAGCACTTAATGTTGTCATATTCATTTGGGTTCTTTAAGGCTAGACCATAATTACTTTTTGCTAAGTATTTCTGTGACTTAGTACTGTTTCCCTTGAGGTAATTCATACCATGTTATCCTCTGAGCAATACAGATGAGCCCTAACACAAATACACACATATAGACATACGTACATACACATATACTCACACACATATATGCTTAACAAAGCTCTTTTATACACAGGATCCTATTTGGCCTTGATGACCACACCATAAAATTAATATTATAAGTATTACTCCCCTCATTTTATAGCTGTAGAAACAGCATCACAGATAGTTAGAACTGGTAGACATTTTAGAGGTAATCTAATCAATTTCACCTTAATGAAGAAGAAATTGAACATTCGAAGACCAAGAACATAGAACTATTAAGTGATAGAAAAAAGCCTTGAGGGTTTTCTAACTTTATGTGCTTTTCTCTATGCCACACAGCTCAGCTTTGGTAAGAGAAATTTGGAAATCCCTTGTCTTTGAATAAAGTATATGAAAAGGCTAGTTTTCAAAAGTGATGATCCAAGCTACCAATAGTTATGTGAAAAAAAAAGTGTTCCAAATAACCAATAATTGGGGAAACAAATACAACAGTTACAAGGTTCCAACTTATACTGGCAAACTGACAAAAAAAACCAAAACAAAACAGAAAATGACATGGAGGAACTGCATTTAGCTTAGGGATATGGTTGCATTATCAGTATATCTGTAAATTGATCTGGAATAAAAAAGATAATAAACTCGGTATATCCTTGGGTCAAGAGAAAGGGTGAGGAATTAGATTTTTGCTAAGTGAAACAAAATTGGATTCAGTTTAAAAAATATATACATTTTTGGGCTCAGATGCAATCCAGCTCAGACTCTGTCTAGCTGGGATTCTATCTGGCCCGCTTGTGAATATAAGCGTTACAAATGCTTAGGCTCTGTAAGAGGCAACCCAATTTGGCAAATCCTTAGTAAACTTTGTTTTCTTTGGCTTTAAAAAAAAAATATACATTTTTGGACATGGCCAATGTGTAAATTTACTTCATTGGACTATGTAGATATGTAATTAAAGATTTTTTTTCTTTTAAAAATTTGTTTAATGAAGAGCATAATGAGATGGAATAATTTCAAAAATGTATGCTATTTAATTTTTAATGTAAAAAGCAAAACAAAAAAAATAGATAAAATCCATTATCTTTTTCAGGTCAGTAATAGGCCCAGTAGCATCCTAATATACATATATATGTATATTTTTTTTCCTGAAAGCATAAATACGTCTCCAAATTACTTAACTTAATGACTTTAATGAAAAATTAAGTGACAAGTCTGGCTCATTGTCACTTTCCCAATAAAATTTTTCAAAATGATTTGAAATTCCAAGTTTATTCTTCACAATTCAAAGGAATTCTCTGAGAATGATCTTCTCTGTGAACTTATGCATGTTTTCAATTTATTATCCATTGCTTCTAATGACAATGGTTTATGATGCTGGGTTCAGAACATGGTATCCTTAGTAGAATAATGATGCTCTGCTCCAGTGTGGACATAACAATTTATTTTTATTTTATTAAAGGTTGAACCCATGGCCAATTGTAAAGGAAGTGGACTGATGGTTTATCAGGAGTGGGAAACCTGTGGTCTCAAGGCCACATGTGGCTCTCTAGGTCCTCAAGTGCAGCCCTTTGATTGAACCCAAGCTTTACAGAACAAATCCCTTTAATAAAAGGATTTATTCTGTAAAACTTGCACTCAAGGACCTAGAGGGACACAAGTTGCCTCAAGAGCACAGGTTCCCTACTTTTGATCTAGGTTATCATGAATTCAGTGTTCACACTACTCTTTGAACTTAGGATTTTAAAACTCAGAATGACCTCCCCAAATGCTTTGTTGTACTTTCTTATCTCTGTATCCAATTTTTCTCTTTCCTCTCTCATTTTATTTTGTTCAAAATGTAATGATTTAAGGAAGGCAATGATTTCCTTTCACTTCGAGAAGAAACTGACAGTACAAGGCCCCCTTAGCCGAAAGCTTAAATGACATAATCTTAAAAGCCAGAATTGGCCAGCTGTAGCTAACTCACTGTCAGCAGGCAGCAAAGCAACTTAAAATTACATGTTTTATTCAAAAATGTTCTATGGCAATTAGAAATCTGCCTCTAGTGAGGGTGCAAGTAGATATCTATCTCCATTTATGTTGGGACTTTGGAAAAGCTCAAAGACTGGGAAATGAGTATCATGCCTGCTGGGTTCATACCCAAATTTACAAGCCATGAACTAACTACCCCTGTGGGCAGTCCTAATCCCTGAAGTTCTGTCTTTGCCTAAAGTATAAAACATCTTTGTAATGACACTGAAGTAGGGGAAAGGGCAGTTTGTGGAGAGGAAAAATAAGAGAAATATGTTCATATCACTCCCAGCTCTTGGAAGGTTGTGACCTGGAACAAAACCAGAGCCCAAATGTTTATAGAACTTGATGTCTGCTCAGTTGGCTCTGTAATTTAGGTCTGTTGAAACTTAGAAAGTTCTGATGCCATTTCTTTATTATTCCTTCAATTCCTCCACACAAGCCAGAATGGTGGACATTGGCATAAGTCAATGATATTTAGATAGATAGACAGACAGACATAAGAGAGACAGAGAGGCAGAGAGACAGAGAGAGAGAGAGAGAGAGGGAAGGAGGGAAGGAGAGAGGGAGGGAGGGAAGGAGGGAGGGAGGATGAATCTTCTAACCTACAAGTTTGTTTGAAAAAGAAATTTTTGTATGAAGAAAGCTGGAGCCTTTCTGTGAGGACAGTCTACTTTTCATTTCCGGGTAGGGGCAAGGTACTTGATACCAGATCATATTAAATCTGTTGAAAGAAATGGGTATGATTTGCTTGGGTGACAGATGAGTTAGGAAGGACAGAATCACTGTCTTCAAGTATGACTGGCATGTGGGAAGGGACTAAGTTTGCTTTGTTTAGTTTCCAAAGGAAGAATGAGGCAATTTCAAGAGTAACTGCTCAAGATAAGGAGGTAACTTGAGGTAGGTACAAGTGTCTTACTATGAACTATGCTCCTTCAGGCATGGGTGGGCAAAGATCCTCAGGCAGCATGGAACAGTAGATAGAGCACAGAATTTGGAGTTAGAGGACCAGTCCCAGGGCTTACCTGGATCAACCTCTTAGGGCCTCACTTTCCTCAGCAAAATGAGAGTCCTTCAGTCAACAAGTACTTACTAAGCACAAGAGGTTGAATGGATACCCCACAGAGGTCCCTCCCAACTATAATCTAGAATCTTATTGTCTTCCTTGCCTTCATACTTTATTGTCAGAATTTTCTGGAGGAAAATGTTTGTACTTATGGGAATGTTTAAATAGAAGCTGATCATAAGAAATGCTGTGAAGTGGAATTATGCATTGACCTGGGAGTTGTATTAGATGATACGTGTCCCTTCAATGTCTGAGATGCTGTGACTTTTTGAAAACTTGAATTCACCAATGCAAGTTAAAGGTGTCCAAAGTGAGATGGAGAAGATGGTGGGGGAGCTAATCATGAAGTCCTTGAATGTCAGAAGCTGGCTTTGAAGGAAGCATCAGTCACTCAGTCATTAAGCACTTAATGAAGCACCTGTTATGTGTCAAGGACTGTGCTGTGTTGGGATACAAAAAAGGGCAAAGGATAGTCCAGTATCTACCCATCAATCTCCATCTATCTAAATAGATCTATTTATCTAATGAGACAGATATAGATAGTGATAGTTACTTAGCAATATGTACATATAGATATATGAAGGATAAACTGGAGATAATCAACAGAGGGAAGATCAGGAAAAACTTGTCATAGAAGATGGAATATTATCTGGGATGCAAAAAGTGTACTGATAGCAAAGTCCCTGAATAGAATGGAGGAAGGTTGGCCACTGTCAGAATCCTGGCGAATCAGGAAAATGTGTGTAGCATTGGCAGATGACTTGGAGGTAGATCACTCAGTACATTCTGTTCTCTTGGTTGGAGAGCCCTCATATTAATTGTCATATTTTAATTGACAAGCAGCACAAAAAGCCATCCTAAACTTGCACTCATAGCAAATGCAAATATATGTAGTAGATTCATATTTACATTGAAAATCTACACCTTAAGATCAGCATTAAAAAACAAATGCGACAAAGTGTTTGTGACAGATGCAGGCAAATATGCTTAATGTAGAAGTGCCTCAAAGCCCAGAATCATAAGTTCATATCTAGATTTTAAGATCATGTCTTCAAACAATTGCCCCAGACAGAAAGCCATGGTAAATATCCAGGCATGTCTACAAATAACTACCTCTAAAAATGAACCTATACAACATCATAAAATGTTGGGAAAAGAAAACAACTCTTTTTAACTTTTCAATTTAATGTTTGGGTAAGTTTCCAAAGGGCCTTGAAATGAAAAACAAATCATGCATTGTTTGATCTTTCTCTTTCTTTCTTTCATTCTTTTCTTTCCTTCCTTCCTCCCTGTCTCCCTTTGTTTCATTTTTTCTTTCTTTCCTTTCTTCCTCCTTCTACCCCTTCCCTTTCCCTCTTATTCCCTTCCTTCTATCCCTCCTCCCTCTCTTTCTTTCTTACTTTGTCCTTTCTTTCCCTCTCTCCTCCCTTTCCTCATCCCTTCCTTCTTCCCTCCCTCCTTCTATTCTTTCTCTCTGTCCCTCCCACTATCCTTCCTTCCTTCCTTCCTTCCTTCCTTCCTTCCTTCCTTCCTTCCTTCCTTCCTTCATTCTTTCCTTCCTTCCTTCCTTCCTTCCTTCCTTCCTTCCTTCCTTCCTTCCTTCCTTCCTTCCTTCCTTCCTTCCTTCCTTCCTTCCTTCCTTCCTTCCTTCCTTCCTTCCCTCCAATCTTCTCTCCATTTTTCTTACTGTAGCTTGAAAAACTTTCCAAATCAGACCTGGTCACCGCTATTGCTAGTGGAAGATAATAACAAGCACTGCAAATGTCAAGGCAAAGGTCATTTTGTTAGCTTGGTCTTCAGAGCCAATTAATAAAGCTGTTCTAATCTTACTTTCCCCAGCTGACATACCTTTGCTGTATTAGGTCTTGGCTTGCCTTGATAGGCCTCCTTCGGTAACTTCTTGGATGGACACACTTATGAGTAACAAAGGAAGCTATACTTTATTATAAGCACAGCCTATTCACCCTTTGAATTTTCTGGAACTGCTTTTTATATAGTTGACATTGTCATTTCCTTAATTAATCTTTGCAACCTGCATGTTCAGAGAGAGAGCAAATTGCTGAACGTGTCTTGCCCATGTTGGATTTCCATTCGTCCATCACTTCACCCAAATGACTTAGCCTACAAAGGGAGGCACTCAGAAAACTCTTGTCCTCTCTTAGCTGAAAGGCTTAGCTTTCAAATACCTGCTGTAGCCATGACCTATGATTCTTAGATGTTCTGCTCCAGATTGTAAGAGCAACATAGTTCAAACAACAGTTGGTAGGCTTTTCTGCACAGAGGGTACTTGGGCTTTTTTTTTTAAAGACAATCCATGAAGTCTTTGAGAACCTTTTCTCTTGGCATTTCAACATTTTTGGTTATTTCCATTTTTTAAAGAAAGTTATATTTGCTATATATTCTGTACTTTTTTCCCAGCTCATGCACCATTTCATTCAAAATGTAGACTACTGACAATTATTGACTGCTGCCCAGACTCCAACTTGGTACTTTAATGTCTTCATGCTCCATCAGGGGCTTTCCCATTTGGGAATGATTGATGTCTGGGTTAAGGTTTTCATAGTATGAAAGAGAATTTCTGTACTTCATTCAGGAAGATTAGAATCCTGTAATCTACTGCTGTGACCCCACTTACTGTGTCCCAGTTCATCTCTTGGTCAGAGTTCTGATAGTCTCTTTCTGTTGTTTTGTTGTGGTATCTTCTTGTAGTGAATACTAGTACTCTGTCTAGTGAGTTGTACCACCCATTCATCTGTATTCACTATTAATTTAAGTTACTTTTTTGTCCAAACTGATTCATGCCTGGTTCTTTGGTAATGTCTTTTGCTTGCTTCACAGCATTCAGTCTTATTTCCAGCTGCCTTTTCAAAACCATTTTGAGCTGGTTGTATTCCTAGACTGTCACTAATTTAGAGTTTTTTGGAAACATGTTATTGTAAATCACATTAGCTTGGGCTTTTGTCTAACTGACTAACAGATTTCACTGTTGCTACCGAAGGAATTATAATAGACAGGAATTTGATTTCCTGAGTTCTGGTCCAAACTTAGCTGTGTTAGCTTTGACAATCATTGAAAATGTCTGCATCTCAACTTTCATTTCCTATCTGCAAAGTGAGGGGGTTAGCTGATAATGATCTCCAGTGGCCCCTGCAGCTCTAATGATGTGTTTTATTGCTTACTAACAGGAAGTTTGGTTAGTCCTTTTCAACTTGAAGACTCTATGAATCTTTGATTCAATGCCCAATGGCCTACGGAAGGCACCTGGCAGCCATGTGGTTCAGATAGTGTTTTGAATAAGTGGAATAATGGAAAGGGACTAGGAAAGGACTTCATTATCAGGGCACCCTCCATAAAAATTAACAATAGTCAGTGCTTCCAGATTTGTTGTCTTTTCTATCCTATAAAAAACACTCCACTCAAAAATTAAATTCATCCACCGACCGCTTCAACAAATTCATCCCCCACACAAAACCATGTCATTGCTCCTCTTAAGGCTATCCTTATGACCTTCTTTGTCTTTCTATTTATGTTATCTATCCTCCATCCATCCATCCATCCATCCATTCATTATCCGTTCATCCATCCATCTATCATATTTCTTTGTTTCGATCTATTTCTTACTTAGCCTTCAAGGCCCAGTTAAAATCCTACAAAATTCCATAGAGTTTTCCATGATCACATTGGCCAGAAATAATCTTCTCTGCTTTAAATCCCTCTAATAGGGACTGTCTGGAATAGTCCTTGACTTCTTTGAGGCATCTTTTTAAAATTGTCTTGAATTCTTAAGTCTTTTTTTGTTATTGATAATTTTTATATACAAATCTCTTTTTTCACTAACAACTTCAATTTTCTGGTGGGCTGAGTGTAGGGACCTACATCAGTGTATTCTTCGCTGAGCTTTGCACATGACAGATTCTCAGTAAGTATTGGTTGATTTCATTTTATTGGAGTCACAAAATCTCAGTATTTGAAAGGACCTCAGGGGTCAAACTAATCCAACAAGTCCTTTCCCAAATGGTCATCTAGCTTTTACTTGAAGAATCCCACTAAGGGGAAATCTAGCTTCTCCTAATTTACTTTTGAAGAGCTCTGATTAGTAGGAAATTTATTTCTGTACTGAACCTAAATATGGCTCTCTGGCATCTGTACCCATTGTGAAGAGACATAGTGAATAGATGGTAGGCTTGGAGACTGGACAACCAGGCCTTAAAAACTGCTTCAGACATTCGTTAACTGTGTGATGCTGAGTGAGTTACTTAACCTTTCGTGGCTTCAATTCCTTCATCTGAAAATGAAATAGAGTATGTATGGATTAAAAAGCCTCTAAGAACCCTTTCAGATGTATATCTATGAACCTCTGATCTTATTTCTGCATTCTGGAGCTGAATATTAAAGTCTAGATGTAAGGGATCGATGACAGCCTTGCAAATAAATAAGTAAAGCCTGTTGTCATATCCTTCATGGGTCTTCTCTTCTCTCATCTAAACATCACTAGTTCTATCAGATGATCCTTCTATGACCTAATCTCCAGTACTCTTGCCACCCACTCACCATCTTCTGGATGCCTCCAAGCTCATCAATGTCCTTTAAAAATATGACACACAGAACAGAATGTTATATTTTTAACTTGATCTCAGCAAAGCTGTAGACGGTGAGATAGTAATTTCATTCTGGATATTATGACTCTCTTAATGTAGCCTAAGACCTCATTCACATTTTTGGTTACAACTAAGGCTCCCCAGTGGCATAGAGGATAGTGAACTGGTCCTGAAGTCAGAAACATTTGAGTTCAGATCTCACCTAAGACAATTAACTACTTGTGTTTACCTACATAAATTCTAGCTATCTCCACTTCCTCATCTGTAAAGTAGGGATAATGAAAGCACCTATTTCTCCGAGTTATTGTGAGAATTAAAAGAGATATTTATAAAGTGCTTTGCAAATCTTAAAATGCCATATAAATGTTAGCTATTATTAATGTTTTTCAGATGACCTACCATTTATTCGTGCCTCCCCATCATATATTTGTGAATTTGATTTTTAAACCACATGAAGGACTTTAAATTTATCTATGTTAAGCTTCATCTTATTGGATTAAGCCCTTGCCTTTGGAGGTCCGTTTGAATAGTGACTCTTCTCCAGCATGCTAGCTATCTCTCCCGCATCTGAGGCATCAGCCAATTTGATAAGTGTACCATCCATGCCTTCAAATAAGAGATTGGTAAATGACAAATTGGCAAAAATGTGAAATATGAAATTTAACATTTAAATGTTGAACATTTGATTTGGTTGAACTGGACAATTTATTCTTCTGAGAAAAAGGGCAGGCTGTTTTCTTTACTGAGATCTTTAAGGAGTCACCCTTCTTTACTTTTCAATAATGGCTTCTGTATAGCAGAACAGATTAATTTGCTGTAATATTGGTGAGTGGAATCAACTCAGGCACATCTCCTGGTGGGCACAGCTGGTTACTGGGCAACTATGAGAGCTAGATGTATCCAGCTCTAAGTCAATGGTGAAAATATCCTGTCATTGACTTAGCTAAATGACAACATTTTTTTCTTCTTCTTCTGGGCATTAAAAAATAGGAAATGGTTTATGCAAATAGCTGAGGTCCAAGATCTTTTTCATAAATACAATTCATAATTAAGATCACCTTGTTACTACAGCTACCAGCTTTCCCAAACAAGTTGACTCTTCAATATTCATTCATACAATTGGGGAGCAAAGGTACAGTTTTATTTCCAGGGTTATGAGCTTGCTTTTTGGCTAAGTGGATGTAGGGCAGAGAATCAATAGGGGGATACATAATTAAATTAATAAGTAATGTTAGTATCAAGGATAATTAATATAGTATAAATATAATGCCATTACTCCCTTAATCCCATTGATTAAGGGAATAACATTATTTAATCTATAGTTAATTTGTCACTACCACTAATTTCTCTCTGCATTTATGATCCCCTAGTACTGAAGGACCATAACTGTAAAACGTTCTTCCTCTAAATCTTAGTGAGTTCTTTTTTGGGTAAGAAGATGACAGCAACAAGTCCTGTGGGTTCCTGGGTAGGATGTGAAGTATCAACAGTAATCATCCTTATCCCTCTTCTCCTTCCTCTTCCTTTTCTGTTTCTCATATTCCCACACTTCAGGTATCCTAGCCTCCAACAAAAGCAGCCTCCTTGGCATCTCTTGAGCATATGACTGCCATGCAATATACTAGAGAGATGTAGTCAATAAAGAGCTAGTTTAGGGGCCAGAGAAACCTGAATTCAGGTCCCATCTCTGCCACCTAATAGCTCTAACCCTTGGAAAGTCACTTAACCTCTCATGGTCGAGGCATCTCTCTAAGACTGCAAATTGCAAAGAAAATGACTCCCTGCATTGGTAAAGGGTGTTTACTTACCTGTGCATTCTATGCACTGATGAAGCCACATATTGAGCTCCTATTGTTCACGCCATTCGCTATACCTAGAACACTGCTCATGTTGGTAACCTCAGTCAGCTTGCTGCCGTTCTTGACTACTTATTGTCTCTCATTCATCATACCCAATCAGTTAATGAATCTCCTTGTTTCCGCCTTGACAACATCACTTCGTTTCTGATGCCTCCCCTTTACTCACATAGCCTATACCTTAACCCATCGGTCAATTATCACATCCTACATGAAATCTTTCCAAGGGGGGACAGTGGATAGATGCCTTAGTCTGAATTTAGGAACGTATCAGTTCAAAAATGGCCAAAATGACTATTTTTATGATGATAGGCAAATCATTTAACTTCTTCCTGACTCAATCGCTTCAACTGTAAAAGGGGATAATAATAATACCTAGCACCCAGGGCTGTCGTGAGACTCAAATGAGATAATATTGGTAAAATGCTTTTAGCACAGTGCCTGGCATATTGTTGTTACTCAATTACGTCCATCTCTTCATGAACCTGTATGAGGTTTCCTTGGCAAGGATACAATAGTGGTTTGCCATTTCCTTCTCCACTAGATTAAGGCAAATAGCAGTTAAGTGACTTGCCCAGGGTCATACCACATAGTAGGTATGTGGGGCTGAACCTAAACTCAGATTTTCTTGACTCCAGGCCTAGAGCCCTATCTATTGAACCACCTAGCTGCCTCCAAGGCAAATGGAGATTAAGTGACTTACCCAGGGCCACACAGATAGTAAGTGTCTGAGGCTGGATTTAAACTTAGATCTTCCTGACTTCAGGGCTAGTGCTCTATCCACTGAGACATCTAGTTGCATCTGGCACATAGTAGGTCTTTAATCTTTCTTTTCTTCCTTTCCTTAAATTACCCTGAATTATTGCTTTAATCTCCTTGTATTTATTCTGTGTTCATTTTTATATTTACTTGTCTTGTTCATTAAAATAAAAACTCCTTGAGAGCAGGGATGGTTTTATTCCTTCTATATTCCATTAAAAATAAAATAAATATTTATATTTAAATTATTATTTATATATTTTATTTATATATTTTGTATATTATATTCATATATTATTTATTTAAAAAATAAATTAAAATATCCCAAGCACCTAGGACTCTGCCTAGCATAGAATAGGGACTTAATAAATGCTTTTAATTAGGCTGATTACTTAGGTGAGTTGTGTTAAAAACTTGAATAATTGATTTGAAACTAGTGAGTTTACTTCCTTGCATAAGCCTAAAGCAGGAGGGGCCAGAGAGGAAATCTGGTGAGGTAGACAGGGCATTAGCATTAGATGCACATCCTGGTTCTCTCACTTACTACTGGCATAACTTTGGCTGAGCTTTTTTCCCTGTGTGGTCTCAGTTTCTTCATTCATTTAATAAGTGGTTTAGAGGAAATGATTCCTGAAATCCTTCCAGTTCTAAGTCCCATGATAAATGAAAATGTCAGGAAGGTGCAATGGAATACTTCTGTCCAACATCAATTTAAAGTTTCTTTATTCCATCTTACCTCTTTCTCTTTATCTTATACCAAACCAACGGTAAGATTGCTGGGAAAGAAACTATCTTCTTACAGCTCTGGCCTAGCCTTGTAGGCAGTCAACAGTCTTTCATCTGGGGCAGCTGCTCAGGTAATTTAGCGTAGGAGGGAATCACAGAGCCTACTGAGGGAACATGGTCTGCTCACATCTGGAGTGTCCAGTTCGTCATATACTGTTTTATGAAGGCCATTGATAAGTTATGGGCAACTAGGTGGTGCAGGGTCAGGTCTGAAATTCAAATCTGGCCTCAGACACTTACCAGCTGTGTGATCCTGGGCAAGTCACTTAACCCCTCTGGTATCTTTGCCAAGACGACCCCATTATGGAGTCATGGAAAGTCTGACCATGAGTGAATAACAATAAGAATTGATGTCACCGAGGGTACTGGAGGGTAACAAAGATGGTGAGGTAACTCAGGTTTATACCATATAAGGGTTGGTGGAAGATAATAGGGATGTTTGGCCTGTGTGCTTCTTGAGAGTAAGGACCATCCTTTGTCTTCTACTGTGTCCATAGTGCTTAGCGCAGTGCCTGCAACATTGTGACAGCTTAAAAAATGCTCATTTATATGATTTGACTTGAGAAGAAAAGACTTGCAGTTGGGGATATGGGTTTCAGGATAGCTATCTCCAAGAATTTTAAGAGTTACCAGATAAAAGAGAAATTTGTTTTCTTAAGCTTGGCCTGAGGAAACAGAGCTAAGAGCGGTTTGTGTAAGTTGATGTAAAAAAAAAAAAGTTTCCTAATCTTTAGAGTTGTCCCGAAGTGGAATGGACTCCTCCTCAAAGGCCATTTTCAAGCTAATGACCACATTGTTAGGGGCTGCAAGGCAGGACAGTAGAGGCAGGAAGTCCCAAGATAAAATCTAGCCTCAGACATTTAACTAGCTAGGTGAACCTGTGCAAGTCACTTTACCTCCATTCTCTTCCATTTCTTCATTTATAAAAGGGGCTTAATATTCATTGAATGGGTATATCTCACTCAGAGTGAGAATGTGATAAGAACTTAGCCTGAAAAGGCCAGGGTCTCACATGGCATCCTGGGCCATCTCCAGTCATCCTGATGAATATCTGGATCACTGGACCCAGATGGCTCAGGAGGAGAAAGTGAGGCTGGTGACCTTGCACAGCCCTCCCTCCCTCAAATCAAAATCAATTGCGTCATGTCATCAAGGACAGACACAACAGCCACCTTAATAATGAGACCTACCTCCTAGGATTATTGTGAGGATAAATGAAATAATAATTATAAAGTACTTAGTACATAGTAGGTGACACATAGTAGGTGTTTAATAAATGCTCACTCAGTTCCCTTTCCCTTGTCCAGGGATACTGAAGAGAGGCTTCCTTTTTCCAGTATCAGCTGGGCTACACTCCTTCCATATCTCAGATCCTGTGATTTTGTGGTTGGAAAGGGAGAGAATCAAGCTCTCGTGAAGCCCTTATATGATGAAGAGCTAGCGTGGGCATGTTTCCTTTGAAACTGGCAGGATGAAAAGCCAATATTAGGCACATAGTCTAGAAGATTTCATTCAGCCAGGATACTTCTTTCTTCCAAATGACATATTTGAATCACTCAAGAAACCCCTACAAACTGATGCCAATACTTCCAGTCACTCAACATATGTTTATTATATATCAAACTCTATTCAATATCTATTAATACATATTGGGAAGATGCAGAGATGAATGGGAGATAAATAAACCATTCTGTAAAGGAGAGTAACAAGCGCACAAGCAAGGAACACTGTACTAGGAAACTGTAGCCATGTGTGGCTCTCTAGATTCACAAGTGCAGCCCGGATTCAATCAAAGGATTGCATTTGAGGACCTAGAGGGCCACATGTGGCCTTGAAAATGTAGATTCCCCATTCCTGGTGTAGAAAATAGAAAAAATTTTTCTCTCGGAAAGAGGAAAATCAGAGAAGGCTTCCTGGAGTAGGTATGACACACAGGAGCCAATATTGATAAGATAGGTAGAAATTCTATCTACCCACTTTCAAACTATCTTATTTTAGAAAGCTCTGTTCAGTGAAGTTTTCATTTAAGAGGCTGTCTCAGCGTATACACTAAGTCCTAGGAGAAATGTTTTTCTAGCTGACAGAATGATAAGGAACCTGCTGTTCATAGTAGGTCAGTGAATAACTGTTTGAAGATATTGTCACAAGGAATTGCAAAGTAGAAGTATTGTCTCATCCCAATACATTGTCATAGCATTCTGTCATTTCTCTTGTTTATTTCTCAAATTCTGCTGCATATTACAGTATTTCTTTTGTCACATTTCATCTCCCCTACAACAGCATAAACTTCTAAAAAGCAGATATCATGGTATAGTGGAATGTGTGCTGGTCTTAGAGTGGGAAGAATTTATTTCTTAAATCTACCGCTTTCTGAAAATATGACCATGGATAAGTTTCTCTGAGCCTCAGTTTTCTTCTTTGTAAAATGGGAATAACAGTGCTTGGGTTATGTACTATGCAGAGTTCTTGTTAGAATAATAAAAAAAGATAATGCATGCAAAAGATGATACAGTTGTAATGGGTTTTGTACTAGTGAGTTAATAATATAGAGTCACCCTCTTGGTAAATGCTTAATAATTGTTTAGTGAAGGAATAAGAGGAGAAGAAGAAGAGGCCGAAGAAGAAAGGAAGAAAAAAAGAAAGAATTAAAAATGCACTAGAAAATGAAAAATAGAGGAAAGAAGAAATTAAATAAGGGAGAAGAGAAAGGAAATAATAAAAAGAAAAAGAAGGAAGGACAAATGAAAAAAATGAAGAAATAAATAAAAGAAATGAAGGGGAGGGATGAACAAAGAAAGGAAAGGAAGGAGGGAAACAGGTGTTAGTAGTTTTCAAATGGATGGTAGCGTTTAGTCTTCTAGAATTTTCACTTATAAGGTTTAATGTTTTGATGTTTACTTCTTAATCTTTTCTATGAATTCTTAGGGAGATGACTGGTAGCGGTGGTATTAGAAGACAAAGGATGAAAATCTAGTATTATGCTAATGACATCTCACCTTATCTTTCATGTTCTGTCTACACACTGCTAACTATCCCTTGGCTGTCAGATTGCCTGACATTTTTATTTGCATGAGGCTTAAAACCATCATTTCTAAAAACCAAGTAATATGTGCTGAAAAAAAAATCCAGCATACTTTTTAAGGAACCTGTTCAAGTGACTCAATGATGCCTCCCCTTCTGGCACCTTACTGAACTCTTAGAAAATGGGGCAGGGCGTGCTGGAACCATTCTTTGGGTGATTTCAAATCCTAGGAATGATGAAAATGGGGAATTAATAATCTCATGAGTTAATTCGAGAAGTTTTCCTACTTCTCTCATGGAGACTATGCCCAGGCAATTTATTTTTTTGTTGTATTTATATTATGTAAGATATGGTACCTGTCCTGATGGGGCTTAGATTCTAGTAGATTTTTAAACACACATACACACAAACACACACACAAATATCTACTTAAAACTCCAATTCAATTTCAACAAGTATTTCTTTAGTGTCCACCGTGTATAAAGAATCATGAACACAAAGCACTTTGTGAAGCCTGTGACTGGTAGGGTCCAGGATTTCTTGGGGAAGATGATACTTGAATTGAACTTTCATGAATGGATAGTAATCCAAGGTAGGAGGAGAATCAAAGAATGGGAGAGTATTAGAGGGACAGAGAAGACCAGGATCAGGTCCTAATCTGCAAGTTCAGTGTACTTTCCACTGTGCCATATTGGGGGGAAAATACGCAAAAAGAAAACAACCACATTTTAAGTCAATCAACAATCATTTCTTAGTGACTGATCTCGCTGTGTTTAGTGTGGGATTATTATAATTATATTAGATGATTGTTGGCGTTGTTACATTGGTAAAATCTCAAAACAATTAGATGACCTTTAGATTGGTTATCTAAACAAGTAGGATCGCTAGGTTTGGTTCATTTTGATGACATTCCTCACAGATAAAGCATAATGGAAAGAGTATTTAAAGGGACATAGACAAAGAGAAAGAGTGAAGGGGTGGGGGTGAGGCAGGAAAGACTTCATGCAGAAGGTGGAACTGAAGCTGTCTTAAAAATCAGATAATTCTAATAAGCTGAAGTGAGAAAGGAGTATATGCTAGCTACACGGGATAGTCAATGGCTAAGGCACAAAGGTGGTAGATGGAATGTTGTGTTTGAGAAACAGCAAGAAAGTCAATTTGACTAGGCCATGCATAGAATGTGGGAGAGAAGGAAGTGTATGTGAATCATAGGAGATACAGCGAATGAGTGAGCCCCTGACAATGGACAAGTCAGTTTTGAGGAATGATAAGATCTGTTGGGGATGTTGAATTTGAAGTGAAGGGGTATTATCCAGATAGAGTTTCTATATAAGCATTCGAAAATGTTGGGATATAGTTTGAGTGAAATGTTGAAGCTAGAGATAAAGACTTGATTATCTGTACAGATTCAGTGATCCAACTGAGGCAGTCTAAGAAGACAGTTTAAAAAAAAGGTGAAAGGCGGAATAGACATTTATATAGCACTAATTATGTACCTGGCACTCTTCTAAGCATTTTTCCAAATCTTATCTCAACTAATCCTTGCAACAAACTTGTCTGGTAGGGGATATTATTATCTCCATTTTGCAGTTGAAGAAGGTTAGGCAAATAGAGGTTAAGTAACTTGCTCAGGGTCACACAACTAATAAGTAGCTGAGACTAGATTTGGACTCAGGTTTTCCTGACCAGTCTTACCATAGTGGCCACTCTCACAGAGGACAAGAATAGGGTCAAAAGAAGAACTTTGAGGAATACTCATCTTAAGGATTTTGAAGAGCATGAGGAAAAAGTGTGGCAATAAAGAAGAAGAGGGATGTAGGAGGACAAACAAAAGTTTATAGTATCTCCAAAACCAAGTGATGAGAAGGTATCTAGAATTTGGGTGGTCAACAAAATACCACATGGAATAGAAAAGTCAAGAAAGATGAGACCTGAACTAAAAGAAATACAGACATTCAGAGAGAGAGCAAGAGACAGACAGAAACAGAGACATAGATTTATGGATTTAGACCATTTGGACCAATTTATGGATTAGACTGCCTCTTGAACTTTGAGAAAGCAGCTTCAGTAGGATGGTGGTACTAAAATTCAGATTATGAAGTCATTTAGGGGGATAGAGACAAGATGGTGTCTAAAACAGTCTTGGCAGGAAAACTTGAGTATGCATTTATACATTTAGGACTAAACCAAGAGAGTTGAGGAATTTGGCATGGGAAGGGTTAAAATACATGACTGGGGAAAGGATTGCTGGAGTAAGGACAATGAAAAAGGTAAAGAGATTAGTTAAAGCAAAATGTAGTAATGCCTTTTCCCCAGAGACAGTAAGGAAGGAGAAAATCAATATGTAATAATGTCAGCGTGTGTGGGCTATCTCTTAGCCTCAGTCTTATCATTGAAATGAACAGACAACTCATCTGCTTTTCGTGTAGACTTCAAGGGTTCAAAGAAAGATTTGAAAAGAGAAAAAAACTTTAACAAAAATCATTGTGAGGATTGAGAGAAGGAGCCAATGAGAGTAAAATAGAATATTTCCAAGCAGTAATGAACTCCAAATGAAAAAATGGGTCAAAATTTTATATAATCAGTTTGAGTAGCTTGATTTGTGACTGTGCCTTTTGGGAACTTCCACACTATGTTGTATTATATTAATTCATGTATGTGCTTTAACCTTCTTAGGAAATTGTAAACTCATTTTGGGACAGGGAAAGTATTATATTTATCTTTGCATAAAACCTTAGAAGGGATGCTTGTCAAGTGTTGGAATAGTTGACCTCTGACTTCTCTATCAGCTCGATATTCTATGGCTGTGTATCTGTCTCGCTTAGTGACGACTATGAGGCCTTGAAAATATTGTTTACAGAAGGAACTTGCACATCATATTTGCATAATTAATATTTATTGAATTATCTTTTGATTTTCAGAATGATCTACCACTGAGATCCTTTCAAGTGATCTACCCTGGAGGAGGAAACTTAACATGCATATTTAAAAAATTTAAATAAATATGTTGTTGTTCAGTTGTTTTTCAGTTGCGTTTGACTCTTTGTGACCGCATTTGGGCTTTTCTTGGCAAAGATACTGGAGTGATTTACCATTTTCTTCTCTAGCTCTTTTTGTAGGTGAGGAAACTGAGACAAACACGGTTAAGTGACTTGCCCAGGGTGACACGGTTAGTGTGTTTCTGAAACCAGATTTGAACTCAGGAAGATGAGTCTTCCTAACTCCAGGTCTAGCACTCTATTCACTGTGCCCCCTAGTTACTGCCTATATTTTATTGAGACTCTTTTAAAAAAAAAAGTTACTGTCACTCACCAACCAGCCATCCCTTTGCAAAATGGAACTCTTCCTTGCAAGAAAGTATAGTTAAGCGAAGCATATATATATATATACATATATATATGTATATATATATGTATGTATGTAAATGGCAATGTTTGACAAAGTAGTCACATTCCATAATTATCTACGCTGCTTTTTTTCCTCAAAAGTGGAAAACATTATTTCTTAGTCCTCTGATATCACAATTGGTGCCTGAAATGATCAGAGTTATGATGCCGCAGTATCTTAGATTTAAAACTGGAAAGAACCTTAGAAACCACATAGTTTAATCATCTTATTTTACACATAAGGAAATTGATATCTATGGAAGCTGAATAACTTAATCCAGGTCACACAAGTAGGAAGGGTCAGAAGTGGGAAGTGAACTCAAGTTCTCTTATTTCAAATATAATACATTACCTCCAACCCCTTTTCACATCATTATGATAAATATGTCACTTTCTATTGGTTCTGTTTTTGTATCAGTACATACAAGTCTTCCCAAGTTTCTCTAAATTCTTTAGTCATTGTTTTATATAGCACAACAGTATTCCATTATGCACATGCATCATTGTTTGGCCAATGATTCCCCAATCTTTGGACACTTGGTTTCCATTTCTTTGCTGCTGGTAAAAATACTGCTGAAAACATTTTTGTATTTATGAGACCTGGCACTCTATCTTGGAGGTATATACTTTGCAATTCTGGGCCAAAAGGATGTGTTTTGGTGAAAATATCTATTGCACAAAATGAGGTATACCTGCCCATATATTAGAGATAAACACAGTTTCAGGTGTTTTTCCCTCCTTTTCATGTGATTGCATAAGATATACCATTAGACAGTCTGGCAGGACTGAATTGATTTCTGAAAAATCTTGGAACAGAGTTACTTTAAGTCAACCTTGTCAACTAAACTGTTGACACTTTGGAGCACTAAAAGATTTTGTTATCCTACCCAGCTGTGTAAGGGCATTACTTCCTGCATCTTAAATCTTAAAATGAGGACAGTCCACTTACTGAGCAAAAAGCAGCAATGTCAGACCTAAAGGTCACAACTCACTGCCAAATGGTTGTCTTGGGCACCTGGCATGAAGACATGAATTGCTAACAGAAGACTTGGCTTATGGAGTCAAACTGGTACTACTTGATTGCCCTTGTATATCACTTTAGAGAAACCTTAGAGAAGAACCAAGTATGGAAGAGTGCTGGTCTTAAACTGGCTGTGACAAATAGGAAAGTGCTCATCCCTTTATATAATTAGGTAGCTATTGCTGTCAAAGTCCAAAAAGTGGGGTTGCTAGGTCCAAGTTCAGTTTTGATGGCATACCTCATGGTCAGAATAGAGTAGAAGGAGCAGTGGATTTTCAAGAGCCTAAGAAACCCTTGTTTCAAGTCTCTTATCTACCCTCATTCTGGTCTTACGGCTTTGGGAAAATGATTTTCTCTCAGTTTCTTCATCTGCAAAATGGAGATAAACCTTGTTCTGTCTCTTCCACAGAGCTAGGGAACAAAGCGATATACACACATACATAGTGCATATATTATGTATGTACATATATACACATATACATATATAATATACATGCATACATTGTATGTATATATTATATGTATGTACATATGTATATGTATACATATATATGTATGTGTTTGTTTATATGTATATGAAAGTACATTGTCATTGATAAGGTCCTCTCTTTAAGATTTTTGTTTCTACAATTACATGATCATCCATAATTATTTACAAATAATATCTTTATTCTTATTATAATTCTTGATTCTGTCTATATGCTGTTCTCATCAGGTGGCAACATTGTCTCTTTAAGAAATAACCACAGTCAAGTTAAAGTACCTTAGTGAGGTGGAAGGTTCATAGGGACAATTTAGAGTCAAGGACCTGGGTTTGAATCCTGACTCAGGACTTACTTGTGGGACCTTCCACAAATCCCCAAACCTTTTGGGGTCTTAATTTCTCCACCTGTAGAAAGGAGGAGCTGGGCTAGATGATCCCTTCCTGGAAAGCCTGATCCTCTCATAAAATAAGAGGATTGGACTAGGTGGTGTCTAAGTTCTATGTTCTTTGCAGATCTAAATCTTTGATATTATGATACCGTAACTCTGATCATTCCAGTCACCAGCTGTGATTTCAGAGGACTAAGAGGGAAAAATGCTTTCCTCTTTGGGGAAGAAGAATGGTGTGCTGTAGGATTATGGAGTGTGATCTACTTGTCAAACACTGCTGTGTCTTGTTTGTTTTGCTTAACTGTACTTTGTTGTTTAACAGGAGGGTTCCATTTTGCAAAAGGATGACTGATTGGTGAAGAATGGTGTTTTTTTAAAGGGCCTCAATAAAATATTTTGAGCAGCTAGGTGGCACAGTGGATAGAGAACCAGATCTGGAGTCAGGAAGACTCATTTTCCTGAGTTCAAATCTGGCCTCAGACACATACTACCTGGGTGAAAGAACTTTTAATAACAATAAATGTAAATTCCTGAATGGGTCACAACATTCATTTGCTGGTACAAAGGTTGCAGGAGTTCTGAATGGATAATAGGTCAGGTGGAAAAGACTTGTGGGTCTTAGCAGATTATAAGCTAGTGGTACAAGCTAACAGGGAGAAGGTTTGTTTGGTTGCTGGTCTATCTGTGATTTCATTGATATTGGTAATTCTTCCTCCTCTCCTCCCCTACATAATTGAACAACTAATGTATAACTTACAATCTTATCTAGTTGTCTAGGGGTGCTAAAAGGTTAAATTGCTATGTCTGGATTACATAGTCCAGAGCATCCAGTATGTATTAAGGCAAGAATTAAACTCAGTTCTGTTTTATTCCAAAGTAGGCATTCTGTTACATCATATTGATTCTTGGCAGCTGTTCCTTACATTAGTACTACCACTCCAAAAAAGCCCCAAACTTTAATGATTGATTATGGTTGTCGTTTACACTAATAAAGGTACTCGCAGTGAGGGAGGTGCTAGTTGTCCCTTTACTGTGCCCTTGTCAGACTACTTGTGTTCAGCTCTGGGCACCATGTGGCGGGAAGTATGCTGACAAGTTGGAATATCTCCAAAGAAAGGTGACTAGGGTGTCAAAGCAACTTGAAACTGTGCTAGATGAAGATCAGTTGAACAAAGAGGAGATTTTTAACCTGGAGAAGACATCAGGGACATGAGAGCTGTCTTGAAATGTCTGAGGATAAACCCATGGCAAAAGGATTAGATTTATTTTGTTTGTTCCCAGAGGGTACAACAAGGAGCAAAAGCGTTGAAGAAATAGTGAAGAATATTTTGTGGCTATATATAAAGAAAAACTTTCAAAAAATTAAATTGAATTCAATTTTGAATAATTCAAAAAATTGTTGGCCCCAGATAGGATGGGCTGCCTTGAAAGCCATTGAATTTCTGCTCCCGAGAGAGAGCTATGAATGAATAAATGAAAGAATGAATGAATGATGAATGAATGGATGAATGGGATAAAGGAAGGAAGGATTTATTAACTTAAAATGTTGAGCATAATGGTCAGTGCTGGGGATTTAAATACAAAAATGAAGAAAAGCCATCCTCAAGGAGCTTTCTATCTAATGAGAGAAACTATACATATAAGGAAGTGTTGGAGGGAATAAAGATCTTTTTATTTGAAAAGTTGTTCCTAGGATGATAACAGCAGGGCCATAGGAGGAGTGAATTAACATACCATTTCTAGTAACAATGACAGTATTAATTTAATTATTGTTCCAGAACTAAAAAAAGGAGAGGAATGTGGGCAGGGTTGGGGGGAAGGTGAAGGAAAAGACAAAGCTTGTCCCTCCAGTCACAGTCTTTTGTCTGGGTGGCAAGACAGCTGGTCTGAAGGAAGGGGAGTGAGGTAAAGCAGAACCTATGTTACTTTGACATAGCTGACCATGTGAAATATGTTTAAATCAGGTCAGAGGGACCTCAGAATAGGAGTTCTGGAATCAAAAGAGTTCAGTTCTCTGGGATAGAGTCTTTAAGGAAGGAATGAATAAGCCCTTGTCAGAGAAATTTAGAAGTGTTATTCTTAAGGTATAGGTTGTCCTGGGGTGACCTCTGAGGTCCTTTAAACTCAAATGTATCTGAGAGTAGGTATATTATCAGTGTGCAAAAATTATTGCTTAGAAACGGTACCATATCTGGTCTTCTCTTGGTTCATCTGGTTGTTGATCACCTCTCAGATGATATGAACGCTTCTTTTACTTCCCCTCCAATACTTTTATCACTTACCTGCCTAATAATCTGACCCACACTTGGCAACCACTATTGTGTATTTTCTTTGGTAACTAGACTCTCCCTGACACACAGATTCTGACATCCTCAGCTTCTATGTAATCTATCAGTTTATTTCTTTGTGAACATTTAGCCCTTCTCCATAAAATGCATATTTTCTCCTGCTTACTGGCTGTTAACTGTTTCCTAACTTAGACATAGCAGGCTATGTTTTTCAGGTATAACCAATGATAATTTACATATATATGTATACACACATATGTAACATATATACACATATACATACATGCATACATAAATTTATGTATATAGATTCATGTATATGTATACATACACACAGTATCTAGACGTTCAGTTATTTCTAACTCTTTGTAACCCCAAAAACCATAGCACTCCAGACCTTTTTATCCTATACTATCTCTCCAAGTCTATCAAGTTCATGTTCAACATTTCCATGACACTATATATCCACCTTATCTTTTGCTGTCCCCTTTTCTTTTCTGCCTCCAATCTTTCCCAACATCAGGGTCTTTTCCAATGAGTTCCATCTTCTTATCATGTCGCCAAAGTTTTTAAGCTTCAGCTTCAGTATTTGACCTTTTGGTGAATAGTCTGAATTCATTTCTTTAAGTATTGATTGATTTGATGTACTTCTTGTGTGACTGACCCTCAAGAGTCTTCTCCAGTACCACAAGCAATGGAAATTCTTATTATTTGCCATATATGTGTACATACATACATACATATATGCATGTATATATATATATGTATATATATATATGTACATATTTGAGTTGGACCTTTAGAGCACTTAATTTTGTGAAGGACTTCACTAAAGCATTTTTGTCCCTGTTTTTGGATAGGGAGAAATAGTCACAGAGTACTTAATTGACTCACTTATGGTAGCACAGCAAGAGGCTGTGCTGGGATTCAAACCCAGATTTCCTGACTCTAATGTTAACCTTGTTTCCTCTATACTACATTGCTTTCTGTTAGACCAGATCTTTTTATAGACCTCCTCTCCTTTTCTCCATGTCTTCCAGGCAAATATATTTGTAATTGCTTAGTCATATATTCCTCCTGGAAGCATCATTATCCCAAGGTCATTCTCCTTGGGACACACTTAGCTTATCAATTCTTGTAGTAAAACATAACGCCTAGAAGAAAGCACAGTGCTACAGAATTGCTTCTACTGCACTGTGGGACTCTGACCTATCTAGTCTTGAATGCTGTGTTGTTTTTAAAGCAGTTTAAAATCATATTAGGGCAATTTACATTTTTGTAAATATTCTTCATGTACATTGTTAAATTTATTGGCATATAATTGGGCAAAATAACTCCATATAATTTCCTTAATTTCATCTTCATTAGAGGTATATTTGCCCTTTTCATTTTTAATACTAGTGATTTGATTATCTTCTCTTTTTTTAAAAACTCAAATTAACAATGGTCTATTTTATTGGCTTTTCATAAAACCAACTCCTAGTTTCATTTGTTAATTCAATGATTCTTTTACATTCAATTTTACTAATCTCACGAAAGGGAGAGGGAAGGAAAGAAGGGGAAAAAATCATATTAGGGGGTTGTTTGGGTTAGAATTTTTGCTGCCATGACTTAAAATACTGTTGATTCAACCCAGTTCTTAGTCTGATAACCCACGCTCTGCCACCATCTTTTTACAGATGAACTTCTCTCTAGCTATTATCCCTCCCCCCCCAAAAATAAAACAACACAAAAATAAAACCTGATTAGTCTTGCAAAGTTGAATTTTTTGAAGCCAAATACAAGTCTTTAAATTTATTCATATTAAATGTCATCTTATTATATGCAGCCTAGCATTCTAGCCTGTCAAGATATTTTTGAATCCTGGCTTCCATACGTTGTGCTAGCTCTCCCTACTAATTTTGTGTTATCTGAAAATATGATGCTCTCAGTTTCCTTATTATTTATTTATTAGCAGAACAAGTCTAATTTTTCTTCCACTAGATAGCCCTCAACACTTGAAAGCAGCTATTATGTCTACTCTTATATAGGCTAAATATTCCCAGTTTCTTCAGAAATTTTTTCTTTTACATTATGTACCACAGTCCTCTCATCATCTTGATCACTTTCTTTGGGACATACTTCATCTTGTCTATTACTTTTCCCCAAAAAATATGGTGCCCAGAAATGAACTCAGTATTTTAAATGTGACCTGATTAGAAAAGTGTATAGTCAAGGTATTAGCTCCCTTCTTCCGGACATTATGCCTTTATTTTTGCAACCTTAGGAGAGGATTTTTTTCCTTTGGTTTCCATGTCATTAATTCACAATGAGCTTTATACAAAATCCTAAGATATTTCCCATAAGACCTGTTGTTTATCCATACCTACGAACTTTGTCATTTTGAAATTTATTATTTTAAATCTTATTATGGAAAACTAATTTTATTTCTGGTCAATGTCATGTTATTAGATTCAACCTTTCAACAATCTGAGCTTTTTGGTAAATCCCCATTTCATCCACATTGGTCTCTTCATACTGAACCTTCCTTTTTCCTTTATCAGAAACATTTCTACCTAGGTAAAGAGCTTCCCAACACCTCTCTTCCCTCCCCTCTCCCCCAGGGTCAAATACTTTATCAAAAATATTAGGCCACTGGGACCTACCAATCCCTTGGTAATCAGAACATATCCAGATATGTTCTCCCCAAGTATATAATATGTACCAACTTTCATCTTATTTTCTATGATGAGTTCTGTATAGAAGTCCTTTGCCACAAAAGCGATTCAAGTTTCTTCTTTGGCAATCACACCCCAGGTTTGTCAACTGAGAAATAGAAAAGACCCTAGATGCCTTTTTTTTAACAGATGAATAATCCTGACATTTTACAATAGAAGAAGCTAAGGCCCAGAGAGGTTCAGAAACTTAGCCAAGGTCACACATAGGGAAGAAGTGGCAAAATCAGGATTCACATTCAAGTCTTCTGACTCCAAATCCAGTGTTCTTTCCACTGTACAAAGTTTCTCCTTTCCAATACAGTATACTGGCTAACATACAGTTTAAAATTTACCCTTAGGAGAGTCAGAAATACAAGAGTTTTTTTTTCTCTCAAGACTAAGGAAAGATATCTAGTGTTTACTGGTCATTGACAAGCCTTTCTGTTTAGCTCCATGAATAGTAGCATAGGTTGCTACCTAGGTTTCAGAAGAAAGAGCAAATGAGCCTCAGTGGATAAAACCCTTCGAACATTTGTTGAAAGATAACATCAGGCCAAGAGGCCCAAGACTTATATGTAATGTGGACTCGCATACATGTGTTAATATTTTCTCCCTCTCCCCCTTCTCTCTCTGTGTCTCTGTCTCTCTCCCTCTCTGTTTCTCTCTCTCTCTCTGTCTCTCTCCCTCTCTGTTTCTCTCTCTCTCTCTGTTTCTCTCTCTCTCTCTCTCTCTCTCACTTTCTCTCTCTTCCTCCCTCCTTCCCTCTCTCTTCACCCCCTCCCCACCCACATTTCTCACTTGCTACTAATTATATTCATATCCAGATTCTGGGTCTGTCAGCTTCTTTCTGAGCACTCTCTTCTCATGTGCAATTACTATAGGGGATTCTAAACAGACCAGACTCAGTACATCTGCCAAGATTTTATCCTCACAGTCCCCCAAATGCTTATATTACTTTATATAAGGATACCGAACCCAGGGCTACACACAATTTCAGGATTTAAAAGGAAGTAGAGGAATGTGCCCATTTTATTCATATAGCAGTCACTCTTCAAAAAAGCACACTGACCCCCATCTCCTCCTTGTACCACCTGTCTATCTTAATATATCCACTGCATAGTTTCTCCCTGCTCCATGGGGAGCACACCAAGCACTCGGATTTTTTACCTGCGTACTACAATCACCAATATCAAGAGAGTCTATTGACACTATTTTTTAATAAGGATATAAGTTATGTGTGAAGACAGTTTAAAGCACATTGTGCTTTCCTCTCTTTGGGAATCTCAACCTTTCCAGCCTTATCTCTGTATTCTTCACTTTTCTTTGTTACTATTAGAAGAAGGAACAGGGAGTACTCCATTGATACTCAGAGAAATTGGTGTCACCTTCCTTCTCTATGTTCATAGCATATTTCAATATCTAATCACTATTTTGATCTTTCTAAAAATCTTTGCGACATTCCATATATTCTTATAGGTCTCTTCATCTCCTGTGCTAATTAAATGCCTTGTCTTTTCATTTTCTCATTGGTCTCTGTTCTCTGTCTTCTTTCCCTCTTGCCTCTTCCAAAGCTGAGCCTCTACCATCTTTGGGGCTGCAAGTTTCTAGTTAGTTCCATGTTTCCTATGGAAGTTCACCCAAAGGAGTAACCTAAACCCTCCAGGTATCTGAAATAGAAGGCCAAAGGCACACCTTCAAATTGCCTTGGGATTCATATGCCAAACACATTGATTCACAGTGACTTGAATTCTCTCAGTCTTCAGAACAAACTTGAGTAACTAATGACTTTGCTTGCACACAATTATGTTCCATAATCACTCTTTCTGTTTCTAGGGAGCAGGAAACCTAAACACTGACTCTATCCTCCATACACAAAAATTCTTCTCTATACTTCTTTACAAACACCCAGGGGCCAGCCTCCAACTATATCCATGCCATCGATTACCAGAGTCAAGAGAATGTCCTGTCACTCTCTTCTAGCCTCGGGGAATCAATTCATAACTTGAGGTAGCTGTGGGTCCTATTCACCTCTGGACATATCTGCCCCATTTCCAAATCTATTAACACAGTTTAAGTAGAAGAGTAGACTTTTTCATTAAGGAAAAACTGGCCGTAAGATCCAGACCATATAATATTGATTCATTGGTACAGTAAATAAAAGTGAAATAAGAAGGTAAATAGCAGTTCCTGCTGAGGCCAAAGCACTTGGTTTTCCAAAATGGGGTGGAGGCTCCCCAAGGCCAACAAACCAGGGCAGAAGTTTTTAGGACCCATATAGTCAAGGATCATTTCTCACTGAGATTTATGGACCTTGGTCAGTGGATTGAAGGTGATAGAAGATAACATTGAGAAGACAGAAGGAGAGTCCTTGCTTGAGTGACTGCCCCAGTGAAGGCAGATGTGGAAAACTGTAGAAGGACAATTCTGGTTACATAATCTCATGGTAATGGAATTAGAATTTATTTAACATCAGTCAATGCAAAGAAGACATATATAATGACAGGAAAAACCTAAGGAGAATAGCAAATATGTAGTAGTTAACAGAGGGACCAAGTTTGAGTTTCTTATCCTTATTCTGAACCCTATTTTCTTCCACTTCTATGTCTCTGTAATACTCCATACTCAAACTTATCAAAATAAGGCATTTCTGGCATAAAAGCTCCCATCAACAATGTTGATCTCAGCCAATTTGTGACAGTACCTAGGTGGTCTAGTGGATAGAAGTCAGGACTAAAAGATAGAAAGATTTAAGTCTAAATTCAATATCAAGACAATTTTTAGATGTGTGTAACCCTGGGTGAGTCACTTAACCTCTGTTTTCCTCGGTTTTCTCATCTGTAAAATGGGGATAATAATAGTACCCTGGCATTGTGAAGATGAAATGAGATAATAATTGTAAAGTGCTTAGTACGGTGCCTAACACATAATGCATGCTATATAAATGTTAGCTATTATTATTATTTAGTAGATAAGTCTAAAAGAGATACCTAAAGCATATCTAGGGGCTTGCCCATAGTCACTGGACTAGTTAAACTTAAGTGGCAAGATTTGAACCCAGGTGTTGTGGAGTCCTGACTCCAAGATCAGAAGTCTATCCAGTAGATAATGCTGCCTTCACAGAGTTTCTTAGCACTGCTTATGTAGCTATTAAGTTGTCTTCAAAGAATCGTGGAAGGAGTAAGACAATCACAGTTGTATGGTTTCCCAGATCACCTGGGGTTGGGAACTGAGAAACAAGGAAATGTGGTCTTTTCTGAAAGGTATACCCATGAATTATACCTGGGTTAATAAGTTGTAAAAAGGGGTAAGGGTCAATTGGATGGGCTCCTATGTCACCGTAGCTATTGTACTTAACCACTAATAACCTGATTATGTTTGGGGAGAGGTAGTTTGGAGTGAGATGATCTGAGTTCATATTATAAGCACTTACTAGCTATTCAATCTTGCAAAAACCATTTAGCCTTTCTGTATACTACCTATTTCACAGGGTCATAATGAGGAAAGGTTTCTGGTCGTTGGTTTTTTTTTTTTAATTTTTAAATGTCTTTGTAAATATGTACTATTGTTATAACAATTTTTGCACCTTTTTGGTAACGGGTAATTTGAGATTGCATAGGTTGTGCTTGTTCACAAATATTCCTTGCTCACAAATAATGATTAAATAAAAGACAATACCTTAGAATAATCAGCTTTTATGAAAGTTGATTGTTCTGAGGTGTTGTCTTTTATTTAGTCATTCCCTTATTCTCTGGGTGGACTTTCCTGGTGATCTTCACTGGGAAGCGTATTTCCTGCTGCTGAGAAGGTAGGTAAGCAGCTGCTTCAGCCAGTAGCCCATGCTAAGTCAACCACCAACTGCTTGTGAGGCAGGTGGCGTGGGGGGAGGAAGTGGAGTTAACAAAGAAGAGCTCATAAAGTTGAGGTTTTCTCTTCTTCACTCTATGACAAATGAGTAATCAAACCCCAAGGGTCTTCTACAAAAAAGTAGGTTTATATTTACAAATGAAATTTCAGCTTGCAGTCAAGGAAATCCTGTGATGAAAGTCTGAGTTCCTAACTTGATCCAGTCATTGGAAAGTGTCTTCTAGGGGAGTAATCTGCCAGTATCATTGGATAGCCCAGCCCCAGCCATAAGTAGGACTTCTGAGAGCCCCACAGAGCATGGAGCCCCATGCCAGAGAGAGTAAGAGAGCAGAGATGGGAAGTATCAGGTAATTGGTACATTAGCTCTGCAGAAACGGCATGTCTGGTATTGAGAACCAAAGGGGGTCCAGTCAACCTACTGTTGTGTACATGCTTTATCAGCAGGGTCTCAGCTTGGCCCGCTTTTTTTCTCAGCATCCTGGTTCATTGATCATCATTACAACCATATTTCAACCTGCCTTTTATATTTTACCTCCTATCCTTCCACTTCTTCTATCTCATTGAGTTGCACCCTAACCTTAACTCCACAGCTCCCACTTCTTTGTTTCAGAATAGGATTATCAATTTAGTGCTAGAAAACACCTCAGGGACTAAGGTGTCTTATTTTTTTTTCATATAAGGAAACGGAGGTCCAGAGAAGTGAAATAACTTACATAGGCTGTAAGTCAGGTGTGCTGACTTCCGAGTTTGGTACTTCTCTGCTAAACCACACTGCCTCTCAATAGGAGAAGCATGGTATTTCTCAGACTCTAATACTTCTTTAATATAGGAAGGACACATCATAAAACTAGGGAACAAGGAATCAAATGTCATTGGGTTTCAATTATCAGAAAACATGATTCATATTTTCGTTGAATTCCTGAATCTTAGCATATTGGAATTAGATGGATCCTTGGAGATTGTTCAGTCTAATTCTGTCATTTTATAAGTTAGCAGTTTGAGGCCATGAGAAATGATTTATCTAAGGTCACATAAGGTGGTAAGTGACCAGAAACTAGGGGTTCCAATTCCAAATCCAACACAATTTTGCTGAAGAGCAAATGTGTTGCAGTTGAAAGTCTTTTAGATTCGGAGTCAAAGGACATAGGTTTGAATCCTACCTTTACCAATTAATACCTGCATGAACATAAGCATTGGTTATCCTCAAGAAAAGGCTGGATGACCACTTGTCAGGGGATCCATATTCAAGAATGTGTTGGCCCCAAGGATTCCTTCTTTTTTTTAGAATATTTATATATTTTATTAAATCTTTCCAACCAGAAATTATGATCAAATGTACAATGACATATAGAAGAATTATATATATTTCTACCCAGACTCACAGTACAGTTTTCCTTAGAAATATTGTACACATTTATCACCAAAGAGTAAAATCCAGCAGTAGTGTTATAGCATAAGATTCCTTCTTTAGAGCATATGATTCATGATCTTGCTATTTTCTTATTCATCTATTTATTGCTTTGAATTGGAACTTCTTCTCTCTCTTTTGATTGTATACTCAGGACCCTTAGTTTAACTAGAATTGATATCACAATATGAACAGTGCCATTTTGTTTATGGGCAAAATGGGTCCCATCATGCATGGTAATCTCTGTTTTTTAGTCACTGTCTCCTTCAGGTGGTTGGAGACATCTTTGTCTTGAAAGTGTTTTCCACCCATTGAATTTGACCCATTCAATAGCAGAATTTCTAGAAATGCAAAACAGTATATATAGCCTAGGTTAACTCTGAGGCAAGAAAAAAGAAATAAGTACACAGTTTTGTTCTATTTTTTGCCAGATCAAATATTTGCAGAGAATGAGACTTGGCTCTGTCTGTGACTCTTCTCTGAGATCCTGTCCTAGGTAGATGCCAAGAGCACACGGCTGTCACATTTCTCCTGTTAAGTGCCTCACAGGAGCTAGTAGCAGAGAAAATAATTGATTATTGGAGGAGAGTATAACTGAATACAAAATTAGCATTTTTCTTCCTCTGTATAACCATGGTGGATATTGAGGTTCCAAACATCCAGAAGGGGAGCTGGGACCAAAATGATTAACATTTATAATTACTTATTTTTCAAGTTTATAGTATATCCATTTGTTTTCTTTATAAAGTGTCATGTAAATTATGGAATCTGTCTTAAAATCTGCCATGTGTAGTTAAGCCATTACCACTGCTTCAACTGTAATTAACACTTCCTGCTTCAAGAAACTGTAATTCTCTAGTGGGCAACTGTTTACTCTTACTTCTTTATCAAGCATGGAATCTCTAGCCATATGAAAAGACATGGAGATTAAAAAAAAATTAACAGATATGTACTGAGCATTTACCATGTACAAGGTAAGAACTACAAGGGACAGAGAGCCAGGAGATAGAGAAAGCTGGCCATGGAGTCAGAAGGATCTGGGTTTAATCTCAAACTCTGAAACATACTGCTAATGTGAACACCAGCTCAGCATTTAACTTATCAGCTCACCAAGTCAAATCAAGTCAACAAGCATTTATTTAAGTACCTACTTTGATCTAGGCTGGGAATACAGAGGATTTTAAGTCCCTACTCTTAAAGAGGGCAGCTGCAGGGGCTGGAATAAGCAGCTTTTATCTACCTGAGTTCAAATGTGGCCTTAGACACTTTCTAGCTGTGTGACCCTGGGCCAGTCACTTTACCATATTTACCTCAACTTCTACACCAACGGATCAGAGGGCTTGGAATATGGTATTCTGGAGGTCAAAAGAGGTAGGATTAAAGCCAAGAATCAAACAGAACTGAGAAAGGACTGAACAAAATAAAACCATGCTGAATTATTTTTTAAAAATTAATTAATTTTAAAAATTAATTTAATTTAAATTATTTAATTTATTTTTAAAAAATATTTTAAGTTATTTATAGTAATTAATTATATATAATATATTTCATATATATATGAAATATATAAATAACATTTATTTATTTTCAGTTTTCATATTTTCACTTCCACAAAATTTTGAATTTCAAATTTTCTCCCCTTCTCCCCCCTCCCTTCACCACAGGACAGCATATATTTTGATTACCCTTTCCTCCAATCTGCCTTCCTTTCTATCACCACCCCTCCCTATAGCCTTCTCTTCTACTTTCCTGTAGGACAAGATAGATTTCTATAGCCCATTGCCTATATATCTTATTTCCTAGTTTCATGTAAAAAAATCTTTAGTATCATTTTAAAGCTTTGAGTTCCACATTCTCTCCCCTCCTTCCTCCTCACCCACCCTCACTGAGAAGGCAAACAGTTCGATATAGGTTATACATGTGTAGTGATACAAAATACTTCCATAATAATAATGTTGGGAATTACTAATTATATTTTCCTCTGTCCTCTTCCATGCTCCATTTATTATGTTCTCTCCTTTGACCTGTCACCAAAGTGTTTATGTCCAATTATGCCTTCCCCCAATCTGTCATCCCTTTATTTTCCCCCCTTTCTTATCCTCTATTTCATCGTAATTCCATTTTTTGGAAGATGGTGGAGTAGAAGGATGCACATACACTAACTAGCTCTTCCCCCACAGTCCATAAAATACCTGTAAAAAATGACTCTCAACAATTTCTAGAGCAGTAGGAGCCACAAAACAACAAACAGAGTGAAAGAGATTTCCAGCCAAAGGTAACCTGGAAAGTCTACAGGAAAGGTCTATCCCATGGGATGCTGAGCAGAGAGAAGCCCAGCCCTGGCCATGCAGCACCAGGAGGAAGAGGACTGAAACAGGCCTCTGGGGCTGAATTCCCAGCTGGGAGGGTCTCAGATCCCTCAAACCATAAGTGCTGAAGAACGCTCCAAAGGTCAGTAAGAGGGCTTTCCCAGCTGGGCAAAAGGGGAGCAGGGTCCACCTCCACCCCCAGCACCGGCCCAGGCAGTGGCAGCAGTAGCAGTGGCAGCAACACTGGTGGAGGTGAAGGCAGCAGGGCACATCCATTTGTGAAGCACTCAGTCTAAAGCCCCTGGGGGAATTGATCAGCTGATCTGAACCTCAGCCCTGAACAAAGTCCTGGGGGGAGGAGGAGCACTAGGATCATCCTCTTGACAAAGGATTCAGAAGTCAAGTAACTGGCTGGAGAAATGCCCAAAAAGGGGGAAAAAACATACTTTCTCAGTGAACACGTATTTCCTTTCATACTTTTTGGATGAGGAAGAACAATACATACTGTCAGAAGAAGTCAAGCCTTCTGCATCCAGTGCCTCCAAAATGAATATGAAATGGGCTCAGATCATGAAAGAACTTGAAAAGCAAGTCAGCAGCTTGGTAAAGGAGACCCCAAAAAATGCTGAGGTAAATAACACCTTTAAAAATAGGCTAGTTCAATTGGAAAAAGAGGTTCAAAAAGTCAATGAGGAGAAGGCTTTAAAAAGCAGAATTAGCCAAATGGAAAAGGAGCTTCAAAAGCTCGCTGAAGAAAATTGTTCTTCAAAAAATGAGAGTGGAGTTCAGGGAAGCTAATGACTACATGATAAATCAAGAAGTTGAAAAACAAAACCAAAGGAATGAAAAAATAGAAGATAATGTGAAATATCTCATTGGAAAAACAACTGACCTGGAAAATAGATCCAGGAAAGACAATTTTAAAATTATGGGACCACTTGAAAGCTATGATCAAAAAAAAGAGCCTCAACATAATCTTTCATGAAATTATCAAAGAAAACTGCCCTGATATTCTAGAACCAGAGGGCAAAATAAATATTGAAAGAATGCACCAATCACCTCCTGAAAGAGACCTGAAAAGAGAAGCTCCTAGGAATATTGTGGTCAAATTTCAGAGTTCATAGGTCAAGGAGAAAATATTGCAAGCAACTAGAAAAAAACAACTTGAATATTGTGGAAATACAATCAGGATAATACAAGATCTGGCAGCTTCTGCATTAAGGGATCAAAGGGTTTGGAATAGAATATTCTTGAAGTCAAAGGAACTGGGATTAAAACCAAGAATCACTTACCCAGCAAAATTGAGTATAATACTACAGAGGAATACATGGTCATTCAATGATATAGAGGGCTTTCAAGTATTCTTGATGAAAAGACCAGAGCTGAACAGAAAATTTGACTTTCAAACACAAAAATCAAGAGAAACTGAAAAGGTAAACAAGAAAGAGAAATAATAAAGGATTTTCTAAAGCTGAACTGTTTACATTCCTACATGGAAAGATAAGATTTGTAACGCTTCAGACTTTTCCCAGTATTTGGGTAGGTGGAGGGATTATACATACATACATACACACACACATACACACATATAGACAGAGAGCACAGGTTGAGTTGAATCAGAAGGGATGATATCTATAACACACATACACACACATGTAGACAGAGAGCACAGGTTGAGTTGAATCAGAAGGGATGACATCTATAAAAAATAACATTAAAGGGTGAAGAGAGGAATATATTGGGAGGAGAAAGGGAGAAATGGAATGGGGCAAATTATCACTCATAAAAGAGATAAGAAAAATCTTTTTCAATGGAGGAGAAAAGGGAGGAGGTGAGAGGGGAAAAGTGAAACTTACTTTCTTCACATATGGCTTCAGGAGGAAATAAAATGCTCACTCAATTTGGTATGAAAATCTAGCTTACACTACAGGAAACTAGGGGAGAATGGGAAAAGTGAAGTGAGGGGGATGATACAAGGAAGGACAAATGGGAGAAGGGAGTAATTAGAAGTAAACACTTTTGGGAAGGGGCAAGGTCAAATGAGAGAATAGAATAAATGGGGGACAGGGTGGGATAGAGGGAAATATAGTTAATCTTACACAACATGATTATTATGGAAGTCTTTTGCAAAATGACACATAAGTAGCCTGTATTGAATTGCTTGCCTTCTTGGTGGGGATGGGTGGGGAAGGAGGAAGGAAGAGAAGTTGGAATTCAAAGTAGTGAGACAAATGCTGAGAATTGTTATTGCATATAACTAGGAAATAAGAAATTCAGGTAATGGGGTATAAAAATCTATCATGCCCTATAAGAAAAAGAGAGAAGATGAGGATAAGGGAAGGGTGGGGTGTGATAGAAGGGAGGGCTCATTGAGGGAAGGGGTAATCAGAATCCAAGGTGTTATGGGGTGGGAGGAGGGGAGAGATGGGGAAAAATTGGAATTCAAAATTTTGTGGAAATGAATGTTGAAATCTAAAAATAAATAAATAAAACTAGATTAAAAAAAAAAGAAATTCCATTTTTCCCCTGAAGTATCATAATTAGTTTTACTGGGTAGGTGATTCTTGGTTTAGTTCTAGTTCCTTTGATGTCTGAAATATCATATTCCTCTGATTTCTTAATACAGAAGCTGCTAGATCTTGTGTTATCTTGATTATATCTCCACAATACTTGAATTGTTTCTTTTTGGGCACCTGTAATATTTTCTCCTTGACTTGGGAACTCTGGAATTTGTCTACAACATTCATAGGAATTTTCCTTTTGGGATCTCTTTCAGGAGGGGATAGGTGTCTTTCCATTTCTATTTTACCCTCTGATTCTGGAATGTCAGGGCAGTTATCCTTGAAAATTTCTTGAAAGAAATATCTAGGCTCTTTTTTTATCATGGTTTTACAGGTAGTCCAATGATTTTAAAATTACCTCTTCTGGATTCATTTTCCAGATTAGTTGTTTTTCCAGTGAGATACTTCACAATGTCTTCTATTTTTTTTCCTTCTTTTAGTTTTGTTTTATAATTTCTTGATTTTTCATAAAGTCATTAGCTTCCATTTGCTCCATTCTGATTTTTTAAGGAATTCTTTTCTTCAGTGAGCTTTTGAACCTCTTTTTCCATTTGTCCCGTTATTCTTTTTAAGGCATTCTTCTCCTCATTAGCTTTTTGGACCTCTTTTGCCATTTGGGTTAGTCTAATTTTAAAGGTGTTATTTTCTTTAGCATTTTTTTGGGTTTCCCCAAATGAGGCAAGCTATTGACTCATTTTTTCATGATTTTCTTGCATCACTCTCATTTCTCTTTCCAATTTTTCCTCTACTTCTCTTACTTGATTTTCAAAGTTCTTTTTGAGCTCTTCCATGGCCTGAGACTAATTCATATTTTTTTCTTAGAGGCTTTGAATGAAAGAGCTTTGGCTTTGTTGTCTTCTGCTGGTTGTATGTTTTGATTTTCCTCATCACCCATGACAAATGAAAATACCACTTCACCAAGAAAGTAATAATCTATAGTCTATTTTTTTCCATTTGCTCATTTCTCCAGGCAGTTTACTTGATTTTTGAACTCTTTGTTAAGTGAAGAGCTCCAGAAGCAGCTGCAGCTTCAGCAGTTGCTGCAGGTGCCTTGGGCCTGAGACTGGGACTGGTCTAAACTCTCCTCTCAGTCATGTGAGAGACTCTTCCCACTGACCTTTGAACCTATCTTTGACATTTGTGTTTTGAGAAATGCAGAAACCACAGTCAACGATTCAGTTCCCTAAGGCCCACTCCAACTCTGTCCCTGTCAGGGCCTATGCTGAACTCTGCTCAGTGCCCAGCCCAGTGTGATAGACCCTTCCTGTCAACCTTACAGATTGCCTTGGGTTGGGAATTTGCTTCAGTCTGTCATTTTGTGGCTTCTGCTGCTCTAGAATTTGTTGAGTCATTTCTTACAAGTTTTCTGAAGGAGAGCTCTAGCAAGTCCCTGCTTCTCTTGCATTAGCCTGGCTCCACTCTCCCACCCTAAATTCCTAAAGAGCTCCCATTCATGAAAGGTAGGTAGAGTGCTGGGTCTGGCATCAGGAAGACCTGAGTTCAAATTCAGACTCAGAAATTTACTAGCCCTGTTACACTGACAAAGTCACTTAACTCCGTTTACCTTACCTTCCTCATCTATAAAATGAGGTTAATAATTTCACTTACCTCTTAGGGTTGTTAAGAGAACCAAACGAGGAAACAGTAGTGAGCACTATATACATATCAGGTATCACTATTATTAGTTATTATTATGACAACATGCAAACAACTATTTACAAGCTAGATACATCCAGGACTCATTGGTGAAAAATTCAGAGGGAATGCATTGGTGATTCTCTGAGACTATAGAAGAATTTGCTAATCTGTACTGGTGAAAGGAATTTACACACAGTGAGTTCCATTCACTTATGAAATTATAGGTCTGCTGTGCAGAAATAACACAAATAAAGAGTTTGAGGCCCCATGCTAGAATTTTGGGTTGCCAAGACAAAACAGCAATCCCTCCTCTCAAGATTATATTCTCCTGAAGGCAAGGGATATGAGAAATAAATATCTAACTAACCACAAAATACATGCAAAGTGACAAAAAGCAATTGCAAGAGGGGAGAGAACATTCCCAAATGGGGAGCTCCTAGGGTGGCCTAGTGTAGGGGATAACCCAACAAATGCACACTGAAGGAAATTAGGGTTTCTGTGAGGCATAGGAATATACTCCAGGGTGCCACTTGTGTCATGCCTTGGGGGGTCACAGGAGTAAGAAAAAAGTACAATGCCCATTTTTGTGCTGGGCTAACCTTTAGTCAGCCCCTCACCTTTTCTGTTCCTTGACCTGTCTTGAAAAGAGTGGTAACAAGCATTTTGTCTATTCAGAATTTTGAACTCCCTGGATCAACAAAGAGTGTTATTTCAATCCTTGTTCTCCCTTTCCATTTTTAATAATGCTGTCATGTCCAAAACATCATTTTCTAGCTATCTATGAAAAAAAACCTTATTTTTTCTCTATAGTTTTTCTGACTCTCCAGTTCATAAAAAAATACCAACTCCATTCATTTGTCTCAGTGTGCAGAATGAACCCTGAGCTTCTCATACCTGCATTTTCTAGCTGTTTTTGTCAGATTACTCCATGTCTTAGAAAGACAAGCCCACATCTTATTTTGAGCAGAGGTGAGACCATTGAGGACTTCATCTTGATTCATGATTGTGAGTGAGCCCATCACACTGACTGATCCCTGATCTGGGAGGTGGGGAGGCAGAGGTAGGGAAACGGCTTTAGCATTAAGTTTCCCAAGCTGGTAGGGATCAAAAATTATAGCGTGATCAATCCAAGCTCATAAACAAGGTAGACAACAGGACCTTTTTGCAAAGGAATAAACTGAGGCACAGAGAATCTAAATGACTTACTCAAAGTTACATAGTAAATACACATTTCTTGTTTTGAAATCGATGAAGTCCAGATATCAACACTTGATATTCCTAGAATGGGCACATGACAGGATGTCCACAGATGGAGATAAGAGTATTAGAGAGGTTTGCCATTTGCTTCTTCATCTTATTTTACAGATGAGGTGACTGAGGCAAACAGGTTTATGTGACTTTCCCAAGGTCACATGTCTAGTAAATTTCTGGAGCCAGATTTGAATTCAAGAAAATTAACACAATTCTAGCATGCTATCTACCATGCCCTGCTTGTGAAATAACCAAGAAAAAATAATGTAACATCTCTAAGCCCCAATTTCTTCATCTGTAAAATGGAAAATAATAATAATAATAACAAACATTTATATAGTGCTTTAAGGTTTTTACTTTACATATGTTATCTTATTTGGTCCACACAACTCTGTGATGTAGATGTAGATCCCAGTTTATGGATGAGAAAGCTTAAGGATGTAGACATTTAGTATCATGCCTAGGCTCACACAACTAAAGTGATTGAGGCAGAACTAGTGTCTTCCTGATTTTAAGTTCCACACTCTATGCCTCTAAGCTTAACTGTCTTAGTTTTCCTCCAGATTGAGCTGCCTTCAAACAATTACAATAATGGAAATAATAATAAATATTTTCATCCAATACAGATATGTATATGTGTTATCATTTGAAAGATTCAAGCAGTGCATTTGACAAAAGGTCCATGCAGACCTTGTTAATGAGAGAGACAAAGAGAAACAGAAAAAGACAGAGACAGGCAGGGAGAGAGAGAAAAGAGAGAGAGAGAGAGAGAGAGAGAGAGAGAGAGAGAGAGAGAGAGAGAGAGAGAGAGATGTAGGTTAGATGTTACTACTGTTAGGTAGATTAGGAACTAATTAGATTACTGAACTAACCCCTAGGGTAATATAACACAATTTATAGTTTGGGTTTAACTCAAGAGGTTGCTAGTGAAGTGCTCCTGGGATCTGTCATTGACTCTTTGCTATTTATCATTTTTATTATTGAAATAAATTAATTCATAGATAGAATAATGATCAAATTTGAGAAAAACACAAAGCTTGGAATTGTAGGTAACGCACTGAATGACAAAGTTAGAATTTAGCTTTTATTGGTCAAATCTAATCAGATGAAATTTGATAGAGAAAAATACCAAATAAGTTATTTTAAAAGATGTTGCAAGTCTTAAAGCACTTTCCAAATGTTAATTATTATTATTAAATTGCTATAGATGAGTTAAAAATCTAATTTTACAAATACAAGATGGAGTATATTTGACTGGGCAATATTGACATTTCATATAAAAAAAGATCTCAGGATTCTCTTGGACTTCAAACTCAATATGTATCAATAGGATAACATGGTAGACAACAACAGAGCAATAAAACTAGGCAATATTAGGTGGATAATGCAGTTATGGCATCTAGAACGTGAGAGGTCCCAGGCCTGCTCTATTCAGTCCTCATCAGGTAACATATTTAGTGATGAATTTCATTTCCTATTGAGAAGTGCTTGTGATGACAAAATCGTGAATTCTAGCAGAGTTGATATCGACATGAGATGGTTTAGTTTTCCATCTCCAGTGGTGGAGGAAGAACTCATGGCTGAAAATATTGAAATGCTGAATTTTATCATCATCATAAGCAACATCATCCAGATCAATCAAGCAAAAAAAATTTCAATACCAATTAGGTGTCCAAAACTTGACACTGAAAGCAATCCTTGGCACTGGATATACAAAGGCAAAAGGAAAAGTGGAGGAACTTACAGTTACTCTGGAGGAACTTACAGTTTAGTTGGAGGGTAGGGTGGAATGTGTTCAATGTGTTCGTGTATAGGTAAGTGAAAAATATACATGAAGTAAATACAAGGTGTTTGGTAGAACATGGAGGATACTAGTCACTAGGTGATCAGGAAAGTCAACATGTAAATATAAAACTTGAAATGATTCTAACTACAAATTATAAGAGTTAGGGGGAGGTGGAAGTACTTTCCAGGGATGGAATATACATTTAGAAGGACAAAGGTACAGCAATGAGAGATGGATTTTCACATATGAAGAAGAGTAAGACCAGTTTGACTAAACTATATGAATAGGAGAGTAGTGTTTAATGATGCTGGAAATGTAGGTTAGGACCAGATTGTAAAGAACTTCAGATGTCTGGCAGAAGTGTGTGTGTGTGTGTGTGTGTGTGTGTGTGTGTGTGTGTGTGTTCTTGCAAGGACCTGGGAGCAACTGTTACTGAATAGGTGAATGACATTAGGGAAATCAGTTTTGCAGTTAAATAAGGAATATTGATGTGGGAGTTATGAGTATGTACTATATGGGGTATAAGATGTAAGGTATATTGATGTGCACAATACAAAGTATGTAATAAGAGCTGATCTTGAGACAGAATATTCCACCCTTAATATTTATTTAATTGGAAAAAAAGACTTCATGGAGAAGGCAACATTTGTGAAGATCCTATAAGAGAAAATTGGTGGATTTGACCAAATAGGGCATTTCAGGTGGAGAGAGCAGCCAGTGAAAAGGTCTGATCGGCAGGCAAGGAAACCAGGGACCATTAAAAGAGATGAGTTGGACAGTCCATTAAAAGAAATAATAGCCTGTTTCTCCATGAAAGCTTTTAAAAGGGAATTGTGCACTCTTACATCTACATAAACAGTCACATCTGAAGAATTAAAGGTCAGCTTTAAACTAGAATAATAGGATGTGGGTTAAAAGGGACTAGCTGTGCAGAAAGCTGATTGAATCCAGACCAGACCACATGATTAACCAGCACCCTGTGGAAACCCTGAGGACCATGAGAACAAGAAACAGAAAATGACACTGCTCCTATAAGTTTTCTCTCTCTCTCTGTCTCTGTCTCTCTGTCTCTCTGTCTCTCTCTCTGTCTCTCTGTCTGTCTGTCTGTCTGTCTGTCTGTCTCTCACACACACACACACACACACACACACACACACACACACACACACACACTCCTAGCCCAGCTTTTAGAAATGCTCTTCTCAGCAATTTTATATTTCTTAGTGAACAATTGTTAATGCTCCGAGTTCAACCCTTACAACCAGAAGAAGAAAGGCAATGCTGCAGAGTAAGAGTCTAGTTGTCCCTAAATTACATAAAAGATGAGAAGGCATGATTCTGGGTGAAGTTTTTTCTTGACACTGAGCTTCAGTTCTTTCCTATGGCTTCCTTTCTGCTCACCAGCAGATGAATTATAGGATGAGATTTTGTGTTCATCCTTTGTTGCTGAAGAAGACCATGCCTTCAGAGAAATGATGACATGACTTGCATTTGACTTTGTTTTGAGTGAGGGAGTGCTGAGATTTAGCTACTCCATCTGAGAGTACAAAATATAGACCATGACTTTCTGACCAAGATAATGGGAATAACTCAGAATATACAAGTCCTTTGTCTGTTTCTGTCTTTCTGTCTGTCTCTGTCTGTCTGTCTCTGTGTCTCTCTCTCTCTCTTTATATATATATATATATATATATATATATATATATATAGCATTGCTGAGTATAGTTATTTTTAAATGTAAAGAATATATTTTAATATATGGCATAATATATATTATGTTATATATTTATTATGTATGATATTAAAACAGTGCTGAGCGCTGAATATACAAAGATAAAAGTGAAAGCGTTAGCTCTTAATGAACTTATAGTCTAGATTGGGGAGATGCCATGTACATATATAGATAAGCAAAATATCCATGAAGTAGATACAAGGTATTTGGGAGAGTAGGAAAGGTACTAGAACCTAAGGTGATCATGAAAGTCTTCTTATAGAAGGGGGACCTTGAACAGAATCTTAAAGGAAACTACCAATTCTAAGAAGCCGGGGGAATAAGAAGCACATTCCATCATCTATACTATTATGCACACTCACATATATATATATACATATATATATACATATGTTGATATATAATGTTATGTAATATATGTACCTGTGTATTTAAAAACTCCTAAACATAAGCAGAAATCACTAATCCAAATACAACTACTATACTAACAGAAACAACATGGCACGGTAGGTAGAGAGCTGATCCCAGTCATGACCAAGTCTGTTCGAGCCCTGCCTCTCAATGTCTCAAGGTCAGAAACTTGGGCAAGTCCCTTATCCTATCAGTGTCCCTCTGAAGGCAAATTCCCAAGACTCAAAGTTGCATGCTGTTCTGATTTGAGAGGATGCTCTTCCCCAGGGTTCCCTACACTAATGAAGTCATAGATCTGGTCAAAAAGGAAATTAAAAAAATCTAATTCCCCTAAGCCTTACATTTACTTGATTTTTCAAAAATAGGTAGACAACTTTGAAGCCATGTCATGTGAGAATTGTCTGAAGGAATGAAGGATGATTATTCTGGAGAAGAGACTTAAAGAGGTATATGATCACCAATTTCAAATATTTAAAGTTTGGGCATGGAAAAAAGATTAGTCTTTTTTGTGGAGGGCAGGGAGAGCAAGTAGGGCAAAGCAATTGGGATTAAGTGACTTGCCCAAGGTCACACAGCTAGAAAGAGTCAAGTCTCTGAGGTCACATTTGAACTCAGGTCCTCCTGACTCCAGGGCCAGTGCTTTATTCACTGCACCACTTAGCTGCCCTAAGATTAATCTTTTTCTGCTTGACTTCATGGAGAAGAATAAAAATTAATGGGTAGAAGTTGCAGGGAGGCTGACTTTGGATTCCATAAGGAAAACAGTATAAACTGTCTTTCTCAATATAAGTAAAAATCTTCTCAGTAGAGCTGTCCGAAAGGAAAATGTGCTTCCTTATTGGGTGGTGAGTTCTCTCATTGGTGATATTCAAGGGAAAAGTGCCTGTGTAGTTTGGGGGGATGTCCGGAGGAGACTCATGCTTCAGGTAGAAGCCGTGCTAATTAACTTATGTTACCCAACTTGAAGCAAAAGTTTTATGATTTTAACAAGTACTTACACAGCTCATATCATTTGCCTAATATTATGTTGACACAGTAAGGGACTCTAATCTCATTAAAGGAACAAGATAACATAAAGAAAAAAGAGACCTGATGCATGATAGTTACCAAGATAACACCAGGGGGAAAAAAAGACACAACAAGGCAATAAAGAAGAGACATTGTCAGTGAAGGGAGGTAACCTATCAGGGGAATTGTCAGTTATTTTTACATAACATCACATTAGGAAAGCTTGGTTGGATTTGTGAAATGTCGTAGTGGACCTTGAGTAGGATTGGACGCTAACAAAAGAGGACATTTGCTTGTGGTCAATAGTTTGCATGTTAAGAGCAAAAGAGAGAGGTATCTTGCTGAGGGAAAGTGTGCTTCAATGGCTAGCCTTATGGGGATGGATTTAGCCTGCTCTCTGGAGTGAGACTACCTTGTCATTGATTAGAGAATAATCTATTCAATGTTACACTAAGTGACTGAATGAATCAATGCATTAAAAAGCATTTATCAAGCACATACCATATGCCATGTACTATGATAAACACCGAGGAAACAAATTACAAAAGTAAGATAGCCCTTGCCTTCAAAGAGCTTATATTGTAATAAGGGGAGATAAAATATTTAGAAGGGTTCAATGACAGCAAAAATGTCAAGGTCTAAGAGTCCTTAGGGCATTGTGAGAGGGTCAGTTTCAAGGATCTGGGACAAACTACTAAAAGCCTGCTCTAATGCATCATCATGTCACTGGAGGTGACATTTGACTTTCAGACGCTGTTCCAGTGGAGCATAGATGCAATCTAATTTGAATAGAGTCCATGGGACTATCACTTCCTGAATTTCTGGTCACCATATTTCTATCAACACAGTCTAAGGTCAAATTAGCTTTTGTGACTGCCAAGGAACCAAGTCAATTTCAGCTTATTGAGTGGGAAAAAAAAAACAGGATCACAGAAGCCCAGGAAATTCCATTTATCTTTCTCTCATGAAACAAAAATGGAAATTGGATGGGAGAGAAGAGAAAATGAGAATTCCATCTCCTATAAACAGTTGGAATGGCTATTGAATTGTCTCCATTCATTTAAGAACTTATTATAACATGCTCATATTCCCCCCCAGAGCACCAGAAAATGTCCAAATGTTTTCCTCTCACAGTCTAATCCTAATCATGGTCCAATATGACATTGGGCTGGAATACAGAGTTAGAATAACCAACCACTTCATTCAAACTTTCTAGTGTGTGCATGTTAGACAGGGCATGTTCCTAGATCTTGTTACAAAGTCTTGCTCTTCTCCAAGACTAGAAAAAGTAAAATATTGAAACCTGGCATAAATTTCATTCCTGAGCAGACAATGAAGGAGGGGAGGGAGAAAAGAATACTCTTTCTACTAATACTTGTGGTATAAATTTTCTCCAGAGCAGAGAAGATGGCAGCAGTAAATAATTTATAAACTGAATTCTTCATTTAATTTCTGTTCCTGGGGAGCCATTGCTTCTTTTCCAAGTATGATCTTGTGAAATGATGTGCCCCTACTATCAAATGAACTGGAATTTTAATTTTTTTTAGAGAGGCAAAATAGTGACTAGCCCTGTGTTCTCATGTATCAAGAGAACTCCCAGGGAAGAAAACTGCCTCTGCCAAATCAGATTGCCAATTTCTCTGCAGGTTATGAACTGAGTACTAAGAGAATACTGAGAAAGAAGCTAAATAATTTGCCCAGGGTCACACAGTCAATAGATGTCAGAGGTAGAATTTGAGTTCAGCTCTTCCAAACTTTGAGACTACACCGTATTTCCTTTCTTTGTATTATTAAATATCTTTTTATCCATCATTCCATGTTGCCTCTCTTTTTCTGATTAAATGTCAATAAATGCAAAGTTGGATGAGATAACTAACATTTCAGAACAACAAAATTAAGATCCAAAAAAAATTTCAAAAGGCCAGCATGATATGATCATTTGAGTAAGGTAAAATGTAATTGAGATAAATGTCAAGGCCCAATTTAGGTTAAAAACATGAACTGTATACAAGAAGAGAGAGACATAGGTCATCAGGACTTTAAATGAAAAATATTCTTGATGTTTTGATGTGTCACTAGCTTGATATGAGTCAGCAGTCTGGTAAGTCAGCCAAAATAGTTAGTGGGATCTTAAGTGAGTTAATAAAATCCTATTTGGGGGACATGAAAGAACTGCTTTACCCTTCTCAAGTCAGATCACAGATGAAGCATTGACTTTGGCTCTGAGTGCCACCTTTTAAGAAAGCTATTGACAAGTTGGAGAATATTTAGAGGAAGATGACCAGGAAGGATAATGGAGCTGAAAAGTATGTTCTCCAAGAACTAGTTGAAGGAACTTGAGATGTGAAAGTAACAAAGACAAGACTTAAAAGGGACATGGCAGTTCTCAATAATTGGAAGGCTGTCATGTGGAAAATGAAATAGATTTGTTCTGCTGGGCCTCTGAGGACTTAACTAGGAGCAGTGGTTGCAAGTTGCCTAAAGGCAGATTGCTAATTCTTGTAAGTATACACTTCTGGATAATTAGAGCTGTTGAAAAGTAGAAAGATTGACTTGGCAGAAGCCAACAAGCAACAGCATTTTATTGTGTGTACTGTGTGCCAAGCACCGTGCTAAATGCTGGCAGATAGTAGATTCCCATCACTGAGGTCTTCCTGCAGATGGTTAAAGATGACCTGGTGGGAATGTTATAGCTGGATTTCTGCTTTGGTATGGACTATCCTAGATGACTTCTGAGTTCTAATCCAACTCTGAGATGCTAAGATTGTGATTCAGTTTCATGAACTGTTATGTTTGTGCCCCTGACCATAAAGTATTAACAAAAGCACCATTAGCAGAGATGGTGCTTGATTATTAGGATGACTGGTAAGGCCCAAATCCCTGGGAATGCAGATCCAATAGGCTGCATAATATACTTCCAGCATCCTTTTTACCTTTTCCTCCTGATAACTATGTGTCTCAGCCCTCAACCTTAGCTATTCCTTGTCTCATATTCTGTATAATTTTGTCCAAAAGTCCTTGATCTTGCTCATTTCCTCCAGGACTAATCTGGTTACTCTGGCTTATCCTCTAGCTCATTACTCCCCTCCTCCCAATTCCCCCTTCCTCCCTCATACTTTCTCAAATTTTTGGTGCCTTGGAAGCTTCCTCAAAGTCCAAGTTCTTCCACACAAATGTCCTTTCTTTCTCCCCTTCATCCCAATCTATAATTAACATTAATGGAGAATTGAAAATATAAAACAGAACCAGAAAAGCAAGTAGAATAAATACAGACGTTCTTCCTGAAATGGCTTTAAGCAGAAGTCATTGTTCACCAGTATTACAGTACTTCACTAGAGAAATAATTGATATTCATAGTGTTGACCCCTAGGCAAGGCAAAGATACTAAAACCCTCTTTGAGTTATCAAAGGGAAATGAAATTGTAAGTAACTGAAGGAGAGAACTCAAAGCCTGAGGGCCCCATATTTAACTCAAGGATGAGGGCAATTTCTTACCAACATTTATTAAGCACCCATAAAGTTCCAGGTCCTGTGCTATAACTGGGATAGATGGAAAAAGAGACAAAAAGCCTCTCCCCTCAAAGACCTCAAAATCTAAGGGGAGGAGGGGGAACAAGGAAATATGCACATGTTGAGTCATTTTTCCATTATGTCCAACTTTTGGTGACCTCATTTGGGCTTTTCTTGACAAAGATATTACAGTGATTTGCATTTCCATTTCCAGCTCATTTTATAGATGAAGAAACTGAGCAAACTGGGATAAGGGGCTTGCCCACAGTCACACAGCTAGTAAGTGTTTGAGGTCCAATTTCAACTCATCTTCTGGACTCCAGGCCTAGCACTCTATCCACTACGCTGCCTAGCTGCCCAATAAATATGTATAAACAAGCTATAGATAGAACAAATAGGAAATCAGAGAAGGAAAGCGTTACAATTAAGAGGGTTTTTGGAAGTCTTCCAAAAACCCTCCAATCCAGGTGGGATTTTAATTGGGAAATGAAGAAAGCCCGGAAAGCCAGGAGTCAGACATGAGGAGAGAGAGCATTCTAGGTATGGGGGACACCCAGATAAAGTGCCTAAAGCTGAGAAATGGGATATAATGTTAGTGGAATAGCCGGAAGGCCAATGTCATTGGATGGAAAAGTACATGGTAGGAAGTAAGGTGAAGAGAAGGGGCATTGTCAGTTAGTATATACAATTCCCCCAAAGCAACAGAAGCATCAGAAACTATAACTAGCACCTACAAAGGACAAAATTGAGGGGAAGTTAGTGCAGTGAATGCAGAGAAGGGTAACACTACTGGAAACGTAGCACTGTAGGAAATAGGGTGAGGACACTTTACATAGGCAGATACACACTGAGAAACAGGACATGAGTATAACAGTATATCCTCAACCAGATAGCCACCAAAGGTGATAATAATAGCTAATAGCTCTCATTTATATAGTGCTTTACGGTTTGTAAAGCACTGTATATGTTATCTCATTTTATCTTCAACTATACTGTGAGGTAGGTGATATTGTTACAACTCATTTTATAGGTGAGAAAGCTGAGCCAGAGGGAGGGTAAATGATGTGCCCAGGGTCAGAAAGCTAGTCGGGGTCTGAAGCTGGATTTGAAGTCAGATCTTACTGACTCCAACTCTAGAGTAGCTGTTCTTAATTATTTTCCAGGAAGTGTCATTTAAACCACTATTAGAACAGAGCCTGGTGCTGATGATGATTATATCAATTCACATGATTCTTGGAAAGCTAGGCTGATTATATTATAAGATGGCAGTGGATTTTGTGATTGAGTGACTGAGTGTAGGGTCAAAAATCTAGGGAGATCTTAAGGTTCTGTCTTTCTCTGTCCTAATGGAAAAATCAAACCATCCTGTCTCCTTGGGGTATGCTTCCATAGAATTCAGAACTAGGGAAGTTTGTCCTGTATGTTTGTGTCTGGAGGAAACAGGGAATTCAAGGTGCAGCTTCTTCAGTTGTGAAATGAAGTATACAGTTATCCCTTCCCTATCATGGTTTTGATATATCACAGGTCAGCATAAGAAATTAAATGGGATTTTTGGGGGGAGTTCTGTGGAAGCTGCAGATGATGTGTGAAGGCCAGCAGATGATGCAGAAAAAGTTTAAAATCTCAGAAATGCATGAAATATATGCATAATATCAATATATTTTATCTTTTAATACCATAAAATTAATACCCCATTAAAAAAGGAAAACATTCAGACTTCTTTTCTGGTATGAAGGGAGGGCCAAAAAATTTTACTTGGATTTTCCAGATTATGAGAGTACCACATCCCTAACCCTGGAGATGTGGAAGGGATAACTATAGGATAACCTGGCTACTTTAGTTTGTCATTCAGTACCTATTAGATTACACTACCAGGTACAAGACCTAGCACTATTGAAAAATCTAGTGGGGAAGACAACAAATAAAATGAAATATAAAAGGGAGAGGGGAGAAGGCAGTTCATCCCAATGGAGAAGTCCCAAAGTGGTGCAGCTAGTAGGGAGTGAAGAGCATTTTTTAAAATTTTGATGTGCTTTAATTATACAATTACTTGAAAATAGGATAATCCCTTCCATCTTGGTACCTCTATTAGAAAAGGAACTGGATCATTTAGAGTATTTAATTCTCAAATCCTATTGGATAATGGAGAGTATATGCATATATATGTGTCTCTATACTACTATTTTATATATATTCTATTATCATATATAGTATGTATATATATGTATTTGTGTATATACACACACATATATATGTATATATATATACATATATATATACACACACCCATGTATATATGTGTGTGTGTGTGGAGAAAGAGAGAGAGAGAGAGACAAAGAAAGAGAGAGAGAGTTCATCCTCCTCTGCCTTGTAGACATAGTGCCAGTTCCACAGATAGAGAATTTTTAGAGGGGAAGTAAATGCCCTCAGAGAAAGTCATGTCAACATCATACTGAGGTCAGGAATATCTAGTTCTGTGTTATTTGTACTGGAGGGGATTCTTAGATTTGAACTAAGGGAGTATCAGAGAATTTCATATTTGGGAAGGATTCTGAAGTATAGAAGAGGTCAGTGAGAAATATTACTTTTAATTATCTTTTTGTGCCATCCTGTGTGTAGCCTATGTCCTCTACACCTTTTAGTTGAAATGCTCCTTCTTTGTCTTATGCATATATGCCTTTTATTATTAACATTTAACTCTTTGGGTATATTAGCTTTGCCTCCCAAGCTGAATTACAAATTATGGAGAGCTGGGATCCTGCATCATTCTTCTTTGTGTCCTGCCTTTTTGCCCTCACAACAGCATCTAAATGTAGGTGTTCAAGAAATCATTTATTGTTTGATCACTTTTAATTATGTTAGTAATCTGTAGACAATGAATAGAACTTAACCTAACAGTTTTTGACAGTAGCAGTGGGACATAGTGAATAAAAGACTTGCCCTGGGATCAGGAAGACTGAGGTTTGAGCCCTCTGACACATACTAGCTGTGTAACCTTGGCCAAAATACTTATCCTTTTGGTGTCCAAGGTAACTCTCTAAGGTTTTGGCTATGGATGGAGCAGCTAGGTGGCACAGTGGATAGAGCACAGAAATTGGAGTCCAGAAGAAAGGAGTTTGAAACCTGCCTCAGATAGATTTACTAGCTGAATGATGCTGGGAAAGTCACTTAATCATTTGTTTGCCTCAGTTTCTTCATCTGTAAAAATGGAGATAATATGTCACTAGGTTGTTGTGATATGTTGAATACTTGGTAAATCTTATAGTCTTATGTAAATATTAGCTATTATGTTTATAATTTGTTAGGTACCTTTTTCCTCCACTTATGAGTTTGATTTATTTCAGGACTAATAGTTATTATAATCCATAGTCTATTATTATCATTATCTGTGGATTTTGCAGCGACATTGAGAGTTCTGAACATTAGTAAAATCACAGATCTGGACTAAAAAATATTGCATGTGGGTGTGTGTTTCTGTATATGTTACAGAAAGGGAGAAGGGAAAGAGGTCTAAAGGGGAAAAAATGGAGAAGAGGGAGAAAGGGGAGTGATCTTTAGATATATGCATTCCCCCCTTCTGTATGCATATTTGAACAGAAGCTTTACTAATATTTAGCAAAATGAATTATATAAATTACAAAAAAATTGATTAGGTCTCTTTTTAGGATCTTGAATTCATTCAGGGACCCATTCAGACACAGTTCTGGGAAAACTTTTGTTTATGTCTCCAAATAAAGGATAATTGTGATCCAGAAGTTAATTTTTTTATTTAGATATTGTTCTAACCAGTGTTTGATGAAGCACAACACATCAAAATTATGGTTTTAAGGGTCATCATTCCAACAAACCAATTTCTTCTTCTTTCTTTCTGACTCACCAAGCTCCGTAGGCCAGGCTTTTGTCAGGCATCATTAAAATGTTGTTCCTCATTTGTGGACATTGGATACACGATTCACTGTCTGGGTGACTCAAGCCCTGTTGTCATTTCTATACTTAGCATCTAGAGCTTTTCATCTTTGGAAATCTCTCTGTTGTGTTATTTTAAAGTTAGCAGCCTGGGATAGACCAGCCACTAGCAGCATGATTTACTGGTTCAACCTTTAAATTTGAAATATCAAGATGCCTTGGGGCCAGAGGTTCAGACTCTAGGGGTCAAGTATGTCTAGTCTTCTTTACAGTATAGGTAAACTAAGTGTAAGTTGCCCTAATGAGACCTTTATAAAGTGTTCCAGGTGTTTTGGGGTGGTAGAAGAAGTGACAAAATTAGAGCGATCTTTTTCACTCAGAAAGTGCCCAGTGGTCATTAGGTGGGTGGGGGAGTTGTTCATTTCTTTCAGTCTTATCTGACTCTGACCCCATTTAGGGTTTTCTAGGCAGAGGTACTGGAGTGATTTGACATTTCGTTTTCCAGATCATTTTTCAAAAAAGGAAACTGAGGTAGATGGCTAAGAGATTTGCCTAGGTTCACACAGCTAGTAAGTGTCTGAGGCTAGGTTTGAACTCAGGAAGATGAGCCTTCTTGACATCAGGCACTGTACCAGGCACAGTAAATTCTAAGCTAAAAGATTTAGTTTCATATTGACATGCTGATAAAGTTTTGGCAAATGTAAAAACACAGATTATCCATAAGATCATAGATTTAGGGTTTGAAGAAAAAGAGGGATTATCTAATCCAAATCCCCTTATTTTAGAAATGAGGAGACTGTAATACAAAAGAGGTCAGGTGACTTTTTCCAGATCAAGAGTAGTATTAATGATAGAGTTGGTAACTCAGTCCAGGTCCTTTGACATCTAACTGGGTTGCTCTCCATTGTACCAGATTGCCTCTTCACTTCTTTATTTGTTCCTGCCCCTTCTTCTTCAATTCATACCCAATGCTCTCCCATGCTAATTCAGTCCTGCTGCTTCCTCTGTTTTTTTCTTCCTTTCTTAACATATTTTGAGAATAGGGGCTCTCCAGCTTCGACCTCCACTTTTTTTTTTCATCAGCAAGTCTTTTATTAGCTTCTATATTCTCCTCACCTACTCTTTTCATCTGAAAGTATGTTTTTGAAGGTCACTTATGATATCCTAGTCTCAAAAGTGGACATTCTGTCTGTTACATGGTACTGTCCTGTCAAATAACATCACTCTTGCTGTCAATGTTACCATCATTCCCTATGGCTGGAAAACTGGTGTATCATGGAATATACAAAGGGCACTGAATTAGGATTTAGAAGACATATTCTTATGTGACTTTGCTAGTAATTAATTAATTAATTCTGTAAAAAAGAGTATGGTCACATAGGACTCTGCCTTTAGAGGTATTAGAATCTAGATAGGGATGAAGGTTGAAGCTTCCCATGCCTTCAGCTCAGTCTTCCTTGCCAAGTTTAAAGGAAAGCATATGTGTAAGTCACAGCACTATTAGGGACATAAGGAGGGGTAGGAGGATGTAGGCTTCTGTGGCGTGTAGATCCTGATTCTACTGCTTGGCTCTAGGCTCTGAATCTGTAGGTGTGGCCTCTTATACCTTGTACATCCTCCACTTTTCTAGTTTTAGGAATCACAGGACCATTTAGAAAACTGCATCCCTCAAGCTCCCGTGGGTGCCACATGCTTATTCATTCAGAATTCTGTCATTTCTTCTAGGACATGCACTAGGTAGCACAATTTATTCAGAGCAGTCCATCAACAGCAAGATAGCAAGAATGCATTAATGAAGCTATATTAATTGAGGATTTTACCCAAGTGTGACTCCTGGTCCTAACTCATGCATAATTCTTCTGCAATATGGATTTTGTGCTTTCTTTAGCTAGTAAAGGATGACCTATTTGGTTGGGTTGATTTTTTTTTTATTACATGAAAAGATATGAATTCATTGCTTCCAGAAGCCTGGCTGAGCCCCAAATAGCAAGGTATATGGGTAGGAAGAAATTCTTCTTGTTCTAGCATTTTACCCAACACCCCATCCTTGTTAAGGATTGTCTCAAATCTACCTGCAATGGAAGCAAGGAGTAGGATCTTTCTCTCTTTGATTGTTTTCTGTAAATGAGCATACTTTTTTAAAGAGACTGAGTAACTGGAGCTAGCAGCCCCATCCCCACCATTTAGCTCTCTTTAGTATAGCTGTCACTGCTTTGAATCTTTTCCACAGAAAGGCTTTAGGTAGCATATTTTCATGCAGAAAGCCCTCAACTTGGGAGTCAGAAGACTTACATGCACATCCCACTTCTGCCATTTGCTGCCTACTTAACTGTGGGTCTTTTCCCTCAACTATAAAAAGAGGAGCTTGGGTTAGATGATAGTTAATGGGTCTTTGGTCTCAAGTCTTATGATTTTCTAGAATGAAGAGACTTCCACGGAGGTTCAGGGTAATCTTATGATGGAAGGCTGTTGGTTTGAATTTCTAACGTAGCTAAGTGATGCAGTAGATACAATACTAAATTTGAAGTCAGGAAGACCTGAGTTCAAATTTAGCCCCAGGTATTTACCAACACTATGATTTTGGGCATGCCACTTAACCTTTGTGTGACTCATTTTCCTCAGTTGTCAAATGGGGATGATAATAATAGTAGCATCTACATTCCAGAGTTGTGAGGATGGAATAGATCATATTTGTAAAACATTTGGCACAGTGCCTGGTGCAGAGTAGGCACTTAATCAATACTTATTCTCCTTTTTCCATCTTAAGGATAGATCATGACTCTTTCCAACTCATCACTCTAACAAAAATAAAGGAATTTTTTCCTCTTGCTTCTGGGCAAATTCCCAGAAAAATGGGCAATAAACACATTTTTATAATTCTTTGTATTTTCAGAGCATTGTCCTTTCTATAGCCCTATGTATCATCATCCCCATTTTACATGATTTACTATTCATATTATCATTTATTATTAAATATATTTATTATTTCTATTATCATTTTTCATTTTATAAATCAGGAAACTGAGGCTCAATGGGACTGAACTGTGATAATATAGTTCCTATTAATCTTAGACTCAAATCCTGCTATTGTGTCTTCAAATTCACGACTCAATTCTGTGATGAGTAATTCTCTTGTCTGGTGGCAAAATGAGGAGAGATGGGAAGACCTTGGTGAAAGATTTTGTACTTTGGCACCAAAGGGCTTTGACAAGATACTGCCCAGTGGCAAGGAAACCCAGACCCCAGGTTGAGAATTCTGACTCCTGCTAAGGGTTGAGACAACTTCTAGGGAAGAGAATAGAGGACACCCTAGCCAGGGGTAGAGAGGAAGCATTCTATTTGGTAGCTTCTAATTTTATTTTGTCTTTTGAGGTGGGAAGGCAAGGCAGTTGGGGTTAAGTGACTTGCCCAAGGTCACATAGTATGTGGTTGTATTTGTCCTTCATTCTCAAAGAGGACCATGACATTAAGATGATGACATGACTTGCAGCTGACTGATTTGAGTGAGGGAGGGCTGTGCAAGGTCACTATCCTCATTTTCTCTTCCAGAAACATCTGGACCCAGTGGTCTGATACTCATCAGGATGACTGGAGATGGCTGAGAATGCAATGTGAGACCATTGTCCTTTTAGACTAAGGTCTTGTCACATTCTCACTTTGAGTGAGATACACTCATTCAATGAATAGGCCTTTTTAATTAGTTACTCAAGGGATGGCACCTTTAAAAAAATCAAGCTGAGAGGGAACCCTCAGGGTTCCTGGGTAAAAGTGAAACTTTTACTATTTAGTTTGAATTCAGGTCCTCCTGACTCCAGGACCGGCGCTCTGTTCAATGTGCCCCAAACTTCTTATTTTAATGGATTATTCTGATTATTTCCACTAATAATACGCTAAACTCAGTTCCCTCTACATGCTCAAGATGGAATTCCTATCAGTGCCAGAGCAAAGTCCCAGTTGATCTGTCCTAGTTATAGGAGTGCCACTGTACCATGCTCATACAACACCAATGTGCTTGTTACCTTTTATTTCAAGCAATCAAATATCTGTTGACTAAATAACATGCATGAGGCCCTAAGCTCAGTTCTGAGGAATTCCAAAATATAAGACCTGGTCTTTAATCTTGAATTTACTTGGAGAGATAAGAAATCTGCATGTGAAAAGCAGTAACAAAAGGGAATATATGCTACTTCTCTAAAGCACAGAGAAAAAAGAACTCACTATGGAGTCCTATCAATATGGGGGAAAATTTCCCTATATTTGATTTTCAACTCTATTTTCCCAAGAAAAAGCATAGGTCTTTTATTGTACCACCTCAGACAAGAGCACTCATCTTCCAGTTATTTGGCTAACATAAATATGGTTCCCCTTAACAACTAACCCTTATACATAGCTTATAACTATATAATAAGTCATTCTGGCTCCTGAGGGAAGCATTACAAAATGCACAACCCCCCCCCCCCAAAAAAAATCAGCTTTTAACAGTTAATTCAATTGGGAATTGGAGTGGGAAATTCATTGGAGGAGAAATATTGATCCTTGGGAGGCAAAGTCTTGTTGTGGGAGAGATCACACCTTGTGGATCCATGGGTGCGCCCAAAGCACTGGCATAGTGTTTGGGGGTGGGAGTGAGAGCTCAGAAGGGAGACAGAAATCCAAGAGCCTCGTCCTTTGAGAAGAGACTTGGGGACACTGTAAAGTAACTTCTGTGGAGACCACCAACTGGAAGAGGAAGTGAAGTGGGACTGAAATAGAGTCAAACTAAGCTGGGAAGTGACTGATAAGGGTAGGCAAGGAAAGGGACAGGGCAAGGAAGGCGACTCTCTGGTAACTTACTATTTCAACTAATTATTCTCATTAATAATGAGTAGCCAAGTTCAGTCATTTCTACCTTCTGAACTAAATGCTTTCAGCACTGTCAAAATTTTGGCATCCTGGAATGAAGCCATAGTTAGTTCATCTGCACTGCAGTCTTAAAAACTGCTCTACCAGTAGAGACTCAATAGGAACTGGATGTTGTGGCATAGATAAAATCTGGGCAAATGGAGAGGCGGGATGGTTATGTGTTTTGGTGCTTCTGTTTGTGTATGTATACTTATATGCACACAAATATATACATATATACAATATAATACATGTGCATACATACTTATGTGGATATATAAATGTATATATATAAATGTATATTTATACATTTATACAAACTGTATACACATAAATGTATTGTATGTGTACATACATATATGTATATACATACCATTAATACATGTATGTATATATCATGCATATATACACACACCATACATATATGTATATATACGTACATGTATGCATGCAATTTTTTAAAGCCTGTAACCCAACTAACTTTATTCCTTCTACTCGAAAGCACTAACCTGGACATTTTTAACCAATAAGATGAAATGGAACAAAGTGGGCCAAGGGAATTCTCCAGTTCCTTGTGGTTTTGGAGAGAGAACCTAAAACTTCCTAGGAGACTTGCTGCATTTAATCTGCTGATTTCACTGGGTCCTTAAAACAACTTAAAATTAAGATGCTCACCAATGCTTCTCACCTAACTCCCACTCAGATCAAACTCAATGAAATTTTATTAGCACTCAATGAAATTTCTTCTCTTCTCTTGGCCAGAGCTACAGTTGAGCAGATTTCAGAATCGTTTCATCCTGTTTTTTCTCTCAAGTACAAAAGGTACTGTCCCTGAGCAAAGGTTTGATTAGTAGAAATATTCCCCCCGTGGGAGGAAAAAACGGAATAAGGGACTAGTTTTCAGCAAGTGGGATGGTGGTGAGTATACCTCAGAATCCTTGCTGATACACTGTGGTGGACAAAACTTATGTGGAGAGGCTTCTCTTGAGTGTACATAATTTGAAATTGGTAACATGCAGTTGTTCCTTTAGGAGAGTGTTTCTTAGTTGGGAGAGGAAGTCCATGATCCCCCTTTTAAAAAAATTGATAACTATATTTGAGAATAATTGCTTTCCTTTGTAATTTTACATATTTTATTTTAGGTATTTAAAAATACTGTGAGAAGGGGTCCATAGGCTTCATCAGGTTGCCAAAGGGTGTATGAAAAAAAAAGGGTTTTGAAACCCTAGCTTAGAGAAATAAGAAATGAAACAATGGGAGCCTAAGTTACAAAGAGGCAAATTTAGGACTGAATAGAAGGGGAAACTTCCTAACACTTGGAGACAACTGAAATCAGAATAGTCTTCCTTAGGAGGTAATAGGTTTGCCTTGCTAGGCAAAGACTTACTAGATTTTCAAGTGGAGATGGAGAACCATAATTGAGAATGTTGTAAGGATTCCTTTCGGTTATGAGTTGGACTAGATGGCCTCAAGGTCCCTTCTGAGTCTTTAGTTCTGTGATTCCCTGGAGGAAACCCCTGAAAAGGGCTGTAGGAGTTTGTTTTTTTTTTTTTTTTAATAATATAGTCATTTTATTTATTTTTAATGCTCTATAATCACTACCATAAAACTTAGATTTTTTTTCCCCCTACCACCCCCCTCCCTCTCCAAGAGGGCATACAGTTCTATGTAGGATCTACACATACGTTCCTGTTTAGTACATTTTCATTATAGTCATGCTGTGTAGAAGAACTAAAATAAATGCAGGAAATCATATAACAAACCAAAACATAATACACACACACACACACTCATACAAATGATCTGCTACATTCTGTGAATGAATTCCATAGTTCTTTCTCTGAATGTGGAAGGCATTTTGCCTTAGAAGACCATTGGGATTTTTTTTTTTTTTTTAATATCCTTGCATTGCTATGAAGATCCAAGTCTACCAGAAAAAACTCTCACACACCGTGGTCATTGCTGTGCACAAAGTTCTCCTGGTTCTGCTCCTTTCACTCAGCATCAGATCGTATAAGTTCTTCCAGGCCTCTCTGAAGTCTTCTTGTTCATCATTTCTTATGTTGCAATAGTACTCCATTACATTCATATACCATAATTTATTCAGCTATTCCCCAATTGATGGGCCTTCCCTTGATTTCCAGTTTTTGGCCACCACAAAGAGTGCTGCTATAAATGTTTTTGTACATGTGGGACCCTTTCCCAATTTTATGATCTCTTGGGGATACAGTCCTAGAAGTGATATTGCTGGGTCAAAGGATATGCACATTTTTGTAGCCCTTTGGGCATAGTTTCAAACCGCTCTCCAGAATGGTTGGATGAACTCACAGCTCCACCAACAATGAATTAGTGTTCCAACTCTCCTACATCCTCTCCAACATTTATCATTTTCCTGTTCTGTCATGTTTGCTAATCTAATTGGTGTGATGTGGTACCTCAGAGTCGTTTTGATTCGCATCTCTATAATCAAAAGTGATTTAGAGCATTTTTTCATATGATTATAGATATGTTTAATTTCTTCCTCTGAAAATTGCCTGTTCATATTCTTTGACCATTCATCAATTAGGGAATGACTTGTATTGTTGTACATTTGACTCAATTCTCTATATATTCTAGAAATGAGGCCTTTATCCCCGAGGTTAGCTATAAAAATTTTTTCCCAATATACTACAACCCTCCGAATTTTGGTTACATTGGATGGAATTTTTGTTTTTATTGAAATCTTATGATAGTCAGTCTTATCCAAGAGAAAGGGGAAAGGAAAGATTTGCATTTATAAGGTGACTATAAGACTCCAAGCATTGTGCTAAATCCTTTGAGTGTAGAGTAAAATTCATATTAACAAAAGATACTCTGTCCTTTTAGATATTATCTTCAGCTCTACATTTCCATTTGGTATTCACTGTTATTGCATGTTTCATTACCACACATTGATTGGATATTTTTATGTCAAATGGGGTAGCTAGGTTGAACAGTGGATACAGTACGAGGGTCTAAAGTCAGGAAGACTCACCTTCCTGAGTTCAAATCTGACCTCAGATGTTTACTAGCTCTGTGACGCTGAGCAAGTCACTTAACCTTGTTTGGCCTCAATTTCCTCATGTGTAGAATGAGTTGGAGAAGGAAATGGCAAACCACTCCAGCATTTTTCTCAAGAAATCCCAAATGTGATCATGAGGAGTCAGAAATGAATTGAAATTGCTGAACAACAACAAATTGTCTAATCATCCTAATAATATGGCCAGACCACTGGACCTTTAAGACGTATTGAGTTTAGGTGGGCCTCTGTAGCTTCAAATGAACAGGAATCTGCTCAGTAAATCGGCATGTACAATTTCTGCTAAATTTGGCCAGTAAGGAGGTTCCGGTATTGTTACTATGGAAACTTAATTTTTCTCTTTTCTTGGGAAAGAGCTTTCCTCTAGGTCTAGAAATCTTGGGGATAAGGGAAGGTGGAGGGGGAGGGGAAGAAGGCCCCACTAATTAAAAAAGCTAGTAAAAAATGTAACAAAATATTTCTAGTCTTTTATCATCTGCAAACTTTATAAGCAAATATAGCAATAGTTACAATGAAATACTCTTTGAGTTACTGAACATCTTTTACTGAAAGGTATATTTTTCAAGTAGATATTTATGTTACTATAAAACCAGAGCATATATCCTTCTAATAAAGTGAAACATATTTTGCCTCCAAAGTATGGTTGGTTTACTCCGCTGACCTTTTCTCAATTGAGCCCACCACACACAGAAAGACTTTGATGTCAGCCACTTAGTAGTTACTGAGCTCAACAACTTGGGTAAAGGTGTCCATTATACATTAGCAAATGCTTAATTCAAATTTCCTCCATTTTAATCTTATTCTTGAGAGCAACAAAATACTGGGGCTCTGACAACCAGAAAGACCCCTAAAAGGGGTAAAGATATCCCGCTTCCTACTAGCCAAAGCTGCTTCAGAAGATAGTGAGCTTCTTGTCACCAGAGGTCACTAAACAAAGGCAGAGTGACAACTTTTCAAAGCAGTGGTGGAGAAGATTGACATTGTTGATAGAGGGGAGGCTAGATAATCTCAGAGGTCCCTTCAGACTGAGGTTCTGTGATACTGTGAATTCAGAATGAATGGATTTTATAAGATCCCTTTCAACCTTACCCGCAAGAATGCAGTGAAGACCTTAGAGGATTAGCTTACCTGGGAAGAAGTTGAAGCATGAGGCTGGAATTTAAGAAAATACAAAGCTTTTACATCATAGTTTTATCCTCCCTGATGTACCTATGTGATGACTATTGGTTAAAATTTAGATTTTTAAATTTCTGTGGCCTAGTTTAAGGCATTGTGGCATAGAAGACATAGTACTAAACTTGGAATTCAGAGGAACTGGATTAACTAATGCCTCTGATATTGACTAACTTTGTGATTGGGACAAGATATTTAACATCTATATGCATCAAGTGACTCCCTAGGACTTATCAGCCACATTATATCCAGATTGCCATGCGTGTCAAGAATTCTCACATCTATGAAATCGTCGATCCTTAACGTGTTGCTTTGTATGGAACAGTTGAGGTTGACATACTAAATTCTTGATTCATGATAAAGCAACCCATCAGCATAGATCATACATGCTGAAATAGAATGTTTGCATATTAGAAAACAGACTGGTAATAAATCGGAAATTAGTCAGTAGTTGATAGAGATTGAGTTTTTTTTAACAGAAAAAAATGTCAATTAGCTTTTCAAAAAAAGAAGAAAAGATAAGTGACCTTATAAAGTCTCCCCAATGTAAACCTTTACTCTTAAAGAAAGAATTAACATCAGAAATTCCATAGGGCATACATAATTTTTTGTTGATATTTATTTTGTATGAACTTTATTTCCCAATGTATACTATCCCCTCTTATCTACTTAGAAAGTCACATCTTAGGACAAAGAATGAAAAAAAGGGGGAAATATCAGTTCATCAAAATGAATCTACATAACAATTAAGGCCAAAGGCCAACAGCTTATTCAGAGTTATACACCCATGGTTTCCCAAGTCTGTACTGAAGGATAGAAAGCCTCATTCATATCTTTTCATCTGGGACAAACCTGTTCTTTATAGTTGTACAAACATTGAGTTCCAATTTTTTAAAATTATGTTTCTTTCCGTTTATATTGTTAGTCGTTGTACAGTTGCTATCCTGGTTCTGCTTACTTTACTTTGTATAAGTTCATGTAAGTCTTCCCAAGTTTTTTCCTTGGCACACTTCACATTTATAATTTTGTACAGTTCAGTAATGTTCCATCATATCCATGTGCCACCAAAATCTGTTTAGGGCATTTGCCAATCAATGAACATCTGCTTGCTTTCTAGTTCTTTACTACTACAAAAAGTGTTGCTATGAGAATTTTAGTTAATTTTGGATCTTTCTTGTCTTCTCCTTAGGGCATATATCTAGCAATGAGATTTCTAAAGAGTATTGGACTTTCTTAGTCAATCAAGTAGCATGATTCCAAATTACTTTAGATCAATTTCACAGTTCCATCATCAGAGCATTAGTGCAACTAAATTTCTACATCCGCACCAGCATTGCCATATCCCCACCTCTTAGCAGTTTTATCCATTTACTGAGTATTCAGCGAAAACCTCTAACTTGTTTAGATTTGCGTTTTTCTGCTCATGTACTCTTTGATCCACTGACATTGGCCTTCTTGTTGTTCCATGGACAAAACATTCTATATCTTGGCTCAGCGTTTTCTTTAACTGTCTCTCATGCCTAGTATACCCTCTGCTTCCTCAGTTCTGCAAGTTATGCTTCTTTGGTTTTCTTTAAATTTCAACTAAAACCCCACCTTTTAAAGAAAGACCTTTGCCAATACTTAGTTTTAATGACTTCCTTACATTTTTTAGATTGAATTATTTTATTTATCTTCAGTTTTCAACAATCACTTCCATATATCTTAGATTTTTTTCAACTCCCTCCACTTCAATACCCACGTCCTTCCTCATTCACTTCCTGAGACAGTGTACAATCTTATATAGGTTCTACATGAGCATTCCCATTAAATGCATGTTGCATAGAAGAATTAAAATGAATGGGAGAAACCATAAAATAAAAACAACACAAAACAAAAACATAATACAAAATAAAAAACAATCTGTTTCTATCTGTGATCCAATTCCATAATTCTTTCTCTGGATGTGGGAGGTGTTTTGCCTCAAGAGTCCATTGGAAAATTTTTAAGTCCATTCATTTCAATGAAGTACCAAGTCTACCAAAAAAAATTCCTCATACATTGTGAATGAAGTACTAAGTCTACCAGAAAAAATCCTCGCTCACTGTGGTTGCTGCTGGGTACAGTGTTCTCCCTGGTTCTGCTCCTTTCACTCAGCATCAGTTCATATAAGTCTTTCCAGGCTTCTCTGAAGTCATCCTGTCATCATTTCTCATAGCACAGTAGTATTCCCTTACATTCTATACCACAACTTGTTCAGCCATTCCCCAATTGATGGGCATCCCCTTGATTTCCAGTTTTTGGCCACCACAAGAAGGGGCTGCTATAAATATTTTTGTACATGTACTATTTCTATGATTTCTTTGGGATAGAGTCCCAGAAGGAGTATTGCTGGGTCAAAGCATGTTCACATTTTTGTAGCTCTTTGGGCATATTTCCAAACTGCTCTTCAGAATGGGTGGATCAGCTCACAGCTCCACCAACCATGAATTAGTGTTCCAACTCTCCTCACATCTTCTCCAACATTTATCATCTTCCTGTTTTGTCATGTTAGCCAATCTGATAGGTGTGATGTGGTACCCTCAGAGTTGTTTTGATTTGCATCTCTCTAATCAATAGTGATTTAGAGCATTTTTCTTATGATTATAGTTTTATTTATTCCTCTGAAAATTCCCTATTAGGTACTCAAGGACACAGTAGTTAATGAATATATAAGTCTACTGTTTGATAAACTCAAGGACCCCAGCTTCTGGAATAAGAACTCACTGTTTAAATTTCTGGGAAAATTGGATAACGGTGTAGTGAAAACTGGGCATAGACCAATGCCTGATACTATACACAAAAATAAAGTCCACATGGATGCATGATCTAGGTATAAAGATTGATACTATAAACAATTATGGGAGCAAGAAATAGTGTTTTTTATCAGATTTATTGAGAATAGAGAAATCTAAGACGCAACAAGAGATAAAGAACATTATGAAATACAAAATGAATAATTTTGATTACATTATATTGAAAAGTTTTTGTACAAACAAACCCAATGCAACCAAGATTAGGAGGGAAGCAGAAAACTGGGAAAGAATTTTTGTAGCTAGTGTCTGTGATAAGGACCTCATTTCCAAAATATATAGAGAACTGAGTCAAATGTACAAGAAATACAAGTCATTCCCCAAACTATAAATGACTGAAGGATACTAATATTTATTCTTTATGGATCTTGTATATAACTTGTTTGTATATAGTTGTTTTGCATAGTGTCTTTCCCATTAGGTCATGAACTCCCCAAGGTCAGGAACTGTCTTTTGTCTTTCTGTCTATCCCCATGGCTTTTCACAGAGCCTAGCCCATGGTAGGTACTTAATAAATGCTTATTAATTGCCTGGCTTATTATTAGAGATTTGGAGCAAAGTCTTATATGATTGTTAATAATTCTCAATTCTTCTTTTGAGCCACTACCTTGTTAATATCTTTTGATTATTTATCCACTGGGGATGAATAAAATTTTTTAGTAACTCAATTAAAAGTGATTTTTTTGTGTTTTCAACGTACATTAATCCTTTTTACCTTACATGCACTCTCACTCACTGTACTTCAAGTCCCTTGCTTATACTCAACACTCCAATTCCAATATTTACCTATTTCATTATTTATTGGGCACATACAACCACAGGCACCCACCAATTCATTTAAAGCAATAACCATATACTAATCTGTAAGCATTCTAGGCAACTGTTTTTGATTCTAAGTTGAGAAGAAGTTAGTGACAATACCTAACACAAAGGAGGAATTAATATCTAGGCATCAGTCACCTTACTAGGAATCAATGGAACAATGACAAAACAGTCCTGGCTTTCAAGAAACTTATATTCAATTGAGAAAAAGGGTTAAGGAGGGAAGAGGTCTCATCAATGCCAATGAATAATGTACAAAATAAACAGACAAAGAGAATAATTCTAACAACAGGAAGGCGAATCAGGTCCTGGGAATAGTGAGTCATGTTTCATGAAGATGGTACTTGAGATGAATCTGAAGGAAAGCTTTGATTCTGAAAGGCAGAGATGAGGAAGGAAATGCAAAACTAAACAGTAGACCTCTCATATGCCTCTTATCCTAGTCTTCTGAATGTTGGGACTGGTGATCTCTGAAAGGCAATGTAAGGTCAGTATAGGTCCTCATAGGTCATCACATTTTTCTCCCTCTGATCCTGCTGGCCATTTCCTCCTCCTGAATAGGCTCTCTTTTCTGGGTTTTCATGACACTGTATTCTTCTGATTTTTCTCTAACCTTTCTGGATACACTTCATTCTTTGTTGGTTCTTTATCCATGAATGGCCTCCTAACAGTAGGTTACTCTTAAGGTTTTGTCCTGGACTAGCTATACCCTCTCCCTCCATGATCTCATAAATAATCTTCTCTATGCAGATAACTGCTAAATTTATCTCCCATCCTTTGTCTCCTTCCTGAACTCCACAAAGGCACCAACATCTCTTTTTTTAGATATCTGGCAGACAACTCAAAGTTCAACAGTATAAGTAATTTTTCTCCACCACTCATAGCTCTTCGTCGAGACTGGTTCTGTGATTTCACAAATAGGAGGAGGAAACTTCCTTTACC